>CALYLX010000152.1:0-601395 GCA_944990035.1 Clitopilus passeckerianus | reverse complement strand
TAATAGTGGACTCACGTAATTAAATTCTGATAGGGCTTGAGCTCCATTTACAGGAACGAGTACCTTATATATTGATGGTTGTTTGACGTAGAGTACTATTAGAGTTTAGAATAATATACCTGGACTGCGCTTTCATTCGAATTTCCTGGGAACCGATTCAGAAGAGAATGAGCCATGAAGGATACCACAGAACACCTTGTCTCTAAAATAACGAGGTCGACCGTAACCTAGGGAGTAGGTGCACCATGGTGATGGGCTCTTCAAGACAAGCTCATAAATACTGCATACTATCCTTCCAGGATACGGTGACATGGGTTATTGTCTTCATTGGCAGCGGAGATGGAGCGGGTAAACCAAGAAAACCTGGTTCAGCAAAGATGCTGTGCATGGTCTTGATCATTTCACATTATGCCGATGAGAAGCAGAGCGGGTGGGACACACAATAGAAGAGTTGCCTATGCAGGAACAGGGAGTACAAGGTGTCGTCGCTTGGTCTTCGCGCCTGGTGGAATCGAGGTATAATCACCGCACTACAGGGCGTGAGGGACGACCAAAGAACTGCGTGATCACAACAAAGACAAATAGCTTTGGTCTCGAAATGGCAGTTCCGAAAGCCGATCAACACTTGTTATTGTTCCTTTCACAAAAGACAATGAACAATGGCATGGAAGCTTTCACTGACCAGAGCACATGCACAATTATAGGCCTATCTGGCGACTCATATAAAACGACGGCTCTGTGGGACTACTAGGAACCATCCGGCTTACCAGCTCAGGCTGAACTTGGCTTTCTTTCGTCCTCCTTTCACGACCTCGACCGCTCGTTCTTAGATCCCTGCAGTGCCCGTCAGACCTTAATTTTATTTCTCTCTTAACGTCCATATATACGTCTGGTAAGCTGCTGCCTAGGATGAGTGACTAGACATATACTGATAGTTCTCCAGTTATAACGCCTTTATCGCCGGTCGATAATCTTGAACCTCTGAACATTTAAATCTCAACGAACCAACGTCACATCAAGTTCAACATGTCTTCTTCTTTCATGACCAGCACTGCTACAGGCATCTCGCCATCTTTGAACGCAGCCACCATTTTCCTTACTAGGCCTCTTGCGCTGCTCGGGCTTCCCTCAAGCTCGCTCACGAACCTCCGACTTTTCCTCCACTCATCGCTGCTTACTACCTCGGCTCTCGTCACCCCATCGGATCCCTCATCAGCCACTCACCGGCTCTTGCTCTCACCCTTTGAGCCTGCCCCACTCCCCGTCCATCTTGCCTGCCTTGCAAATGGTATTTCCTGGGAGGATTGGATCCGTGTCCTCGGGAACACCTCATTCACCCTCATCATCAAGCCTACCGTCGTTTATGTCGTCCGCAGCGACAATGGGAAAGTCGGCGTCGTTTGGACCATTGACCCTCAGGATGTCACTGCTGCTACCTCCACACTCCCTGCAGACTTCCTCACCCGTCGCTTCACAAGCGAATTGGTTGACGATGATGCCGATATGATCTCTCCTATCGACACGGATTCCCGCCCATCTTCCCGGGCGTCGTCGTACTCCAATCTCTCACTCAAGTCCGGGTCATCGGGATCTTCTCAATCCTCCGTCGCCTCATCCATGAGGTCATTCGGTTCCTCCAAGAAGACAGCATCAGCGCCAGCATCCGCAGCGTCAGCTCCCACCAAGTATATCTACCAAGGTGGCGTCAGCACCGTCCTCACAGGCGGTGTCATGCTCGGCGGCGGAGCCAAGTCGAGCAAGCCTGCTTCAAGCAGTCCACACCCTCTGCTCGCCCCAAAGCAGCAGTCTTTCCCCCGCCCCACCGCTCCCAGCCTTCTATGGAAGCCATCGGCAGCTGGCGCCGAAGCACCGTCGCCTCTTCGTAATCGCATTCTTGCACATGATCGTGAACCACGAACATAACGACCTTAAAAGCCATTTTCTCTCTGCATCTTAGCTGGACTTATCTCTGCATCACACGGACCTCGAACTATTGCATTTGCATCTCCACATACCTTCGCTCTCTGTCTCATTCATATACCGTTTGTTGTACATCATCCCATATAATTTGTTACCTGTAGCCATACATCTGCTTCGCACTAATTTCTCTGGTTTTACGTTTTACGTCTCTTGCACGTCATTTACGCACCCTTCTCGTGTCTGGTACATATCTACCGCAGGCTCTCCGGATTGCTCAATGAACAAACAACAGGTAGCTCTGGTGGCTATCCTGTGGACATCTGTCTACAATTCTGTGCGAACCACAATAGCTTGAAGACTGCGAGATAATTTAAACGACGGAACGGAACTAGCATTATGCTAAACTAACCAAATAACAGAGATGGTGCTACAATATTATATAGTCTACACGATCTAAGAATAGGATATCCCTCCAGAAGATATACACTGAATTGTAAAGCCGTAATAATTATGGGTCAATGTATACGCGTTGCCAACAAGCCGCCAGTTGTGGATGCTCTAGACAAATGGCCGTCACCCTCTCCCTCGTCAACTGCTCGAACTCCTCGCTGAACATCCGTCGGTCGCTCCATATGGCAGGCCCAAACTTCTCCCATGGCCTCCAATTCCTCTCAACGCCTTGGCTGAGGCACCACTCCAAGTCAGCTACGTCCTCCGGAATCTTCTTCTTGAATCGTTCCTCTTCCGCTGCGCAGTGGTCTGCCCAGCCCTGTAGCTTCTGGGCGAGGAGGAGAGGGTAAGGAACGCAAGGTAAGCCACCTCTCTGCGTTACGAGTTTCCCTGTGATTGCTGGGAGGTTCATGATTCCGGGAATCAGAACGTCGACTTTGCTGGACTTGAAATGTGATGGTCGAGGTTCCTTGCTCACAGGCTTCTTGCCCGCTGCAGCATCTTTCTTCCCTTCGCCTCCGTTGTCGCCCTCGTCGCCAATATCGAGGTCTCCGACTGCTTCGGCAAGCTCTTCGTCAACTGCCTCCTCGTCCTCGCCTTGAGCTTCCTCCTCCTCAGGCGGGGTCGGAGCTTGGAATCGTCGCCTGCAGGCCGAGGTTTGGGTATGAAATAGAGGACTTTGTACGTCGCAATAGGGTCACGGGATTTGAGGGTTACAAAGTGGGTTTCAGGCGGGCATTCCTCGACCAGCAAAGCTTTAATCTCCTCCTGAGTGATCTCTGACAGATGAGGTGGTGGGACTATGAGCATATCAATATCCTAGATAGAATATGATTAGCAGGGACCAAAGTTGAACAATGACCGGATACTTACGTTTGGACTACGACGATTCCCATAAAGTTTACACGCCATACTGCCGAACAGAGCACAGGTAAATCCAAGGTTTTGGAGAATAGAGGTGGTCGTTTGAGCTGCTTGGTAGCGAATCTCGTACGGACTGAGTCTCCTCTTCTTACGATCCGGTCCTGGAGGTCTCGTGGATTGCCCGTTTGTTTGCTTGCCATTTGTTTGAGGTGGTTGCTGCTTTCGACCTGGCGGTGTTGCAGCTTGCGGACGGGTAGAGGCGTTACTGGCGGATGATATTTGTCGAGTATCTCGACCATTTGCACCCCGTTTCGAGGAACCAGCCTGCGTTATTGTTAAGCGGCTAGAGACTATTCCGTTTGGCTGCTGCATGAAGGGGTGGTTTGGAGGCAAAGAAGCCCCGGTATTGGATTTGGTCAGGACGCTCGGGGCATCCTGCTCGGAGAAGAAGCCGAGGCCCCGCCATTCTGCGAGGTGGATAGGGTGCGTGGTGAAAAAACGATCCACCAGGCGGGTTGCGGCTGATTTCAGTATCTTGTCGAAGAAGATAGGTTGTAGGAGCTGAGGGTGGTTCTGCAAGAATTGAAGCATGACAAATAGTTCCTGGGCGAGGTCCCGTTGCTGAGAAGACAGGTTGCCAGCCTGACCCCAGCGCCAGAGTACTTGAAGGACCAAGTAGGGGTATGGTGCAAGAGGGTATCCCTCGACCAGCTGTTTCTCAGCAACATCATAAGTCGAATACGGCGGTGTCAGAACGACGTCAATGGCCGTGGGACTGGTTGATTGAGCCCGCCACTGAAGCTTCTCTCCTTCTCGAGTATAGGCGAAGTTCTGAGAATTGAAAGTGGGGAAGAGCTGCTTGAGCGAGAGCGTGTGTGTAGGCCTCAGAAACAAAACTTCGACCTCCTGCCAGGTAAAGGATTAGGCAAGAAGATTTAGAAGCAATTGGGTACATACTAACGGAGGCTTGTAGGTGTCACCGTAGATATCTCGAGCAACGGCGCCGCAAAACACATAATCGTTGTGATATCCACGTTCTTCAAGCACTTTGTATATTGCTTGAGTGGCCTGTCGTACAGATTGAACCAGAGAGTTTGGTACACGCTTTTGCATCCTTGGGAGCAGTACTTGTGGTATTTTAGAAGCTCTGTGTGAGCTGGCGAGTCGTTCGAGGTGAACGAAGAGCGGAGGCAGCGACAGGACGTCAAAGCAAATCTGAAAGGGCGGGAAGGGGCTGTTCAGCACCGCCACAGCAGCGGAAGCGCGTTCTTGACTCACGTGGCCTAGCGTGTGAGCTTCCTTCCGAGTTCCTCGGCTTCTCACTTTGGTCTCGTTCTCAGCAAGTCAAGCAACGGAAACTCTGGGCTCTAACCAAATATTCACTGCATGCCATTACTCTGTGACTGATAGTGATTGTTGCACTTTTCACATTGTCCCTAAGTAAGGTTGACTGGAAAGAACTATGTACCGAAGTCTCCTCCCTCTCCTCCTTATGGGGCGGTCGGTCGCGAACTAATTAAACTGGGCAACTTGGTGGGTGAGGATTAGATGGTGCCTGGGTTGGGCATCCTTCTGCAGGTCCGCCGCCTTCTCCAGTTGCAGGGCTCTGAAATTCAGGGAATCATCAGCAAATCGCAGGCTTATTTGCAGGTCGAGTAATAACTCACGTAGAAGCAACCATTATCGGTCCCTTCGTCATAGCTGAAGGCAAGACGTAAGTTCACTAGTAGCAGGGCGTTGAGATAATAGACTTACTAGCAGAAGATCGAGTAGGGATTCATCTGCTGGCGATCAAGTGCCAGGCCACCTGGTCCGACTGGTGGACAGCAGTACATCTGTTCAACGCGTCAGTATTCGTATTCAAGAGGTCCAACTGGACTGGACATACCCCCATTGGAGGAATGGGAGGAGACTGTGCCGCGACACCCGAAGCCAAAAGCAGAGCAGCTGCAAGAAGCGAAGTTAAAGTACGCATGATTCAAGTTCGTTCAGAACGATGGTAGAGCACTCTCGTAGAGACCCAGCTTTATATCCAGAGCATCAACGGACTTTCTTGACCGCTTGACAGCTATACGAATCCACGAATTGTCAACCCTAGAATGCGTGGAGGAAGCATTTCATCTCTGGATGGCAGACGGCTATCCAGGGACGGAAGACCAGAAACGCCTGTCGAGGACGACAATCACAGGTGTTGCCCCTGTGGCTCCGCTGATTGCGGGACGGTTGCTATTTCTGCGAAGGCTCCAACTCTTCCGGACTGCGTTTTGTGATGATGCCTGTGGCGCTCCCAAGATGCCTTCCACCACGAGCGAGGCTTTCATCTTCACGCTGTGGAACAACCTGAAATGAACCGCACCTCCTGTGAAGATGCTTTACACGCAAGGAGCTGGTTCGAGGTGTGTCTCATTGAAATGCGTGGATCGATATTCAAATTCTCATGATTACGGTACTGATCTTTATCAGATTCGTTAAGAGGCGAAATGTAGACCGTGGGTGGAATTCGCAGTCCAGATAGGACCACAAAGGGGGATTAAGGGGCTGGGTCAAGTCGCATTGCTGCCCGTGTCACATATACGTTCTTGCGTATTCTCTACCCTGCCGCTACATGGGACAGAATACGTCATCCACTCGAATCTGTCTGCGTCCTTGAGTCAGCCGATATTTCCAGAACGTTCAAGCGATGAGTTTACTCACCAGTTTTTCGCCAGGAGGCAGACTGATTGTCAGAAGTGTTCCCTTCTTCTTCGAAAACGCTTCTGCGGCCCGCAGCGAAGCCATCATAGCCTCCTTGGATACGCCCCATTTCGTATATGTCGAGTCCACTGTCAAGATTAATCCTCGCCGGGTAGTATTCTCCAATCTTTGCATTAGATCTGCTCCATCTTCTACAGCGAATTTTTCCAGGTTGCCTTGGACAACGAGATGGTGAGTTGGTGGGGTAGTTACTGGCAGCGACGGCCAGGTCAGAATGAAGGATCATTGACGAGATTATACCGTAGCCTGAGGTCTGCTAGTCGACTGAGTTGGGCGAGTGTAGCGCCGACTGCGGAAACGTCGTTATTAGACTCAGTAGATGGAATGAATGTCGACTTCAGGATGGTGAGCTTTTCGAGAGTTGAACGAGCCAAGAGGAGGAAATTGGTTAATCCAAGGTGGTCGAGTCAAAGTTTCACGCCGAGGAGAGTCAGTTCCCGAAGTTGTGTGTTGTAGTTTATAGGGGTAAGGAAGTAAAAAGCTGAGACGGCGAAACGTCCTCATGTGGTAAAGCTTAGGCCTCTAATCCGAGTCGATAAGGAGGCGTTGAGGATGGTGAATTTTTGTGGTTGATAGAAACCAAAGCGGTGGCCACCTCCTCGTCGTCAGCTTTCGTTATCGTACACCTCCATCGTGAGAGTTCCCAGCCACCACTTCTCGTTTTCGGTATCAAGCGACAACGAAATGGGTTGTGGGAGGCAGCGTACATGGGTCGACGCGTTTCTCTACCGCGCAGTGGCAATGCTCCCCGCCAATAAACGAATGGTACTCAACAACGAATTTAACCTCGCTGTGACCTCGGTGCTGACAGCCTCCGGTTCGGAGGCTGTCTTGGTCGGCTTCCTTGATTACATTCTCGTTGTCACTGATCCCCAAACGGCGGGTGAGTTGGGCTCTTGTTTTCGTTGCCAACTTTGTTTCTGATGAGCCGCAGTACACATTTTAGGCAACCCTACGATCCGGCACACTACAAAGAACATAGACTCGATTCTGAGTTTCTTTGTTGTCGAAGCAAAGGGTGGAAGAGTCAGGCTTGAGGAACACGTCTCCCGGGTTGTTATTCAGCTCTATGCTGCAGCGAAGAGATTGAAGTATGCGCTCTTTTAGATGGTTCGTAATTAACGCTGATGTTCAAGCAGGAAAACACATATTCGGGGTGCATTGACAAGTGGTTATGAATGGTTCTTCTTCATTCTCAGTGTCAATGCGGATGGCAAAGGGGCATCATACAGGACCTCACCGATGGTAACCGTTTTCCCTGTGCAAGAAAGGGGCAAAACCAAGGTTAACCGTGACGCCGCCAACATGATATCTGGGATTCTCGCAGCTTGGGTACGTAGTGATATGCAACTAATGCCTGAACCGATATTAACTCCTCGATGTTCAAGATCGAGCATGGCTTTGATAACCTTGGAGATAATGATTGATTTATGGAAAGGGGACGAGGGAGGACGTCAAGAACATGCTGCTGGACTCGGTTTTCTGACCCTGACAGGTCGGGTTATAATGACACCTCCATATGTGGTCGAAATTCACTCCTAGGACGCGTAAAAGGCAATGTTGGTGTCACAGTGCGCCTACACGACTGATCCACGAGTCCTTGCCATCTGGTGCTTATTGGATTCCGTAGTCTTTCCGCCCATTGTTGATCATGTATTCTTGCGCGTCGCGGGTCTTCGAATACACAGATTAGGTTCTTGCTACCTCATCAGACTTCAGCATCACCGGCACCATCAGTATCACGGTCAACCATTGACCGTACCTTCAGTATCAAGGACCAACAGAATCCTCACTCTCTTGATCTCTCGGCAAGTTACTGAACGACGAGCTGAGTATTGCATTCAGCTTTCATTTCGTTTCTACCCTACATTCGTGGTGTTATCGAGATACGTTCCGGCTCATCCCTCATCTTTCTGTTCCTCTCTCACACAGCTTCCCGGACCAAGCACGGTATGTTCGGCACCTCTCCGTACAAGGTATCATAAAGATTAACCGTTTCCCCCGCTCAAGAAAGGAGCAAAGCTGAGATTGACCGTGACACCTCCGACATAATATCTGGAATTTTCGCAACTTGGGTATGTGGCGAGAGCGAATTACGCCAGACCCAGTACTAACCTCTCACATGTACAAGATCGAGCATGGGTATGGCGATCTTGGGAATGACAATTGGTTTGTGGAGGGTTGAAGGAAGGCGGCCAAACATGCGGCTATCCTCGGCTTTCAGACAGTCTTATAGATTTTTACGAGACCTATGTTCCAATCATTATTGAGAGGGTCTTGGGTCCGCCCGCCCAAGAAAGTTGCTTTTTCGCCGATGGTGCCAAACTTCTTCCCACCGGTTCAGCCTCGTTTCTGGTTCATACCTACTTCTCGCTCATCACGTTTCAATGGCCGTTCTTGAGTTATAAATCGTTTCGGGCCGTAGATAATGCATGTTGGCGGCAGAAAGTAGGCAGAACGAGGAATAAAATGTCAATGATGACATACGAGGCCGTGTGCGTCCTGTCGCATCTAGGTGGGTCTAAAAGTGGATCTAAATGAATGAAGTCTTTCCTCGTGTGCGTACTCCCGGACTCGCGCCTTCGTGGTTCCGCCACAATAAGACTGTGTATGCCCACATGTGCATAACTGGGCGACAATTTGATTAGAAGTCCTTCATTTTTTCACTAAAAGACCTGACCTTATGGCGAATTTATAGGTCTGTAGCTGAGTAAGGGTTCATCTAATCTGATAAAATCTTCGGGGACAACATTTGACCCGATTTATCCGCCGGGATTGTGGCATCATTTTCACACTTCGACAACTCTCCGAAGCGTCGCACCGAGGACGTTGCAGAGCTAGCCGCTAAACGTTGGAACCATCATGTGTTCGTTCCTCGTCCGCTGCATCGTAATCGGATATACGGCAGGATATTATAAAGGCTGACTGAGCGCGTATACTATCTGAAGCACGTAGGCCTCTCCTATCTCCTTGCTTTACTCCCGCGTCGTTGCTCGTGCCGGCCAAATCCAATGAACCGACCGCCTTCACCAGTCTCGTCGGAAGGCGACAAGAGTCAAGATGGAAGAATCGTAGAAGAAGGCTACGGTCATGAAGCATTAGTTCATGAGGACGTTCCTCAAAGGAGCTCCTTCAAATCGGTGGTGCTTGTCATGACTTGTACCTTCGCGATGATAGTAAACGTGCGTGGCTTCCTTGAACGTCTTGCCCATTATTCGTGATTAAAAGGTTTTTTCAGAGTGCCAACAATACTGCCGTATCCATCTCTCTCTCGACAATTGGGCGCGATTTTCATATCAACGAAACTGGCCTCCAGTGGCTTGTCTCAGCCTACCCTCTGAGCTCAGTACGTTCCATTCGTGGCCTTTTTCTGGCTCCCATCCTTAGTTGGCCGTCCGTCGCGTCGCGTCGCCCTGTCCGTGTCATCGCATCCATCTGTCTTCTCGATATCCCCATTTACCCTATCGTTGATTAACACTCACACCTCCTTCAGGGCTGCCTCCTGATCGTCTGTGGCCGAATTGCTGACCTCTATGGTCGCAAAAAAACTTTCCTCGCAGGCTCAGTTCTCCTGGCTGCTTTCACCCTTGGATGCGGATTTGCCAAGGGTGAGTGAAATTTCTGGCAAATTTTCGGCTTCAGCGGGGGTGCAGGCCAACGCGGCCTCGCCTCCTGGCTTGCGAGGGTCAATTGAATTCTGCTTCTAACCTGTCTCCCTTCACAGATGCAGTGACGCTAGAAATACTCCGAGGTTTTCAGGGCATTGGTGCAGCGGCTACAATCCCCGCTTCAGTGAGTACATTTCAGCCACTCTTTCACCACCCAATTCATCCTTGTCCTTCTTTTCCATGATTATCACTACCCCCCTTGTGTCTCCACGATTCTCGTGTTTCATCTTCCCTGTACCTCTCATATGACCACACAGAGAAACTGATAAGCACACCATCTAGCTGGGAATACTCGCGCATGGATTCCCACCAGGTCGCACGCGTTCCGCAGCGTTCGCGACATTCGCAGCGGGTGCACCTGTTGGCGCAGCATTCGGTATGGCCTTGGGTGGCGCTTTGACAGAGGTTACTGCGTACGTCGGCTGCCTACTCCACTTCTCGCTTTTCTTATTGACAAGAAGTTTTCTGTCAGTCAAACTTGGCGTTCGCCCTTTTACTTCGAGACCGGTTTGACTGTCTTGTGTCTTCTTGGAGGACTGGTCTCTTTTGATCCCGATCTACCGTCAGAGGAGACGGATAAGAGGATCGATTGGCTGGGGGCCTTTTTGGTAACGGCAGGATTGGTACTAATCGTTTTCGTGTTGGGCCAGGGCGAGATCGCTCCACAACAGTGGAAGACACCATGTAAGCTAAACTCATTTTACCTTCAGTATGTAGGAAATATCTCATTCCTCGTTCTTAGACATCATCGCTCTTCTCATCGTCGGCGTTATATTCCTTATCGCCTTCCTCTTCTGGCAGAGATACCTTGAGAGAATTTTCGATCTCGCGCAAACACCCCTCCCCACGGCCCTCTCCTCTGCGACAACAATACCACCTGCAACAAGTGACGATGCCACACTCAAAAAAGATGTTCCTTCGCCAGAGGAATCCGTACCAGTAACCCCAGTAACGCCACAAGTAACAGATGCTGAAGCGGCTGCACAGCGGCAGAAGTACAAGTCATGGAAGACGCCTCCGCCCCTCATGAAATTATCTTTGTGGCGTAGGGGTAATGGCCGACTGGCCGTGGCGATGTGGATTGCCTTCTTGACTTGGTGTGCGTTCTTGGCGTGGACATTTTGGGTACAGGTGAGCTGGCTTTCCCTACTCTCCATCTATTGCTTTTGATCTAACAATGTGTTTTCGCCCAGCTCTACTATCAGAACTATCTCGGGCTTTCTCCACTGCTCACTGTGGTTCGCCTGCTACCTATGTTCGTCTCCGGCATCATCTGTAATATCATCGTTGCAGCCGTCATCGGCCATGTTCCCATTCTCGCCATCATCGGTGCGCCATCTACTAGAAAGTGCAATCCAGCTTACTGACCCTCATGCACAGCTACTGGGACGATGGGAACATCATTGGCCTGTCTTCTATTTGCACTCATTGATCCGGCGAAACCATACTGGGCCTACGGATTCCCAGCAGCAATTATCGTCGTCGCTGGCGCAGATTTCGTGTTCGCTGCAGGCACACTCTACGTTGCCCATGTAGCTCTTCCTCACGAGCAGAGTCTGGCCGGAGCTCTCTTCCAGACCATGACGCAGGTTAGTCTTTTTCATCAGTTAACCAACGTCTGGAAGCCCATCTTGATATACTCCAGCTCGGCACCTCATTGGGCATCACCGTCACTACCGTAATCTTCAATAGAGTCACCATCCAACATCCTCCTATGGGTCCACCCTTCGGAGCGTCTCCAAACGGCCCACCAGGTCCAGGCGGCTTTGGACCGGGAGGACCAAACGGAGGCCCAGGCGGACCTCCACCTCACAATCGCCCTGGCCACATTGGACCCGGCCTTGACAGCTACGCAGCTGCACAGTGGGGATGTTTTGCTTTTGGTATTCTTGGTAAGGGTTCCTTCTTAGTGCAATTTTAGCCTTTGCTGATTTGGACTACGTAGCTACGCTTCTTGCTCTGATCTTCTTCCGTGGAGTAGGAGTTGTCGGCAAGAAATCACCCCCTAAAAGCTTGAAGGAGCATCCTGGGCATGACTAGATGCCCGTTTACCTTTCACTTCCTGCCCTCCACGTACTCCCCCATTTTCGCATTCTTGCACAGCTACCGTCTAGGATATTTCTTGATTACGGACTACACTCATCTCATTCCATATACCACTCTCTTTACGATTTACGAAGTTGCTTTTGTATCCATAGATGTTCCACAATTTAATAGAAATAGATCACAGTAATATCATGACTATACTTTTATTGGCGTCTACACTGAGCAATGTCCTCGCAATCTGATACAAAAAGTACCAAAGCTATTATACGAGCAGGAACAGCATCGACATAAAGATAGCAACAGCTCCCAGCAAACCTCTCTCGTACGAGGCACGGGCACCAGAAAGGTAGCCCGTGATATCAGGTAGGGTCGAGTTCCCCGTGAAGAACTGGCCAGAGCTGAACCCAACCAAAGCCGCACCAGGGCTCGGAAGCTCGATATCACAACCATCTGCACAGTCGAGATCCGTCGTCAGCTGGTCTCCCAGCAGGTTGCCCAAATCCCCAACAGTCTGTCCTGCCCATGAGATATTCGTCCTCTCAACAATGGAAGGCGCCGTAAGGAGTCGGATGTTCACCCGGTCCGCGACACCAGCAGGAATGCTGTAGACTTGTTTCTCGTCACTATCGTCGAAGTTGATCAAGGCGAGTTTGCCGCGTGTCCCTTTGGACCCGTCTAGGACGTTATGGTACAATGCGTACCCGGCGACCTTGGAGAACTGGTTGGTGTTGGAGTTGTTGAGGTTCAGGTCGACGATGACGGTTCCGCTGGGGTCGGTGGCTTCTGCGAGGAAGAGGGCAGCGTAGTACGGGGAGCCGGTTCTCCATCCGCTTTCGGTGGACCTGTCGGGCGAGGGAGGGTCGAAGAGGTTGTATTGGACGTCATACTCTCGGGTGTGCATGTATATGGCGGAGTAGTTGGCAGTGGCAGCTTTGAGTCCGGCGTCGACTAACCAGAGGGTAGCTCCAAACTGTGGATCGTTTATGAGACGTGATTAGGGAGGAGTGGAGAAGAACGTACAGTTGAGGAGATGTTTGTGCCACCACAAGCGATGGTGTTGTATTCAGTGAGAAGGACAGGAATGTTGCTCTGCTGAGCCTTCTCAATGCCTTCAATCTGCCAGTTGAGGTAGGGGTTCACTGTATCGGCTCTTAGTATCTTCAAGCATATCAAAATTCCGAGGAAACGTACAATTCGCGTGAGTGAGGAAGTAGGTCAGGTTCGTATTGTCCTCGTTAACACCTCCACATTGATGTTTAGGGTATCGCTGAACGCTGTCGCAAGCATCAGAATCACGAAAATAGCATCCAGAAGTCAGGACGTACGTATAATATTTGTAGGGGTATTTGTCCAATCCGGCATCAATGACAGTAGAGAGATTCCTGTAGCAGGGTCAACTTCAAAGATATGGAGATGGGTCAAAGTAACGAGCCATCCACAGCAGGTAGTTGGACCGCCAACCAGTTTTCTAGGCAGAGTGTTTGCATTTTCGAGGTCGCCGATGAGTGCGCCAATTTCGTCAATCTAGAGAGGGTATGTGATGTCAGCTATGAGAGACCCAATTCCGGGACTGCAAGGAATCACTGACATATGTGGGGATGTCGTAGGTTTCGCGTTCGCCGTGGCCAGTGTACAAGTCAGGTTCCTAAGATAGAAAACCATTGAGGATGGCGGTGACATTCAGGGAATTCAGATACTGACATTACCAAGCAAGAACGCGTCCAAACGGTCTCCGAACTTTTTGTTGGCATCTTCTGCGAAGTCGACGAGATGCAGGGTGTCATCGGGTTCTCGCATGCCGAGTCCAAGGATGAACTGCATGGGGCCGACACGGTTGTACATCTCGTTCATGACATCAAGCATGATAGGTCCAAACTTGACCGGTACATCGTTGAAGTATGCATCGGGGTCGATGAGCTCGAGGAAGGTGGGGAGTTTGCGCACATATGTGGATCTGCAAAGTCATGATTAACCGATGTCAATGTCACAATTGAAAATCTTGAGTCATACCCATCCATGCCATTCCCGCCCACTCTGATACGCAACGGCTTGGACATCCGAACAGCGAGGTTGTGCAAGTAGTTCTGGATTGCTGGCGGGATAGTGTTTACAGTTTTACCCCCTGAAAATTGAAGCAGGCATGAGTTGAGAAATCAATGATGCTTGGACCGAGAAGAACATACAAAGGGTGTCGAAAGAACTCAATTCCCATGAGATTCCGAGGTAATTGTCATCCACAACGTTCTTGAGAGCAGATGCGGGCGGCTCTGCGGGAAAAGAAATGTTTACTGGTTTGCCTGCTAGCACGACATTTGCCAGCAGAACTGAAAGTCCCGCCAAATAAACAGGCGACGAAATCCGACGAAAGGACAACATAGATTAGAAAAGAGCGTGTGGGGTCGCGGAAGGAGGAAGGAAGAAAGCGAAAACGCTGTCGTGCTGCGCAGCACTCAATAGCTTAAATACCGAGCGTTCGATCATGTTGGCTTGATCCATGGTATGAGAGTGTATCTTGCGAACACTTGGCGTTGACACCAAGCGAAGGCGATCAAATGTAGTTGCCGTTTGCAGCAACATCTTTATTTCCGCCACTCCCTCTCAGCTAAACACCATCGCAATGAAATTGGTTCTGTATCATCTCGCCTTGTGAGGCTTTTATGAGTATGTTTATCGATTTGAATGACAGTCTGCATGCAAGAGTCGCGTAGAGAAAGCTCGCGCTTTCTCATATCGCGTGATACAATTAACCCTAGAAGTCATGCAGCCGGGATGCCGGAGGCTGCCGGCGATAGTTCCTGAGCAGCGTTTCGATGCTCCACAGCCGAGCAGTTGCCGTCCTCCATCGCCGTTTTCCAAGTGGCCAAGTGCCCAGTTAGAAGTGGCTCAGAATAACTTTGTATTGGCTTAAGGGGTGTGTGAGGCTTCCGCAGCCCGTTTCTTGGGCGCCGACCCTAATAAACTGATTCTATCATTCTTGGGACAGCTCAGTCACGGCTTGGTCGAGGCGGAGAAGCGACCGAGCTCCACCTTGGGGGGTTGGTGATTGGAATCCGTATGTGTGTCTACGCTATCACAGTAGTGGTAACTTCTGATAGGATGGACTATTATGACCTTCAAAATTGGCGAGATGCGTCGCATTCCGTGTTCTCATTCCGAACCTCTCCATCCACGGTGTAATTAAACAATCTCTGAATAGGCTTTGTCACGTAAGTGCAGGAAATGGTCAACGGGTGGCTGCCCTCTGGCCGCTAATGAATTATAAATGATGTTTCTTCATGTTTTTGGACGGGGAAAATGGGTATCCAAAGCCCTGATATTGCCCAGTGGCGGGCTGGCAGGAGGTGATATGGGACCTCCTGTCGACCGTCAGTCCACCATTATCATATCACGATTGCCCAACAACATCGGGAGTACTTTGACGACAACCCAGAACCCCTCCTAGCACTAAGGCAACACCGATACAAAACAGGACCACAAGATATACGTTTTAGCTGCTTAAAGACGCAACGGGAAAAACGGGTTGAATGGGTCGCCCAAAGGAAAATCCCCAAGCTATGGGTTACAGGAAATGGAAATAGTCCTGAACCGACACAAAAACAGGCCTCCGGGACTACAAGACACTGGTTTTAGTCGCTTCGGGACCTTCGACCCGTTCTACGGATCTCCTGGAAAGACGGAATTAAAGGGAAAAACTGCTTTAGTTGGTCGCCCAAATGAAGATGCACACGCTTAAGGATACGGGAAAGCGAAATGGTCCTGAACCTAGCAAGAACATTGTTACTCTGTCTGGGCCATCGACGGCTGCTCCCAGGACGGTGCAACGGCCTAGTTGTTTTCAAGTAAGAAGTAGAAATCTCGCCCATGCCGAACCGGTGAGGCTGGCAGCAAGCCGACGAAAATCGGGAGAAGTAAGACGAGGCACTTCATTCAAGCATGAAATTCTCGGAATCGGGTAGAGATCGTCTGCTGGAGTCCTACTCTCAAATGCTCATCCAGACTAATCACGAGGGTGGCCGATATGCCTTCTCGGAAGGCGGAAAAGGACGAGGGGTTGATCAATCAGAGAATGGAATTACAGAGTCAAACTATACAGTAGACGTTAGTCTATACGAAAGAACTATGGTAAAAGCAATAACGAAGAAAACTGTGGTCCTAGAGAGCATTTTGAAAGCAGAATGCGAGGGACAGAAACTCGACGGGTGGATTTACACGCTATATCCTTGACGGCGCAATTCGTTTATTACAGCCTGGCAAGCCGCCTCCTTAGCCTCGGCCCTGTTGCGTCCTGAGCCATTGCCGTAGTTTTGGTCGTTGACTATGAATTGAGGTCAGTCATACCGAAGAATACGATGGCTAGCACTTACTGTAGATGGTGCACACATGCGTCGGCGCATGGGCAGGTCCTGCAGTACCGTACTGGTACTCGATGTTCACTTGAGCCCTGCCTCTGAACTTGTCGAGGATGTGGCGAGCAGCTATGCACATATTTCAGTAAAGTTCTCTGTAGACAACGTCTGTAGATGCTCACTGTTGTTTGGGTCCATTGTCATCGAGTGCGTTTGGGAGGTTTAGAAGAGTCGAAGAAGAATAATGGGATGGTTCCCGCCATTTCGAGGCGGGTACTTATAGGCATGGTCTACAGCATTTTGCGTGAAGAGCAATTAGTGCGACGGCACGACATCAGGGTTAGTGAAGTGCTTCGGTAGCTCTACGAACAAAGGAAAAATATGACTCGCCTTTGCATTCCCTTTCCGATTTGGGGCACAATAACTGCATTATGGTGTGATAACTGTATTTAATCCACATCGGACATGACGGGAAGGCATGTTAAATACCTCCCTACGCAGAGAGAACAGCTTAGATCACCCCGACGATATTGGAATAATTCAAATTTCAATGAGAAATTCAAATGTCGTGGAGAGTGTATTTGGTTATATGATTATCACTACTGTACTAGTGCGAGACCATTAGAGCGCAAGAACCATGTTTGGATGGAACGACGATCCTTACCCAAGTCATAGAATGATGAGGAATGGGTCTACGAGGACATCATTTGTGAATTTTGGAGCATTAGCAGTGAAGGGGCTAGAAGGCCTGCTGACATCCGCTGTTGGCTCCGTGACGGCGATCGGAAACCCTCAATGGTAGGTGTGAGTCGGTCAAGCTCTCGAAGGGAAGAGAAACAAAGGAGAATGAGTTCAACAAAAAGTACGATCGGCGGCAAAGTCCTAAATACAACAATTTCTAATGGTGTCCACAAGGACCCACAAGGGATGCACACCAGTTACACTAGTCCCAGACCCGTATAGAGCGAACAGCCACCCCGTAACAATGTTATTAATTTGGAAATAAGAGTCGGTATTTAGGGCAACGCTACGAAGCGCCAATCCAGGACTGGGAAGGATGCTGTGATTCGATGGCGCATCTGATAAATTAGCGCTGGGGCGTTTATCTTCGCTCATCGATCTGATAAGGGAGTTAATGGGTGCCTCGCAGCATAATTAACGCGCCATGATCCCGCCCCGAACCATCGGTGGCAGTGGCCGAGCAACCTCAGCAACCATCTCGAACCCGAAACAGGCCCTTTTGCGCCATTCCAGGCGAGCGTTGCATGACAAACTCCAGGATTCTAGGCCCATAAAAAGGTTCAAGAAACCAAAAGGAGAGATATTTTAGATGCTTTCTGGGCGTCGAACGCCAGTCATGTCAGACGAGTACCGCCTCTGGTGGCATTTCTTGAAAATTTCTGAACCATATGGCTCGCTAGCTTGGCTCCAGGACAGACCCGGCCGAGAAGCGCGGTTGATACCTTTCATACGTTGGAGCATCCCATTGAGGAGAATCCAGCTGCTTCAGTGTCCTGTGTATGTTGGGGAAATTTTACGCTTTTCGTTCGCAGAACCCATGCCGGCGGGATGACATACCTGCCGCAGGGAAGGCATGATCCGATATGGGGAGGTTTTATTTTACATCTTTAGGCAGCAGTGTGCAGTACAGGGCATAGGGTAAGTCCTTTAGCAAGCCTCGTCTTTCTTTGACCAATTTTTGATTCCGGATGGCGAGTACTTTGCGTCATGAAGGTTGCAAGAAGCGACCGTCCATCGAGCTTCATCGAGAAGGATATCCACTCGCGCCAGTGTCGAGCACACAAGGTTCACAGAGAAGCAGGAAGAGCTGCATGCCAAGAATCTACCATTGAAGTAAAAGGTTCGAACCTGAGGAACTTGCCTTTGAAAACTGCGGACTCGTCGGAAGCCGACCATGTTGTTTACTCATGTTTGCGTCCGAAGGCATTGCCAAATCGGTGCAGTTCATCAAATTTAAATGAGCGCTCTAGAAAACATCCCGACGCTGACATTCCCGTTTCAAGTTGGCCGGCTATTCCTTGACCTTCTTCCTCCCTAACGCGGTGAAGTTGAAACTTGAAATCGAAGGAGAGGATACCTTGCTACTGCTCACAGACCCTGTGTAACCATGCACTGCGGCGAAGGCAAATCGCCTCCAAAATGGAACAAAACGGGCTTCAACGTCAAGAATCCCTTGAAGAATCTGCACCCCAGTCGTCCCATGGAATGCGGAAAATTGACATTAAGACACAGGAAGAGGTTATATCTAATGATTTATCACACGAATATGTCAGCTCTCCGAATGCAATCGGCTTTGTCCCTTTCAATTTCGGTGATTTCTTCGCGCCCAAGAATGTATTCTTCGGTCTGGGTCTTTCCCTAACACCTAGGCTCATATAAATTGGTATTAAGCTCTTCACCACTATATCCGAGATGATTATACGGAAACAGTGCCCCATTTAGGCCAGGCTTGAGGAATGCACCTGTGCCGCATTCTCTCAATGGATGCGCAGCAAATCCATATTACATGCCATTAGTTTGATATATAATTGTCTTCTGAGCCATACCATAGCACGTCTTCAATACAGAAAGATAGAAATGGATATTACAGTGTTCGATTGGCTATTTTTCGGTCATGTTATAATGGGAGCAGCTATCCTGCGATGTAACGAGGAACTTAAGACTGCGCGATTACTCAATTCAGCTGAGGTACATCCAATACGACGACGGGTGTTGATATTGATAATTAAAGGAGGAAAGGGAAATAAATGGCAACGAGCGTCAGAAGAGTACAGTCGACCGTACTGGTTGGATAAGGAAAGAAACTACAATTCGTAAAGGAGTGTAGAGTTGCGAACGACAAGACGTCACGCAATTGTCCGATGATCATTCAAGAAGGATGGAATGGAAATGTAAGCTATGGATTAGAGAGGTGTCCGAGTGAAAAGGAAGCTTGGCGTAGCCTCCTCAGGATGCGCCTCCACCAAACCAGTTGGCGAGAAGCGCTGGCGGTCGTTATATCATTCCTACAATCATCCGCGTCTGACATGAAGGACGACGGTCGCGAACGCCGTTTCGGACTAGGAGATGGTGTAGAATAAACGGATGGCGAATCTGACCCCAAATCTTCACGAAGTGCACTCGAGTGAAGATGGCCGTCCCCTGTGTCGGGTTCAAGCACCTTGAGCTGCAAGTCAAGTGGAGAATCGAGCCCAAGATCCATCTCTAGTGCGTCCACCGTCTCGGTCCGTTCATCCGACGCGGTGCTAGGTGTGGCACGATATGCCTCGTGGTCCTCTGGTACAGCGGCCGGCAGGAGTCTATCACCCGAGGTATCCGAGTCAGGCACATTGGTGGTGAAATTGAGAATGGCTGTATCAGCGAGGTTAATCTCGACAGTTGAGTCAAGCACAGTTTTCATTGTGCTTGACGCCCAATCGCTAGTGTCTTCTGCGCCAAATCCGTGGAGGTTTAATGCCGGCGATTCGTCAATGATGAGAGACCGACTCCTCTTACGATCATGGAGGGTGGCAGAGCGCGCATTGAGGAGAGCTTCGGTGAGGAGGGTCCACTCTGGTGAAACGGGGCGCTGTCTCCTCTCGTCTAAAGATGTGGAGCGGGGCTCAGAGAATAATAGTCCATGTTCACTGGTTTCGCCGCGCTGACCACCCCATTCGAATCGTCTATTCCTGTCGACGGGAGTGCCTCTGCCCAGACGACTAGTGAAAGGTAGAGAGGACCCTCTAACCGTCCTAATCGAAGGAGAGGTTTTTGGAGAAATACTTCGTGGCCGAGAAACAAAGTCGAGGGAGAAGGAGCGGATAGAGAGTGATCTACGGATGGTAGACGGAGAGGCAGTTGGCGATGGGATGCGGCTATCCTCTCCACAGTCGGAGCTGGGAGGGCTTGAGGCTGTAGATAGACAGGAAAGGTCGAGGTCGAAGTCGCTGAAAGATGGAATGTCCATGACACTAGGATAATTCGTTGTATTGGTTGAAGGTCCTTCGCTGAACATATCTGTGTTGATCTCGTGTGTTCCAGAGAAGATCTCTGCGTTGACGAATGTATTCCTGTCAAGAATTTATTGAGTTTAAGGGTAGACCAGAAGGATAATTAGATTACATTCTGTCGGTGAATATTCTGCAATGAAGAGCTCTTAGGAGACGCTAGTCGATATGGTACTGGAGGGAGAGAGGGAGGATTCTTCGACCGAATCCTCATACAAGAGCCCATAGCCACGAATAATGAAACGTTTCGAAGTTTCCACTGGAGGCATAGAATGTAATATCACCGAGGCTTCAGGAGTTTCCTCAGTTTACGTGGATGAAGCATAGAATCCGTGGCTGATCCGATCGTACCTGCGGGAGAAGCGACATGGGGCTTCTGGGCGGCACTCATAGTGACCGGCATGGTAGTCGAGGCTCTAGTAGTGGTATATGATAACTCTGCAAAAGGTCCGCCATGCGTACGATGTGCGATAGTTGTTATCACTGTGCGCAAGGGAGAAGCTACCTTTCGCGTCGCGTAAACTGTTTTGAATATAACCAGCATGGATTTTACACAACAGGCCGTGATTTAAACTCGTGCGTTAGACTATCATCACCAGCGAGGAAGGTCCGAGGAGCGATTCTGCGTGACTTGTGCCTTACGTTCAAGGCGAGCTGCTTGGTGGGCCGAGGAAGGGTCTAGGAATCCTCATGGTATTCGCTCATGCACCGTCGCAAGAAAGCATGCTGATTATAGCCAGTTAGATGCAGAGTGCCGTTAAACCTTTCAAACCTTGAATGCAGCAATGAGTGTCCCCTTCTACCTTTGGGTGTCAGTGCTGTGGGAAGTTCCCAGATTGGATAGCCGGACATGGCTATACTCGGTTAAACCCGGAATTTTGATCCGAAGCTGTGACGCGGTTCACGCACAAACACACACACACACGAACACGAAAACAAGCGCTAGGACGAAGGAGAATCTCAAGAGAGTCAGTATTCGTTTCATTCATTTGCGTCGTATTCCACATCGACATTGATCACTTTAGACAAGGCGACCTCACAGGATATTGGACCTCGTGTGCCACCAAGGCGTCAATTAATGTCCGCTGAGGCTCTATGCGTTGTTCGGGTCCTTGAAATCCGCCGATCTCAAAATTTCAAGCCTCCATGAAACCACTGGGACGAAGGAAGTGAAGGCCATTCACAAGCTCAGTCGGCCAGGCAGAGTTACTGGGTGTAATTCAAACCCCATTTCTGGCCCGTATTAAAGTACTCTGAGGTACTCTGCTGGTCTGAGACCTGAAGAACGTGGGGTTCATTAGAAGCTCAGGGTCACGACACGAAGCTGATAAGCTGATGTTTTGACAGGCGGGATTCATGACAGTGACATATTTCATCTTTCGGAAAGATTCAAAGAGGCGGATTGCTGGCAACATCAACACCTGGGCGACACTCTTTCCACACTCAAAAATACTCACATTCCTTTATACAACCACAACTTCACCTGAAGGTTGAGATGGCCACAGTGAAAAAGCCTGGCTCGGCCACTGATACCAAACTTGGCTCTAAATGGAGCATTAATACCCATATTTGCATCTTCCTCGCCGCAATGCCCCTTATTGGAATCATTGGGACATTCTACATTAATCTTACCTGGAATACATTCTGGTTCTCTGTATTCTACTACTACTTTACTGGGCTAGGTCTGTATGAATTCTATCCACGATTCAAGATCCAGTCGATAATCTAATTTCTTTTGGTACTTTTGTAGGCATTACTGCAGGATACCATCGCCTCTGGGCTCACCGATCCTACAACGCCTCCACGCCGCTCCAAATTATCCTCGCTCTCGCAAGCTCTGGTGCCGTCGAAGGTTCAATCAGGTGGTGGTGTCAGGAGCATCGTGCCCACCATCGTTATACGGATACCGACAAGGACCCATACAGTGCCGAACGTGGGTTGTTCTGGAGCCACATAGGCTGGATACTTGTTCGGCCGCCGCCAGGAGGCCGACGATCCGGGTGGGTTGACGTCGAAGATCTAAAAAGAACAAGATTGTCGTTTGGCAAGATAGACTTTACATCCCTGCGTTTCTTTTGATGAGCTTCGTGGTGCCCACCGTGATTCCTTGGAAACTTTGGGATGACGCATGGGGAGGTTTCATCTATGCATCCGTCCTTAGACTGTGCGTCGTTCAGCATGTACGTTCACCACGGCTACGAAAAGGCATGCTAGAACTGACCGTCTTACGCAGACAACCTTCTGCGTCAATTCTCTCGCCCACTGGTTAGGAGATATGCCCTTCGACGACAAGCACACAGCCCGTGATCATGTCCTGACCGCTCTTCTCACCATCGGCGAAGGTTACCACAACTTCCATCACCAGTTCCCCATGGACTATCGGAATGCAATCAAATGGTACCAGTACGACCCAACGAAATGGTTCATCTGGACCATGAAGCAAATCGGACTGGCAAGTCATCTCAAGGTAAGCCGTTTATTTGCGCTGTCATAGTATTCTCTTTTGCTCACGAGCCGTCAAGGTTTTCCCTGAAAATGAAATACAGAAAGGCCAGCTCTCCATGAATCTGAGGAAACTCCGCCACATCCAGGACAGCCTCAAATGGCCGAGTGAGGGCGTCGACCTCCCTGTAATCAGCTGGGAATCATGTACGTGTTATCCTCTCTATCGGGTCTGTGAAACTGAGGGCGTTCTTTTCGTAGACCAAAAGCAAGCCTCATCTCGCCCTCTGGTCTTAATCGCTGGCTTCATACATGACTTGACGGGTTTCATTGGCCAACACCCTGGCGGAGCTAAGCTCATCGAGAGTATGATTGGTAAGGATGCTACAGCCTCGTTCTTTGGAGGGATATATGAACATTCCAATGCGGCTCACAATGTCTGTATCTCCTCAATACATCGATATTATATCCTTGCTGAATAGATTCTAGCTTCTCTCCATGAAACGCGTCGGTGTTCTGCACGGTGGATACCAGGCCGATGGGGACATCCCCAAAGAACAAGTCGTCCCTGCAGGCCAACGTTTGTGGATCACAGCATATGATGAACGTTCTGCTGGTCGCAGGGCAATCAAAAGCGCATCGGCATTGTGAGATGTTATACGGCATAGACAATAGAACATTAGAAGCTTTGTAATATCTGGTACATATAATCTAAACTCATCCTAGACGTTCTCTTGATAACCCGCAAAATTCCACCGAAAATCCCCTCTCCGTCGCAGCCTCCAGGACAGGCTTGAGCAAATCGTCTCCTGCGAAGTCTTCATCCGGGCTTCCCTTCAAGATACCAACCCTTATTTTCTTCCACCCGATTGTCCCATATGCCAGCTCAAAACCCACATCAACACTCTGCTCGGTTATGAGATCTTTGCTTTCGACAAAGAGCCTCAGCTCGGTATCTCGATCCGAAACGTTGGGGGTCCAATTGAGAATTGAGCGATCGAAACGCGACCTCTGACATCAAGAAGCGATAACTTTCTCATCTCTGGGAGGAGTTCTGGGAGAACAGAGGTCGAAGATCGACCGACGCTCTGCATCACGGTTGAATCGCAGTTCACCAATCTAAGATCGGCGAGGGTTGTGGCCACCATACGAAGGAATTCGGCCATAGATTCCGGTTCTATCCCTGTCACATTCTCCAGATCGAGTCGGCATAATCGAGGGCGCTGAAACGGACACGAGAGGAAATAAAGCAGTTGCTGACTTGAAAGCTGTTCATTGTCGATTGAAAGACGGGCCAGTTGGTACGTTGGTTTCTGTGAAACGGAATTGGGTCAGTGTTACGCAGTCCGATACGAGAGATAGGAGGCATCAACATGCCTGTAAAGGAGGTTCTCTATATGTCGGGCATTAGAATCTGCAGACGAGTATTATACTATCTTGTTGCGTACCTAGAGCTTGGTGCTTTCTTGGAACTCCTCCCAACACCACTCATCACTAAAGAGAGGAGGTCTGCCCAGGAGGCAATAATTTCCTGTATTCTTGGAACAGGTGCTAACCACGATGCATCTTGGCCTCTCACGGCATAGCTGTCACATGCAAATTCCTTGATATACTTCATCTCAGACAATGGAGCCCCTGCCCATGTCAACACAAACAGATTAATCTTGAGGATCCGAAGGTTCGGTGTAAAGTTCAGAAGCTCGCCAATGTCGCGGACGTAGAACCTGGGTACTTCTTCAATATCAAAATCGCGAAGATCGAGTGCGGTTATCAGCGAAGCCCAATCTTCTCTATGGGACTTCATAATTTTCGCAAAGCGGTCGATCTTCATAATGTGGCTTCCTCTGGCCCAACCAAGCCTTTTCAAGAAGCCAACCATGATAGATGACCATGACCTCGACACGAGGGAAGCACAGCTGACGTTGTGGAAGTCGCCGAGGAAGAGACCAAGTCGGTTTAAAATCTCAAGAGAAATCTCAAGAGGGAGGGAGGCAAACGGCCCATTAGTAGGCCGTTTCCTGTGGCAAGGGAGGATTCGTAGGGTAAGATTTTCCCTCTTCGCTCGACGCAATCGTCCCGGTATCGTGGGCGTTCTGGGTCGGGGACCGTGGCTAACTGGAGGGAAAAAGATGGCGTATGAAACTTCCAGAGAGCCGCCGACTTCCGTGCCTGTGCTATTTGGCCAGTGGTACAGGTGATCGGAGAGCGTTGCAAGGTAACATGGTGAATTCTGAGGGACTGGGGAAGGGACGCCTCTCAACTCCTCGGCGAAATGTTTCGTTAGAGGCTTGATTGTGCAGAAACGATCCTGCGTCATAGGATCGCGTTCATGGCGATTGGGGTGACCAGTAACACAGAGAACAACTGGACAGAAAGGTTGAAGGTTGACTCGCTTCCAGCCAACGACTTCTTCAACATTTTGTCGGAGCTACGAGGGGAGTCCATGTACTTCGTAGGGTCAATGCCTCGTATTTGGAATGCATGATAACGCTGCTCACCGATAGGATCGGAGGCTCAAGCCTCTCCCAAGCGAAGGCAGGAGGCTGTAAATCAGCGCCTGTGCCAATCTGGATCAGTACAAGCCGTATCCCGGCATATTGACGTTCCAACCCAGCTTCGGGGATTATGGCAACGGTGACCTCCTCGTAGAAGCGTTTAGATTCCCGGTAGTCCATACTCAGCCAGAGAGGTTGTAGGTTATCGGAGGTATTATATGACATGAGATAATGGACGAAGTTGAAGGAGGAAAAGCTGACGTTCGAACGGGCCTGTCGCGAGTCAGCTGATCAATGGAGCTGATTCGAATGGCCACACTGATCATGATCGCCGTTGAACGTTGAAGCTGAAGCTTGAAGCTTGAAGCCGCGCCCAATCGATACCTTCACTTACAGTTACTATGTAGTCAAGCTGGGAGTTGATGATGAGGGTCGGTTATCATTTCATTTCATTCGAAAAATCCTACATTGATCAGGAGAGTAAAATACATATAGCAAGCCATAAGTGCATCAAGAGTATGATTGGCAAAAAGACTTCAGCTTCCGAGCGAATCCAGCGGAATCCTCTCGACTTCCGTTGAGCCTGACACAATGCGATCGTGATGTCTTACGTAGTCAGCACGCCTCCCATCTCGGCAACGGCTATTCAGCTTCTTCCCATGAAATATGTTGGTATTCTGGCCCGGAGAAACGAGGCTGGAACAGGCCAACGCTTGTGCATCGTAGCATAAGACGAGCATTTTCCTGCGTGCCCCACCATTGCAAATAACGTAGGATACACTCTCTGTAATATTATCCTACAGCTGTATATCTAATTGCCGTTCTTTTGATAGCCCAACGAATTCTAGCAGAAAGCCCCTCTCCTTTGAAATCACCAGCAGAGGCTTGAGCAAGGGTGCTCCACCAAGTCTTCTTCCTGCCCTCCTGGACCTTCGTTCAACATCCCGACCCATATCTTCTTCCATCCAATTATCCCATAGCCCAACTCCAAACCTACGTTGATGCTTTGCTCTGTTATGAGGTCTTTGCTTTCGACGTAGAGCCTAAGTTCGGTGTCCCGACCCGAGACGTTGGGGGTCCAGTTGAGAATTGCGCGATTAAGAACCCGGCCCCGAAGATGAAGATGTGACAGGTTCTTCATTTCGGGGAGCAGTCCTTGCAGAATAGAGGTCGGAAATCGGCCCCCACTCTGCATCACGATTGAGTCACAATTCACTAGCCGCATCTCGGAGAGGGTAGAAATCACTGCTTGCAGGAATTCAGCCATAGATGCCGGTTCGATTCCTGCTACATTCTCAAGGTCTAGTCGGCGTAATCGAGCAGCCTGAGCAGGGCACGAGAGGAAGTAATGAAGTTGTTGGTTTGAAAGCTGTTCGTTGTCGATTGTAAGATGTTCCAGTTGGTACGCTGGTATCTATCGATCGGCATTTGCTCAGTGCTGTACAAACAAAGAGAGGGGACCGTCAACCTACCGAAGAGGATTCACTACATGGGAGGAGTTAGAATCCGAATACCAGTTATGGAATTCCAGGATGTTGCGTACCTGGAGCTTGGTGGTTTATTGAGGTTCCTCCCAACGCCACTCATCGTTAAATGCAGAAGGTTCCCCCAGGAGGAAATGATTTCCTGCATTCACTGCACAGGTGCCAATCGAGAGGCATCTTGCCCTCTCATGGCGTAGCTATCGCATGCAAACTCCGTAATACGCGTCAACTGGGACAATTGGGCAGCTGCCAATGTCATCACAAACAGATTTATCTTGAGTACCTGAAGATTTGGTGTGAAGTTGATGAGTTCTCCAACATCCCGGACGTAGAACCTGGGTGCTTCCTCGATATCAAAATTGCGAAGGTCAAGTGCGGTGATGAGTAAAGCCCAATCTTCTCTGTGGGACTTCATTGACTGCGCAAAATTGTCAATTCGCATAATGTGGCATCCTGTATCTCGTCCAAGCCTCCTGAAGTAGCCGGTCATGATAGTAAGCCATCGTTTCTGGACGAGGGAGGCACAACGGAGGTAATACGATTTCTCAAGGAAGAATCCGATTCGATCCAGTATATTCAGAGGGAGGGAGGCAAACGGTCTGGGGCGATCGTCGTTGAGGGGAGGACTCGTATGGTGAGCGGTTCCTTCACGGCTGGATAACAACGACCAGAGTTCGTGCGTCTGCCCCGCCGAGGCTAACCATGGATTGGGAACAAATATAGCGTAAGAAAGTTCCAATAACCCAGAGATCTGGTCGGAGTCTTTGGTATTCGGCCACCGATACAACTCGTCACAGAGCGTTGCAATGTAACAGGGTGATGTAGGAGGAATTGGTAAGGGAACGTCCTTTAATTCCTTGACAAAGGCGTCTGTGAGAGGCTTAACATCGCAGGAGGTACCTTGCACCCGGTTCGCCCCCACTACCTGTCCTCATTTAGGGTAAACCCCACTGTAAGAACGATGGTAAGGAATGGTTTTGAACTTGACCTGGTTCGCACGAGGGACGGGTTGGGAATCCTGGTAGAGCTGCGGGGAGAGTTTGTATACTTCATAAAGGCCCTTAAAAGATGTTTCCAACATGGAGGCCTGGTTAAGTGCTCACCGATAGGACTGCTGCAGGTAACGCTCGGAATTCAAAGCAGGGTTAGGCTGTACTAGTCCGAGCCTATGCCAATCTGCATCAAAACGAGTCGTACCCCGGCATATTGGCGTTCCAACCCGGCTTCGGCCATTATACGGATAGTGACATCTTCGAAGAAGCAGTCCCATTCTCGATAGTCAACGCTCAACCAGAGGGGTCGGTTTAGGTTGTCGGAGGCATTGGATAAAGCCATGAGATGATGAGGATGTTCGAGAGAAGGTGAGGCGGCCTGAATCAGCTGATCGATCGGGTTAATGCTACTTGAACCAAGCCTCAGAAAACAAGCACCGTACACAATGTTGTTTCATGTATTCATGTACGAAGGGTATTCTCCATTGCGTAGCCTTGATACTCGACCATGTTATCATTGCCGATGATGTAGGGCTAAGCCATCATTTCATCCGAAAAATACTACATTGATCAGTAAAGTAGAATACATACAACAAGCCGGAGGTATATGTACAAAAACGAAATAAAGAGGATATATATATACAGTACTAGATAGAGCGGGGATAGGAAAGAGAAACATATGGTAAATCTAGGAGGGAACAGGTAATGACGACGATAGCGACATAAGGAATCAGGAAGATGTAAAAACATGTACATACCAATGCGGTAGATCAGAAGACCGCAGAGGAAGGAATATAGAAGGGCCAAGCGCGCAGTACGATATCAATCTCCACCTGAATAATCCGAAAACGAAAATCTCCATCCATCGAAGGGAAGCCGAGGAAATCCAGATGTTTGCCAAATAGGAGACCCAAGAATGCGAAGGGAGATACAAAACATCCGGTATTCCGTTTTTAGTGGGAGTACGAAGATGCGCCGGATGTGTTCCTTGGAATCCACATTGACTGTTCCTGACAATACCGAAAACGATGGGCGAAGCGATGGTAGCGGTTCCTTGGGCTCGTAAGGTACGCATCCATGCACGGCATCGGCTGATATCTGTCACCATATCTCGTCGTTCGTATGGAGTGTTGAATATTTGCAATCCTGTGCGATATGGCTGCGGGATATATATTCCGAGAGACCGAATGACGAGTCCTTTTCCTGTCTCTCCCTTGCACCAAGACGACACCAATGCTGCCCTCCCCTTGGAAGAAACCTAGGGGTTCCCGTCCATCTCCGGCCCTTAACCCAGAGCAAAGCTCAATGTACTCGATCCGCCCGCTCCAAAGCCTCCGTATGAACCAGGGTGATCGCCAAAGACATCTCCGGGAACCTGCATTCCGAAGGCTCCTTGCTGTAGTTGGACGTGGTCATACTCTCCAGTACCTGTCGACGCCGGAGGTGGAGGAACCCAACCGCCCATAGGGGAGGGTGTAGTCGGGGAAGTTGGAACGTGGGTAGGCGGTGGGATATTGACCATCCCAGAGGCAACACCTGCGGCACCGACGGCAAGACCAATCCCCACTCCTACTCCAACACCCACGTTGAAACCCATTCCAAACATCCCGATCCCAAAATCAGCGGCGGCAGCGGCGGCCGAGTTGATGCCCATACCTGGAGCACCCATGGGCATTCCGTTATAACTCGGGCCACTGGAAGATGAGCTGGAGGAGCTGCCACCATAATACATGTTTGCATCACTATTCGAGAGGCCGAGGAGTGCAGCAGAACTAAGGGGTGTGGTGGAGAGGGGTGAAGCCGGTGGTGTAGAAAGGGGAGTAAGAGGAGAGGGTGGAAGGGGTGGAGGGGCAGGCTCGAATGCTCGTTCTGGCTCAGACCGTAGGCTGGACGTCATCATACCAGGCGACGAGGACGGAGCTATGTTATCGCCACGCATGTCAACGGAATCCTCGTTCGTCTTCAAAGTCTCAAGGAAGGCATCCCACATCCCTGGATCCTCCATAAAAAGCGCTTGCTGAGGCTGGCTTGTTGGAGCAATATTCGAGTCTGTTGCAGCTGACATGGGTGCCGTCATGTTATTGACAAACCCCGTCCCTGGGCCTGACGAACTCCCGACGGTTTTCCTTCCTTCTTCATCGCTCACCACCCCACGTCGAAAAAATCCAGCCTCTCGTCTCGATCTGTGCCCATAAACTCTCTGGCAGGACTCCCAGCGTTCGCCCACTCCATGACCCTCCTCCTGTCGACAGGTGTGCCCTTGCCAACGACAACCCTCCCAACCTCTGCACTTCGCAAAGCGTGCACCCTGATCGTTGCCAATCTAGGAGCAGGGACAGGCAAAGTCGATTCGTACATCATGTTCATACCAGGGATGAACGTAGCCGGCGACATTGCAGGCGAGGTTTGTGAGTACATGTCGGTAGAGCCATTCTCCAGACCAGATGCATTAGCCTCGTACGTCGGTGAGCCGTACTGTGCTGGGGACGAGGGTGATGTGGGTGAAAGACCTGAGCATTCGGCCGAAGAGAGGCGAAGAATCCCATGTCTCCACTGTCCTGTCGGGGTGTTCCCATCTCCACATCCTGGACCTCGCCGCCTGTGAGCACGTCTAGGCCTGGGCCAAGTTCCTGATGTTGCTGAGGTGGAGGTGAAGGAAGCGACGTGGTAGTCATGGGTGGTGAAGGTGGCATGGGAGGGACGTAGAACGCCGACATAGTGCCTCCGACTTCGACAACGGGCGTCATCCGCCTCGTCTTCGTCTCGCCTTGCGTGGTCTGCTCCCGTCCCTCCTGGGCATCCTTGGCAGGTACAGCGGCATTTTCCTTGTCCTCGCTGTCCTCAACATCATCAGCATCGATGTCGAGATCCACAGGTTGGGCAACGACTTGGAAGCTGGGGTCATGCCAAGCATCAGGGTCGATCTCTCCCTCAGCATCAGCATCTTCGTCCTCCTCATCATCGTCGCTGTCGTCGTCATCATCATCCATGTCAATGTCCTCGTCGTCATATCCATATTCTCCCGGCCAAGAACGACGGCGTTTCTTCGCAGCATCGTCGCTCGCGGCGGAGAAGTCAAATGGGATGGGAGGAGGAGTAGGGGTATTGGGAACATCAGTCGTAGCACTGCTGGAAGCTACGTCAGCAGATGGCGTGGTGGCAGCTGTTTTCCTCTTCTTCCGTCTAGGTGAGTTCGACGGTGAAACAGATTTCTCGACAGCAGCTTCGATAGCAGAGTCCACGGGTGAGTTTCCTTTAGAGCTCTCCTGCTGATCTTGCCGTCGCTTTCGGCGTCGCTGAACTCGCTCTCGTAATCACTCCAATCTTCGCCATCGTCTTCCTCTTGGGGATCAGGCGTAGTGGATGAGGCTCTGAGAGCGCCGTCTGAGGTATCATTGGTGGGTATTGATACGGAAGGTAAGTTCGCGGGCATTGAGGACGGTGAAGCGGAGCGTGATTGAGGGTGGAGCTGGGGCGGGGAGGTGGCACTCTCCACCAACTTCTGGGCATTCCATGTCGCATTGCATACTCAGTTGCTTCCTGATTAACAAGGTCACGGATGGTGATCCAGGAATAGCGACGTTCCCTATGAGAAAATAAAATTAGCGACACTTGTCTCGAATAAAATTTCATGAAAAAGATTGAACGGCAGTCCGGAAAAGCAAACACATTACAGACTATATGCGCGCATACAGCGAGCAGAATCTGCATGTACCCCAATGATGACCAAAATATCCAAATATAGAATAAAACCGGTCGAAGAAAATATACTCACAATTCACAAACCCGAATCTTGCAAGCGACCTCCCACAGGCCAGGCGCAGTCTGTCGTCTCTGTACTTGCTGTTGCTGCATCTGCTGCTGCTGAGCCATCTGTTGTTGTTGCTGAGCGAGTTGCTGCTGATACGCCTGGTCATAGGCCATCTGATCTTCCGCCGACATCTGCTGGAACGCAGGATCCTGCTGATATCCAGGCTGCGGTTGCTGCTGGTAACCCATATCTTGAGAAACAGGTGCGGGATCCATGAGCATGGGCGCCGGGACTTGATTGGGATCTTGCATTGTCTGAGCCTCCGATGGTCCAGAAACAGAAGCTTGGTCAAGAGAGAACGAAGATGCGTTCAGCTGCTGCTGGGCATGCTGTTGCTGTTGATTGGCATTGGCCATGTACGCTTCCCAGGTTTGCTGAGTCGTCTCAGCATCATCTCCAGGAATACGGAGTCGTAAGGGAGGCCGTTGAGAAGCGGCGGGTGCGAGTGGTGCTGCATTGTCTGCGACACACTCAGTCGACGGTGGCGAATGCTCAACAAGAGTAGACGACTCCGAGACCGACGATGATGGGGAAGGGGTTGACGGTGAGACCTCTTCGCAAGAGGCACACGAAACAGCTGCTGGAGCTGCAAATGTTTCGACCCCCGTAACTGGCGTCGGTTGGACGGGCTGAAGCTCAGGCGTATCCTGTCGTTGCTCGGTGACTATAACTGTCGGTTCTGGGGTATTAGGCCTTGTCGGGACATTATCCACAACAGGCGTTGACGCCGGAGTGGGTGTATGCGGTCTTGAAGGCGCTGACAACGGAGTTTGCGACCAGGACGGCGCTGCCTCCTTCGGCGACGATAGTGATGCAGGTGCAAGTGGTGTCGGTGCTAGCATTGGCGATGTCTCGTCCAAAACCATCTCCGGGACATCCTCCTCCATTCGCCTGTCTTCATCTGAACTCTTAGGCGACGCCTCGATAATGTCAACCCTTTTCCTCCCCCTTCCTCTTCCAGCACCACCTCTCGCCCTCCCACCTCGGCCGCGGCCTCTTCCCTTGGTTGGTGTTGGTGGTGTTGACCTCGACTTGGTCTCAACCTCTTCAGTTTCATCCTCATTCACTGAACCACGCGATCTAGTCCGTCTATGGGTAGGAGGTGGGGCCAAATTCAGGTCTGCAGGCACTGTCGAATTGCTTCGTAGTGCCCTCATAGATGGTCGTTTTGCGGGCGGTGGTGCGAGAGAGTCCTCCGAGATAGGCTGCAAAGGTGCGGGTTCAACCACTTTGGCTTTCCCCTTCCCATTGGTAAGAGACGATGAAGGTGGTGACGCATGCGGGCGGGGGACGCCTCTCCTTGACCGCGTCAGCGAGGTGGTCACAGATAGGGAGGTGAGCGAGGCAGGTGTTGAATTGGAGCGAAGGCGTTTTGCGAGTGGCTGTTGATAGCATATAGTCAGCTTTTGCTGGAATGAGTACATAGGAAGGGGGAAAACATACAGCGTTAGCAAGAGCAGCCGAGTTCTCCTTTCTCCGTCGCTTTCCACCGGTCGTGGTAGGTTTTGCGTCTGTGGCCTTCCCTTTGCCCTTGATGTCCTCCATCGGCGAGGGCTCGAGAATCTGGGCAGGTGCGGAGCGAAGTGCATACCCATGCCTGCTCGTAGGTGCAGCCAAAGGCGACGAGGGTGTTGTCGGAGTGGTAGGCGTCGTGCTGTTCCGACTCAGAGGGCTGCTCTCGAAGCCAAGTTTCTTTCTTCGCTCGGGCCTAACAGCGTGAGCTGAAGTAGGCTGAATAAGGGGAGGCATGGAAGGTGGTGGTGGCGGCGTTGAAGATCTCGGTGTGGGTATCGTAGATGTGGGGGAAGTGAGGGGTGAGGACGTCGGGGTAGCATTCGATGGGCCAGCAACGGCATTGCCGTTCGTTGCTGCGGTGGGTGAAGGAGGTGCAGAGGGGGTAGGTGAGCCTGGATGAAGAAGTTTTCGGCGCTTAAGAGCCCTGATATCTCGTGGGCTGAGGCCCGTAGGAGTTTTGGGAGTGCTGGGTAGATCCAAGGTGAGTCGAGGTCGTTTCCTGTTAGATGGTATTGTGGGCGCTGTTGCTACGGCCTCATCTGCTGGTTCTTCTTGGTGCACCTCCTGGTGATGTGCCGATGTATGATGGTGAGAGTAACTTTGCCTCAAGCCCGAACTCGAGCTTGCAACACCAGTGGCGTTTGCGGCGACATTTGCGGCGACGGCATGCGACGATGACGATAGGCCAGATGCATTGGGTGAATGAGGGAACCTAGGACTCCTCCTTGGCAGTGTAGCAAATTCCATTCGCCTAGACTAGTGGTGCCAAAAGACGCCCGTCTGACCAAAGTGTGGCGTCCCTTTCTTCGTCTCCTCGACACTTTGTCAAGAGTGGCTGCTTGATAATCAGGCTTTCCTTAGCAGGTATCTGTACCGTCCAGCGATGTGTCCTCGATATGAAGAGATAACCGGGCGCTGAATTAAAACGTAAGACGACGCCTCGGACACTGTTTGGACGACCGGGACGCGAACGTGTGTACCCAAGTCGGTGGTTAGGGTGAGGTGTAGGTATGTGGGTTATTTCCCACGGCACTACAATTATGGACCCGAGTAGGCTGTTGTTTACCTCAACGAAAACTTTAGGACTCCGCCGACAAGGCTGTGCATGGTTGAGGGCACGGACTGGGGGAGGGAGAACGAGTATTGCATGTTGATTCGCAGCGAGGAGGCATAAGAAGACGACGTGGAGAGGTAAAGGGACGACGTCGAAGAAGGAACGGGTAGAGTAAACTGTAATAGGGGATCTGCAGTTGCTGGTCCTTCGACGCGATACCATTTCAGGAAATCAACGCAGCAACTCCATATCACACTGACGTTTTCTGCCGTCTTCTCGATCTGCCGTTGCCTCAGCCCTGGTTTGGCGGTGGCAGTTCTTCTCTTCTAGGTAAACAAAGCCTAAATTTTGCCAATCTCAATTGAACCCGCGCTATTCGTGCCCGTAAACGGACCGGAAATCTATTCGAAACAGACGCCTGCCAGCCACATATGTGCTGATACAGATGATAGCCGGCTACTTGGATCGTCTTGATCAATCTTGAGGATATGTTCATAAGAACTCTAGACGGTCATAGCGGCTCTTCTAATGAGTTGCATCACCATCGACGTCGATATCGATCTCTTGTGCTATTCTTGATCTTGTTAAGTCAACTTCGACTGCGTGGTAACCTCGACAGGATCAATCACATTCAATGCGCCTCGCGTAAGTACCGCGTACCGCATCTAAATACACGCCTTTCAATCGACAGCCGTCCATCCATGTATGGCGCTCTTCGTGATTGACCTGACTTGGAAGGAGAAGGTACTCGTAGAATTCATTTATACCCTATCGCCGCCGATTCACCTTTCCATCGGCCCCTGACCCTGTGTGAGTCAGAAGTCACGATGTATACAAGTCTTGAAAACATACCATGACAGGAATTGGTCAGGGTGAGAAAGAAGAGCTTCCCTGTAGCCCTATATACTGGTCGCCGGCTCGGCCACCCTTAGCCTGAAGGTCGTGACTCGATGAAGCCGTCATCCTGCCAGCGGGAAGACTGTAGGGCCAATGTAATAGCCAGAGGCCTTCACAGGAATACAAAACAATTTCCCGAACAAAGAACTATCTTGCCAGATCTAGCGATGGCCCATCGGCCGATGGGACTGATGTAAGCGAAAAGAGAATGGCCAAACCTTTCACTCTGCACCAGCCATCTTCAACGAGTTCCCATTGGCGCAATGGCTCTACAGGCGCCACCGAAAGATGCGGTTTGGTTGAGCACTGTCGCACCCCAGAGCAACGTTTTCAACAACTTGACCGTATCAGTGGTCCTGGATGCAGGACTATGGCGCACATACGCCGGGATCCAACTCGCGCTCGTCCTGGTTGAACGTCCCGGCATATCTGCCCTACCAAACTTGTCGAGAGTTAGGCCGTCATTCAGTGTAGGCTCTTCCAACTTTCCCAAATGCTGGGTATCATGGCTTATTGGTGATCGTAGTACGTTAACGCCGACAGCATCAGGTCCACCTCAAACAATCGGGATGAAGAGCAACTCAGATTCTGCCCAGTTACCCTCGGTATCGAATTCTGTGCCGACAGGGATTCTTCCTGGTGTGTTGTCGAACCGTTCCGTGGAATGAGGCGGGACCCCCGACGACAGCCCATAGCAATACTGGCCAACGACAAGATCCTTTTGCCATCCTCAGACAGCCCTACCTCGAATCCCCACACAATGGAAATAGCATTTTCCTTGGATTGCAACAAATTCCGGCATTCAAGAAGCTGGCCTCGGGCCCGCGATTGCGCTCCCGAATGCCAGTACCCAGAGATGTATTACATCCGTGTCTTACCTTGCAAACGCGACGGGCCAGGCCCTCGGTCTCTTCCACCCGAAGTTCTTCAAACGATCGGACGCTTTCTTCCCATGTCTCGCCAGCTACTAAATGCGGCACTTGTGCAGAAATCTTGGTTCACAATCCTAAAGGTCTTTTTCGAGAGACTGGGCAAGGAGAACAAGCTGCTCTTCGACCCTGTCGACAATTTCTTGCGAGAACTCCAGTTTAACAGGGTGCGCATCCACCCCATCGACAACTTCGTGCAAGCAGTTCAGAATCATTCCACCGAATGGGGACCTCTCATCACAACGTTCGATCTCCAAGACTTCCAAGTAGAGGAATGTCCTCGGTACTACGTTCATGGCATTTCAGACATCTTCAAGCATACACCACATCTACGCCAACTAGCGATCAACTTGTTCGTCTTGACGCGGGCCAAAGCAGATATATCCAAATTACGAAAAATCCAGGATTTTGGATGCACCGCCTACGGTATGAAGGGTCAAAGCGTGTCTTGGCTGCTTTCGGTCCAGCAAGTCCAGGATATTATCTCAGATATGCCAAAACTACGACGACTCTGGTTGAGCGGCAAAGGGAAGTCCAAATCGGCATACGCAAGGTCAGTTGTCCCCCCTGTCAATTGAGATCTCAACCGAAGTATTCATTTATATTTCGTGTTTTACAGGGACGCTGGCGCTTCCTCGAAGGTGAGTATATGATATACCTAGAAGGACAGCCAGCTCACTTTTACTCAAGACACCTCAATACCAACTAGAAGAGATGGCAATCGATAACGAGAGACTCTCTCTTGGGCAGCTTGAGCATTTCATGTCGTGTCCCGACAAACCTTCCCGGCTGCACACGCTCAAATTAGAGAAAATAGATGGCATTTTCCCCGACGAAATGTCAACATTCCTCGCCACCATAACGCCTACGGCAAAAGTTATTCGCATCCTCGACTGTGACCCCGCTTTCATTCAAGTCGACTCGGAGAGAGGAGAGGAGTCCATATTCGACCTACTTCTGCCGAAAATGATCAACTTGACGAAGCTGGAGCTCAGGGGCCGTGTGTTGACTCGGAACGTCTTGTCTTGGACCCCGACCTCGACGGAACAGAAGGCCACGCTAACGTTCTATGTACGCGGCAAAGACATCAACACGGAAGACGGGTTCGATGTCTTCTCCGAGATTGAAGAAATAGATGTGGGCTGGTCATCAATCCACGCGACTTTCGTGAAGGATGTGGATCGAAAACAGAAAACGGCCTCGAGCAGGAAGGAGGGTATTGAGCGGATGGCTCGAGAAAAAGGATTCAAGCTCAAATTTCACTATGAAAATTAGACAATACATGGAAGGACTCCAATAGGGATGGGGATTTTCGGGGATGTATGTATTCAGCGTAGAAAACGGCTACAGCTTGCACTGGAAATCAAATAGGAAGAATGTTTGCAAGCCTTCTCAAGTCACCGTAACTAGCCCTTCAGCTGCCGATTTAGATAAAGCGTCTTTATCCTCATTCCCGTATATTCAGCAACTGTACCATCCTCGCACGTACGATCAGTATCCATTCTTTTCGGGCCTTCCAGATCCATGCCAAGTTTTATGTCCAAGCCAGAACGTTACCAGGTTTGAGGACCCAGACATTCCCCAAACAACCAGCGCCGTGCTGTTCGTCCGAGCCAAACAACGCGAACGGAGATAACAGTCCCAGTGAATCATCCGCTTATGGTTTCCTCCTGCCGTAATCTGTCCACTTTGTGTCCTCAACACCTCAACCTCCACCAAGGACTGAAAGGACGGACAGGCATGCAACCTACTCAGGATTTGACCGGAATGTCGACTTCCCATTTCTATCTGGTGATGGCTTGGAGTAGGTTTGAGAACAAAGGCTTTCTGTTTGCTGTTCTCCGTGACACGTTACCTCCCAGTAAAATACATCTATCCTCGTACATATCGGGGCCCAACTCGACAAGGACTGATCTTAGCTTCTGATTATCTTTGGTCTAGAGCCCACGGCTGCGGTCCAGACTCTCTGTCTTCGGGACTGACGTTCGGTGACTCACCTCAATCCTTGTGGTGGCATGTAGGCGCCAATCGATAGACTATAGGCGCTTCTCATCCCGATCAAGCTATTGAACCTCTTAATGATCTATGCAACCCGTAAATGATGACGTTGAGGGTCTCTTGTCTCCCAGAGACTGTGCGCTTCGGGAACTAGAAGCGCTCGCCAACCCTGGAGGGCATTTAGACTGACTGACATGGCAACTGGGATATGATGCATGAGCCATTTGGCTCTCACTCTGCTCTTATCAGGACTCTCTGTCGCCGCCCTATCGTTGTTGTTGGAATTGACCCGAAACAGTGTCCATTTTCCTTCAACCTCGGCGACCGGCTGTATCTTAAGCGATTAAAGAGCACATAATGACTCTTTTCGTCGGGATGGTTCAATACATTGGATCAAACTCTCGTGGCTAAGGTGAGGATTGGGTAGTCGAATGCCTGAAAACATTACTGTCGGCATCATATCAAGTGTCGAGGACCCTGAGCTCTCAGGGATCCAGAGGCTGAATCTGCTGCGATTATGGCGGTAGAAACGGAGGAACGTACGGAATATCTCCATCGATTAACTGAGCGGGTCTGGCCACGATCGTATTTCGGGCCAGTAGCTCGTCCATGCGTTGGACCTCCCGCAGCCGGAGTCTGTCCAACAGCTCTTTCCTTCCTCTCGGGCTTACGACCTCGCGGGGATGCTGAACTCTGTCTGTCAGCTCGAGGAACTGTGGAAGTAAAGTGACACTGAGTTCTATGATTATTTCGCAGCCTCCTGGGTGCGCCCGTCGAATCATAATTGACCCATGACTCACGCATACTTTTCCCACCAAAGCGAAGCCAAGTCCATCAAATGCGTTCTGGAGTAGATTTCACCGTAAAATGGATGTCTTCAAATGTATACTTTCGGCTCTTATTCTGCTGCGACTGGCCTAGCATCATCCTGTTGCCGTGAGGTCCTGGAGTCCCGTTGTCCACCCGATCGTCTGCGTTACCGGTCCGGGAGAGGACACCGATCTTGAGACAGTTCCTGTATGGCCTGCCACTTCCTGGTGAGAACGCCGTCCCCATTTCCAGAATATCCGTCGAATTCGCTGGCGCTAACGCCCTCTCCAGTGTCCGTTCCACCTAAGGCTAAACCGTTTCTGAAATGGCCACCCCATTTTGACGGGACATAGTTCAGTTGTTGTGGTGAATAGTCTTCTCGGTGACTCCTCTGCCGCCAGGATGTGAAAATAGAAGTCGAGGACAAGGTTTTGGTAATCCGGTAGGTCTGCAATATAAGTAGAAGTTTATGAAGGGGCCCGACCTCCATACCTCAGATCGATTTAGAACCCTACTCAACGATTCCACATGCCTCGTCCGTACTTTCTAACACTCACCATGGATCGTCTTTTGCTCACCCTTTTCACTGGCAGACTATCGAACAGATTTAAATAATCTAGCTACCCGTCGAGGTCTCAATGTTCGCTACGAGGACTCATATTCTGGTCCGGAGAACGCTCCCTTATGGAAGGCAACGGTATACGGTATGTTTGCCCCCTTAATGTACGACTTCCTTCTAATTCAACGGCAACAGTTAACGATGAAGAACGCGGCAAAGCCGAAGGAGCGGCATCCAAGGGGGATGCCAGGGAGGAAGCGGCAAGGCACGCTCTTGCCTCGCTCGCTGCTAAGGGCATCAACTAGAAGTGTGGATATTCGGCAGATTTTCACCGGGATGTTGTTGAAGTGCAGAGTCCTTCTTGTCGTCATTTTCTGCTCATTCCTTAGCGCCACAATTCTCTGTATAAGCGCTCTCTGGACCGGATACCCCGCACAGTATTAAATCGGAATATTCATTTGTTTTTGTGAACATATGTACTATTCGTGTAATCCGAACTCTTTTCGAATTTGCGATCCCAAGCATGGAGGAATCTGGGTGGAATTCAAGTTCAAAGTCCGCTAACAGCTTTGGCTTCCCAAAATAGACTAAAGCCCGTGACCCGGTTATTCGATCATCTTTCTCACAATCCTGGTCCACCTAGTGCCTGCAGGCGGAATGGTGGGTTCCGCTCCAGGCTTCAACCGTCTTGACCGATATCGACCACCACCAGGCAGACGTCGACAATGCCTGTAATCTTTCGCGCTGCTTACGGCTCCTTGTAAGTCTTGTAGAGCACAGAAATGTTGGCAGCATGCTCACGAAGACTCTAGGCGAAGCAACATTCTTAAATCCCGTTTAAGCAGCGCAAGTCGTTGCGGGGTAAGGAATTATGCCACAGGCAAAGACCTTCTTAGCTATGGCAAGCACGTCACCAATGGGCTCGGGCGAATTACCAGCGGATATATGGTGAAAGGCGAAGGCTCTTGGATTCAGTACGAAGATGGCCGCAAGATGCTTGACTTCACTAGTGGAATTGGTGTCACTGGCTTAGGTTAGTTCCATGTTGAACCAACATAGGAGGTCTTGTAAAACTAATCCATTTGTAGGTCACTGCCACCCCAAGGTCAGTCAGGCTGCTGCTGAGCAATGTCTGAAACTTGTCCATGCCCAGGTTGGTTCTACCTGGCATTTGATGTCGAGCAATACTCATGCTTCCGTGATTCATAGTGTAGCATTGGCTTCCACAAACCTTACCTCCAGCTCATTGAGAGACTAATCCCCGTCATGCCTCACTCTTCCTTGGATTCGTTCTTCTTCTGGAACTCTGGATCTGAAGCTGTTGAAGCAGCCATGAAACTCGCCCGAGTAGCGACCGGCAGGCAGCACATTATCGCCATGCAAGGTAGGATATTCGCGCACCTACGCGACCCCACGTATTGAAGGGTAAACGGACAGGCGGTTATCATGGTCGAACATTCGGTGCCATGGCTGTCACCAGAAGCAAGACCATTTATTCCGAAGGGGTGTTCCCCGTAATGGTATGTCGACCCCTTACCACAGAGCCAGCACTTGTACCTAATATCATTTTAGCCTGGCGTATTCGTTACCCCGTACCCATACTGGCACCAACATGGCGTGCTACCCTCGACCCCAACATCGGAAGTTGTTGCAAAGTCCCTATACCAGTTAGAGCTCTTGCTCACCCAGCAAACCGCTGCTAAAGACACTGCCGCCATTCTGATCGAACCCCTTCTTGGCGAAGGAGGGTATGTTCAAGCACCTCCCGAATACCTTCAAGGACTGAGAGCCATCTGCGACAAGCATGGCATTCTCTTGATTGTTGACGAAGTTCAGAGTGGATTTGCCCGAACTGGCAAATATTTCAACATTGAATACAGTGGTGTCAAACCAGATATTCTGGTTATTGCCAAGGTAAGAAATGCCAGTCTCTTCACAACTGCTACAGGAACTAAAGTTTTTGCAGGGCTTGGCTAATGGCTTCCCCTTGTCCGGTGTTGTAAGTCGCAAGGAGTTGACTGACCACCTCAAGCCCGGCACTATGGTGATTCCATTATGTCTCGACTCATGTCTCTTTGCTGATGTTATTCTAGGGAGGAACATATGCCGGGAACGCTGTCTCTTGTGCTGCTGCCGTTGCTGTCCAAGATGCCTTCAAGGAGGAGAAAATCGTTGACAACGTGAATGCCAGGTAAGTTTTGATTTCGTGCCCTCATACTTTTCGCTAACCACTCCCCAGATCTGCTGAACTCTTCTCCGCTCTCCACGCTCTTCAGAAGGATCCGGCGATCGCTCCTCACATCCTTGACGTTCGCGGAAGCGGCCTCATGGTCGCAGTCGAGTTTACCTCGCCGACAGGTCCCAGTGCTAGTTTCGACCCTGCAGTCAAACCCAACAGCCCAAGCTCGCTAGCATCGCGGGTGGCGAAGAGGTGCATCGATAAGGGGCTACTGATCCTCACGACGAGCGTGTACGAGGTCGTCAGGTTTATTCCGCCTCTCAATATCAGCCAAGCAGACCTGAAGGCTGGTGCTGAGATCTTCGCTGAGTCGGTCAGGGAGGTTGTAAAGGAGGGTTGAACCACGAATGTACTATCGATCGCATGTAAAAACACAATAGTCTCTTGATGTATAATAGCGTTTCCTTCTCGGTCCTTGACTTCGAGTTTGAAGATTACACCTTCCGCTTACGTGATGCTTTTGCAACTTTCCTTCATGCAAGCCCATCCTACGAGACCCTGGCTGAGTCATTTTCGGCCTTGACCCAAGTAGAGAATGTGAAGAGATCCCCGCATTCCGGAGCTTCGTTACAACATCTTCCTCCTATTTTGCAACATGTCCGAAGAGAATGACAATCCTCGGCCACTCAAGCGTCCTCGTGTAGAAGTTCCAGAGGAGGAAGTCGACAAGATCAAAGGGCTTGACGAGTACAGACTCAAAGAGCTGCAAGACGCCGAGGTCTTCTATGTTCCCGAATTCATTGAGGCTGAGACTGCCACAAAATGGTATGATAAACTCCTTGAGCTGGAAACATGTATGTCGTCCCTATCTTTCCGGATTGACAGAAGCTAAGCTGTACGCATCCAGGGTATAACCCTACACTTAAAGTGTACGGAAAAGAGGTCATTCAGTCAAGAAAGATAGCAGGTTCGTCGCTTGCAAGCTATGGCAGAAATCATGAACCTGACTTCCTTCTCAGCATACGCAACACATGAAAAGATGACCCTCAAATACAGCGGGCATGCCATGAATCTGAATTACGACTATCCTCCTGCCCTTCGTGCCATACAAGATCGCGTCGAGGAAAAGCTCGGCGTCAAGTTCAACCATGTCATGCTGAACATGTACGAAAACGGGACCATTTACATTGGGAACCATCGGGACAATCTCGAGAACAGGTGCGTGCCGTTTCTCATCCTCAACCTCAATATTGTGCTCATATGGACAAAATAGAGTCATTGCGTCGGTTTCTCTGGGTGCACCTCGTACATTCATTATGAGCCGCGATACACTGAAGAGCAAAAAGGGCAAAAAGGCTGGCGGTAAAGCCGCTAACTCCAAGGACAACAAGGCGGACGAAGACAAGGACGACCCAACGCCCGTTGAGTTTGTTTCCAAGAAACGATGGCTTCTCGCTTCTGGATCGCTGGTCGTAATGCAAGGCGACACGCAACGAAACTGGAAGCATGAAATTCCCAAGTAAGCCCCTATGTTGACTTCGCTATTTGGGCAACCCGACTGACATGGCTGAAAACAGGGAACCTAAGGTTGAAGAAGGGCGGATTAGCCTGACGTTCCGGCAACTAGTATTCTAGTTGCTATCATCGTGCCGGTGAGCAGCGTTGACCACTAGGCTGCTCCGTCTCGAGAAGTCGTCGGGATCGCGAGCAACATAGAACATTCCGACTTTAATGACCATAACCTTTGTAATTGGTATCGCTGATAATAAAACACTACGTTTCATCGACTTTGTCTTCCTCAACCACTACAAACGTATTGAAAAGCGGGCAACTCTTCAATCTCAACAGACGTCGCCCACCTGTAGCTCCATATCTGCAGCATACTAGAGCTTTCATCTTGATCATGGCCAGAATATTCTCCAGACTGGTGGTCCCTTGACACAGTGGCTCCCCCATTTTAGACCAAGCTGTCGACCAAGAAAGGGTTCCAATTGGCGCATTGAGAACCATGGTAGCTCGCTGTTCAAAACAGATAGAACAGACTCATGTGGTGAAGGCTGCCGAGAAAGCCAGGGCGTGGGCCAACCAGTAGAGAATCTGTAAAGAGGTTAGGCTGCACAAGTACGCGAGTAATCAGAATCCGAGTCAGGTTCTAGGCGAACCTGCTCTCCAGACCGTGACTCCGCCTATACTCGACAAGTAAGAACGATGATGCAGTGATTGCCAATACTGATGAAACCGTCCCCACTGGGCCGATAATATGGAATCCTATTGTTTTAGTTCTGGTAACAAAGATGATGAAAACTATCTGAGAGCAATTATTTACTTGGTCGCTACATGTCATCAGTTAATGTACACTCTGATACTCCTGGAAGCCATCAAGAATGGAACTCCATCTGCCGCCGTGCCAGCCCCGGACATCCTGCCACTCCATGCTATCTTCCCCGAACACAAATTTGATTGATATAACCCAAGCTGCAACCACAAAATCGGCAAACCCAGGCTCCTTTCCCAGAAGGTAGGGCCCATCACCTTTACCCTTCTCATACCACATATCAACAGCATCAAACGCTGCCTTAACCTTTGCCCACACCTGGACGCGGGCCTCGCCAACGGGGTATAACTCCTTCATTGTCTTTCCGAAGAACTTCTCCCTCGTTTGATGTAGGTATGGCTGACTTGCCGGGTTCATCTTATCGATACTCTTCGGGATGCACAGCGGGAACATTGCAAACATCTTGTCCTCGAAGACGCTGTAAAACGCGTGTTGTAAAGTATGGGTCCCATCGGGGAAGAGCTTGGGTGTGCCAGGATACTGTTTATCGAGGTACTCAGCGATCTGAGCAGACTCGGAGACTCGAGCTCCCGTTGCTGGATCGAAGATGGCAGGGCAACTATAGTATCTTGATCCATCAGGCCTTATAGAGGATGGGGGGATTTCCAGTTTCTTGAAAGTTCCCTCAATATCGGGGTATTCGACCCATTCAGTCTTGTATGGGATCCCTTTGTAGTTCAGAAAGAAGCTATAGGCGAGGATTCAACATAAGCGGCCGTCAAGGATAATTAAGACGAGCTTCACCGAGCTTTCCATGGATTCGGAGACCAAGCTTTGCTCGGAATGTATTCGGTATTGGCAGGAATATCGTAGAAAATAATGGGATCGGTGTTGGGCATAGCTTCCGTGTTGGAGGAATCTTCCCTGGATCTCTCTGCCTTTGGTGATCATGATTTATATGTGTACTTTTCAGCCCTCAACTGCGGATTTGAACTGATGATATTCAAATTGATGCCCCAGAGTAGGATCTGCGAGCTGACTGAGCAAAATGAATGAAAACTCGTGGTAGACTGATTAATCCACCCGCGCATGTGTGGCCGCACCGAGGTTGCTAGAGGAACAATGACCAACGAAGTGGGCCGTGCTTCTGGAATTTAGGCCGTCGTGCCACTGCCTGATCTGAGTTCGGGGGCCTTGCAAAGTAACAGGTAAAATCTACGCATATAGCTTGATACAAAGCATACCGAGAGTTAGAACGACATTCCAGAAGCACTGGCGACCCAATGAAACGCACATCAGATTGCGACTGGGGATAGATGAATTGGAAGTTCCAGAAATTTCAATCACTCTCCAACATCGATAGCCTCTCCTCTTCGAGGCACATAGCCAGTCGTTCGGTGAGTTGAGTCTTCCAGGAAGCTATGTATCCCTATTTAAGCAGTTCACGGCTAAAACATCCTATGTGAGTGATTCCTTTTATTCGTGGCTACCAGTGGCAGACCTCTAGCATTGAGGTTGAAGGCACTGGGAAGGCGATAAGATTAGATTCGCTGATCCCATCAATTGCTGATTAGCACGAGGCGGGCCGAACAAAGCCGGAAGGGCACGATGCAGATATCGAACCACCTGACACAGCCACATCGCCTGGCACTTCCACCGTCCTGCTGCGAACAAGTCAAACGCACATTGCAACTTGTGCGTTGGCAGAATTCAAGTCCTCGGTTTACTGTCGCTTCAACATACTGGATATTCTCTGGCTTCTCTAGTATCTTTGCTTCTTCTTTACGACCTTTAACGACTTTGCAACGACTTTCAGAGCTACTCAACGTCAATGTCAACTCAACCTTCCCCGTCGCCGTCGCCAACGCCTTACCACCCCCGGCACTCTCAAGAAATTAAGCCAAACCCCCATCCATATGCTATTAAGACGACATCTACCGGAAACTTGACCCGTTCCGGTAGTGTGACGAACAAGAACGACAGATCATTCTACGTCCCGTCTCCATCTCCCTCTCCTACCAAGTCCTCTACTCCTTGGAATCATGTAGAGGAAAGGTCTGGAAGTGGGAGACACAAATATTCCCGGAGCTTGAATGGGGAAGAAGAGGCCCCTAGACCATTGCCTGCACCTCCTGCTCATCCAAGCACTTTGGATTCTGCAGAGCAGGCAACCCGGTCGGATGGTAGACCTCTGTCGTGGTCATCAGCTTCCAGCCCGCCGTTCCCCCAGCCATCATTTGTGCCGGGAACCCCATCCCGCTCGCGCATCAGGGCCAACCCGTTCAGTGGGGACGGCTTTACCTTCGGTTCAGGTCCCGCCGCTGCCGAGGACAACCCCAAATCCTGGTCGGCTGCGGAACTTGCAGACCGTCTGGATGATGAGGGTGACGAAGTGAAGAACTTTGTCTTGGAAAACGACATCAATGGTCGTGCCTTCTTGAGGCTTGATGAAGGTGTTTTGAATGCGTGAGTTTCTGACCATTCTGCTTCCTCGTTTTTCATAATTGACTAATTTATATTCAGTTATGGTATTACTTCAAACCAACACCGCCAAATGCTCATCGACGCCTCCCGCACGCTTCGCCAACGTAGCTTACGCTCCAGGATCAACCGACAATGGCCTTCGGACTCTTCCGCCCCCGATGTTGATGGAATTGTCCGGTCCTACGAGGTTGAAGAACCGGAGGATTTCGACGACAACGCCTCCGTATCCTCGGCCTCATCTACATCCTCCCTACGAGACAGCTTCGGCAGCGACGCAGGCGAGCGAAAGCAGAAATACCGCCCCAAACAGCATCGTGCCAACTCCCGCGTGCACGGGATCATCTCCTCCCTAGAGGAAGGCAAACGCATCGACGAGGTTTACGCGCACCCGCACCGCAACTCCACCGGATCCCTGGGGCACACCAGATCAAGGTCCCGATCTAGCGCCAGTGGCAGCGAGAATGGTGATTACGAAGGTGACAGGGAGAATGTCAACGGTGGAGACCCGTTCTATTACCCGAGTGCGATGGCTGCTGCGGGTGGACGACCCCTTCCTTCACCACCACCTGGACCATACATGGAAACCGTTAAACCGAGTCATACTGGAAGCTCTTCTGCCAGTGTACCTGCGTCGTCTTTCGACTTCGGTGGCAGTGCTGCTTCCACGACGACTTCTGGTCTCTCACCAAACCCGACCAGGTTGATTGGACCAGGCTCGCCGTCGAAGAGCCCGTCCAGGCGACCACTGCCTGAGACTCCTCTTCATGCGTCGTTGCGAAGTGCACCCCCGCCGTTGTCGCCAGAGGACGATGAAGACCCGTTTGGGGTGAAGGACCATGATGGAGCACATACCGAGATGACTATGGATCAGCTGTTGGACCTCTTGGAGTCAGACAACAAGAAGGATAAAGCTGCTGCTGTCGCTGGATTTGGTGCGATGGACACCTTGGACACCGTTAAGGGCGTTCCTCCCACTGCCTCTCGCCTTGCTCACACCGACACGAACACACCAACGAAGAAGGGAAGCATCGGCAAATCGGATGGGAGGAAGAAAGGTGAAGAGGAGATCAACGCCAATGTCACTTCAAGAAGGAGCAAGCCAAGGTCGATAAGAAGGGTTGAAGGGAGCTATACCTCCGCCTCCAGCTTGTTCTCGGCAGTCGAGGATATCTACAGTGACCCGCGAATCTCGCCCGCGTCTTCGCCATCTGCGGCAAAAACCTTTAGGCCGGCTACAGATGCGGAAGATGAAGAATTGACAATGGAAGAGCTGCTTGCCAGGGAGGAGGGCAAGGGTGCGCAAGGAGCCGGGAGGGGAGGTGTTGATGCGTGGTTCAGTGATGTTGGAGATGGGAAAACAAGGGTGGAGACTGTAAAGAGGGTCCCGCCAACCACGACCGCCGCTCCAGCTCCCACAGTTGCAGCTACACCGGCCACAGTCCCCGAGGAACAAGAGGAACAACAGACCAAATCAAGCGAAGAGGAGCTGTCCAGGTCTTCCCTGCCCACCCCTCCACCCAGTGAACCTCGGGTCTCTCGCCTTTCTCAGGGTGAGGACTACGTCCTTGTCGAGCACTCTGCTCAGACGGAAGACGAACAGGAAAAGCGCAAGGTTGAAGCTACTATCGACACCACCTACCATACGGTGAAGAAACGAGTTGACGAGACGAGGATGCTGGCAGACGAGATGAGGAAGCGGTTGGCCGATGTCGAGGCCAAGATTGCTGCTATGGAGGATGAAGAAAGGGAGAAGGAGCAAATCAAGAAAGAGAGGGAAGCTGCTGCTGCTGCCGCCTCTGGAGGCAACGACCTGACGGCGAAGATGTACGCTCAGTTTGCAGCCATTTTTGGCATGGAGGATCCTTCCGCTGCAAACTCTACATCTGCCAGTGCATCTGTATCTGGAAAGAACGAGGCTTCTTCCTCATCAGCGGCAGCTGTACCTACCCATCGCACCCCAGCAACCGTCTGCAAGGCATACACACGCTTCCTACTGGGAGTAGGTGTTTGTGCTGTCGTTCTTGTACTCAGGAGCATGCTGTTCACCTCGAAGGCCGGAAAGGCCGGTGCTGGGAAAGGATGGTGGCTGCTTAGAGGACTGCTCGGAAGCGCTAGTGTTGGTGGGGCGGGGAGGAGGTGATGAACATTCCAATATCGATCACCACAGGCTGGAATCTTCTTCCAGTGTTGCAAGATACTTTTCTTCACTCTGCCTTTTGACACGACCCTTACGACTTTATGATTTATGATACCTCACGATCTTAAGCTTACATCCCCTGCTCCTTGGTTTTGACTGGTATTTATATCATTATACCTGCATCTTCTTCGTTGTTGGCCGCAAACATCCTCCCTTCGGTTCCAAGAATACCGCATACCTATCTATTTGCATTTTCGCCCGAAGATATATATACGTTTGTCACGAGCGTAGTTTTTTCTCATACAAGGAATCATTATGAATCACAATCGCTGTTATGAGCTATTTCATTCCATTGCGGGGCAATGGCTACCAAAGCCTTTTGAATGAGAGACGGACACGTATACGTACTACACTATCTTATTATTGGCCTTCAGCGACTCTGCTGTATATAGCTCTCAGCAGATGTCCGTATTGTCCATAGATATAACGTCACCAAAAAAGGTGTTGTAGCAGTTGCGACTTCTATGCGACGGAAGATCTCACGACATTTAGGGGCTCTTGTCAGGATACGGGAAGCGACCGTGACAGATGGGTGTCCGAATCTTCTTTTCCGGGTTTCCTCGTACACGAACGGCGATCTATTCATTGAATTCAGTATTCATTGCGTGAATAGGGCTCAAGCACCTACCCAGTAGTTTCTATCTCCTCAAGGTGGTCGTTGACATATTGATAAACGACCTCTTCAATATAGTCCTCTGTCACAAAGTAGCCCTCTGCACGTCCCTCGTCTTGGAGAAAGGAGCCGAAATAGTCCAAAATATTTGTGGACTTATCAACCCAATCAAGGAAATCCAATTCTATTGAATCGGGCTCCCCGTCGTCGCAGATGCATTGACAACTGCCTGGCCCCGCTTCGCATACTACGAGTGCAAGAAGCTGCATGAGGCAATCGCAGTACGGCAGCCGGTCTAGCCGTAACTTCAGCCATTCATCGTACTTCGTCTGTATTGAGAGAAATAGGTTATTTGGGGGTGGTGTTTCTTGCCCATCATCAGTTTCCATTGCTTCCGTGTCGAGTCGAGATGACCATGAAAGGATGGAGAAAATCGATTCTTGCCATCGGGTTGCCAGTGATCGGCGCAGACGATGAGCGCGCTCAATGGTCTCCGAAAGGTCCAGCTGGAGGAGGGCATCTTTCAATTCGTCGGTCGGCAAGGCTCTTTCGAGATGGTACACAATATATTCATGGGCATATGAAAACGGATGATAAACGGATTGGATCCAGGCTTGATTCACGGGGTTGGCCCCGTCAGGAACTGAGTATGACGATATTTGCCTGAGACAGGCGCGGGCGAGGAAGGCATGAGAGGTGGGTTCATGTAGGAAATATCGGCCTGATCTCGATCTATCCATGAAGAAATCCGTCAAAGACGCATGGAGGATCCCTATATATACGCCGAGATCCTCCGGGTTTGGGATATGCAACAGCGAATGAAGCCCGCTCAGAAGGAGCGTCACGTCTCCGGCCTCGTAGAGCAGGAAATCCTCAATGAAGGAGGGAGTCAATAACGGGTGTTTGCTGAAGATGATAACTCTAATAATGTCGAGAACGGCATCGATTCTATCCACAGCAGACAGAACGTGGAAATAGAGAGCATCCAAGGCAGCGAAAGGGAGCTCGTTCCTCACAGTATTGATCCCAAGGATGACTTTAAGTCGATCCATTGGTCTGTTGTTGGGGGATTGGACGTATTTCATGACGGTAGAAGCATAGCTGAACTGGCCGCAGGATTTTGTGACAAGCCATTCAACGACGTCATCCGATGGCCAATCTGTGGGAATGTGTCGCCTGAGAATGTGCGTCCGTTTCAGTTGCTCGAATCCATTGCGAAGGAAGATTCGTATATCTGCCCTGGAATCCGATGAATTCCCGATAGGAATTGTTTGTGAACGAGGCGAGAGTGGTTCCGAGTTAAACGCGTCTCGAATCGCTGGTTCGGGCCGACTGGCACACAGCACGAACAATGGGAGGGCTTCCCTTCTGAAAAGCGCCGTCAAGCTCTGAAGAGCAGCTGCCTGGGCAGCTGACCCATCACACTCGTCGAGGCCATCAATGACGAGGAGCATTCGACGCGAAAGAGCTGGTTCGAGGGCCCTTAAAGGATTAATGATCAGGACTTTCAGCTGCTCATCGAGTGAACGCTGGAAGATCAGCGGATGTTCCTCCACTGCTCTACGGATCAGAGGCCGAACAGCAGGAATGGTTTCCGTTAGCTGGTAGCTGATGGTTGGGATCAGTCCTTTGATTTCGCTCCGCTCTACAGAGGTCCGAGAGAAGAAGTAGGTTGCGCCGAGAATAGCAACATTCTGGCATTTCTCAGCAGTCGTCTGAGCGATCGCGGATTTCCCTGCTCCAGCAGGCCCGTATAGCCACATAAATGGGGTGGCAGAAGAGGGCGCCTCTAGCCAATCTATGATCCTCCCAAGGATGGCGACACGCGTCTCTGGGTGGCATTTGGGAGGGTCAAATCTGTCTTGAGAATTGTGAAACGCGCTGGGAACAACGTTGGCCAATAATAGCTGCATTCCTGCGCTCAATAAGCTTCCGCATTACTACTGCCAAGATGGTCGTGCATACCATCTATTCCTGGTCGATCCCGACTGCTGCCTAGGCCTTCGTTAACAGAGGTAAACTGCCCTCCAAAGATCACTAAGTTTTGAGCATTTTGAAGCACTGACATCTAAGAGAAGTTGGTCACGACCTCTGTGTGTGCTAACTTCAATCAGTGGAGGACTCCGTCAAAACCTGGGTGCTGAGCGCTCTTTGGAGACAACAATTGCAACGCCTCATGCCGACACCGAGTCAAGGAACGAAGGTGTATCATGTGTGGCTGTGTCCTTTTCAGAATTCTCGTCAAGGGCAACCTTTGCTTGCACCTTCCGTAGCTCATTTTCTGGGCGAATCCGTCGTTCCGGATGATGGTCGCGCCGAAGTTTAGTCCGGGAACTATCCCCCTCACATCCTAAATCGGCGAATGACTGGTGACTAATGGAAGAGCGAGAATAGCTATATGTGAGGTATGTATTTTGTCCAGTTGACTGTAAGATATGCGGAGTCTGGTAGCGATCGTAGAAGAACAAACATCTCGACTATCAATATAAATCGTGCCATAGTGTAAAAAAATAAAACCACTAATGTAAAGGTAAGAAGCAACACATTGGAGCCCAGACGTTCCGGATCTAATCCATCAATCTCAGAGCCTAAGGCGAATGCAACTAAGACTATCAACAACGGAGATACTGTTATAAAGACGGCGCAGAGTTGCCAAATGAGCCTCTCTGCAGAAGACGGAAAGAAGAACGTCCATGCTCCACAATGAGCAGCTCCGAAAAAGATCGGGAGCGCAAAGACTAAGGGTATCCTAAGACGCTGGATGGAATGGCCATGAAAGTATCGCAGTTTAAGCCCAGAGGCGTGAGATATTTCTGCAATACACATGTCACTTCCAATGAGATTGGACGAAACGATCGCCCGTCCAAATAGAGTGATGATTGCCTTGAAAGGATTTGATGTCAGATACGAGGAGCGGAAGGATTCTTTGAGAGAGTAAATAAGTGCATTGACGAGTGATGAATGACTGGATAACCAACCGTCATCATCTATAACATCCAGGGGGGTGATAGAGGGATACTGAGGTTTACCCTGATCATCTACGTCCAAACGTATTGGACAGTCAACGTTCAATGGCTTGTGCCACCAGAAACCATAAGTGATTATGTTTAGGATGGCGTAGGCAGTAGTCACAAGTTCCAGTTCGGTGATGGCCAGGCCAATCTGAATCCGAGCAAAGAATTGCAGAAGAAACCAAAGGGTTTGGATCATGACCAAAGACTTGGAGATCTCATCACCCTTACTTTTATCGCTGATTCCACGTGGAGATACAAGCTCGTGGTGTTCCTTCTGAAGCCAAAGATTGATATCATCCGGCGACTGGCGCCTAGTGACATTATGATCGACAAAGCCACCCATTAGAACCAGAAAGGAGTGGGTGTGAGTCCAATTACGGGCTTCAAAGCTAAATGTAAAGCGAATGACAAGGAGTAGCCAGTTAGCTCACCAGGATGACTTCGCCGCAATTCCTTGGTAATCTTCCTTACGGTTACCCACTGTCTGAATGCTAAGACCGTGGTTAACTCCGGTAGAGTTATTGAGAAAAGAAGCATCTCAGCACGACGGAACCATTTTTGAGCGAACGAGTATTCTTCAAACTTTTCCGGAAGATTGGGATGAAGCGAGACCCATGTACAGAGGAAAATCGTCGTAATGCAGCTCCAGATGATAGAATACGTAGTCCTGCGCTCGCAGGAGTCGGGGCACTCTGAAGGGTTCATGGCTGGCGGATACGGTCCGTCTGTCGCTGCCAGCTCCTTCGGTTTTTATAGCCAGTCCCTTAGTCCTATCTGATGCGAATCTGGACAACCACCATCCGATAGCATCCGAGTCATTTTGTGCCATCTGTGGCTGTGAGGCCCTTTGGCCGAGATTTCGTCGAGGCCAAGAGTGTACATTAACTTATATTTCTAGCTAGCCACATGTGTCATCGAGAGACCCCACTACTTGTATCCTGCTGAAGGTCCTTTACGCCGGTCTGAGCCGGTTCACTTGCGAGAGCACTTGTTCCGAATGATGGTTCTGTAAGTTCGAGCCCGAGAACTATCCCCCTCGCATCCTGACGGGGATCAATGAAGATGATAAGTAGACGGAAAGCTTTCAGCCAGGCTCTCCTACCGTATTTCCCTATCAAAAATGTAAGGATCGTCAAAATGGGCCACATGGAAATAACTCACTGCTTCGACAGACTGATGGAAGTTGATTCCACTAATCTCTGGGCTGACGATTTCGGTTCTTGACCTCATCAAGGAATGCCGGCTGTTCAGCGAGGCGAGTAAGCTATTAGCCCATACTGTCCAAGGGTGTCAGCGTATCAGACCAGGAGAAAGTCGTAGAACTCACGCTCGCCGATGACGAAGTCAATGGCAAGGAACCAAAGACTATGTGGGCTCGCTAGGTACTACCCCGGGGTTTGAGGCTAAAACCCGATGCAAATTCAGTGTACTCACAGTAATGAGCTCAGCAACAGCCACTATTCTAATGCAAGTCAGCACTTCCCTTCTAATAGCTTAAGGATAAACTGAGGCCGACTTACGACGTCAGAAGGCAGCGATTGATCGCATACACAATAAGCGTATTGACCAATGTCCGTGTCCTTCAGATGGGTATCAGAAGCAAGAGCAAAAATAGACGTATCAAGAACTCGTACTTCCTCATGCCCCTCTTATTTTCATGCAGAAGGATGCACAAAGCCCCCGCGATGACCACATCAGAAGTAATCGCCAAAGCCGCGAAGGGGATAAAGGCAATTTTCTGCGCGGGATGCATTAGCCATAGCGTAAGGAGGCGGGAAGTTCTACATACAGAAAGTGAGCCCAGCATACTGAACTTCCTTCTCTCAATTCTGTAAAAAGGGTTTGGATCAGCCGCTGGATTCTGGATTCTTCGAGGTGGACCAACAATAGTACGACGGATTCTGCGGGCAATAGGTTAAAATTAGGGAATTCCACACAGTTCTGAACATACCAATTCCAAAGCCAAGATGAACGAAGTTCAGCACTCCCTACCATTGTACGTCAAAAAAGGGTCGAAAAACAGATTGGGAGACCTACGATCGATATAAGCGCGAGCCATCTGAGATTTTCTCTGCATACTATCCATGGCCCAGACGTCAACGAGAAGTACAAGAAATCTGATGAAATGGTGACATACACCGGAAGATCTGCAGGGTAAAGTACCTTCATCGCAAGATTAGCATCCTCGGCATCCCAAACTACGTGAGTTGCCTACCAATGGCTGAGGAATGCTATTGCAATCTATAAGAATCATCGGATGAGCGTGCGTCTCTGAGGCAATGCATATTTCACGGCTTTACATTTGAAGCTAAGGAAGCCTTCGAATTTTGAAGAGTCAATCAAAGCTCGGAGTAGCTAGCTACAACTCTGAACTCACGAAAAGAGTCCTAGATGTCGGGTCAGGCACGCAATATGTTATAGGAATGTGATTGTTACCAATGACCATCATCTAGTGCGGAGGGGTTGTCATAGTTGTCGATCTTCGAGGGCGTCAAAAAGTCGCAGTTTGAACAGCTATTGGTCACCTACGAGGTAATGATACATAGCTATTGCGACTGTGGTTATGTTTCGTTAGAGACGCAGCTCGAATAAGGCACGTAAGGAACCACTCACCAAGCACAAGGTGAAGGGTATCGAGCGCCCTGTACATTGATGAATATCAGCATCCTGGCACCTGACAGATATCAGTGTAGGTGGCCCCACCATACTGCTGCGACCTGCAACGGGATGACCTCAATATCCTGCTTAGATTTCGTAGGGTTGAATTCCACCCACACATGTTTTCGTTTCTTTCCGGTCCTTAGGGTAATGATTGTAATAGTAGAACGTCTGCAAAAATAGAATGTCAAGTCGAGTGGATCAGAACCATGTGAATATGATGTACCTGGAGGGTCGTGATTCCATACAAACTGCGGGCAGGTCAGTAAGATACCCAGGATGCGCTGAGTGCAAGACACGAACATGGCAGTGAAGAGGATTCCAATGAACGCGGCGCCTGACAGCGAATGAGGAGTAAGCGTTTGAGTTTGCAGATCTTTCGGATAGAAACGCACCGAAAGAGTTGTTAATCATTCACACACGCCGTCTTGGTCCCAGCTATGTGCTGGCTTAAACAGACGAGGTGGTGGTGAAGACTTGCGCTGGCGATCGTGGTAGTGAGAGGTAAAGGAGTGAACGCAAATAACGAACCAACGACATAACCCATAAGGTTTCTAAGGGTTAGAATAAGACTAGCCTAGTGGAGACCCTGGGTACCTGCAGGTTCGGCCCAGGAGGAACCATGCTGAGACGGATGGAAAACTCCGGTTGTCGGAGACAAGTGCGGGCCAATCAGCATCATGATGCTTTAGATTGAACTCGTCCTGTATGAAGTCGATGGAGAGACTCCAAACTCTCGAAAACTGCTTGGTTTCCATTGGAACAAACGCTATTAGTTGGCTACCGAGATAGATGCTTCCTCCGTCGCACCCGGCGTTCTACATCAGCGCCGAGCCACATGAGCAAACACGCACCAAGACCTCATGAAAGCAAACCCATTTTTAAGGAGCCTAGCTACTGTTTAAAGCCCCCTGTATCCCAGCTTGGTCGGCCGTGTGGAGAACATAGATATGTGAGGATTTTCTCATGGGCGTCCGTTTCTAGATTCCAACAAAGGCTCGAATTGAGGTCTGGCATCATTTGCGCGCCACTGCTGGAGGAATCACATCAGGCCTTTGCACTGAGATTGTCCTACTCCTCGATCTCCGGAGACCTGTTCGTTCGAAGGTGTGCGGAGCGCAGCGTCGATCCCCGTCTCAAGAATTCTTGGTTCGACCTGAGGTTCGGAGATCACGCGAATGTGGGGACACAGCAAGGACATAGGCCAAATTAATAATAGACGTAGTCGCAAGTGATCGACCCCGATGGCTGCCTCAATGAACGTTCGTAGACTGTTGATATTAAGATTGCAATTGTCCCGGGGTATATACAAACTACTGTATTAATTGTCTATTGGTGGCCCTCCTCCTCCATCAGGCCTTTTAGTCTAGGTCAGCTACTCAGGAAGACTCAATTGAGCTACATATTCAGCTAGAATTTCACCGCAACTTCTTAATGAACGCTGGGGAATCGTCGTGTAATTGGTCGAACGTGTGAGAGAAGTTCGCGTTTCGCGCACGCCGCTGCACTTCTGCCCCGCCCGTGCTTCCTTGGGTTTCTGGGATTGGAAGCGCGAGACCATGAATGCGCAGTTGGTTCATCCTCGGGCGCCTGTGTGTATGTTAACCGTCAGAAGGGTCACTCTTGGATAGAAACCGCAATCTTACCTCAGATTCGTCGTTGTCGACGCTATCGAAGTAAACATAACGAAAATTAACCTCTTTCCATGATGGCCCTTCAGCCGGGGGCAGCAAACCACGACACCGCTTTTGAGGAGGCTCAGAGATCATTTCCACATCCTCAGAGTCGCTATCTTGATCACTAGAGGATAACACTTCCGCATCCTCGGGTTCATATCCGTAGTACTGGTCAACAGTGACCGTTGTGGGACACTAGGAACATCAGTCATTCATCACGCCTCTAGAAGCGAGTAAACAGCGAGGATATACCTCATCATGAGTGTGGGTCAAAGGATCCTCGATAGGCTCAAAAACGACATCCCGGATAGATTCTAGATATACCTCTCGTATATCAAACTTTGGATCGGGGAGCAGAGAACGAGGAAGCGGGGGACTAGAACGATCTTGATTAGGAGATGCATCCGATTGCGAATCAGATTCATCTGCACTGTCGTCCATGACCATGGGGTCATCGGACTCGTAGCCAGAGTCGTAACAAGATTCAGCTTGTGAAAGTGGGCATGTCCGCCTCAGTGTAAGAGCAGCGGGGGAGGGTGGCTGAGAGAGTGCAAGCCGTTTTAGATTGATTCCGTGAGCCTCTAGATCAGCGAGCACGCTCGAAGGTGAGCAATTGGACTAGCAGCACGAAGGGTCAGGTTATAGATCAGTTGTATAGTCTCATATATTGGAGGTACCAACCATGTGTGTGTTCGAGGATGCGGTCAGGGTTCTATTCAGCATCGTAGATGATCGATGAAATCTAGTTTAGTGATGATAAGATGACGAGCACGAGGCTATATCGAGGACTAAAGTGGAGGGACGGATCAAAGTAAGGAGCGGTCCGGGGAGGAGTAAGGTAAGGTCAGGTGGGGGTTGGAGGAAAAGTTGGAGAACACGAATACCCGACGTTGAAATGTTTTTATACCATCGGTAACTTGTGAGCAATAAGGGGTGCAGTGGAGGCACGATGTCTCCAGCGGCATGCTGCATTTTTGATTGTAAAGATCGCAAGGCGTACACATTTTTTTTTGTTGGGTGTTTGGTATTGTGCCCCTATGTTGGTACACGTTTGATGAGCCACAAAAGCCATGTGACAGTGCTTGACCATAGCCCACAGAGTCGTTACAGAGGCCAGAAGAGAGAAACAACATGCCTTGCACACTGCGAGCGTCTAGCCCTCAGTACACTAGTGCAGTGACTCAGTCGACATGTCAAAAAGATGTTTTGATTGATGGTGAATCGATGATGTGCATTGGTCGTTTCTGCCTCCGGTCATACCATGTTACCACATCCCGGAGTTTGCGTGTGGGCCGTGGAAAAGGACGGGCACGGCGGGGTGAGGAAGCTTTGCATCAGAGAAGTGGAAGTACCCAGCCATTCGCGCAGGTTGTTGAGCCTTCCGGGACACTTGATTCCAGGGCTGGACCTTGGCACAGACTTCAGCAGAGCAGCATGTCGACTTTGTCATGAAGTCTGGGGCATGAACCAAACATGCTTCAAACCAAGTCTGAGGTTATTGCAAATATGTATCAGGTATTAGCTAAAGTCGAGAGTGCATGAGTATAGCACCCTCGAGGCGGCCTGGAAGGCCGCTGCGAGAAGGACTCGGAGTCAGGTTACCCCTGAATAGGCCAAGAATAGGCTCGGATCCTGGTTGTGGTACAAGCTATAACCGAGGAAATAGCACTCAAATAATGAAGGGAGCATTCACGGTCGCGGGAAAGCCTCAAATTGGTGTAAGAGGCCTGCGGCCCAGTCAACCAATGTGTAGTGACTGAAACGACGCGTTCAGAGTCAAAGTGGCCTGTCTGTAGGCTGCCAGATTTGGACACGAAGGGTTTGTCGTTATTTGTCAAGAGCTTTGAGATCCAGCAACGTGCGAATAGAGTTCCTTTCTTGGATAGTGATCGGACCGAAAGAACAGGCGTCGAGCAAGCTCAAAACGGTGTCTTTCAGCACGTTGGCCACAGTGCGCTACGCCTATAGGTTCTGAGCTGGGAAGCTGCCAAGCTCAAGAAGCCTAGTAAAGGTCACAGGATTATTCTTTTTAAAGCCAATCTCCCAACGCCAGGCTTGGTGCTCGTGCCACATTGGAGTCAATACCCCTTCGACCATTAGGCCCAGCACAGCAGCTGAGAACACCCTCAGAGGTGCCGACAATGAAGTTTAGGTTGGTCATACCAAGCCTCTAGGCTCTTCCTTTGCTGAAATATAATGCAGCTCCTCCTTGAAGTTCAATGCAGTGTCGGATTGGTCGGATGAATATATTGCGTGCGTTTTTTGTGGCTGCTTTCCGTTTATAGAAAGGATACTGACTCGAGAACAGCTACGACACCCTGAAGAAATACATATACCAGCTGGAGAAGGAGCAACACACTGACACATACCATGATATCGAGGCGAACGAGGCATCTAACCTTCTTGGCGCCGACCGTTCAAACACCGATTCCGTCTTCGAGCCTCTACTGGAAAGAGAGCTGAAGAAAGTTTGCCTGTTCTACGCACAACAGGAGAAGGAGCTGCAAGAAGAAGCCACGCAGCTGGAGAGCGACATCAAGGAACGTGAAGAAGAGGGTTTAACCGACCGTTATGTTGACGAAGAAGATGATGAGGAAGATGACGACAGTATATCTCGCAGCCCAGATGCAACACGTCGAAACCGAAAGAGATCGACGAGTGTGGCGCAGAGGAACATCCGTGAGTTTATTCCTCAGCTTCAATGATTATGTTGCTCAGGATTGCTTAGTGAACGGGAGTTTTTACGATGCTGAAACGTCCAGACGCCGGGCTAGCATCTCCTCTGTCGAATCACTATCTGACGGTGAAGGCCACTCCAAAGGCCCTCTCACCAGGTTCGCGAATAAGATTGGCCTAGGTGATAGCATCACCTCCTCCACCGTGATTGAAAACAATGTGTGGACGGCAAAGTCGGATTACGCCTACGACACTAGGCTGCTATACAAGCGGAAAATCACCACGTTGTATATTTCCTTGACCAACTTGAAGTCGTACGTGGAGGTCAACTTCTCGGGTTTCCGGAAGATTCTCAAGAAGTAAGTTCTGCTCTTCAGCGGTGAAGACGAGCGCTAATGTAAGCTCATCTTAGGTATGACAAAGTCACAGAAGCATCGGTAAGCTACTTCCTACTCCTGGTTCCGCAATTGCCTGACCCAAGTACCCACAGTTGAAAGACCCTTTCATGCACGACCATGTTGAAAAGGCATACCCTTTCCTCCGAGAAACGAAAGATCGCCTCAACGAAACTATCGGGAACGTTGTCGACCTATACACCAAGTGTGTTACTCGAGGAGACCGAAGGATGGCACTTCAGCAACTCAAGATGCACCAGCGCGAGAACATTGCCTGGGAGAGGGACACCGTCTGGAGACAGATGATCGCTCAACAGCGCCGCGGCGATATGGAAGAAGAGCCAACAGCAATGGGTGCATTGTACAGGCCGGCAGGCCCGGGCTTGTTCTTCATCCCAACCCCACTCGGAACTATTCGTGTCACGAAAAAGATGATATACAAGATTATCGCTGGCATCATCTTCGTCACTCTTCTCAACATACCGGTCGTGGAGCAGGTTGAAGCCAACCGATGTTTTGCCATTCTCATTTTCTGCACTTTCCTTTGGGCCACTGAGGTATTATTTGCGTTTTCTATTTGCCCGGAACATTTGCTCAACCGGCCCGCAGGCTATTCCGCTTTTCGTCACGTCCATGTTTGTCCCCCTTCTCCTGGTTGTCCTGCAAGTCATCCTGGATAAGGACGGGAATAGGCTAGATCCCAAGCATGCCACCACGTACGTCACTTTAGGGAATCAGGTGAATATACGACTGAATTGTGTCTTCCTACAGATGGGTATTCTCGGTCATGTTTTCCCCGACAATTATGCTTTTAATCGGCGGATTCACAATCTCATCTGCTCTCAGCAAAACCAATATTGATCGAGTACTCATTACCAAAGTTTTGAGTCTCGCCGGCACGAGGCCAAGCACGGTACTTCTTGCCTTTATGGGGGTGTCCTGCTTTGCTAGCATGTGGATTAGGTGATTACCTTCTTCTCCGCGCAATGGCTCGGATCTCACGCGTTCTCGTGTCCTAGCAATGTCGCTGCTCCTACACTATGCTTTACCTTGATTCGTGTAAGTGGTTCCCATTGTCTCGTCATGATGCATATGTTAAGGCACCATATCCTCTTTTCAGCCAATTCTGCGGACCTTGCCCCCAAGATCGTCCTTCGGACCATGCTTAATCGTGAGTCTGAACCTAAACGGGAGATGCCATGCTAACCTCGGTACAGCTCGCAATTGCCCTCGCTGCTAACATAGGAGGGCAAAGCTCGCCAATTTCCTCTCCTCAGAATTTGGTAGCCTTAGACGCCATGGACCCCAGTCTGGACTGGGCGAATTGGTTCATTGTGGCTATCCCCGTATCGCTGATATCTATCCTTCTGATATGGGGTTTGTTATTGGTTTCGTATCGGCCAGCTCGCTCTCCCGATGGAGAAGGAACGATCGAAATCAGACAGCTTCGCCCAGTCAAGGAGCCATTCACGCACAAACAGTGGTGGGTAACCATCGTATGTCTGATAACTATTGGACTATGGTGTGTCGCGCACAAGCTCGAAGGCATCGTCGGAGATATGGGGATTATTGCCATTTTCCCCATCGTTGCATTTTTCTCCACTGGCGTTCTCAAAAAGGTACGGAAGCTTTTTATGTTTTCTTCCTTCCGCGGCTTGCTCACTTCCGTCAATGTACCCCTTTAGGACGACTTTGAACAATTCGCATGGACCATTGTCTTCTTGGCCATGGGCGGCATCGCACTCGGCAAAGGTGTTATGTCAAGCGGCCTTCTTACGGTTGTGGACCTATACCTTCGCGATTTCCTCGAAGGATTCTCGTTGTATACCGTTGTGTTATTCCTGTCGCCCGTAGTCCTGGTTTGTGCTCCTTTCGGAACATTCAAGCTACCGGTCGCTAATATTTCCCCACAGATCATATCAACATTCATCAGCCATACAATTGCCAGCGTCTTGCTGGTACCTATTGCGAAAGAAGTGGGAACAAACCTGCCGGGAAACCATACGAATCTCCTGATCTTCATAACGGGCCTCATATGCTCCACGGGAATGGGTATGCCTGTATCCGGGTTCCCAAATCAAACAGCGTAAGGATTTGCCATACTGTCGGAAAAGAACCGAATTTGACTAGAAAATCACATAGGGCCACCCAGGAGGATGAACTTGGCGACCTCTACTTATCGAATGTCGATTTCTTGAAGAACGGCGTACCGGCCAGTATCATCTCCATGATGGTGAGGTCCACTTCACCTAAATCTCCTCCCTCAGTCAGCTCACGCTATTACAGGTGGTCTCGACCGTTGGATATGTATTGATGAGAGCTATAGGGTGAGTCAAGCCAACCAACTTCTCTCTGCTGCCACGACGCTGACGCCTGCGACAGTCTATAATATTCCTCTAGGCCACTGTTTGCGGCCGGTGTAATCACTATCAATGTAACTCCCAAGCTAGACGTTCTCGTGTCCGCTACCTGCTACAGATTCGTTGTAGGTTTGAGTTGATCATACGTTTGCTGTCAGTAGGCTACTCCTGTCATTTCATGATGAGAATGTATATGGACCATCACTTCTGCCAGCCTTGCGATCTCATGTCCGGGTCGACGCGCGAGACCGATTCGACGGAGAAGTTCTATGTCATACCCGCCCCCGCCAACCCGCGCCTTCTCTGCGCTCTTCCGACACGGTCGCCTCCCGATCGATTGGGGAGACTTTGTTCGATACCGTGGTGTCGTGACCTTACGTGGGGTTACAGTGACCAGTCGGGTTCCTGATTCAGCAAGAGTTCTGTGGGTGCGGTCCCGAAAGCGCATCATTCACTGGAGATAGTTTGTGGGTATATCAGCTGCCAGGCCTTGCAGCATCCTGATAATCGTGTCTCGTTGAGGTGAAGACAGCGGTCACCCATCTATCGACATCAGTTGTGTCAAGGGTTAACCAACATGGACAAATGACTACTTGTTACGGCACGTTCTCCACCCAAAGAATTCTGGAATTGAATACTCAGTACTGACCCCCCACGAACTCGACAACTGGGTCAATCCGAGTCTGGGTGTCGCAGTTCAACCATTGATGGGAACTTTCAACTATGCTGGTGTCGTTGGACATCTGCCATCTCTCGATCACTCACTGTTGAGTTGTTGGGATATAACCGGCGTTATTCTATTCTGAAGCAAGTAGAGGACTCTGAACGATCGGCCTCAGGTTACATCTCCACCGCCTCCGCGGATATCAGCATCATTAATACCAATCCCCCTGTCCATGAAGTCGACGTCGATCTTATGACTTTCGGAGCTAATAAATATGTTCGAGTAGGAGAAATGCCAGATTCATTACTTGGATACATATGTTGACATGTGGGGTACAGTATGAGCATGATGACAGCTAACAAGCTCTAAGGACGAATGGAACAGAAAACGAATGCAGCAACGGAAGATCAGAGGAACAACTCCTGCTGATAGGGGGTATAATGGTAATAAAAAGGTAGGGATAAGAGAGAAAATGAGTGACCAGTGGTAATCAGTTACCATGGCCTATGAGGATGTGCCATTTCACTGTCAGCGTCCGAATTTCGACGAGGAAAAGCTGGGTCTGAGCTAGGTAGCCCGTCTGACGCTCTTCGAGAACCTGCCCACTCCCCAACCGGGACTGAGAGGGGGTGGAAGGCCTCCGACACCCGTCTGCTCTTGATGACAGCAGGTTGGTGATATGGCGACAAGAAAGCGGGATAACCATTCGAGGTTGCTGAGCGAGGGGTCGCAGGTGAAATTGGTGAGGGATCACAAGTCGACATGCCATCATGCGAGGCATCGGATGGAACGGAAAGACTCAAGCTTCCTGAATGACCACGATGAGACGAACGGCGAAGCCGGTCGTTTCCATCGCTCTCGTCACTACTGTACGGCGTTCGAGACCGGTATGAATTATCCGGGTAGGATCGAGGAACATCCTGTGCTCGAACAGCTGAGTGTAGGACAGGTGATCTAATTTTTTTTTCTCGCAATGAGCAAGTGGATGAAAATTGAAGAATTAATTTTCAGTACCTGTACGGCTGGAAGGAAAATGAACGCCGGCGTTTTCTCTCCGAATCGTCTTCGTGGGCTAGGCGGGACGGTATATGGTCATCGTCTTCCCTAAGGCGCCTCAAAACGGCTGCGGAGTCTGTTGCACGGATGCCTCGGAGGTCCTCCATTGCAGAAATGGGTGGCAGGGCGTACGAAGCATTAGGGCTAGATGAGAGATGGGCAGGCGCCTTAAGAGGTGGGAGGGTTATCTTGTTGTCGACAACGGCGGTGGAGGCACCAGCGGAGGCTGACCCACGTTCGTCCTTGATGGATAGGGAGGGAATCTCAAGGGTGAGGGCAGATGGGGAGAAACGACGAGAAGCGGGATGTGGTGAATGGCCCACATATGGGGAGTACCTCACAGATGAGCTGCGTTCCCTTGCCACAAGAGACGGGCTCGTTGATTCGGGAGCCTGAGAATGGCCGGGGCGATAGCTCGGTGTAGGACTGGGGTGACCGTAGGTATGGTGTGGTCTAGTGTCACGATCACGGTGCGACTGGTAGTAACTTGAAGGCGTTTGTGAATGTGATACAGGGTGCTGGGACTGCGAAGGACCAGCTCCAGCGTTGGTCATCACCCAGCCCGAGTGAGTCTCGGTGGTGGCACCGATGGGGTTGGTGACGCTTTGGGTCGTAGCTCGTCTTGCTCGCCTTCGGTTTGAGCTAGAGGCCACCACTTGACCATACCCAGGTTGGTCAGGCGACAGGCATGTGCTAGGAAAAGTAGGTCTATAGATCGGGGTCATTATTGAGTGCAACGGCGAAAAAGTATGGTGGAAACATACCCAAAGAGGGGTACCAAGTCATCACGGATTGGCCAAGCAACGCTGTTAAAAATGGTTAAACCATGGGCGAAGTAATTGGCCTGTGCCAACTCACCGACGAGAGAGTCGTAGCGCAACCTGTCGACGTTGGTGAGTAACTTCTAGTTATGGAAAATAAAATAATTACACACCTCATAAGGCATCCAGGTTCCTTGAATTTTCAAGTATCCTCCGCGTACTCGACGAATTAGTGGTGCAAGGTCCGGTTGGGAGTCAATCATTTTGACAATGTCGGCTGAAGCACACAGAGCGGTTAGTCTGTCGATCAACCCACCCAATAAATAAATAAATTACCTTTGGAGTTGCCGAGAGCTAAAGACAAGGTGTTCATATTCAGTCGTTGCAACGTGGAAGTGACCAGCCACTTACCCTTCCATATCCCAGTCCAGAGAATATAGCCATCGTCGATATCCATCATGATCCATTGTCCATTAAGAGGGTATTCATAGACAGGACTAGCAAGATATGCGTCAGTGTTGTGTGTGTGATGAGCGAGTCGAACAATTCACATGTAGCCTCGCGGATCGTTACTTGTAATATATCGCCCCTTCGTGACATGGTGGTTGGGGCTGGCGTATGGGCGGAAACGAGGCCCCACTGCGGGGGGCGATGTTGGGAGGGTTTCCTACGGAACATTGGTGAGGACGGGCAAACTGCCGGGAAGGAAGGCATTAACACGTACCTGCAGCATGTCGAGTCTTGGATGGAAAAGGCGTCAATGGATTGACCGCCTCGGGCTTATATACAGAATGCTGTGAGGTCAGAAGCGGGGAAATCGTTGATAGGTAGATCTGCGTTTACACCGCGCCGGGTGTCTGGCCTGGGCCGATACAAAGCCGAGAAAGGGAAAGATAACCGTTTCGATATAATCTGCTTACGGGTCCCGTAAGCGAACGATCTCAGCAGAGGGGTGCAGGACAAATGTCGTCTTGTCAATCGATTCGGTCGGTTCGGTTTGCCGAATGGATATAATGTTATTCCCGGTTGGATGGGGTAACAGGTCCCAAAGTGGGACGAACCACACGGCAAACAGGTCACCACGAACCCCTAGAAAAGGAAAGAGGTCATTTCTCCAGAATGTGTTGTCGAGTCGACGGAATAGGCAACGACTTCACATTGTTCATCCTCGGCAACGGACGCAGTGATCGGACAATAATGGGAATTCCTAACCAGAGATTGCAGCACCTAAAATTTCTTCGGGAAATCCTCCTGAGGCGTCCCTATTGAATGAGCCCCAACGTCCATCCACGCCAGTGTCAAAACTCACGGGCCCTCGCGATCATGAGAGCAATTAAACGGCTGGCAAAGGGAAGCCGCGTCAACGAGAGCCCCAGTTTTCGTCATTTCATGTGATCTCTGCTCTCCATAAATGGGCAGAGTGCAAAAATTGCTTCGGAAGAACATATCAAGCCACTGGGTTTCTACGCTGTCGAGGCGACGCCAAGGACAAATCAACATCCAGAGCCCACCGTTCATTGGAGATGGTTTTACGGCATATCCTGTGATCGAGTGAATGTAAACTTTGCAAGGGGGTGGTCAATTCACAACAACGACCATCGACCCGGGGAACGGAAGCATCATCCATGGATATTCGCACGGGATTTCGAACTTTTGGCGATCGAAGATGAGTCCTCGTACCTGAAATGCTCTGATCCTCGATCACAATGATGATTGCGGCGTCGAAGGGTCATGCGCCATCGTCGTCCTGAGAAACGTGCCCGAGAATTCGCATGAACAAATGGTCCTAAGCACACGACCCGCCCTTATCGCAAAACGGTACCGAAAGCACGTGAGCCCGACTGAGGAGCTGTTGCCGCGAGTCCATGCGTCGTAAAACCTTCAACCGTTCCCTTCGGTGTCTGTCGGCGTCCTTCGGGATCATCATACACGCCAATGTTATTTTCACCGGCGTTCGTTCTTTCATTTCCCGTTCCGCAGGAATAATGTGATATCAATAAACATGCTGTCTAAATCCAGAACGGTTCATCAACGAACTCCTAAACTAGTCCACATTCATCCCATGCCCATCTGCTGCAAACGCGGCGAGGGTTCGGACCACCTCTAAACCACCTTGTTCCCCGGTGGTATAAATAACCTTGCTGAGTTCGAAGCCATTGAATTGACTGGCCGCACAAATAGTATACGCGCCCATGTTGTCAAAACCTAGCCAGTCACCCACCTGGAGTGAGCTCGGCAAGGTGGTCTGCTTCGAGACGCAGTCTATAGAATCGCATGTGGGGCCCCAAACACTGCTAAGGATCTGAGGCTCTGAACTGGAGACGTGGAAAGATCCGCCCATAGACAGAACATAAGGATGAACTACTTGGTGATCGAATAGGATGCAGTTGAAGGCTCCATATACTCCATCGTTGATGTAGTCTGGGCACAAAAACAAGGTGTCAGTGGTGATGAGCTCATAAGAAAAAAAATATACCTTACACATGACGCCAGGCTGATCGGCATTTTGGGCAGGCTGCGAACCGGGGAGAGGTGCGCGCCGAGCAATGATGTTGGCAGCGAGCTTGAAGGCCTTGGATACATAAAAGCGTCCAGGCTCCGCAATGATGCGGATATGAGCGCGGTCGGGGAAATACTGCTCGATGGCTTCATTCAGAACGGTGGCAGCCTGCTCGAACAATGCATCTTCGAAACCTCCGCCGACATCAAGAAGGTTGAACGTGTAACCAAAGCCCTTGGCCATCTCAAACACGCGGCGAGCACGCATGATGGCGTCGTTGTATACAGTCGGGTCATAACATCCACTGCCGACGTGGAAGCTGACGCCAACAACTTCTAGGCCGAGCTCTTTCGCCTTCCCCAGAAGGCCAGGAACGACATTCAAAGGGGCGCCGAACTTGATACCAAAAGCGCATAGGCTCTTCGAATCGTCGGTGAGAATGCGAATTACAAGCTTAGCCCCCGGATGGGAACGAGCAATCTTGTATAGCTCGTCGGCGTTATCGAACGTCATCATATCCACGCTGAGCTTGGCCGCGCTGCGGATGAAAGACGTGGCCTTGCATGGGTTCGCGAAGATGATTCGAGAAGAATCAATGCCCACATCGAGAACTTGGGAGATCTCGCCGATAGAGGCACAATCGAAGCCGGTACCAAGAGCGGCAAGAAGTCGAATGACGTAAGGGTCAGGATTGCATTTGATAGCTAAAAAGGCGAATTTGTATCAGACAAAAAATATTTTGGGAACAAGGAAGAACGAAAAAATAAAAGACATACCGTAAAAAGGTTGGATACCAGGAAGGCACTTCAGCCACCGTTGATGCTGGCGGTAGACCTGGCTCAAATCCGCGACGAAAAATGCCTTTTCTGCATTGGGCACATGCTCGGCGGCAAGGCGGGAAGCGTTCATGATACCGGCCCGGAGATGAACATCAGAGTGTCCTCGAAGAAGAGGGGGGAGGGAGGGAAACAAGCATGTTTCTCCAGATGGTAAAACTTCTTTGTCAGCACGGACAAGAACCGAGGGTGACGAAGCGAGCCCATCGGCGAGGAGCCTGGTCACGTTGTGACCATAATTTTCGCGACAGGTGTCGTAAGTTTGGGATCCATCAAAGGAGAAATCGACAGGGCAAGTAGCAGGGAGAACTTCAACTTGGGACATTGGTTCAGAACACGGGGAAAGTTCGGCCGAATCTACAGACGCTGGTGTCTCTAGGACGGTGGAAGACGAAGATAGAGGGGAGTCGATAGCGATTGGTATATTAGTAAGAACCCTGCCGCCGCGGTCGTGGGCGAGCCGGGCGGGGAAGAGCTTATAGCAGAAGGAAAACGTCAGTCAGAGGTGGGTTCCTCGCTCCCTGTTCAGCGAGGAAAAAGCTTGAAGGGCGTGTAATTGAAGGTCTAGGGATGAATAGAGTCGTGCAAGAAGAAAACGGAGCGCGTTTTGAAGGTCGATGCGAGGCTGTGAGGTAAACGATATCAGGGGGGTTCTCCTATGCGGGAGTTTAGCCATAGATCGCTCAGAACAGCCGACATATACGAACCTCTAACGGATGACCACCTAAACCACAAATAACCAGTCAACAAAAGCATCATTTAATACCTGAACTTTGACTCACTCTCTGGTCAACAATCGAAGATCCTCGTTGTGTTCTTGGTCAGAAATTGTGGCCTTTCGGGTTCTGAAGTCGCGTTTTGTGTGACGGCGACGCCAGATACTTCTACTAGTATGTTTTTGGACTCGTTGAGCAGCTCTTTCTTGTGCGGCGAGTGTTGAGGTGGATGTGGTTGAAAGTGCACAAGTTTTTCGCGGTCGGGTAAACTTCATCGATGACTGTGATGGCTATGCTCGGCTGGTGCCGGTCCTGCACAGCTCATCAACATACCACCACCACCTGGTCGTCAACGATTGGTCTGCTTAAGCCTCGAGGCCTGTGATTCAACTTTGATTTAGCTTAGTGTTAATGAAAACTGGGCGTCAAAATATTGAACCTTTTGGGTGCGGCCATCTCGACTTATCACCCACCGGGACTTGCTCGATATCCCGGAATTTGTCAGAACAATCAGTAACTCCTGTTATCGATTGGATCCGGACACTTCCACAAGCACCGGGAAAATCCATCCGGTACTGCGACAATTGCAACCTATATACAGACAGCTGGCTGGAGGAGACAAACGATCATCAGTGAGTACACGAGTCTGGGGACAAACGTCTTTCCCATACCGGAATCTTATTCCCGACGTAAAAACTCGAGGCAAGCATCTCGACGTCAGTGTTGTCTACTCTTGGACCGGCTGTCATTTATGTCAATGATGAGCCACATCCACGTCCTTGTTTATCAGTCTTCCCGTTGAGGCAACGCCTTAGTTCTCCACGTACAACGTGCTACCTGCTGCTGTGACCGAGGCAGGCAATTGAAACTGTTGCTCTGATCTGTAAACGTCCATTTTGAGCGATAACAGGCGTTGCGTCCTCTGATGCGCATACGATGCATAATGGCACTTGGTTGCAGTCCTTACACGACAACGCCCTGCTCCGTGGCCATGTCACCAGTAGACTTGGCGTAATGAAATTCCATCATAGCCCTTGGAGGCCGAACTCCACTTTACAAGCATTTTACCTTCACAAAGGCGCTCTGGCTACCAAACTAGGTTTAGACGGGGGACCTGGGTCTGCCTTAATATGTTTTCATATAGTTTCCGTGAAAAACATACAGAGGCACTATTGTACATCCCCATCTATTCTTGTGCGTTTGGTGTGAAGAGAATGTCCTCCATCAGACGTTTGCTCTGACGGCATGGTTTGGTCATATTGCAGAGATGGAAGTTATGATAAACATGATGCTCTTGAACGATTGTTGGGATTTCAAGTGGATGCCATTGTCGATGTCTGTTCGTCGACACAGCGTATGGTAAGCAACGGGCCATATGGAAATACACCCATGATTGCCCATATCACTCGGTAGTCGTTGACCCCATTAGTTGTCCTTTGGGACTGCCGCAGGTGGTTGACGCCGTTAATCAGGGACGTTCTAATTTCGATCGAGGACGCCCCACCTGATAGAGTTGTATTCCCGACTTTGCCTTCGGTAAAGCGGTTTATCCTGCCCGACGAGCTAACCCTTTGCGGGATCAAAAGGTACATGAACCTGACCACATCCCTGCCGTAAGGAAATCTTGGCTAGGTATTCCAGGTATCCAAACCCAGGTTTGTATACACACCGATGCGTCACCAACTAGTTTTGAATCCGCTGGGTTACCCGAGGTCTTCAACCGCAGGCAGTCGAGTTCGTCATGTAAGACGAGACCAACAGCAGGGTTCCTACTGCTCAAGGATGATGCCATTACATACTCCTTTGACATTAGTGCAATGACTGATGAAAGACATAATCAAATACACATCGAATGTCGAGCTTGTTGCCATGGCCAAGGGTACGCCTACGGCGTATTCTTAGATCGGTTACGATACCGAGACAGCTGTGAGCCCATTGGTCATCTTTGCAATATGTACGATGCCTTATCACCAAGACCATGACATGGCTCTGCCGACCCCACCTTCTCTTGGTTATTATGACAGGCGCGGGAATGAACCTCAGAATTCGCGCGAGGGCGCGCAGAATTGCTTAAAAAGTGACATAGTTCTCGCGATCACACAGGCGGAAGGAGAATCCGATTCATGGAAGATCTTCGAAGTGTAATATGTACTGAGAACCTGAACCTTCTTCACAGACCGGGTTATCCTCGGTCTCGCCCGTAACAATTAGCCATAGCAAAAGTACGAAAATGTCGGCGGACGTCTGTGCCTTGAGGGTCCCATCTAAATCTGCTGCGTTATCTCAGTCTGTCGTACTAAACCACGGAGGACATTTGTGACCGAGCAGGGCTGGCTCGGTCATCAACCGAACCTGGTTCGGACCACTGTAATAAACCCCCAAGAGGCAAGTGCTGAACAACGACCCGTTTGCCCAGGACCTCTGCCTAAATTGCGTGATATCACATTAGTGATCATGGCCTACGGTTGCCTCGGGGAATCCTCGAGCGCCTACCTCGTACATCTTGACCAACCCTGAGTTCACCTTCTTCCAGTTAGGTACGTTCACTGCAATCGAGTAAAGTTGCGCCGAGTGCTCGTGAAACGGCCCGTATTTGACTTGACGTATACGTTCAATCAGCATGAAATACAGGTTCGTCGGTGGAAGTGACGGCTGTAGTATGGCGTTCACTGCTATTTCCGTTTGGTCTAGAAAGGAATGAAGGGGTGTCAGCATCAATCCTTGAGGGAACATGGAAATTGAAACCTCTGAGTTGGGCGCTACCGAAAATATATCCTAAGAAAGAGGAGTCGTCCAGACCCCAGACGCCATGGCTACCTGCAGGCTCCAGACGGTAGATGTCTTGAATTTTCCAGCAAAGTCGCATGTAGCGAACAAAGATAATCAGGACTATTGCACGTTCCTCATCCTGCACCGGTTGGAAAAATCGACCCAATGTCAGGACGAGAAGGAACAGGGCAAACGAGGTTTCATGCCCCGTGCCATAGTCCATACGGGTGAATGAACCAAAGGAGGTCATGAGTAACGGCCGAACGTGCGGCAACATTACAGCGAATTCACTTCCTAGAAGATCGGCCAGCAGCGCATCAATTCTCTTGGAAAAATAGGTGACCCATGTTAGCGAGTATTGATCGAAGATGAGAAATTACCAAACCTCTTCGAAACGAGCTCCCCAGGTTCGAAAGGCGAGGTTCCCAAAACGCTGTGGCGTAGCTTGGGCTGGGATTTCATCCACCAGCGCATCTAATATATCTAACATTCGCGCTGTTTTTTGGACGGACTAGGTATCAGAGCTTAGAATGTACGTTGTAGCTCCTTAAAGCTAAAGACCCACTGGGCTTAAAGAAGGGGGTGCCCATGGCAGAAAGAGGCCCACGACGGCTTCGTTCAATCGACGCAAGAAAATCGCGTAGTCCTGGTACGATTGGGTTGTTTTCCAGAGTTCCAAATCGAGGTCCGTCTTGATCTTTGGCTCTGGTGTTCCCTGTAGATTCTTTATTTCCGCGAGAGTCACCTCTCTCAGAGGAATCGTGAATCTTTCCGGCATGAAATTCCTGAACTCTTTATCAGTTGGCCAGAAAGTTGGAGGTCAAGCCTGAAATCATAAATTGATGGCGCTCTCGTGACATGGGTCATGTGTGTGACAGGCGCGTGGAGTGACACAAAGTTCGCGTCCGGCGGTGGCCTGACCGTCATTGACTCTTGTGCTTTCTTTCCGCTGAACAGGAACAACTGCACAATCGAGGCTGCCTGGGTTTGACACGGCTAAACTTTGCTTTATCTGAGCAGAAGACCATAATCTCTGACTATGCCGCCATATGATGATTGGAACACCCTCGACGAGGAAGAGGAGGAAGAGTTGCAGGACCTTTCAGTGGGTTCACGATGTCTGAAATACCCTTCAACAGAGAATGACTGAATGTTTCAGATGTTTGAAGGGAAGAAAGATGTTGTTTTGTTCTGTATCGACTGTTCTGAGTCAATGCAAGAACTGCGGGAGGATCCAAACTACGAAGATGCCCAAACATGTCATCTGTTCACTGCATTACAGGCCGCAATGCAGATACAGAAGAAGAAGATTATTGTTGGGCCCAATGACTCCGCTGGAATCTTACTCTTTAATACGGTATTTCCAGAAACTCGTGATCCCATCATAGTGCCTAACAAACTATAGACTAGGAAAAGCGAGCTGACGAGAGAGCAAGGTTCCGAAATCAAGAAGAATACCTTCATTTATCAGCAAATTGCTCCTCTCAGTGCACCTAAAGTCAAAGAGATCATGCAGCTTCTTGAAGGTATGGTTGCCCCACTCGTTTGAATCATACTAATGCAATCGTTTCTCAGATTTCAGGGAGGATCCGACTGCTATCCGGAAAGAGTTTCCACCGCTGCAAGGAAAACGAGTGCCAATGGGTGATGTATTTACCAGCTGCAACTGGGTGATGCGTGATAGGTTAGTATGATATCACGAGATGAGCCTTCTTCTCATGGGCTCTCTTTCAGTGCACCCAGGACTGCGACAAAGCGAGTCTTCCTTATTACAGATGAGGACAATCCACACCCCGGAGCTGGCAGCAAACAACTCATTACCTCTGCAAGAACTACTCTGATCGTAAGTGCCTCCCCAAATAACAAGACGTCAATAACCTTGAATAGGATCTTTCTCAAGCTGGGGTTAATCTCGAACCTTTCTTCATCGTGACCGACGAAAAGCCTTTCGATGTTTCTACATTCTACTCCGTAAGCGCGTGCACGTTCAATTATAGACATGTCCTGATAGCTTCACAGTCTGTACTACTTCCCAACAATGTCGTAGACGAGGATGAGATGGATGCTTCCAACCCATCAGTCTTACCAGAGTCCATCTCCATTGCTCGTGTCGAAGACCTCCTCGCTCAGATGAGATTTCGGGAGGTCCCAAAGCGTGCTCAGTTCAGCATACCCCTTATATTAGGGGAGGGCTTCACGATTGGAATTAAAGGGTGAATCTTAGTTGGTGCATCACTCTTTTGGAGCCGAATCTGATCCCTTTTCTAGTTACGGCCTCATAACGGAGCAGAAGAAAGGCTCCTACAAGTATTTCGTTGACCTTGGGGATAGAATGGAGGTCGCGTCGTCCCGCACGGTTTACGTTGACGAGGTGAGAGCAACGGCTCCCTTGATGCTCATTCTATCAATCTAACATTCTCCAAGGCAAGACAGGCCGAGGTGCCCTCCTCGCATGCGGTATACGGCGGATCTCTCGGTGTCCCGCTGAAAGAGGACCCGACCGACGAGGAAGGCGTGACCAGCATTCGCCAAGTGAAAGTCGGTCAGAAGGTGTGTTCGGAGTTGGTTCGCCTAGATTCCAAGTCTCACTTGTAACTAGCCTTTCTATTCAGCTGAAGATATCCGATCATTCAGGACATTGGGGCTACAACCAGGTAAGCGTGTCGGAAGGAGCCCCTGATAGGTGGTTGACGTCTTTGTTAGGGATTAAGCTCTTGGGCTTCAAGGACAAGAATGAGCTCGCGTTCGAAGATAACATTAAGCATTCAATGTTCATCTATCCCGACGAGATGGTCCGGATGACGCGTGTTTCTTCACAGGAAGATCACTAACTATTCCTACAGACTTTCTCAGGCAGCAAGCGTACCTTTAATGCCCTCCTCAAATCGTTGGTTAAGAAGAAGAAAATTGGTCTTGTGCTCGCCCTAACTAGGCGTAATGCATCGCCGACATTTTGCGCTCTATTACCACAGGTTGGTGATTTACAAAATAACATTTAGTCGTCCACATGTGGCTCCCCCCTAATTCAGGAAGAGAAAACCGACGATTCGGGGTTCATGGTTGACCCGCCCGGCTTCCACCTCGTCCCTTTACCGTTCGCCGACGATGTCCGCAGTGCTGGCGTCGACAAGGGTGCCCGAGGTATGTACTCAACGTAAGCCCCATACTTTCCAAGGCTAATTCACGCAGCATCGGACGAGCTCAAGGATGCAGCCCGTGCCTGGATAGACAAACTATCCATTAAGAACGGAGCTTATCCGCCTGACTCTCATCCAAACCCTGGTAAGAAATATCCTCATGGGCGGGATGGATTTTCTGAAAAGGTTATTTCACGTGCTTTTTGCACATAGCGCTGGCATATCATAATGCTCAGCTCGAGGCAAGCGCTTTCCGAGAGGAGTTTGATCCAGATGCTTTCGAGGACTTGACGCTGCCGAAAGAGGAGATGATACACAAGGTACCTCAAGATTTTCTTGTTTAGTCGTCGTTTGTTTAGTAACCCCCCATTTACGGCATAGCGAGCAGGTGCTCTGATGGAGGCGTGGAAGGATGCCCTCATGAGAGACGAAAATGCGGATGTGGTGGATGCCGCTCCAGAGAAGCCTTCAAAGGCTGCAGCGGGAACTAAACGCAAGGCGGTTAGTAGTCACAGTAAATCCAAACGAACGCGTTATCTCTGATGACGAGCATCAGGAGGCTGAGCCCGACAGTGTGGACGATGTTGAAGTCCGGAGTTTGTATGAGGGAGGAGATCTCGGCAAAGTGAGTCTGGCTGATTCTGTACTCCTTGTGACTCCACCTGATCTCTCGCCGTGTTCGCTAAAGTTACGAGTCCCTGAACTCAAGGTGGGACTGTGTTTCTCGATATTTGGTCTGTCGCTTATCTCCACCTCCAGGCCTTCCTCAAGTCGAAGGGGCTCTCCGTCTCGGGGCGCAAGGATGATCTCGTGGACCGGGCTACTGACTGGCTCTCCGCTCATTAAGCTTGAGAAGACACGGTTCAGAGCAATGGTAATTAGTTCAGCAGTAATATACCAGCCGATGTCATAACGTGGCCATTTAGAATTGCATCGGGTGGGAAAGGAAATACATTCGTCCTCTGGAGGTCTTATTCTATTCTTTGCGACCACGCTGCCATGAGATCTCTGAGCCAAACCGAACCCTCAATACATTCGCCTTGCCTGCCGTGGATAACCTGGATATCTTAAGGCCCCTATCAAGCGGATGCAGTTGGTCGACTCGACGTCACCTTTAGGGTGAATTGAGTTTTACGACGCTTGACGACCGAGATATCTGCAACCGGCGGATGGAATAGCGGCCCGGTGATCTCAGCCTCTTAACTACGCCCAGAGTGGAGGTCGAGCCCGAGGGAAACGCTCAATTACGTCCACCAACTCAATTCCGAACCATGAAGACAAACGGATTTATTCTACCCTGTGCTTGGTACGATTCTGAGAACATTCTCGTGGAAGAAATCCTTCCTTCAAATTCAAAAAACGCGGTTGAGTCTGGCCAACGCCCTGATGCCAAATAAGGCAGAAGTTCTCAGCCTTTGGCGGTCTTAGTTAGCCAAGGAAGTGAAAGGGACGCAATGACCCTGGGTTGAACTCGGGATGAACTTTAGTTGCCTGCCAAACTGCCAGCTAGCGATCCCAGTAACCAGGATCTCCTTGTCCACACGGTTGAAGGTGTCGAATAGCCGACCGTCATCGGGGGGACTTCGTCATGCAATGAGACCTTAGAAGGTCTAGCGCTAATTTCGAGTACCTGGTAACCAACTTTCTCTTCAAGTTTTTTTTGCCAAAGAAGGTAGTGATCCACCCAGGCCGAAGGGAATTTTACTAAGAGCCTATGAGTGTCCGGAGACAAACCTCCTTTGTGTCTCTCAAGCACTACGGATATTGGATATTTCTGACGTTGGACTTTCTGATGATACTGTACCTAGCTGCTAAACTCAGAGGCTTTTCGTCCTTCGACGAAGTAGTTGACGCTCGAAGTATAAGCTGCGTTAAATCCGACCGGTACCATTCGGGACCATATCTATTATACTTCTTCCAAAAGCAATGCGGTAACTTGCTTCACTTTCTGGGCGTTCAAACATTCAGGGCAAGCTCAGGGATTCGAACGCGTCCAGCAAGCCCGGCGCGTGTCGGGTAAGGTCTGTATAACCGGATAGATCCGGAACCCGATTACGACATCTTTGTGAAATCTTATCCGATAACGGCTTTGCTGGCAGTAGCTGATTGCGTCTTACTCATCATTTTCTACATCCTCGAGGAACTCGTCTCAATCTAATGGCGGCGGAACAGAATCTCGTCGATATCACCTCATCTGAACACTTCCAGACTTTGCTATCTAAAGACTTGAACCGCATCTCGCTGATAACTTTCTGGGCGGATTTTGCGGAGCCATGCAAGCAAATGAACGAGGTAGTGGCCGAGCTGGCCAAGAAATACCCTTCGCTGCTCTTCTTGAACGTATGGCGTCTTTCTTCTGAAAAGGAAAATGGTCGTTTGAAAGAAGCGTACAGGTTGAAGCCGAAGGACAGGAGGAAATCACGGAGTCGTTCGATGTGGAGTCAGTTCCCATGTTCATCCTTCTTCGGGTCAGCAAAGTTCTTCTTCTTCCCTCATCTTTTGCTGATAGTGTCGCAGGGGCATACACTTCTGGATAAAATAATAGGAGCGGACGCCGCCAAGCTCACTAAAACTGTCGATACCTATGGCAGATCGCCTGGGCACCAACCGCCACAGTCCAAGACTGACAAAGCTCCCGCTGCCCCTTCAGAAGTTGCGCTTACAATGGATCTCCCAGAGAAGGAGGAGACTGAAGAGGAACTCAACGCGAGAATGAAAAAACTGATGAATCAGTCTACTGTCGTTCTTTTTATGAAGGGCAACCCCGATGCGCCTCGATGCGGATTCTCGCGCAAGATCGTCGGGTTGCTGAGGGATAACAGCGTAGAGTTCTCGTCCTTTGATATTCTTCAGGATGAGAATGTTCGCCAAGGCGAGTATATCCTCATTTCATGCTATATTTTTCTCACTTTTTTTCTTAGGCCTTAAGGTGCTAAACGACTGGCCAACCTTCCCTCAGCTGATTGTCAAGGGTGAACTGGTCGGCGGCCTAGACATCGTCCAAGAGATGATAGACAGCGGTGAATTTAAGGAACTTGTATCATCATAATTGTTTTTGTCAGGATGTGTATTATTAGTCGATTATTAGACTTGCTTTCGCGTTGGCTCGCAAATCGATTGTAGAAGTGGTCTTGGCGATCAATCTATGGTTTTCTGGCTCGCAAAGTCCTCGGTTCAGCACCCATGCTTCAATATCGACTTGTAAAATACGCCGTCCGATTCTTTATCCGTCTTAGCGACAGCTACTAGCGATTCCTAGACGACTCAGGTATGGCTGAAGCAACTCTGAGCCGTAAGCGATATCAGATTGGGATTTTGCAGCAAAACGCGTCCACGTGACTCCAATAGATTTGCACGCCTGCACCAGCACTGATCTGGCAGCACGTCTCTTCAGAGTTTCTTGCCAACAACAATCTCCACTTTCCCAACGACCACTGCTGAGACAGCCCCAGAATCTGCCATGGATACCAGACTTAGAGCAGCTATGGATGTCATCACACGAGCGCACGACAATCCTAATCAAGGACGGTACCTATAACTGCACAAACTTCACATCATGGTCCGCTCGCTCATTGAGCTCCCACAGATCTCTCTCTGAACTGATGAAGAGCAATGACATACTGAAAGGGATGGAGTCTCAGAGGCTGCGAACCTACTGCACCTCTGAATGCATGGAACCCTCTCGCGACTTAGACGAATACGGAAGGCTGCTTTACAAGGGCGTACCAGTAGAGATCCTTCAGACCGACTTCGAACTTCGCATCATGATTCAATGCGGAGGGCAGGAACCTGAGAGTGAAGACGAACGTGCGAAGGCCCACGCAGGCGCTGTCAAGGAGCTGTATGACATGCGATGGGGCCCGACAAAAGTCCCCATTTACAACCTCCTGGGTCTCTTCATGATCATCCACGCTACTCAGAGACAGCAGTATCTCGTCATGGCACGGTACCTCATTGACGAAGCCAGGGTTCCTGTAGACAGAGCTGATCTCTCTGGAACTACAGCTTTGTCTCATGCGTTCAGCACGAAACCCGCTTTCGACCTCGAGTACGCGCAGATGCTGTACGATGCCGGGGGTGATGTGAACCACCGGAATAGGTACGGATGCATCGTTGCTCAAGAAATTGCTCAAATCTGGACAAGAACGGACCAAGAAATGCTTGGACGAGCAAGGATTGCTTTTGAGTGGTTCCTCTCTCATGGCGGAAATGTCGACATCACGGATAGCGATGGCTGGACTGTTCGTAAAATCGTCGAGAGTGGGAGGGATCCGGGCCTTACCGCAGCCCTGGCCAAAGAGGATAAGCGGAGAGCTGCAAAAGGTGATGCATGCTGTAACCTTTGTGGCAGAGCGGACGCCAAGTTATTGCAGTGCGGAAGATGCAAGAATACGAAGTACTGTCAGCCTGGCGTGGGGAGACAATGCCAGAACTTAGATTGGCCTCGGCATAAGAAAGAATGCAAAGCTTAACTCAATGTTAGTCCCTCGAATTCTTTCGCTGAGTTTGATGCTGAACCCCCGCATGACCTTCACGTTTCATGCGGCAAATCCTCTGTACTTTACCTCGTGCCCGACGTCACCCCGTCTTCTGGGCGGGTGGAATGACATCACAGTATATAGAGAGAGGGCCGGAATAAAAACAGAATTGGGGGACTAATTCTTCGAATATAAACCCTGCACATTGAGTTTCTGAATTTCAACGATGTCCACGTCTACGTCCAGCTGTCCTGAACACCACTTCTTCCAGAGCCACCTAGGATTTGCGCTGACCTCTGAGGGTCAAGTCTACAGAAGCAGCAATAACGTATGAATGTAGGCACCGATTCAAAGCACAAGTCAACGAGGCAAATTGTGGTCGAAATGGAGTTGGCCTGTGAATGTGATTCGATATTCACACAAATTAATTAAACAGCCACCTACTAATTCAAAGTCTACACTGGCCCCTGCTTTGTTCTTTTTCCTTCTAATCCGCGTGTCTCAGAATAATTCTCGGCAAAGCTCCCCTCATACCGCTCGCAATTCATCTATGGATCCATTATTTTTGCAGACCTTTTCCGAACGGAAGGCGGAGATCCTTATCGATCGGCCGCTTTCTGCACCAACTTAAGTGCGTCATTTCTTTCCGCACGTTTATTGGTGGCAACTGTCATATTTTTCCATCTGCGGTATTCACCATCAGTCAATCGACTTTAATGCGTTTCGGCAATTATGTAGGATCTGACTCATGACCCGGTTTTCGATTCGCTTTCCTTTGTTCTAGCTCTGTCGAGGTCTCTATTTCCTGGTTCTGGGTCGCAATCGTCCTCACAGCCTCGAACACCTTCCAGTGAGGCCAGGGAACCAATAGCTTGCTGCACGAATAATTGATGCCATCAGGTCCAGGCCTGTCAAATATTGGCACATGAACTCTGTGTCCTTCCACGTGGCTGCTCAAATACTTAGCGGAGAGCTGATCCGCTTTCGAAAACCTGGCTGCTTTTCACTCCTGATCCTCCTGCAAACCGCAAGTCTGGAGCTTCATCCCGATTTCGCTATCTGAAATTTTGCTTTTTGGTTTGGGAGCTCTTCCCCCTGCATTTCTCCCCTTCTTGACTTTTAGCAGAACATCGTTCTGTGCTCATCCACCACTAGGTCCATCATCTAATAATCCTAACAGCACCATCCAAACCGCATGGCCCCCTCACATATCGATCGCAAGACTGCATCTGATATTGCTACAGCTTCGGGGAGAGTTCTCCTCCTGCTGGACATCCAAGCGGCAATGCTTTCAGACCTAGACATGGGAGTCGAGTCCTCTCCTCATGTGAGAAGCAACATCGAACGCATCCTGAAGCAAGCCAGGAATGCCAAACCTCCGCCTCTTATCGTCCACGTGCGCAATACAGGTGCAACTGGCGATCCCGACGAACCAGGCTCAGTGGGGTGGCAACTCATCTTCCCTCCGACCGACAGGGAATTCGTCGTCGACAAAATGAAGAATAATGCATTCGTTGGGACATGCTTAGCTGAAATGATACCCTCCTGCGTCGAGATTGTCATCGCAGGGTTCCACAGTGATTATTCAGTTCGGGACACCTGCCTGGCTGCGCTGGCACGCGGCAATGAGGTGCTTTTGATCAGGGGCGGACACGCGACACGGAATCGGATCGAGGTCCTTCATGGTGGGGGAATCATTCCAGCAAATCGCATCGAATCGGAGGTAGAGCAGGAGATGGATGATGCAGGAGTCCATGTGCTGGACATGAAGGATCTTCCTGGGATCTTCACCGGGCGGTAGCTGAGCGTTGGTGTTTTGCTGATCCTCTATGTGCTACTTGCAACATCGAAGATGATATTCGTGCTTTCTACGTTACTAATTGTCAGAGTTATGGCAGAGTATTTAATATACTTCCTAATGATGAGCCCCTGCTACCCACAGCCAAGAACTTCGACGTTCAGAAAGGAATTCTACTGAATGAGGAAGAATACATACAGTGGCGGTAGAAGATGACTGTTGGTCAAGATCGGGAGAGGGTTGCTTAGCTTTGCTTTGTTTGCGTTCAAAGCCTTTGGTTCTGGCACCGCCACCGGCGGAGCCTCTGTCATTCCAGCCCATCAAGCCTTCAAACTTGAACTGGGTTCAAGCGCCGGACCATAAAATGGACACCCTAGAATGCTCAGTGAAATCTGCAGAAAGCTTTCACCCAACGTTGCGCATATCTGTGCCTGTGGAAGAAATTCAAACCCATCTAGATTCTGGTTGCTCCGCAAACGCTTTCTTGGTCCTTCCTCCTCTGGCATTCGTGGATCCTTATGAACTCGCAAATTACGAAGAATTCTATACTTTCAGACACTGGGGGCCCTCTAACTTGGAGCTCCCAACTATGGCCATGCCGCCTGAGAATTCCACAGTAATGTTGGATATTCACGTTCCCCATGAGGCTCGCAAGGTCGATCTTCACCTGCCAATTCACCTTCGCTACGAGGAGCTGGCAAAGTATTCTTCCCCTGGATACCACAGCGCGCGGGTAGACTGTCCAACCGGTTTTATCGCATGCCCAAACTCAGGTGAGCTGCTGCGCTATCGCCTTTTCTTTTCAAGCATCCTTTAGGGGCTAACGAAGTGACTTCTCGGAATAGGTTCCTCCGGCCCAAGGTCGACCTCTTCCCAGGATGCGAACCCACACTTACCAACCGAGGTCTCTTCGCTCTTCGATGCAAGAGGGATGACGCTATTGCCCATGCCCATGGCCGCGCGTGCGCTTACCGGAAGTATTTCCACCTTCAGCATCCGAGTACCCGTCGGCAATCCGTCGGATATAGCATACGTGGAGGCAGGCACTGCATTGACAATCATTATCTGCTTTCTGTACCTCTCGCACACCTTTCTCTCGGCCGCCAGGAGGATGGGAGCAAGAAAGCAAGGGGAGAAAGACGAATGAGATCAGTGGTGAGCGGCACTCTCGGTCCTTTCGTCAACTCGGTCTCAGGGAGCGAAGTTTAGATACATCGGTATGATGTGGGAGGATCTGCTGGGATGCCATTCGACGAAGTACCTGACTCATAAGGCACCTTTCATGAACGCGCTACAGCGGTAGCCTACATGGGTTATGGCCTTATGGCCGGTACCTTCGACAAGGAGACTTCAAGAAATTTCAATTACGGAGAAATTATACACAAACGTTGGCCAAGTATTATCGAAGGGGGATGCGATAGGGTCGAGGACACCAATGGGGAGATAGGAGATTTATATCGACTCTGCTCATCCCTCATTGTCGATGATAGCAGGGATGTAAAAGGTCAAGACTCCACCTGCGTCTGCTACATCTCCGATATACACGTACAGTATCATACAATGGTGTTGGCAAATACCTAGAATAGGTTAGCGCATCCAAAAGAGTCCGGTGGGGAGGCCAGGTACACTCACAAGCAATCGTAGTTGTTGATACCACATGGCTGTTGAGGAATTTTAAGAAACTACGGAGCGAAACCAGCACGGTGAAGAGCTGATTAGGGTCCCTTGGTTCCTCGTCCTGGTCGCCGGAATGGGAAGCAGCTAATTGAGATTTCAATCAATCTAGATGTTCGGAAGTAAGGGCAAGATAGGCCAGACTTACTCTTTGGGTTGGCACAGTTCTGCCATTCGGTATCAACTTTTACAGCCTCCGTGTTGATAGATACCCGTAGGCAGCCGTTGTTGTTCGCTCGAATCGCTAGCACGTCAGACATGATTCTGAGCCGTTCCACCACTGTCCTCAGCTTCTGAAGAGGTGGCAGAAGAATATGTACCTGCAGCAGTCGGTGAGCCTTGCCTGACGGATGATCCTAATGTCATGAACGCACGTCAGGTTCAGGGCATAATGGCTCGTTCAGCCTAGCGACATCTTGGGGGCGCATAACTTCGATCTTCACGTCGTGGGACACCTTGACTTTCCTTCCGACGCGTGTAAGGCCAGTAATCTCGAAAGTCAACACAGCATGACCATTCTTCTTCGCAAGCTTCATGACAACCTCCTCGGTTTCATAGGTAGATGAAGCAGAGGATGATGCAGATTTGAGGGCAGCAAGCAATGCTTCCGACGGTATCAGCATTGTTATTTCATTGTTAGAGTTCGACTGGATACGATATCCCACAAAAAGAGAGTCGACTTTGATTTGCCTGCCGCCGGTTGTTAGAAGTCTATGGGCCATCCTTGTGTTGGAAGCTACTCACGACCATACTTGGATTCCACCTTCGTTCGCGTCATTATTGCAGATTATATGCATACTAGTCTCCGCAAACTTGATTATGCATTTTTTCTGTAGTTTCTCGATGGATTGGATGATCTCTGGGCAGACCTGTTATAAACGCGTCGTAAATGACATTTTGAACCGGACTTACTGAAGAAAGTTGGCACATTCTCGACTGTTGCTCGAAAACGCATGACGGAGCCCCAAGTCGTAGGATGCGCAAGGCAGGCCTATCGCATGCTGGCTGGTGCTGATGAACGTTGTGGACGGCGAGGAAGACGCGTCAGAACAGCTGAGATGGCCACGTGATGGCCGTCATTAGCGCTCCCAACGACGACCACCACGATGAGCGCGTCAAAGCAGATCCTCCCTCATGCTCTCAAGCTACCTGTAATCAAGAAGCTCAAAGATAAACGAATCGTGCTCGCGTCAAATAGTCCAAGGCGACAAGAGATCTTGAAGACGTTTGTACGCAGTCGTATCAGTACAATACACAGATCTTTCACCGAAACTCCAAGGGTCTAGCACCGGACATCGTACCCTCGACGTTCGAGGAGAACCTGAGCCCGAATGAGTTCCCAGATGTGCACGAATACCCTGTAGCTACTGCTACGCAGAAAGCAGTGGAGGTCTATGAGCGATTGGTGGTAAGAGTCAACATCACCTGCCCCAATTATCCTCAATCGTTACCGTTCTTCCTCAGACTGAGGATCCAGAAAACCCGCCTGATCTGGTCATAGCTGGTAAGCCTGGCTTACCGCTGCTATGCGCTCTGGGATAGCTACTCAAGGTCTCCTAGCCGACACTGTTGTGTTCACGCATGCCCAGCCATCTACCTCAAATATTTCGTACTCCTTGCTGCCTGATGCTCAGCAGGAACTTCTAGAAAAGCCAAAGTCTAAAGAGGATAACTTACGCATGCTGATGGACTTGAATGGCAATGTCTGCGAGGTAGTAACTGGCATCACCGTCGGTAAGTCTACATTGTCAATCACTCTACCTATCAGTGCTGACATTTTGACCTCAAACCTAAGTATGGCCGGTCCTGCTATCTCCTGGATACCAGATGAAGTACAGTGCTTAGGACAGCTGCTGAAGATTTGGACTGATGCCTGATTTCTAGGTCCATTGATGAACGGACTCTGGTATATTTTGCTGATAACCCAGAGCATCTTCTCCAGGCCTACGTTGACAGCGGTGAAGGCATTGATCGAGCTGGTGGCTTCGCGATTCAGGTTAGACATCCTCACTTTCTGCCTGCGACCGTCCTCGGCTAAAGTCATTGGTGATTCTTAGGGGCTCGGAGGGCTGTTGGTTCGAAAAATCGAAGGAGACTACAACAATGTTGTTGGCTTTCCTGCGGCATCATTCTTTGCACTACTCGACCTACTAGTCGATGATGAGCCCGATTTCTTGGAAGTTTGAACGTACTCTCGTCGAACTGTCACTTTGGACTTTCTGCTACCTCGTTACTATCCCACCAAGAAATACAACTGTCTGTTTCCCGGACTCGTGTCTATAACTCAATAACGTTGATGCTCGCTGTCAAGTCCAAGAAGAACATATATGATTTGCGTGTCGATCCTAATATACCATAGATTCTGTTGGACATAGACATGAGACTCTGTGCTCACACTTGACTTGTTGGAATGATTAACACAAAGCCGTCAGAACTTGGGCTGCTAGGTCGTCTGACCCCCCTGCTTTCGGGCCCGAATTCCTGATCAAAAAAAGCGAAGAATGTCAATTTACGGCCGCCGACGTCGGGGGTTGTAGTCCCCTCTTGTTATCTTGCACATCCGGGGACAAATTGACACTTACCACCTAATTGTGGTGTACTCTGACAGCATGGTTTGACGGGTATGGTTGACCACCTGTGCACCTCACTGCGCATCAATCACATGAGCCATGGACACCAGGTCCCTTTCCGCATACAGACACACTCCTTGCTCCTGATCAACAATCTCGTAGGCTGTTATGGAGGACGATGACTGCATCCATCCTACTACGCGAACTTTGATAGCTCAATCAGGGAGTCGAACTGGCTTTCGAGCCGGTACTCCAGGTGAACTTCCCGGTTCAACTCGTCGTGCCTGCTAGGATGCCCCCGAAGCATACAAGTGATCTACCGGGACTAGCAGTTACGGTACTTCACCATGTTTGCTTAACATTAACGGCATGGAAAACAGACCCGCGGTAATTGGCTATAACTGGCGGAATATTCCAAAGCGCACAACGGCCTACCGACTACTAGCGAGCCTCGACTGTGGGGTTGAGGGCGAAATGAAAGCAGCGTGCTGGCTTGCTTTAGAGTCTTCCTCGCATTTCGGGTCAGGGAGTCAAAATGTACCCACTTGGGGTGAATCTTAGCCACGACCCTCAAAAGACTGAGATTTCCCTCTTACCTGGACCCTGCTTAGAGCGCTGCTCAGCGCTATTGCATTACATTCTGGACTGCGAGGCATCGGCCTCAGTGCACGGGTGTATTTTTTTTCCATCATAGTATCCGTTGCGCCTCGTAGTGCGATCGATAACCAAACGGCAGGTTCGCAATCTCAACGTATTCAACGGATGCCGAGGATAAATATGGGATACGTTGGCAAGAAGAAGCCACGGAGATTTACCTGACAGCTCCATTCAGATCGACCAGCGATTCCTGCAGCCGCGATATTGACGCGACATTCGCGACAGCCATTGAATTGAAAACTTGGTCCACCTACTACACCTCATTTTCAATGTCAGCGTATTTTTAAACTCGCAAGTGATCTACCGGGTGGGTCGAATGACGAACAGTGCGATATCCCGGGTCCGAAAATTAGACGAGATGAAGCCAGGTGTCCACAACCTTTTCTCAGAGGACACGGCCAAGGATAATGAACACCATTGCCGAACCCCTCCCTCGAGTGCATGGCGATATCGGGATTCTACATGGAATTTCTATGGTTTTCCTCAATGCCGTCCTTAACGACTACAAGAGCGTGGGTCCACGGTCCACCAGCGCTCGTCGTCGTCCAGGCACTAGTATTCAACTTGCCTACTCGAGGCCTATTGGTGCGAACGCCTTACTGTATGAATGCCTTTGAATGCCTATGCATCTTTACCCTCGATCAAATAATTCAATCATACCGCCGACTTTACTCCTAATCATAATAGCCGGCTAATCATTCAATGTCTTCCCTGATCCTAGAAACAAAGGAAAGATAAAGTTCTTACCGCTTTTCACGAAGTCAATTCAAACCAGGGCGTTAAACTTCGTTCATCTCTTGGTTTATGAATCCATTCTCGGAGAGCATTTCAATGGGTACCTCTAGGATGAACAATAACTTCCGTCATGATGCTTCTGCCTTTGTTCAGTTTCCAGCCACACTTACCAGATCGGTATGTAACACTCCTTGAATTAATAGACCACCGAACTTCCCCTTACCCCTTAGGAAGTCTTTGTGCCAATGCATCATCGCTGAGTCTGGTGTGCATTGCACAAATTTTGAATTGAGCAAAGTCAAAGGCATCATACGTTGAGAACTATCGGCGCTCAGTACGAATTCTGAACAAAGAGATCGACATCTCAGTGGGCTACATGAATGCCACAAGGTGAAAGTCACTCATAACAGTTTATCGAAGCAGAGCTCAGTGGATAGCATTCGAGGCGCACACTGACGACTGAGAAATGAATGCAAAGACGAGATCGTATATCCAATTCCATGTCCCACCAAAGGAACAAATGCATGTAGTAAAGTCTGAAACTTAATCATCTCTGCAGATCCGTGGCGAACCAAATGGTTAATTACTTCCTCTTTTCTTTCCTCCCCCCTTCCTATTCCAGGCACCAGGGCTCGCGGAGCGATTTCCAGCGTGCTCATCGTCGTTGGCAGCACTGGGCTTGGCGGCAGCAGATGCTTCACCCTCGGGCTGTGGTCCAGTCTTCCCGTCCTCTTGCCCAGTCTTCCCATCCTCTTGCCCAGTCTTCCCGTCCTCTTGTGCCGTCTTCCCCTCCTTTTGTTCCGTCTTCCTCTCCGCATCACCGTTAACCTTGTTCTCCGGTTCAGTGATGGTCTGGCCCTCAGCGGGAGGAGCTGCAGTGGTTGTAGCTGTGCTATCAACGCTGTCGGTTGGGGCAGTCGGAGTTGGGGCGTCGATGAGGGACTCAGTGACGATGGGGGCAAGTGATTGTTGTTGCTGTTGCTGTTGTTGAGGTGGTTGTTGAAGGGGAGGCGGGCTTTGAGCACGAGAGGCAGAGGGAGTAGGGGTCTTGTGGCGGGGAGGGGAGTTGATATCCGTGAAAGGGTCAGTCGACCCATTCGAAGCACCATTGACCTTCCCCTTAGTTGTCTTCTTTCCAGCGGATTTGGCGGGTGTCTTGGAAGGGACGGCCATGGCCTTGCCGGCTGCAGTGAATGAAGAGTTCGTGTTCGAATTCTCTGTGACTGGTGAGAAACCTAACGTTGCGACAACACAAGACCAATCAGCTCCTTATTCCCAAGAATAACGATAAATACAGCCGCCAAGGTAGAGCTACTGACCAGACTCATAGTTTTCCGACGGCTTGATGGCGAACAACTGCCTAACAAGCGTTTCCATCTCAGATTCAGATACATTCGAAGCACTTGGGCTTCGTGCACCGCCCTTGGCAGGATTAGCCTGAGCTCGAGCATGCTCTCTTGTTCTTGCGATCAAGAGGGCGGTCTCCAGACCCAACTTCATTCCTTCCTCCAAACTCAAAGGTTCCTCTCGAGCGCATAGCGCTGCGTAACGAGGAATCAGAAGATTCCTGTCGACTTCGAAGTTGTGATAGACCGCAATGCGGTCAACGTCTTCCATGGTAAGCTTCTCGAGCTCGCGGACGGCGAGTGCTTTGACTTCGCCGAATTGCCAGCGCCAGGCAAGATCCAAGATTGTTGTCCAGTCATCAGGTGTCGTGTGATACAATGAGTATCGTCTAGATCGGAGAAAGGGTTGTGAGATAGAAAATGCAGAGAGTTGTAAAATGAACGAACGGATTATAGAAGACCCATAGGAATTTTGCGAATTCTTCTGGTGCGACCTGATCAAGGACAATAGCATTCGAGTCTGATGTTCCCTGACGCTGTGCGCCGGGAGAAGCTGGTGCCGAGAGCAGTCCTTTGAATCGTGGGGACTCCCGCTCGAAGAAATATCGATGAACACGGAAAGTCACTGTTTGCACCTGAAAATTACAGCGGAATGAGAGGCAGCGCAAGTCGGGAGACTGTAGAACACTCACTAGGAAGTACAAATCTCCTCCATTGATATAATATACATCGTGACGAGACAGGCTCGTGAAAGGTCCATTGCCGTTTGTTTGGAAGGACATGATTAGCTCAGCCTGCTGGCCAAATGAAGGAAATAAGGAAGAGGAAGAGGTGGGGGAAAGAGGATAACGATGCAGAATGTCGACTCGAGTTCTTCTTTTTGAATCCAGGGTTAGGCTACACGTGTTCGTGACATCTCCGATAACTCCCTGTGATGATGGAAGTTTTATATCGGATGGCGGTGAGGGCACGAGGACGCCTGCAGGCCTTCACAAAAGGTTTGTTATTGGTAACTCCCGACGTTTGAGAGTAATAGGAACGGAACTACAGCTTGATTCTGGGGTGAGCGCTCTGGTGGGCTGAGGGCTTTCCGTTATCTCTTGAAATCTATCAGCATGTGTTGCCAGAGATTTCAAAACGCAGCAGGAATTTGAAAGCGTTTGTGAGTCCCGGTCCGACAGTGAGAGATATTCTCGTCGAAATTTCTGTGGTCACCGCCTCATTAGGGGCTCGAAGTTTCGTGACCAATGTCGAGTTGTCGAAATCAGGGCTCAACTTCTAACCGGATCATGCGTGAATACCCCAAATGTACAAAAGTTTTCGAGGAAAACACGCGGACCTTACATAACATCATCCCGAATTAGGGGCCTTTGTCCCGGAGAGGACTTCAAAGTCCTTGTAGCATTGCTGGTAGGCGCATCTAAGGCTCGTGCAGAATGCGTGCATCGTTCACGAGCGCCATTTTGTCCACGATAACAACAGTCATGGCGCAAACCGCGGTATTTGGCAGATCCACGCAGCAGCCTCGAGGCAAATGTGCTCATTCCAAGGAATTCCTTTCACTCGGGTCCTGTGCAGTGCGCTTTGGCTGTCAGGGTTGTGCCACTCAGCAGCTCAATCGAAATGAAAGGTGATGCGAGACTGTGCTGGGCTGAAGAGGTGGGCGTCGATATCCAAGGTTTTGGCCATAGCAGGAACGTCATCGTGATGATGGTTGAGAGCAACATCGTTAGCGGGCCGCTTGATCTCCTGACCTTTCTTCGGACTTGGGTATTGAATTGGATGCTGTCGACGTGTTATCTATCAGTTCTCCTGGGCTACCACCTCTGGTTCGCTGGAAAATGGGCTCAAAGTACGATTCAGCACGCCTTAAAGCACTTGCAGCGGAGGTCCGGCTTGTAAAAGGGCCGCTTCGAGCCTGGAAACATCTACCAACTGAAAGCGACGGTAGACTTCTGACAGGTATTGCAAGCACAAGAGTCGCCCTCAGAACAACGCTGACAACCTATAGAACATCAAGGTGGCGACACTGATGAGGATGCTATGGAGGTTGAAGAGTCCGGATCTGACGATGAGGACGATGAAGAGAGCTCGGGCGAGGCAGCAAACGATAAATCGGACGAATACTACGAGAGGAAGGACAAGGTCCTTCTGAGGATACTCAAAGACATCTGCTCACTTGTCAGAGTATCCGAGTCCTGCTCCAACTACGATGAACTTCTACCCAAGGCTCAGGGACCAATTGACAAAGCCGCAATTATATGTTGCGGTGATGAAACCGCTTTGAACAAATCTTTCGCTCATTCGAATCAATATCCACAAGTTGGTGGCGGTACGTTCGACAAGGGATTTGGTACGTCGTTCACCCCCTAGTCCGGCATGGAACTCAAATTCTACTTGTCCAGGCAATGGAATGTATTCAATTGGCCTCATGTTTCAAGAGTTTCTCAGTGAGTCCCTTGTCACATTCGTTATGGGGCATAGATAAGTAGATCCATCCATAGATCGTCCTCTAGACGGACCGAATGGGATGGAGCGTACGCCAGCCTGGCCCGATAGTTTCCGTCCCCATCCCCTCACCACTAAGCTTTCGCGTTTTAAAGATTTAGTTGAAGTCACACCCACACCCGAAGAACGCGTAGCAAATGCCATATATACCGCTCGTTGCGAGATAACCGATGCCAGAATCAAGCGTCCACTCTACACCAAGATGTCTCCCAACGCCGAAATCATCCTTCGAGGGTTTACCACGGGATGGAAAGATCGTACTTCTGACTTGCGTTATCACCTGCTCGACCAAGCTGCTCTGAATGCAAACGGCTTTCCCCCTGGTCGCAGCGTACTGAATGAAGACCCTGGACATGCAGACCACATCGAAGAAACGGCTTTCGACGAGTCGAGGAAACTGTTCTTCACCGCTGAGTGGCATCGTGTCAAATCTTTTCGCTGGGGCCCAGTCGGTGCCAGTGAGGGCGCGGGAACACCCCTCACACATGCACTACCTGTGCATACCTTCCAGTCCGATACGTGGAACGGACCGTTGGCCACCCTTCCATCCGGGGAGGGGAAACTAATACGTGCGGGAACAGGATCTGCTGGGGTATGGAATCTGGACAGCGCACCTACCCATGGACAGAACGGGACAGAAAGGATTGGGGAGGAGTTCAGTGCAGAAGATAGTTGGAGGGATGATCCCGAAAATATTGAGGACTCTGCAGGAAGCCCTGCAGATTCTACCATCACGTTCGAGGACTCCAAATTCTCCCCTGAAATCTGGCATCCCCACCCTTCTCAGTCTGGCCTCATGTTGACAGGAGCTGGCTATGAAAGCTCAAAGAGTTTCGCCTTCGTTGGCATTGATCTAGAGGGTGGGGGAAAGTTCGCCATGAGGCACCTGGGACATGGCGGGCAGGTAACGCAGATTTCCGACTGTTCAAGCTCAAGGGCAGGCGCAGACCTTTGTTACGTCTTGCCTTGACGGATTGGTCAGGCTTTGGGATACAAGAATGGTTTTACCGGCATTGACTCTCCAGGCGAGCGACCATGAAGGCTGTATGGCTGCCGTGTATGCCAATCCTGATGGGATCCCAAGTAAGTTTCTCGTTGGCTTTTCGTTAGTTTTATATGTGACTAACGTGAACTTGTATCTCAAGCTGTGTTCACTGGATCTGGCAGTGAAGAGCACATTCGGCTTTGGGACATTCGTGCCCGAACTCCTGTATATGAGCTATCCACGGGCAACAATGCCGTTGAGTCGCTAGCTTGGGACCATAGGCGCAATCATCTTTGGGCCGCTACGGATGCAGAGTGCAAAGAGCATGGATATCGACAAGCAATCGTACCACCTGGTCAGGAAACTCCGTGGGATGAGGATTGGAGATGGCCGAAGAGGGCGCACCATTGGGAGAATTACTTTGGAGTCATCTTCGACGCAGGCGTAAGTCGGCTTTGTAAGTGTTCTTTTACATCCGTCGCTCCGAACAGTTGGGATTGATCATGAACGTTGAACCTTGACAGACCGGTTCGCTTTCAAGGAAGAACCTGATATCACGATTCTCCCTGTGACGAACTTCTAGATTTCTTGATATTCGGCTAACATAGGATTACATATAAGGCCGCTTATGTATTCATTTGTATATTTCACTTTGCCTAAAATTCTAGTTGGAGTTTGGGTGTGATAATATAAGGAGAGTGGGGTCGGAGACGTTGCCAAAGTCTGGAAATCTGTTGTGAATGACATTGATGGTAAAGAACAAACGCTTGTGCGCCGCGGCTCGCTTGATCTCCTGGCTTTCTTCGGACCACTTCATTGAATTGTGTGCTGTTGACGGGTTATCTATCGTTCTATTGGACCGCCACCTCCGATACTCTGAGAAATGGGTTCGAACTACGATTCAGCACGTCTTGAAGTACTTGCAGCGGAGGTCCGTCTTGTAGAAGGGCCGCTTCGAGCCTGGAAACATCTACCGATCGAAAATCTCGATACAACTTTAGAGGAAACCACGGAGCACAAGAACAGTCTTCAGAGCAGGGACTCTGGTGGGGATGCCATGGAGGGTGTTGAAGAATCCGGATCTGATGACGACTGGGAGGACGAACATAGCTCGGATGAAGAGGACGAAAATGAGCGCTACAGGAGGCAGGACCAGGTCCTCGAGAGGATTCTCAAAGACATCTGCTCGCTTGTCAGGAGATCAGAGTCTTGCTCCGACTACGACGTGCTTGTACAGAAGGCACAGGCGCTTATTGACGAATCCGCAGTCATATGGTGTAGCAACAGTGGCGAGGCTATAACCAAATCTTTCGCCCAGTCAGCCGAATATCCACTGATCGATGATGGGCCTTTTGACAAGACTTATGGTAATATCCTTTATCTTCTTCAGTTCGTCAAGGAACTCAAGATCATCTTGTTCAGGCAATGGCTGGTTTGTAATTGGTCGCATGCTACAGGACTTCCTCGGTGACATCCCGGGTAGTAAGTTCCCCTGTCATGTTTCTTGAGATGCGAAGTGAACTAGGTGCTCCATAGCGCGACGTATTGATGGACCAAACGGGATGAAACGAACGGCTGCCTGGCCAGACTCTTTCCGTCCCCATCCCCTCTCGACTAAGCTCTCCCGCTTCAAGGACTCGGTCGAAGTCACACCTACCCACGAGGAACCCATTGCAAACGCTGTCTATACTGCTCGCTGCGAGATAATCGATGCCAGGACCAGGCCTCCAGTCTACATGAGAATGGCTCCCAACGCCGAGATCATCCTTCGAGGCTTTACCACTGGATGGAGGGATTGCACTTCCAACCTGCGTTATCACCTACTCGATCAACCCACACTGAATGCGAACAGCGCCTCAGACGTACTATGTGGGGACTTGGGGCATGCAGATCACGTTAGAGGGACTACTTTCGAGGAGTCGAGGAAACTGTTCTTCACGGCCGATTGGGACCGTGTCAAATCATTTCGATGGGGTCCGGTCGGCGAGAATTCGGGGGAGCCTTATAAGCATGCCCTGCCGGTTCACACCTTCCAGTCTGGTACATGGGCCGGGCCACTGGCTACTCTTCCATTTGGGGAGGGAAGGTTAATCCGTGCAGGAACAGGATCTGCTGGAGTATGGAATTTGGACAGCGCACCCACACACGGAGAGAGTGGCGGAGACAGAATCGGAGAGGAGTACAATAACAACGACAATTGGAGGGACGATCCTGAAAATATCGAGACCTCTTCAGGGAGCCCTTGGGATTCCACTATCACATTCGAAGACTCTGGGTTTACCCCTGCAGTTTGGCACATCCATCCTTCGCAACCTGGCATAATGCTGACAGGCGCCAACTACGAGAAGTCAAAGACTTTTGCTTTCGTTGAGATGGACCTGGAAGGCGGTGGAAAGTTCGTGCTCAGGCATTTGGGACATGGTGGGCAGGTGACACAGATATCGACTGTCGAAGGACAGCCCCACACTTTTGTTACGTCCTGTATGGATGGACTCGTTAGGTTCTGGGATACCAGGATGGTCTTACCGGCATTGACACTCCAGGCAGCCCATGAACCTTGTATGGCGGCCGTGTACGCCAATCCAGACGGGATCCCGAGTAAGTTCATTCTTCGTCTTTCGTAGCCTTGACTATGACTAACGTGTACTTTCACCGCTAGCTGTCTTCAGCGGTGCTGGCCACGAAGAGCACATTCGGCTTTGGGACATTCGTGCCCGAACTCCTGTTTATGAGCTGGCTACCGGTAATAACAGGGTTGAGGCCCTGGCTTGGGATCACAAACGAAATAATCTATGGGCTGCGACCGCTGCAGACTCCAAGGAGCATGGGTATCGACAAGCAATTGTACCACCTGGTCAGGAAACGCAGTGGGATGATGAGAGGAGGTGGCCGGAGAGAGCATACCATTGGGAGGATTACTTCGGGATCATGTTCGATGCTGGCGGAAGCAGACTTTGTGCGTTTTCGTTTGACCTCCCTACATTGAGCAATTTACTAATCATGGAACCCGAATACACTAGATCGCTTCGCTTTCAAGGAAGAACCTGATACTACGATTCTTCCCGCGATGGAAATAATATGAACCTGCTGATTCTAGGAGCTCAGTTTCCAAAAGGTAGATCGTATTAGGGCTGCCAAAAAATTGTATGAATATTTATCTGCAAGGAAATGTGGCGGATTAGGGTAAAATAATCGAAGGGGATCCCATACCCTGAGAGGCTGTCACAGACTTGACAACCGTGAGGTTGATCTCGAGTTTATCAAATGGGCGGTGATTGGCAAGTACCTTCTTGCACCTTGACGCGGACCAATTGCAGACTATTTCCAACGATTTTCGCATCGAGTCTAGCCATGGAGCAGCCCAAGAACTGGAGTGGTACTCTGGTGGTACTCATCGCCATGGACGATGCCGACCATGTTGATCGCTTGGACCCCGCGGACCGCCACATCTCCTAACTCTATACTTAAAACAGTCCTTGAATTTGAAAAGGCCACTCTTGACGCGTCTTTCTCCCCTTCTACGACGGTGCTATCTTTTGAGCGCGTAGGATGGCCTCCAACTACGACTCAGCACGTTTGGACGCGCTTTCAGCTGAGCTCGAGCTCATGAATGGCACATTCGAGACGTGGTGTCATCTATCTCTCGAGAGCGTCGATGGCAACCCATCTGCTACAGACGTGGCTAACAACAATCAGGACACTGCACCTCTGGTGGGACATGGCTCAGATGCTGATCAGGCAAAGGAAGATGAAGATGAAGTAGAGGTTGTAGAAATCGAAATGGACGACGAGGACGAGGGTGAAACGGACGATATGGATGAAGATGGATATTCCGAAGACGAAGACTACGATGAAGATGAAGACGAAGACGAAGATGTTGAGGGGGAGCCTGGCCCGGACAAGTACGAAATGAAAGACAAGCTCCTCAGAAGGATCCTTCAGGATCTCGGCAATCTTGTTAAGAAATCCGAAGGCTGCTCTAACTTTGAGGAGCTTATCTTTAAGGCCGAAAAGCTCATGGACAGTGCGGCAACGCAGTGGTGTGGCTCTTCAGTGACTGCTCTGGATTTTTCCTTTGCCCACTCGGCCGAACATCCCGAACTAGACGGAGGGTCCTTTGAGGAGGGAGTTGGTGCGTTCCTTGTATATTTGTTTTTATCTTCGATATACTCATTTATTCCACTTCTCTTCTCTAGGCAATGGAATCGCCGAGGCAGCACACTCCTACGTCACATTCATGGCTGAGATGATGGGTGAAGGTACGTCTTCATGGCTCTCTAGCCACGGACAAATTCGACTACTTCGACAGATGCACCAGCGCCTTTGAACTTCGAAGGCAATATCAAAAGAACACCTCCTTGGGCAGAAACTTTCCGCCCTCACCCATTTTCCACAAAACTCTCCCGCTTCAAAGACTCCGTGGAAGTGACCCCAACCCACGATGAGCTCATCGCAAACGCCGTCTACACCGCCCGTTGCGAAATCTCAGATATCCCGATCAGCTACCCAGCCTCAATGGACATGTCCCCTGAAGCCGAAATCATTATTCGAACCTACGTCACCGGCTATAAAAATCGCACTACAGCCCTACGATATCACGTCCTGGATCGTGCAGGACCTGCCGTCCAAGGCAGCACCCCAAGAGCTAAAGCAGTGAAAGGGAATGATACAGGCCATAGTGATCACGTCCGTCAGATCACCTTTGACGATTCGAGGAAGTTGTTCTTCGGCGCTGACTGGGATCGGATTAAATCCTACCGCTGGGGTCCGATAGGTGCAGATGGCGGGGAAGCCTATGGGGAAGCGTTACCTGTGCACACTTTCAAGTCTGGCGACTGGTCTGGGCCATTGGCTACTATACCCTCAGGTGAGGGCCGACTCATCCGTGCAGGGAAAGGATCAGCGGGTGTATGGCATCTGGATACCGCGCCAACTCATGGAGAAAATGGGAGGAGCAGGATTGGGGACGAATTCAACACGGAGAACACATGGAGGGACGATCCGGAGCATATTGAGAAGTCTGGTGGAAGCCCAGCCGATTCCACCATCACGTTTGAAGACCCGTCATTCAGGCCGAAAATATGGCGTGCGCATCCTTCGCAACCTGGTGTTATGCTGTCGGGATCAGACCACCAGACAACGAAGAGCTTTGCTTTTGTTGGAATTGATCTGGAAAACGGCGGAAAGTGGATGGGGAGGTATTTGGGGCATGGAGGCGAGGTTCAACAAATATCCACGGTGGAAGGACAACCGCAGTCGTTCATTACCGCCTGCATGGACGGGTTTGTCAGGCTCTGGGACACGAGGACGGTGTTGCCAGCGTTGACGCTCAAGATTGGGCAGGGAGAGGGTTGTACTGCTGTGGCATACGCTAATCCTGATGGTATACCCTGTATGTTCTTTTCACCATATCGCCCAATTTGATATCGACTGACTGTATCCCTTGCTAGCCATCTTCACGGGAGCCGGCTACGCAGAGCATATCAAGCTCTGGGATGTCCGTGCTCGAACACCCGTTTACGAACTAGCTACAGGGAACAACGCCGTTATCAGCCTGGCTTGGGACCATAAGCGCAACAACCTTTGGGCCGCAACTGCAGCCGAATCAAGGGAACATGGTTATCGAAGATCCAAAGTGCCACCAGGTCAGGAGGGTCAGTGGGACGAGTACCGGAGGTGGCCGACGAGGGCATATCACTGGGAGGATTACTTTGGGCATTTGTACAATGCTGGGAAAAGCACACTGTGTAAGAAATCCCGCCTTCTTCTGTATTGAACCGCAGGCTGATAGTTGGAATTTGACAGTCAGATACTCGTTCAAGGAGGAACCTGACGTCACAGCACTCCCAGCTGAGGACTTGTAGACGGTGGAGGGATATGGCCTTTGAATCGTAACACCAGAGCTTTATGTACATACCTGTATTCACGGCAAGGAGTTTGTGTTTTGTCACATAGTGTCGTTCGAAGGAGATTTGGGGTTGGACAACCATCAACAGTTCTTGTCAGAGCCAAACACCGGTTTTGATCAGCTTGACCACGAACCATCACCTTCGTCATGACGTGCACCTGCAGCTACAGTTTTTCTGGAACAAACACGACTCCTGGCAGATGTACCGTATCTACAGCTAGATGGAGTCGACCCAGCGGTCCAGCATTTACTCTATTCTCCAGAGATGCACGTGGTTCGCTGTCTTGGTCAATCTTCGACCCCTGGAACATTAAACACACACTCTAATGAAAGTGATGACTCCTTTCAAATGTATCTTCTCTTCGCGTTCAAAAGCGGCCGACGTTGGACAATCTTCGCCTCAATGGGATTCCAAGTAAGTTTGGCGTCTTATGCTGGCGGTGAAACGTCGCTAATGTTCTTTCAACAGCACTCTTCAAGGGTGGATGGTCAACTCAAGAAATCAGGCTATGGGACATATGTGCCCAAACGGCCGTCTACGAGCTTTCTACAGGTAACAACGCCGTTCAGTGCCTGTCCTACGATCATTCCCGGAATCACCTCTGGGCTGCTACTGAAGCCAATTATGGCTATCGACGAATTTGGGTGCCGCCTGGGTATCATACGAGTTATGAGCACTGGCCGAGGGCGGCTTATCATGAGGAGGATTACTTTGGGAAGATCTTTGACGCTGGGAGGCATAGGATATGTGGGCATCCTTTACCTCTGTGTCACTGAAAGGATTGGGTTGATTATGAACGCAGACAGATATATGTTCAAGCAGAACGCAAACCCTCGCATCCTACCGCACATGCATTAGGAGGGCTACTTCACTTGAGGACTCTGCTTTCTTTATATTGCAATCGCTTTAGAAATTGGCTAAAACAATCTGGATATTCGTATTAGTACTAGAGTCCCTTTATAATCGTAATGGAATTTTGAAATAATAATGTCTTTTTCCGTGACAAAACAATCGTTTTGTTCGATTGCATCGGCGGAGGTGTCGGACTTTAGATTCACTCTTCATCTCCTCCAATTCAAGCGTTCTCCGACGAACATCTTCTTTTCCTTCGGTCCCCGAGAAAGAATAAAGAAGAAAGCTCATATGTCAATGTCAACCTGTCTATTCAAACTTCGAAGTATCCACGGCGTCAATAACCTGCACAAAATTATCCTCCCGAACAAGGCTGGACCGAATAGTACTCTGTTATGACGGAGTCTGTGTCATGAAACTCTTTCAAATAAAGTGCCAGCGAGCGGCCGGGGAACTTATTCTCCCCTTTTACCAACTATATTCCACTCCTTAACGTAATGGCCACCATGGAAAACGGAAGATCAGCCCAGATGCTTGCTGAACGAAAAGCTCGCATTGAACACTTCATCGAGAAATACAGCTTCCTTCCTGCCTCAGCGGCAGCGACAGCAAGCAATATGGGACATGCTCTAGCACCAGCTCCTAGGCAGAAAGTCGTTCTCCTTACTGGGACGACAGGCAACTTAGGCTCAGACCTTCTTTCAATTTTGCTGGTGGACCCCACCGTCAGCAAAGTCTACGCGTTGAACCGAGCGTCCAAAGAAGGATCCTCAAGAGAACGCGTTGGGGACCTTTTCCTTGAGAAGGGGCTTCCAGAATATCTCTTGGACTCACCAAAGGTCGTCCTTCTTGAAGGAAACTTGGGACAGCCGAAGCTCGGGCTGGCAGATCAAGAGTACGAGGAGGTCAGTATCTCCCTTGAAACCATCCTAGGTACGCATTGCTGACGTCACCTCTCAGCTCCTCGACCAAGTCACGATAGTCATTCACAACGCCTGGCCAGTGGGCTACATCCAGCCACTTTCCCATTTCGAATCCTCCCTCCTCGGCCTCTACAACCTCGTCGCCTTCACCCGGGCCATCTCCAAGGCGAAAAACCCTCGTTTCGTGTTCATTTCTTCCATCGCTTCGGCCTTTCTCTATAGAGTCTATGAAAAGGATAAGCCGCTTCCGGAAGAACTTCAGCATAATCCTGGCATTGCAATTGGGCTTGGGTATGCAGAGAGCAAATATATCGGAGAGCATGTCAGTCACTTTTGTTTGGCCTGCCCGAACTACTTCTAACCTTGAGATTGCATAGATCGTAGCTCGAAGCGGACTCAACGCAGCTTCCCTCCGCGTAAACCAGCTATGTGGGCGAACCTCCGACGGTGCTTGGCCGATCGCAGAATGGCTGCCCATGATGATGAAGCTCATGCAAGAACTCAAGACGATACCTGCAGTCATGACCATGGTACGTCACTCTCTGTTTCCTTATCCCTACCACCTGGCTTTAAATTTCTAATATTTACCCCTACGACAGAAAGGAGTTGCCTGGCTCCCAATCGACGTCGCAGCCAACGTCATCCGCGACATCTCGCTCTCTCCACTACACCTCCCTCCCATTCTCAACGTCTGCCACCCATGCCCCGCAAAATGGGACGTCTTCTACCCGGTCATGGAGAGGTTCGTCTGGGGTAACCGACCGCCGAAGGTTTTACCTACTCTGGAGTGGACGAAGCTTGTTGAAAGGGAGGTCAGGGAACGAATGGGGAGAGGAGCTGCGAAGGTAAGATTCCCTCTGCGCTTGTATTTGGGACGGTGCTGATTGATTTCGTTATACCAGTTCATCGACCGACTGTTCAGCCTCCTGAGTATCGTTATGCCTTTCAATTCCGTTTTCGACGACGCCACGGCGTCTGGAGACTTCCCCGCATGTTCAGCGTCTACACACCGGGCACAGGAGCTGAGTTATACCCTGAGGAACCTGCCGCAGATTCGTACGAAGGATGCAGAACGCTGGGTGAAATATTGGATCAATATCGGGTTCCTTGAGCCGGATGCCAGCGCTCAGGTAGAAGCTAGACTCTAGATTCGTATAGGCCAAGAAGCAGTCGCTATATTTTTATGTTCGATACCTTGGAGCCCGTTTGCTTCAGATTTATAACAGTCATTCGTTTTGAACATTGCTTTTTTATTCTTATCTGATAGAACTATCTGTATCTCCTTTCCGCGCGATGACAGTTTACAAAGCTGTAATAACCTGCTGGCCAATCCATCTACCACCTGCCTCAACCTTAGCGAATCCGCGAACATATCCAGGTTCAACGCAGACAAACTTCTCCCTATGATAAAGTGCAAAATATCAGTAGCCGTTCTGATAAAACAGATCACTAGTACTAACCATCCACCGTCTTCCATATCGCCAATCTTTCTCCCTGCACTAGCTTGGGGATTCCAGACAACGACATCCTTAAATTCCACAGCTTTGATGTGGACACCTCCACTTGCCCACTTAACAGTGTAATCTCCCCCAGCATTCTCATACACCGAGTCCGTGAACTTCGTGACATCAATCTCCTGCCTCGTCTCTGTCTTCTCCGCCTCGTTGGAAGGCGCCGTCTTGTCGAAGTACCGCAATCCCTGAAGAGGTGAGACACGGACCTCAGTCGAAGGTGCGCGGTGGTAGGTATGCAGAAGGGCCTGGAATTCGAGTGGGGAAGAGGAGGGGTTGGAAACGTGGAGATCTGTGCTGAGCTGGTGTTCGGCGAGAGTCACGACGTAGGCGAGGCTGAATGGGCGGGTGTAGACTTCGCGGATTTTGTCGGTGGGTTCAAGGGCTACGAACGTGCGATATGAGTAACCAGTCGTTGGGCTTATTTGAGGGTAAAAAACTTACTTAGCCTAATGCTAACACCCGCCTCGTTGTCCATAATAGTACTGTCGTACTTCCAGACCTCATTTCGAGCAAACCCATGCTGAGCGAGCTTGGTGTGCTCAGGATGGGTAGGCGCACCAAAACATGGGAATACGACTGGGATACCACCTCTGACTGGTTTAGAGCCGTCTAAAGCAGCTTTTGAGGAGACGAAGAGACGTTCTTCCGGTGTTGAAGATGACTTGGAAGGCGACTTCCAGGAAATGATAGTTGCTCCGTATAGTAGGATTTCAACGGAAGCACCCTGTCAACGTCGTGATCAACGATGAGCACCGTTGTTTATGGCGTTTCTGCTGTACCTTTGGGTGGATCAGAGTAACCTTTCCTTGAGATTGCTGTACAGGCATGGTTTTTGTCGAAGAAAGTGGGGTCGATGAAGAATTGTTGAGGTCATGAACTTGGGTTTATATAGATCTTATCTAATCTAAGAAATGACCGGCCCGCCAACTCCGCTCACAGCTGGCGTTTCCCAAGTTGACCGCAACCACCACCATGAACGCCGTTTTTACATGAAGCTACCAGAGATTTGAAACACGGCATTCCGGTCATACCCATTGAAACTGTATTCGGAGCTTCTAATGAATGCCAAGTCACCGGGCAAGCCTTTGGGGGTGGCGTTTCCACCTGGTTGAATGTGGCTGTCGTCTATGATCACACATTGACCTCACTGAGAGTCGCCTGCTGTGAGGCTCAGGCTCCGCCTCTTGACGGACGAACACGTTCAACACTTCTGCTTCACTTCTAGTGGGGATTAAGAGGGGAGGTTCTCACGAACGCTCTCGTGATGATCGACGATCCTTGACACCTCCTGCTGAACGTGCTCTAGACCGAGTCTGTCGACTTTGGACAGATAGTGCTGTAGCTTCTGGGCTCCCTTTATCTTAACTCAGGACTCTTCGCTGTAATACTATGGGAAGTTATGTGTCTGAGACTGGCAAGGCGCCTACCTTTAGAACATTCCTTGCCCATCCCACGGGTCATTAAATACTAAGGCACCGCAAATCGCATATATACACCATACATAGCCAGCGCATGTTGGATGGAACGCTCCGATGAGCCCAGAGGAGCAAGCTATCTGCCGCGAGCTCGCGGAATCTCTAACTATTGCTCTTATCCGACCACTGGCAGGTTCGATTTTCTATGGTAACATTTTGCTTTCAATCACCCTCTATACGTCCTGGCTGATCATATCAAGGAATATCGCTGGGTTTGCTCATCTGTGCAATCCATATCTTTAGGTATACAGACACCACACGCTTACTTTGTCCCGAGCCCGTCTCTGACCAGTTGAACCGATTTAGAGCAAAGAGACCCAGGGGTCGGCCGGGGCATATCGTAGCTATAACGGCCATAGCCTGCTTCGCCTTAGAATCTATCATGTACGGAAACACGGTCGCAACGCTCGTTCTCTACCTGAATACGCTCGCAAAGGATGGCTATTCCCTAGCGTTCACCCCATCATCATCAACATCCGCTTCGAATCTCGACGAGCAAATTCATCCTTCAGAAGATCGTTACCACTTTGCCCAGTACCTCATCGTAAGATTACTTTGGTATATTCTCGGCTCCTGCAACTCATAGGAAGCGAACATAGCTGGCTATCAGCGACGCTATAGTGATATGGAGGGCAAAAGCCCTGTATCCGGGCAAACTGGGGTTATTCTTAATTCCTGCGTTATGTTTAGTGGGGTCACTAGGTCAGTTACACATAGGAGTTCATCCTATAGATATCTCACCAGATTACTAGCCTGTCTCCTAACCGGGTACGTCTTCGAGTCGGGCATTCCATCGGATCCTGGCTCGAAGAACCCCCACATTGGACGCATCATCGAGGATGCTGGGCAGATACTGTCGCTACTCTGTAATGTATTCACAACCATACTAGTTATGGCCAGACTCCGGTGAGCTATTTACATGATGACAATGGATTCATATAGAATAATATTTTGCACAGCTCTCTTCGCCAATGGTTTAGAGGGCATCTACCAGAAGCAGCCCGTACGTTGTCCCCGAATCGAAAGAAACTCGCTATATTGGTTGAAACTGGGGTAGCCTTCTGTGTGGTACAAGTGAGTGCTTCGTGTATAGGGTACACCTAAGACGCTTATGCATCAATCGGAGGCAGTCGCCATCGTCTTGAATCTCTCGATAGACACCGATTTCGAATCTGCCGAAGCCTTACGGACTCCAGATGTCATCATAGGGAGGATCATGAATTACATTCAGTATGCATTTGCTGTATGTATTTTTTCTCTGGGTACCGCTTCCCCCTGCTGATTGATATCTCATCCTAGGCTAATTACACCATCCTAGTTCTCATTCTAGTCCATACAAAGAGGTCCCCCGTCGACAACTGCATGATCTATCTCTCTGGCGATTCATTAGGTACCGGTGGGGACGAAGTTGTAGAGTTGACAACGTGCCATGGTTCGACGATACCGTCGTAGCTACTCTGCCATATTCCATGGGACCAATGACTGTTGTCGATCATATGACGGTGAACTGAGGCTGAATGACTGCAGAAGCGGTCAACAGCGGTAAGATTGCTTGCGCAATGACGTAGCATACTAGCAATTTGACATGGCTGAGCAATGGTGCCTTGGGCACACCAGGAAATAACGATAGAATCCGAAGTCAGGCGCGACTGTCTGCATCGGTCCTGTACAAGCGTGCTTTAGGCTCAGTTAAACGGGGCCTATGGGCGTTTCTAGTTGGTTTGCAATGCCCTTTACCACATGCTCATCCCTGGCTTAAAACCCAGTGCTTAATTTCGACCTACGCATTGGCTTCGACTCCACTTGGTGCCTTTTCCGTTCTTGCCAGTTCTGTCAGTGGCGGTGGTGGCGGCAATGCGGACAAATTCACCTTCAAGAGGAGGTGAGCGTAGAACCATCTCGACTTTAGACTTTTCCCATGGAATATCGATGAGTATATATACACGTCCCTTTTGCTGACCTGCCCTGTCGCCACCAAGTTCCTCAGCGAAATCAGCTACTTGAAGTCTGTAGCTGGCTTCGGTTAGGAAAATACCAGGCTCAGTCCACAATAAGGACAGATTTAGGACTCATCACACTGCTCAACCGATTTCTTCATAACGCAAAATGGGTCGTGGTCACGGCGGCGATAAAGTGAAGTTTACCGAGGGTGCCAGAAATGAACTCGACTCTCTCGGTCTGTATGGTGGAGCTCGGCAAAGGGTCGAGGATTGGCACAAGCAACAGGTGGCCCAGCAAATAGCTGTTTACGGAGCTCACTCGGCTAATATAACGTGTGTATATGATGTTTAACGATTTTACTGTCAATATCTGACATTTTCTTTCAGACATCTTGCACATGCAAGAGGGTCTTCTGATCATAAACTACATATTACGATCCAACAACAGGCGGGAATGAAGCACGTCTATGTCAACCAACGTAACATGAACAAAGACTACAAAAATGCGGTTCTCTCCCAGTATGGGAGCCTCTGACCTGCTCAATGACTCAGTATCTCCAGAACTTCTCTAGCACACCATGATGCAGCGAGCAGTTTCATGCATATCATTTCTGTGGGGTATTATGAAGTGAAACAAATGTACCATTAGTATTGTTACTGTAACTGTATCTATCTTATTTCGACAGTTTACGCACCTCTCATCTTTGCAGGCCTTGCAAACGAAGAAAAATAAATCATAATCAATAAATTCTGGAGCGAGAACCAATCAGATTCGGCGATCGTCATCTTATCTAATCTAGGAATCGCCGGCCCGCCAACTCCGCTCCTTAAATGGCGTTTCTAAGGTTGACCGCGACCACCACCTTTTCAGGCGAAATTGCCTGGAATTTGGCAAGAAAACCTGCGTTTCAGCCATGCTCTACTTGTAAAAACCGCCCTCCCAGCCTCTTATGAGTGTAGACTCTCTGGGACTCAAACCAACCTTTACACGTCGGAAAGCCGCAACATTTCCACTGGACACCTCACAATCATCACCGATGGTCACAATTTGACCTCACAGGTCGGAGGGCAGCTTTCTTCGGTAGTCATGTGGGCCGAACACCTTTCTCTTCATTTTCTTTGACAAGTATAACTGTCATTGACTGGTTCTTGCTTGGCAACTTGGTTCTGGTGCCGCTCGGCTCAGGGACTCTCACTCTTGGGAAACGAAGATATTGCAAAATTGTCTGGCAAAGACGCTTCTGTGTCTCCTGTCATACCCCGTCCCGCTCTGAGCGTTCTGAACGCGTACGAGTTGCGCAATTCACAGCCACGTTTTAAAACGGCATGTCATAGCTGGCATGACGCCCGAACAAGAATCACGACGCAACCGAATACGCCGCCGATATGAAAAAAATATAAGAACGGAGGTGCACGGCCAATCGAACATATCCGACCCCAATCCTAACCGCTAATCTATCATAGGCCGCCAACATGTCGCTCGAATGCCAACTTGCCGCGCCCGGAAGCCTGGTTAACCAGAGATTCCAGCTTGCTTTGGACGTAGCTTCCGACGGGTACACCGGTACGTCACTATGGCTGTTTACTCCTCGGAGAAGAGGTAACTGACTTCATGTACTAGTCATCGGAAATACTGTCAACAACGACAGTTGGACCCAGCAGGTACGTTTCCGGACTCTTTTTGACTGGGGTTAGGCCTTAACGAATCATTACGCAGTGGCATTTCCAACGCGTTGGGCTGTACGCATTCATCATATCCAACAAGAAAACTGGCCAGTACCTAAGTCTTGCCAAAGATCCCGAAGACGGTGGGGCTGTGGTTGCTTCCCATGAACCTTACAACTGGGACGTGGTTCCAATGGGCCCTGATCGATACAAGTGAGTGATCCACAAAGTGCTCATTATCGCTGACTCGGATTTGGAACTACTGCAGGCTCTTCTCGGACGTACTTTATATGGCTGAGATTAGGGATTCCCAACCTGGAACACCGGTCGTGCTGAAGTATAAGATGAATAATCTGACTGAGTTGGAGAAGAATATGCCTCAGCAGATTTGGATTCTCAAGTTTTGAGGCAAGATACATGCTTTCGTGCTTCGAGCTGGCTGGTAGGATATGTGCTTGGGACGGAGAGCTTTACACTATTCCTGCTTAATAGCTTCTACATTCTTTTGGACATTATACCTGTCGTTCTTTATACCTTCTAATAACCTTGGGTAAACCCTGAGCTTTGTCACTCGTCCATCCCCGATTCCGAAGGAGTGCCGTCGGAGGACTTTCGCAATTGAGTCGGATTTCATGTTTTTGGGATTTCATGTCTTCCCGCTTGATTTTCACGCGCTTTCGTTCGTAAAACTGAGGCGACCTTTCAACGTCGCCGTCCTCTACTGCTTTCTATCAAACAGACGCGTCCTAAGGTGCTAAAACGCGTCGCGTCGTATTAGGGGGACGCGTCCGGAAATTCGCACCGATGTCGCGTGTCTGACTAACGACCATCACGCTGTGAGTCATGCGTGCATGGCATCTTCGTTGTCGGTCGGCTCATCTTTCAATATAAAGATGCCACCAGCAGTATGGAATCTTATCTTCGACTTTGACCTCGAGGACGACAACGATCAAGACCAAGATGTCGACGATATATGAACAAGCACCGCCTGCTTTTGGCCACGCCATGAAGGAATTGTTCCTCATGGATCCGGAATATGTCAATCTTAATAATGGTCAATTTTCTTGGTTGGATTCGAACTTCTGGGCGTCCGACTGAAGTTTTTCTTTTGCGGAATTGTAGGATCATACGGGACGACGCCTAAGCCTGTGTTTGAGGCTGCACATAAGCTTGCTCTGGAGGCCGAGTGGAACCCGGACTATTTTATGCGAATTTATTATGAGCCTTTGCTCATAGAGATCCGGGAGAAACTGGCAAAGCTTCTTGGAGCCAAAACGGATGAAGTCGTGCTGGTGCCTAATGCATCTCATGGCTTGAACACTATACTGCTCAACTTTGACTGGGAGGAGGGAGATATCCTCATTACGAGTGCGTTTCTCATTTCCGACCCTCAAAATCCATGTCCTCACTAACGTCTTCTGTCCAGCGACATCCACCTATGGCTCTATCTCTCGGACCGCCGCAAACATAGGAGACAGACCTCCTCACCCGACTATCTCAGTCTTCAAACTCGACTTCCCAACCACGCACACCGAAATCGTGGACAACTTCCGCAAGCACGTTCAAGGCCTGCCCAAATCTCCGAATAAGAAACGTGTTGCAGTCATAGACTCGATTGTCTCGAACCCAGGCTGCCCACTGCCTTGGAAGGAAATGGTTCAGATCTGCAAGGAGGAAGGCATCTGGAGTGTCATTGATGCTGCGCATTCGATCGGTCAAGAGCAGAATATTAACTTGACGGAGGCTGCACCTGATTTCTGGGTTTCGGTCCGTATTCCCTATCGAACAGTTTGTGCTTTGAGTTTGAGCTAACTTTTTGTGTCATAGAACTGCCACAAGTGGCTCATGGCTAAACGGGCCGTGTCTGTCATGTATGTGCCAGAAAGGTGAGTTTATGGTTTTATGACTCGACGAAGCATACCCCTGCTGACTTGTTACTCGTATGAAGAAACCAGCATATTGTCCGGTCTTCCATCCCAACATCCCATATGTATATTTCGCCCAAGGATAGGCAAGGGCACAATTTCGTCGAACAATACGAATGTCAGTCCGAGAAATATTCGAAAAATCCCTTTTTCGCTAACTCGAGCTTCAATCAGGGAACGGCACCCTCGATTGGTCGTCATTCCTCTCCGTCTCCGAGGGTACGTGGCCTTGAATCCATTTCATCGCCTTCCGCAGTCTCTTACCTGCTTTTCATTTCTAGCACTCCGATTCCGGGCCTGGCTTGGAGGTGAAGACAAGATCTACGATTACTGCCACAAGCTAGCAATCGAAGGCGGTGCGCGCCTTGCTGAAGTTATGGGCACGAAGGTTTTGGACCCTGAAGGGGACTTCACGTTTACTATGGTTCGTCTCAATATATGGATGCCTGGCACCTGTTTTTGGTCATGATACCGGTTTTCTTTTGGTGTAATAGGTTAACGTGGAACTGCCTTTGAACCTCAAACCGACCGTGGAGATTGACCTTGCGTTCAAGCAGAAGTTGATCGTCGACAAGAAGATCTATTCTGCTCATTTCTTCCATAATGGACGCTGGTGGACGAGAGCCAGTGCGCAAGTTTGGAATGAGGTCCGTTCGTTTCGTTCTTTCATTCGCAGCAATTGATCTGACTGTGAGCAACGTGCAGGTCAGCGATTTTGAGAAACTGGGCAAGGCTTGGTTAGAGGTTATCAAGGAGGTCAAAGCCGAGTTTGCAGACGCCGAGAAGCTGCCCAACGGAATTTAGGCCGGGATCATGTCGAAATGGGGAATGTACCACTGCTTGTGAGTCACGGAATTGACCCATGTAATGTACGTACCTTTGGGAAGACAAGGAAAGAATTCATATCACACGGAATGTAGACCTATCCAAACTTGATCAACCACGTTCATGAACTTCTACCTCATGTGAGCGTGTACTGCACAGCCAACGTCTGAAATGAAGATCATATCGCGGGTTTATCACCGTTACCCACCTCGATTCTCGGGAGCGTGGGTGTGATAACACGGTGATCTCGATACGGATTCACAAGCAGCTGGCCGCCGGATTCTCGAGATCTTATTGTGACTCTCTCCAGGCTCCCCACACCTGCGCACTCATTACTCGCGGGGGCCGTCACTTCTCCAGCTTCTCAAAAGCAACTCTAACCAACCCTCAGCCCACCTGCCAGTGCCTTCCACAAGCTCGCCATGATCACTTCTCACCTTTGACATTACATTAAGTGCTTCCTCATTGGGTTACCGCGTATTTAGAACGAGCTAATAATAATCGATCTCGCACAGCATTTTTGCCTAATTCCCTCCTGCACCGTCGGATACGACAACACGCGGCACTGTCAATGGTGTCGGAGCTGTTGTTGTCTCGTAAGGTAAGGTTTACAGGCGGACCTGCAGGCGGACACCTACACCTGAGGGTTCTATATATAGTGGACTCGCGAAATGGGATGGATTTTACCCATCCAAATCAAGGTCAGTCATCTCCATCCACCATCATCCTTCTAATGGGCGCTTCTGATTCATCTATTCAATTTCAGCCTTGTCCCAGCCTGCAGAGCTATGGCCTGCATAATCGAAAAACCAAAACTGAACGAAGCAGCACTAGCGATCCACAAAGCGCTCGACTCGCGGAAACTCGAGCATGCCTTCTTCGGCGGTTATCAGATTGTTCATTTGGGCAGCACGAGAGGGACGAGGAATATCGAGGTGCTGGTGAAGACGCCGATGTTTAACGGGTTCGACAAGGTCAAGCAGGCGTTCGTTGAGGACTCTGAGTTTTCGGTGTTTATTGGAAGGGGGACGGAGGGGTTGGCGATTATACATAAGCCGACGACTGTGCATGTTGCTTTGGTGTTACAGTGAGTTCAAGCTCTCTGGATCTATTCTCATTTGAGTGGCGTGACTAACAACACGTCTAATAGGGAGCGTCTACCCCGCAACCTAACCAACCTAACCATATCCGACGATGCCATACGGCCTGACATCCTACCGTTCCTTCCAACCACCCACCTCTTCATCAAAATCATCCAAAACATGTCCACACGCTCGACGGAGAGCGACAGAAAGGACCTGTTGTTCCTGAAGGAGAAGTTCCCGGCGCAACTGGACATGGCTAAGGTGAATAAGAAGGTGACGGAGGCTGAGAGGAGCCAGGCGACGAAGAACTTGAGGAAGACGAGTAATACGGATGAGTATGATAGGACGATGGGGGTGTTGAAGGGGTTGGTGCCGGTGAATGCGAGCTAGAGGTGTTGGTTGTTTCCGATACATTTCAATGGTTTTTACGATTATGTATTATGTATGATACCAGACTTTATTTATATTCTAGCCATAACTACTTCAAAAAGTACAAATCAACACAATAGAGAGGTACATAATACAGCTTCCCCACCCCTCAATTCAACCCGGCAACCTGTTCCTCACACCAATTCCACAATTCCTCTCCAACTTTCGGGTCCGTCGCAGATTTGCTCAATTGCACCCGGCGAGCCCAGGGCGCGAAGAACTACATACATCCAAAAGATAAAGGATCAGTTCGGATCCAAGCGAATTCGCAGAGGGAGAGAGAGAGCAACCGCACCTGTCCATTCCACCTATACCCCTCCGGATGTGTAGTCACATACAACGGATTAAGAGCAGCGTACTCGATGGGGTTCATCACCAATTTCTATATTTCTCCCAATCAGCCACCCATCCCCTTTTCACCTTCACCAAGAAAGAAACAAAAAACTCACATGAACCAACCTCTCACTCCACGTCATCCTCACCCACCTATAAATCCCCGTCCTCGCACTTCCGGGATTGAGGCAGGTCGATACCAACCCCTTCTCACCATATCGCCTACCCAATTCCTGAGCTAAGACCAAAGACCCGTACTTGCTTTGCATATAGAGAGCTTGACGCCCGAGACGACGGCGGAGACGGGTGGTGGGCTCGGAACAGGGGAGGAAGGCGGGGAGGGAAAGGGGAGGACGGAGGGCGGGGGAGACGGTGGCGAGGGATGTTATGCGGACGTGTCCGGGCCCACCGGTAAGAGAGGCGGTGGAGAGGAGCATAGGGAGGAGGAGTTTGGTGAGGTAGAAGTGGCCCAGGACGTTCGTGCCGAATTGAAGGTCGTAGCCTGTGATAGGTGTGAGCTTAGGTTGTTCGGTGGAGATAAGAAGGGAGGGGGAAGGGAGGAGATGTACCGTCTTTGGTTAATTGTCTCATGGGAGACATCATTACGCCGCTAGTTTGGAGGTGTTAGTAGATGGGAGATCCGATAATTGGTAGTGGACTGACGCATTGTTGATGAGGACGTCCAACCTCGTTTCCTTGCTGTTCAAACACGTCAGCATAAGAAATTAGAGGCAAGGGTTGGCAGGAGAGTATACCTGGTAAACTCTTTGAGGGTCTCCTTGATCGACTTCAAATCAGCCAAGTCGAGGTAAAGGAACATTGCATCTTTTCCAGTAAGCTGACGGAGTTCTTCAATGACTTTGATAGCTTTGCCTTTATCTCTGGTTGCGAGGTAGACTGTGGCATTGTGTAGCAGAAGGACCTGACCGTCATCATGCAATATAAGTTTATGTATCCCTTCACAGTACGATAGGTGGACTCGTACCCTGATAGTTTCCTTGCCTATGCCACCGCTCCCTCCAGTGACGAGGAAAACCTTTCCAGTCAAGTCTGGGACCTCATCTGCAGTCCAGACAGGAGGTTTTTGAGGGAAGAGTTCAGCCCAAGCAGATGAGATAAAGCCCATTGTCGTCTTCTAGGTCGAATGCGTCTGCATTCAAGGCATTTATAAAGTTCCTCTAGCCACAGCTCATCATTGTACAGTAGTACCACCATTCTTTTCAGCCATAGACCAAACCAATTGAGTTCTAGCAATAAACCACAGAAATGCAAGCTAGTCCAGCGTTCTTGTCGTGATCGTGGTACAATCGAACGCCATGCTGACCTTATTCGGCTCAATAAGGTCACTCGCCCCAGACTGCCCAAACCGGTGATACGCCTGATAGTACATGACCCCAAGCACGCTCACGCCGGCTCTTGCTCCTGTCTTCCTCCTACACACTACACCGCTCAACCTGGGACGGTGACGACTCTGGAATGTCGCTGAGAATCGCTGCGCAGCGACACCAGAGCTATGGATCGATATCGACTGTTGCACAGAAGCGTGCTGGGAACGCTGGCGGGGATGCGGATTCAGATGATGGCTTGAATGATAGAGAGACGACTGGACTTTTAGATGGCGAGGAGGTTGGCGGGATTGCTGGTGTTGCTCAGGAGGGGAAGAGGGTTATTGGGGTGTTTTCTGCGGTGTTTATTATTCTCAATAGGATGATTGGGACTGCGTGAGTCGTGGAACTTTGGCTTTCGAGTGTGCGCAGGAGCTCATGGGTTCGAATACAGCGTGTTTGCTACGCCTAGTACTATCCTCGTACAGAGCGGAAGCGTTGGTCTTTCGTTGCTCATGTGGATTTTTGGTGGTGTGTTTGCATATCTTGGCATGCACGTATACATTATCTGGGGTTCGGTATGTGCAGCTCTCCTAATTCCTGCAACTCCTCGTCTAATGGGTCATCCAGGCATTTCCACGTAGCGGAGGCGAGAAGAACTATCTCGAATACATGTTCCCTAGACCAAAGTTTCTCTCGACCTCGGTTTACGCAGCGTTCGGTACACTACTAGGTACTTGTCCCTTATCCTCTCCCATAGCCTGTTCTAACAAAATACCCTTTCTCATAGCCTACTCCGCCGGAAACTCCCTCGTCTTCGGCGAATACTTCCTCAAAGCCCTCTCCTTCACACCCACGCCCCTAGCTCTCAAGCTCACCGGCTTCGGATGCATAACCTTCACAATGCTCCTCCACGGCAGCATGGTCACCCTCGGCCTGCGCATCCAGAACCTCCTCGGGATGTTCAAAATCATCGTTCTCCTCATCGTCATCGGCTCCGGCCTCGCAGCGTATTTGGGCCACCTCGAGATGGAAGCAGGCGCGGGGTCACAAACGCCCTTCCAGCGGAACTTCGAGCACCCATTTGAAGGCACCACTTCGAACCTTAGCTCGTTCTGCTTAGGACTCTACAACGCTCTATGGGGGTATGCAGGGTTCTCGAATGTGAATTATGCCCTAAGTGAGGTGAAGAACCCTGCGCGGACCATAAAGATTGCAGGGCCTGTTGCGATTGTGCTGGTGGCTGCGTTATATATACTGGCGAACGTGGCGTATTTTGCGGCTGCGACGAAGGAGGAGATTACGGGGAGTGGGAGGCTTGTGGCGGCGTTGTTGTTTAGGAATGTGTGGGGTGCGTGGACGGAGAGGGTGTTGAGTGCGTTTGTGGCGTTTTCGGCGTTGGGGAATGTTATGAGTGTGGTATGTTTCTTTCCTGCATATACTGCATATACCTGGGTATTGAAGCTGACTTCGATCATAGATGTTCTCCCAAGCGAGAGTGAACCAAGAGTTGGGAAGAGAAGGGATTCTTCCGTTTAGCAAGTTCTGGGCATCGAGCGTTCCGTTTAATGCACCACTGACTGGATTGAGTCTTCGTGCGTTTTCATCCCTCTTCATAACCTCCAGACACTCATCTAACCATTTATCTTCTGCTACAGATTGGGCTCTATGTACAATACTAATATTTACCATCTCCGCTGGAGACGCCTACGAGTTCGTCATAAATATCGTACGTCCCCTTTCCTCCCTCCTCTTTCCCTTACTAACCCAACCCCACCCCGCAGATATCATACCCCTTAGCAATAATAAACGCCGTAATCTCCTTCGGAATCATCTACCTCTCCTCCCCCTCCCTCTCTCCCCCGTCCCCACACTGGCCGCGCGTCTCACCCTTATCCCAACTCGCAGCCCTCACATTCGGGCTTCTCAACACATTCCTCTTCCTCGTCCCTCTCCTCCCACCTCCCGCGGGGTCGGAACCGTATGAGAGTCTACCGTATTGGGTCCATGCGGTTGGAGGGTGGGCGGTTTTCGGCGTGGGGGCGGTGTATTGGGTTGTGTGGGCGAGGCTGGGGCCGTGGTGGGGTGGGTATCGGGTTGAGAGGGAGGATGTGGTGGGTGAGGATGGGGTTAGGAGGGGGGTGTTTAGGAGGGTTGGGAAGGGGAGGGTTGAGTGATAGAGTAGATTAGAGTAGGGGATAGCTATTGGACAGTTGGAATAGAGTAAAGTTACCCCAGTAAATGAGAGATAGATTGGCCCTGTCGATATGGCCTGTTTTGAACTTTATCACGATGGCTGGCAAAGAGCCTTTTTCTACCAGCCAGGATGGAAGTGCATAATAGATTCGATCTATTGCTTCATCTAGGTATACAGTTGAAGTACAAGCATCATCCCCGAAATCCTTTCCTCCCTACCTCCCCCAATCCCCCCACCTCCAAACAACCCACCAAACCACACCCAACCCAAACACCGCCCACCCACCAACAATATGTATCCAATACGGCAAACTCTCATACGGCCGACTTCCCTCAGGCGGAGGTACGAAAGGCGCGATTAGTAGAAAGGTATTAGCGAGTCCGAACATGAGAGCGGAGAGGAGGCTGAAGGTGGAGAGTTTTGGGATTTTGTTATCTGAATCCGAGTTAGTGGATGGGGAACGACGGGAATAGGAGAGGTAGATGAGGCCGAAGGAGATAAGGACGTTGATGACTGCTCCTGGGTATGATCTCTGCAAATGAAGGATGGGAGTGGTTAGTGAAGTGCGATAGTAGTTGTGGAAGTGGAGACGTACGACGTTGATAACGAATTGGTAGGCATCCTTTGCGGAGATGCCGAATATCACCAAGGTGCATACAAGCCAATCTAAATTTCGCGTGAGCGGTGGTGTATTGTAGAAGACGGAAGGAACCTACGCAGACTCAACCCAGCCAACGGTGCGCCAACCGGAAGACTGGATGCCCAGAACTTGCTAGCCGGTAAAACACCTTCTTTGGCGAGTTCTTGGTTGACTCTGCCTTGCGTGTACATCTTCATACCCAACAAACATCATTAGCAGATGAATTGAGAACTGAAGCCGCAACAGAAAGAACCCACCACAGACAAAACATTCCCCATCGCACACATCGCCACGAACCCATCCAACACCCTTTCCATCCTCCCCGGTCCCCACACATTCCTAAACAACAGCGCAGCAACCAACACCCTTCCTTCGCCCTCCCCTCCACCACCACCCTTACTCGACCCAACAATCTCCTCCTTCGACGCAGCCGCCAGGTATGCCAAATTTGCCGAAATATAACAAAACGCAACAAGCGCAGTTGCCAGCGGCCCAGCGATTCGCAATGTGCGTTTGGGAGATTTGACCTCGGCGAGGGCGTAGTTGATGTGGTAGTATCCGCCGTAGCCCCAGAGGACGCTGTAGAGGGCGGTACAGAATTCGGCGGGGGAGGTGGTTGTGCCTTCCCAGATGTTCTCGAAGTTTCGGTTTCGGTTTGGTGGCGCGGGACCGTTGGCGTGCCATGGTCCACGAGCAAAGGCTATGATTCCAGATCCTACTACGAAGGCTATTACGGTGATTTTGAGCACGCCGAATGCGCTTTGGAGCTTGACTCCAAAGGAGGGGAGAAGCCCGTGGACGAGCGTGCAGAAGGTGATGCAGGTGAAGGCGGTTAATTTTAGAGAGAAGGAGTTGGTTTCACTGGGGCCAGAGGGCGAAGATAGGGATGGACCTGACGCTGGTGAAGTTTGGATCAGGAGCGCTTTGAAGAGGTACTGGGAGAACGCGATGCAGTTCCCTGCTGTGGATCCTAGAAGTGGCAATTGTACTTAGACAGTGTCAGAAAAGGGGCATGAAGAGGATACGTACCGATCAAGGTAGCATAAGCTGCATAGGTCGATGTTGCGAGCCCTTTCGGTTTGGGGAAGAGATATTCAACGTAGTTCTTGTCGCCTCCATTGCGGGGAATCGCCTGTTGCCAGAGTCACTTTAGGGCCGATCAGCATAGAGCTGATGAAAAACGTACTGTCCCCCAAACGACGTATACTTGCATACCAAGATACGCAATCACACCTCCGACTATCCACATTAACCTGTAGAATCAGGAAACATGAGTGAGACCTCACGAAGGACCGGTTGGGAGGCGGCTTACAGGAATAGCCCGACGCTCCCACTCTGAGCAAGAATTGTGCTGGGCGTCATGAATATCCTAGAGCCAGCCATGTCAGTTGAAGAGATCTGCAAAACAAAGAACAAAAGACATACGCAGCTCCTATCATCCGACTGACAATCATGAAAATAGCAGACGGTATGCCAATTAAATGGGCCTCGTTTGAGGCGCGTTCAGTTACGACCTCTGGAGGCGCCTCAACTTCTGGCACTTCTTCCACATCGCTGGCACGTTTCTGAGCGACGGTAGACACGGATCCATAGCTGGGGTGACGCTCGTTGGCTAAAGCAGTGTGGGGCGACATCCCAGGTCGCAAGCCAGAGCCAAGGCCAGTTCTACCCCAGTGTAAAGTAGGAAAATCTTTCGTCTGTTATCTGTGAACCCATCTTTGGACTGTGGGGTTGTTAGGCTTGACGACAGTTCCGTCATTCAAAACGGTGTGTTTGTTATCTCTGAAGCCTTCTTTGGAATGTCAGGCTCTCAGGCTCTCATGCCTCAGGCGTTAGGAGAGTTCCGTTATTCGATGGGAGGCAGCATGACCTGATTGGGTGAACTCGGTCCGCTGGGCAAGTAGGCGTGTGATTGGATTTGCACAAGCACCTCCACAATCAACCACATCAACGTGGCTTGAAGGCGGAAGAATAGTGTGCATCCTTCGTGGCTGCGACCTATCTGAACATGGCACGGACGGATAGTTCAATAGTTGGCAGTGGCGGGGTGGTGGTCGCTGTCAGTGGCTCAACAACACCATGAAAGGTCTGTTTGCAACTTGATCGCTGAAATCTGCTGTAGTGTTGATTTTCTCCAAAGTTTTAAGCAGTACATGAAAGCTTCGATAATAGCAATGGCGACGACCGAAGAGTTCAAGTTGTTGTCGCCAACGCCATTTGCAGCGTCGTCGTTGCGTTCAAGTTACTTGGCGCCGCGAAATGGCAAGATATTCCCACGAAAACTCCTTCCCAGAAACCACCATCATCTAGGGTAAGTCGACCAAGCTCCCTTGCATTCCACGATACTTGTATGAAGAAACGCACTGGGCTCAGAAAATCATTGCTGAGACGCACTACGCTCAACGAGCGGCGGCCTAGAAAACCGTTAACTGATTCTTTCTCTTTGCTTCGGTTTCTGAGATTACCTGGTACTGAAAATTTTTACTGCAGGCTTGAAAGATGGAAGGGGAACAATTCTGTACCCTCATGGACGAGATGGCGACTAGTATGTCATCTGTACGACAATTGATCAAGTCCATCGCCGACAGGTAAGTTTTATCGATATCATTCTGTTCTTGCACAGGACCTAATGCTCTTCAAAGAAAGGGCCAACTGGACACGAGATCTGGCATTTCCTTGCTGTCCCTCAAGCATCACGCTCTGCTCTCATACCTCAATGGACTCGTCCTCCTTTCATGCCATCGAGTCTCTGGACACACTCTCAGCACTCGATCACCACCTGCACAACCTTTCAGTTCAACCGAAAGGGATCAGAGAGGAAGCGGTGCTGGCGATCTCGTCGATGGGATGGTAGAAACCAGGATCGTCCTGGAAAAAATCAAAACCCTCGAAATGCGTATGCAATACCAAATTCAAAAATTGGTCAGGTTGGCGCAAGAGGAGCCACAGAAGGGTAGTGAGGACATCACGAATGGTTTGTCCTTTCCTTTACGCTCAAACTACACATATATGCTGACTATATGCTATGCTATGAACAGACCCATTAGCCTTCCGCCCCAACCCACAAAACCTCGTTGATCCTGATGGCTCAGGCGACGAAGCAGCGGAAGACCTCCCAGATGACTTCGATCCTACCACCTCAGGAGGAGGAATATACCGCCCACCCCGCGTTGCACCAGTTCCCTACCTCCCCACCACGAACTCCAAATCCAGATCCCAACAACGCAAAGAACGTCCTCCCATCCCATCTGCCCTCGCAGCCCTCTCGTCCGATATGTCCCGCCCGCATATAGAGACGACTTCTGGTCTGGGTGGTGCACCGAGCATGGAGAGCGGTCGCGCGAAGTACTTGAAGAGGCTGAACGACTTTGAGGAGGAGAACTTCACGCGGTTGGTCATGAAGAAACGGGATGCAAAGCAGCGGGAGAGGGATGAGGCTGATTTGGCATTGGGTGGGACGCTTGCTGGCGCCGGGAATGCCAGAGGGAGGAGAAGAGCTGGCGGGCTGGAGGACGAGTTTGGGGATGTGTTGAGGAGTGTGGAGAGGGGTGAGCATAGTAAGGGCCGGGGGTCGAAGGTGGCGGGAGATGGGTATGAAGAGTTGAGGATGAGGGGGAAGAAGAAGAGTGTGCTGGAGAGGAGTCGGGGTGAGGGTGGGAGGAAACGGGGAGATGAGGATGAGGGTGGGGAAGTGGATGGTGAGCGGCCCAGGAAGAAGAGTCGGTTTGACCAGGCTGCGAAGGCGGCTAAGCGGAGACTTAAGAAGAGTTCTTCGGGGAGGTGATTTGGTCACGGGCTGTAGCATGTATGTGTAGATCGCTAGTCTGCAATACACCGTTGGATTCTCATCGCTAGTGTTGCGGCGTTCAGTGCAGTGAACTTCTCCCACAATAACGGGTCAGCTGTCCCAACAAATATGAAATTGCGTCGCTTGGCCGGGGCATGGATACTCTGCTTTACGGCGTACTCTCAGGCTACTTCGGCCCCACAAGCAGCGGGTTGGATGTCACCGTGTTGATCCATTCATGCCGTCTGCCAATTAGCGGGCTAAGTCGCGGTGGAACAGACAGGCGTTATGACTTCATTACTCCGACCGCACAATTAATTCCCTCGGCCTCGTGTTGTGAGGATATTAAAAGGCTTGGGGTGCTAGTCTCTAAGCTCCTACTACCTTTCAAGTCTTGAACGCCATGGAGTTTCCTACCCCTTCACCACCCTCTTCTTCCTCTGAAACCGCATCAGCCCTTCCTCACCCAACTTGGGCACATACGACACCAGAAGCGACAGAAACACTTTTGAGGCTATTGAAGGATAACCACGACAACTACCATGTCCTATTTTCCTCTGAGGGCGAGGATGGGTTGCATAAGTGAGTCCAAACTTCACCGCTCTGCCCTCATTGTTGGCCGAAACTGATCAACGATTTGTTTTACTAGCCATGCAGCTCATTACACACTAACACTATGGGCTCTTGGCGCACAGAAGAATACGCTTGAAGCTGCGTATGATTTGGGTGGCCATCGGGAGGTTTTGCACGACCGTCGGGATACAGAATTGGAGGTTATTACGAATGAGAACTTTTCGGAGCATTTGGGGGATGATAGGTATGTGTTGCCCTCCTTCCAGTGACTCAGACAAAGGCGTTGATGAGAGAATGGTTTGAAGGTACTACAAAGCCTACCTAGACTTCTTCAAAGAAGAACTGGAAGCTAAATCTGTGCCACAAACCCTGGAGGAGTACATTTTTAACTTGGAGGCAAATTACGAGGAGGGCGAAGATCTCACCCACCCATCCTCTCCTCCCTTGTCGTCATCCTCCTCAGAAGATGAAGGCAAGGCGGAAACGCGGCCCAACGAAATGCTAGCTACGCGGATACCGAAACGAGGGATGTATAGCCGGTTATACGACGGCCTTATGCATGCCTTCATCCACCTTGGATGTGGCCTCGAGATGGGTCTACCTGGGTTGACCGCTGAAGGTCCGTTTTCTCCTCCTCTCGTCGTATCCGCGCTAGATAGGCTAATGCAATTTTGTTTCTCCAGGTCTGGCCTCAGTAGCAATTCATCAGGCGAATACCTTCTCCTGCTTGTTTCCTCCATCCTGGTGGGACTCGGCATTGCAGAGCTCCTCTTCCTCGAGAACCGCAGGCGGAAAGGAAACGCATGCCTTCGACATCCTTGCCCGGATGTCCACGGATAGCAGGCTTAGGTTCAAGAGGAGACTTGCAGTTCGGCCTAGGGCAGTAGCAAGGCATCAGGAGGTCCTAAGGGAATATGCGTCTCAGTGGACGTTCGATGCGCAGGATCCGGAGGTGGTGGGGAGGAAGGTCGAGGAGCTGGTGTGGATGAACGTGTTGCTGTATGGTGTCGGAGGAAGGATTTCGGAGGAGGAATTCAGGGCGGATTTCTACTTGTAAGTCATTTTCATGAGGTTCGCATTTCGAGGTTTTGCTAATCCCGGGACCTGATAGGATGCATCTGGTCAATTCATCCATCTTCCTGAGCACGTTCATGACACAACTTAAACCAGCGTACCAAGAACTGTGTCTACGGGGTTACTTCATCACAACGCTCATATACTGGCTAACTCGCGGTCGCCCTGTCCCCGACATCCGCTCGTTCATGTCTGCTCCCCTCCCAACCTCTCTTTCGGCTCTCCCACAACCTTCACCAACAATACAACTCCCGAACGGCGTCGACCACTCCGTCGAAGGTGCAGGTCGCTCTCATTCCGAGGATAAACTATGGGAAGAAATACTCGAAACTACTATCACCTTCCCTGATGATCATCTACCCAAGCTTCAACGCGCTTTGTCACATTTCGCGAAGGTTTATGGGAAGCGGAAGGCTGGGGAAGAGGACTTCAGAGGGACGGAGTTGGAAGGAGCGGAATGCCTTGATGGATCCCTCTTCATTCGGACGGCGGCTTTGACGATGCAGAGGTTGTTGGGGAAGGGGGTGAAGGAGTATAGTCCGGTTGGAAACGTATGGGATCATAAGGGGTTTTAGGATCAAATCTATTCATCTTGCGAATGTCTTGTAGCCTTAGTATTCTCTCAAGTTGTATCAGCAAGTAATGTCCATTTATTATAACAACAAACTAGAGTCCAAAGTCCAGGCGAAGAGAGGTAAGTAAGGTAGGGCAACGTAACAATAATGAAACATCCTATGAAGTACAACAAGGTATAGTGTTCATCCAAGAAGTACATTCAACATCATCACCACTCAAACAAGAGGGGCAGGGGTCTGGCGGGGGAGGATAGCCTCATCGTGGAAGACCATGCGCTTCTTGGCAGCCTTGTTGGCAGGGGTGACGGAAATGGTGGGGTGTGCCACGCAGTTGGAAGAGGCAGCAGCTGGGTGGGGGGCAGGGGTGGGAGAGGTACCCTGGTGCCAGGTGCTGGTGCCGTAGACACCCATAGGAAGATCATTATCGCCCTCACAGTCCTCGAAGGTACCGGCGTCGTAGTTGGCGGGGATGTTCTGGGGAAGTGAAAGTCAATACAATGATAAGGTTGAGAAGATTTCGGAAGGAATTACCCAGTAGCAACCCATCTCGTCGTAGACGTGGTTGCAGAGCTTGGTAGCAGAACCGCCAATACAGGCACGAATGCAGAACTCGTTATCAGAGATGAACTCGGTCCATTCGTGGTATTGCACACCAGAGCCGAAGGTGTTTCCGTAAATGAGACCACCAGCTGGAAAGACCACGATCAGAAACCAACAACGATAATGGTGAGCATAGTCAAGACATACCAGGGTTACCACGGCCGTCAGCACCACGGTTATCAAGCTCACCACCAGCATCGCCCTTCTTGATGTTCAACTTGGTGAAATCGCCAACACCGGTAACTTGAACGTAGTCGGGAGTCTTGACGAAGTGAACACCCTTGAGAGCTCCGTTGGGGATGGTACGAGTACCGCGGCCGGACTTGGTGCACCAAGCGACAGCCTCGTGCTCAGTGTCGCCGATAGTGCTGTTGGGGTTAGCTAGAAGGGACAGGGGTGCAGTCAGATGGGGCCAGGAAATGAAGGAAGAAAGGGTACTCACGAGGTGCCCAGAGGCAGAAGTCCTCGGCAGAGCTAGAGAGGGGTAGAAGGTCAGGGGTTTTCGAAGTTTGAGAGGAAAGGATGCAAGCTCACTTCATCCATGCGGTTTGGCAATTGGAAGTTTGACTGGAGGTGGTACCACATGTGTTGGTTCCGTATTGGCCGCTCTGGGAGGTGGCAGGAAGCTGGGTGGGGAGGTAACCGACATTCCAGACCTTGTTGGCGTTGGTTGCGCCGTTGCAAGTCCAGACTTGGGGCTGGATGATATATTGGATGAGTAAACCGACGAGTCCAAGTAGTTGGGAAACATACACGATTGCCAGGAGCAGTGCTAGCCTTAGTGAGGTCAAGGCACTTGCCGTGGTTAACCCAGGTGATAGAGTTATCCCAGACGGAATAGGACCATTTCTGGTTGGCGTTGGGGGTGTCGCACGACCAGACTTGGAGTTTAGTGCCGTCGGCATTAACACCATCGACAACGTCGAGGCATTTGTTTCCGTAAACCTTGATAGCACCGTTGGTGAAGGTCCATTTCTGGTTGGCGTCACCAGTGCAGGTTTGGATGGAAACAATGGCGCCGTCAGCGTTGGAAGCCACAGTCAAGCATGCATCTGAATAGTAATGTCAGAGAAACGCCTTCAAGGTGTAAGGAAGAAAACGCACTAGTTCCCAATGCTGGTTGGACTAAGAGAGCACCGGTGAACCTGTCGTCGTTGTGTGTATCAGAGGGAAGTTCTAGGAGATTCTGCACCAATACTCACGGAGGCGTCTGGGCAGAGACTGCACGGATAGCAGCGGCGATGAAGATAACAGCTGAGGCAGAGCGAATCATGGTAAAGGAATGTGAGGGGTTAGTCAGTGAAAAGAATGTGGGGGAACGGGACTAGGTCCGGTAAGGGGACCTCCTTGTGCCAGTAGCCTTTTTATTGATGCGTCAAAAATCCTGATTTAACACATAGGCCCACATGGAGAATTGAATTTGAAGGGTCCATCGGCGAGTGCCTCGCCGGCTAAAAATAGCAGAACTTCCGCTCTTCAGTTTTCGGCCCTTTTGTCAATACAAATCACGACGAATGACTCACATTCCTTGTTACAATAATGGTCGCTGTTCCTCCTGGCAGTAGAGGGCTTACTTCTTCACCCAAAAACCAGTGAAGGGTGCATGAGAAGATCGTCGAGCACCTGATCAAAAGTCTCCTCGAGTTTCGTTACGACGGGCATTTACCTCCGACCCATCCCCACAATCACATCGCGCTAACGCGCCAATTCATTTGTGGTCTAACTACGAGGTGTGTCAGTGAACTGAGGTCGAACGGATATGAAGTGAGCTAACCGGGTCCTCCGAAGCTGCAAAGACCCATTGAGGACAGCGACTGAGTCGTTTCCTGGGCCAACCCAGATGATATTCGTACTTTCATACGCCCGCATATTCAATTTCGACATCCGGTAAAAGAAACCGAAGTCTCGAGGCTGATTTTGCCAGAGTTTCTGACATCGACATCATGACAATCCGGTCGGAATAAAGTGGGATCAGAAAACTTCAGGCCGAATCAGGAGACGCGGTTGGTAACCAGCTGCCGGTGTGAGGTTCTGTTTGGAGACTAAGCTGCAGGTTACAGTGTCCTTGAGAGCCATGAAATCATCCTGGGAACTGATTGGAAGGGAAAGGCGGAATGTTGACCTGAAGCAGTGGAAGATCCTCGAAGTGGTCGCAAAACGGCGAGAAAAGTGGATGCTAGATTGCAAGTCGATGTGGCCATCATTCTTCGAGAAACTACAATATCTGGACTTTGGAATACCTCAGGTGATCATTTGCCATTGAGAATTTATCATTACATTGTATATCAAGTCGAACATAAACTACCAAAAATTGAATTAGTAACTAGCAAAACTCCAAAAGATAGCAATACAGCCCGAAGTAGAGTCCAAGGGATTATAGCCTAGTCTATGGTTCTCCAACCCTCAAGTGTCTCATATCTAGTGGCCACCAGAAGGGATGGGACGAGCACGAGCACCGGTGACGTCCCTGGCCCAGACAGCCTGGCCACGGAGGGTGCGCTTCTGGGCGTCGACGTGCCTCCTTGCTGGGCTACTTGTGATGGTAGGGAGTGAAGCACAGTTAGAGGACGCAGGGGCTGGGTGCGGAGGGGGTGTTGGGTTGGTGCCCTGGTGCCAAGTGCTGGTACCGTAGACACCCATCGGTTGACTGGATGTGGGGAACGTCAGATTTATTTATGAACCGGGGGAAAGAGATCACATACGCATCGTCACCGTCACAGTTCTCGAATTTGCCTTCGTCGTAGTTGGCGGGGATATTCTGAAGGCAGTTATTAGCGTCAGGAAAAGGTAGGGAAAAGGAAGAAACCGACCCAGTCGCAGCCCATGAGATCATAAATGTGGTTGCAGAGTTTAGTGGCGTCTCCACCAACGCAAGCACGAATGCAGAACTGCTTATCAGAGATAAAGCTAGTCCACTCGTGGTATTGCGTGTTGGGGCCGAAGGAATTACCAAAGATCAGGCCACCAGCTACGAGCAAACGTCAACACCGTGGCTCGCTCGCAACCATACAAGCGGACAGAACTTACATGGGTTACCAACGCCAGTAGCACCACGATTGTCCAACTCTCCTCCAGAGTCGCCAGGCCTGATGTTCAACTTGGTGAAGTCGCCAACACCAGTGAGCTGGACGTAGTCAGGAGTCTTGACAAAGTGGACACCCTTGAGGGTACCATCAGGGATAGTACGAGTGCCACGGCCGGACTTGGTGCACCAAGCAACGGCTTCATGTTCGGTATCACCAATGGTACTGTCGGGGTGAGGAGGTGCCCAGAGGCAGAAGTCTTCGGCAGAACTATTGTAACAGGTCAGTGAAAGCTTTTGATCACATAGAAGCTAACGTACTTGATCCAAGCAGTCTGGCAGTTGGAGTCCTGACTGGAGGTTCCACCACAGGTGTTGGTGCCGAACTGGCCTTCCTGAGTTTGGCTAGGAAGCTGAGATGGGAGGTAGCCAACGTTCCAAACTTGGTTGGGCTGCCCGTGGCAGGTCCAAATAAGAGGCTGAAAAGAGCATTTCAATTAACAATGTTCCACTGGAACGTCGGTATACATCACACACCTTGGCACCAGGGTTGGTGCCGCCACTGGCCAAATCCAAGCATTTGCCATGATGCAACCAGGTAATGGTGTTAGCCCACTTCGAGTAGTCCCACACCTGATTGGCATTTCCATTTTCGCAGGTAGCGATCTGGACTTGGGTACCGTCCGCATCGATCCCACCAACGACCTCGAGGCATTTGTCGCCGAACACCTTTATCTGACCGTTGACGAACGTCCACTTCTGGTTGGGGTTTCCGTTGCATTGTTGGAGAGAGACGGAGGAAGCGTTGTTGTTGGAGGCTGCGGTCAAGCATTTATCTGAGAGTGGCAAAATGGTCAACACCAACAGCGACCACAGCGGAGATTGGAAGAAATCGTACCGATGCGTGTGGCTGGCTTCAGGAGGAGCTCTCCTTTAAACCTGATCGAAGCAAGGAGGTGAGTAGTTGGATACCACGACCTCAATGGAGGACTTACGGAGGAGGTGCCTGAGCTGTCACAGAAATGGCTCCAAGAGATACAGCAAGGAGGATGGTAGCGGGGGTGAGCTTGGTCATAGCAGAATGATTGGGCTGCGAAATCAAAAGAGTGTGGTGGTAGTGGGTAAAAGAATGTGTGAGATGAAAAACCTTGCAACCTTGAGGTTGAAGGGAAGGCTGACCTCCAGCAAAGCAAAGAGCCTTTATAGTAACCGACCATCTTCGGTTTAGACTACTAGCTCGGTTTATGTTGTTCGTCCTGAATTTAGGGTGCCAAAGTTTCGCGAAAGCTGCGAGTAACGACAAAAGCGTCGCACTGGAGGCCAGAAACCTCGTACTGACAAGTCAGATGAGCGCTGTGATCATTTGCTGGCCGCTTTGCACGAGCACCATGTTTTTCTGCAGAGTCCACTGAATTTGTAGAGCTTGTGATCCTTGCGTGAATGCTCTTCAAAGACTTCAATCTATACAATCTGGAACACAGAAGGAGGTTTGAACCTGAGATCATGGTAAAGGAATGTGAGGGTTAGCCGACGTCAGTCAGTGAAAAGAATGTTGAGGAAGGGGCTCCTTGTGCTCAATAGCCGTTTTATTGATGGTCAAAAATCCTGATCAAACATACTACAGCCACATGGAGATTTGAATTTGAAGGGCCCATCCGAGAGTGACTCGCCGGCTAAATATAAAACAGAACAATCCTGGCAAAGCCCCCATCATCTTTCAGCCGTTTCGTTACATAGATTCAATCGAGGACTCACATTGAATTGTTTCGGAACGTTTTTAGTTCCCCAGCAGCCTGCAGCAGCTGGGCAACTACCTATTTTACAATCCGAAGAGTAGTGAAGACCGACCACGATCACCTGCATGAAAAAATCGACAACCACTTGATCACAAGTATCGCTGTCGACTTTCGTTAGAACGGCGCCCATTGAGCTCCGCATCGCAGCCATAAGTATCGCGCTTACGCGTCAATTCATCTAGAGCTAGTGCTACGATGGCTGTCAGTGAATTGAGTCCTCTCTCCTTACCTGCAAATGACCGGGATGACCTTATAACCGTGTCGCCTCTGTTGACGCGAGGTTGGCAACCAGTTGCAGCCTTTGCAGCGGCCTTGAGAGTCATGAAATCATGATGGGAACTGATTGAAGTGCAAAGGCGGAATGTTAACCTCAAGCAGTGGAAGGAAAATCCTCCAAGTAATCGTACCCGTAAGACAGGGAGAAACGTGGATGCGAAGTCGACGTGCCCATCATTCTTCGAAACAGCAGAGCATCTATACTTCAGGTAATCTTTTGCCGTTGAAAATCATTACATTGTATATTAAGATGAACATAAACTACCAGAAATTGAATCAGTAACCAGCAAAACTCCCAATGATAGCAATATAGTCCAAAAGTAAAGTCCAAAGGATCGTAGCCTAGTCTATGTTTCCCAACCGTCTTTATCCCACACCTAGTAGCCGCTGGAAGGGATGGGGCGAGCACGAGCACCGGTGACGTCCCTAGCCCAGACAGCCTGGCCGCGGAGGGTGCGCTTCTGAGCGTTGACGTGCCTCCTTGCTGGGCTGCTCGTGATGGTGGGGAGTGAAGCGCAGTTCGAGGACGCAGGGGCTGGGTGAGGATCGGGTGTAGGAGAATTGTGCTGCTTCCAGGTGCTGGTGCCATAGACGCCCATCGGTTGGCTGCAGGTGGGGAACATCAGATATGTCGTTGAAACGAAGGAAAGGAGGTAACATACGCATCGTCGCCGTCACAGGTCTCGAACTTGCCTTCGTCGTAGTTGGCAGGGATGTTCTACAGGTTGGTCGTCAGCACCGAGGAAAGCTAGAGAAAGAGAGTAAACGTACCCATTCGCAGCCCATCTCATCGTAAATGTGGTTGCAAAGCTTAGTAGCATCTCCACCGATGCAAGCCCGAATGCAGAACTGCTTCTCAGAGATGAAGCTGGTCCACTCGTGGTATTGCGTGTTGGGGCCGAAGGAGTTACCGAAGATCAGGCCACCAGCTACAATTAAACGTCAGCACCCTTGCTCGCTCAAAAAAACTATAGTAGACGAAGCTTACATGGGTTACCAACACCGGTAGCACCACGGTTATCCAACTCTCCTCCATAGTCGCCAGGCCTGATGTTCAACTTGGTGAAGTCGCCGACACCAGTGAGCTGAACGTAGTGAGGAGTCTTGACAAAGTGGACACCCTTGAGGGTACCATCAGGGATGGTGCGAGTGCCACGGCCGGACTTGGTGCACCAAGCAACGGCTTCATGTTCGGTATCACCAATGGTGCTGTCGGGGTGAGGAGGCGCCCAGAGACAGAAGTCTTCGGCAGAGCTATAGCAACACGTCAGAGAAAGTTTTGATAACATGGAAGCGAACGTACTTGATCCAGGCAGTCTGACAGTTGGAGTCCTGGGTGGAGGTTCCACCACAGGTGTTGGTGCCGAACTGGCCTTCCTGAGTCTGGCCAGGAAGCTGAGATGGGAGGTAGCCGACGTTCCAGACTTGATTGGGCTGTTGACCCCACTTGTAGCAATCCCAAATGTGAGGCTAGAAAGAACGTTTTAACAAAAATATTCCAATGAAATATCGGTATACGTCACATACCTTGGCACCAAGGTTGGTGTCGCCACCAGCCAAATCCAAGCATTTGTTATGCTCCCACCAGGTGATGGTGTTATCCCACTTCGAGTAGTCCCACAGTTGATTGCCATTTCCGTTTTCGCAGTTAGCGATCTGGAGTTGGGCGCCGTTGGCATTGGTGCCGCCAACGACGTCGAGGCACTTGTCACCGAATACCTTGATCTGGCCGTTGGCGAAGGTCCACTTCTGGTTGGGATTGCCGTTACATTGTTGGAGAGAGACGGCGGCAGCGGCGTTGTTGGAGGCTGCGGTCAAGCATTTATCTAAGGACGGTAGAGCGGTCAGCCTCAACAGCGGACACAGAGGATAGTAGAAGAGATCGTACCGACGCCTTTGGCTGGCTTCAGGAGGAGCTCTCCTTTGAACCTGGTCAAAGTAAGGAGGTGAGTGGGTGTGGTTGGATTGATGATCTCAATGGAGCACTTACGGGGGAGGCGCCTGAGCTGTAACAGAGATAGCTCCGAGAGAGACAGCAAGCAGAATCGTAGCGGGTGTAAGCTTGATCATAGTGAGAGAATGTTAGGGCTGTATGAAGTCAAAAGAGTGTGGTGGTAAACGAATGTGTGAGACGAAAAACGTTGCAACCTTGAGGTTGAGGTGAAGGCTGACCTCCAGCAAAGCAAAGAACCTTTATACATCCAGTAGCTGACCAATTTCGGTTTAGACTGATACCTCGCTTTACGTTGCTCGTAATGAATTTGGGGTGACAAAGTTTCGCGAAAGCTGTGGGTGACGGCAAAAACTTCGTACTTCGCATTGGAGGTCAGAAGCCTCGTGCCAGCAAGTCAGATGATGAGCGCTGCGGCCGAGCATGTTGGCTTCTTTGCGTAAGCTCCATGTTTTTTGCAGTCTACTGAGTTTGTAGGGCAGGTCGTCCTTGCAGAAATCGCTCTTCAGAGACCTCAATGTGTACGATCTGGGTCAAAGAAGGAGCTCTGAACCTGAGCCAACCCTGATCGAACATAATTGGCGGTTGTCTGGGGGTCACGGTGACAAATGTGGTGATCTCCGCATACTGCCCACCTCGCGAAATGAACGGACAGCAGTTCTTCCAAAGCTGCATGCAGAGACGGAGGCCTTGAAGCAATTCCTTGCCAGCCCTTCGCTGAGGCCCCCAGTTTTTGTCGCCGTTGGATGCAAGGTTGGATGAAGCGGGACGCGACGCGTCTTCATGCGCCGCGTTCTCCGTTTCGGTGTTATAGTTTGTTTTCATTTCACGGCCCCGGCATTTGCCGAAAGACCTTCCCCTTAGCCTTGCCCAGGCCTTGCCTTCACGGTTTGCTGTTGGCCAAATCAACATGCACATCGAAACATAACTTGGCTAGCCTGTACGAATTCAGCATGATCCTTAGACGTAAACCGACGCAAATGTTTGAGCACTTGCGATTCGGAAACCAAGAAGCAGCCGAGCTCGCTTGGTTCAACTCTTGCCTATTTCAATCATCGTCTGATTCTCCACCTGTTTCCCCAAGTTCATTGCTTACGCTCCTCCGACAACGGGGCATACACTCTATACATCTAAAGAAGCAAATAAAAACTAGGTCACCTGTTCTCTAGATCTGTCATGAAAGTGTTCACGAACTGTCACGGCTTTCACCTGCCTTAGACTCATCTCGGTGGAATCGCGTTCCAGATGGACTGAGTAAAGCAGAATCAACCTGCTGTTCGATCATTCTAGGCTAAGAACTACTGATAAGCACTGATCAGCGCTGGGAGCTGCTACCAGACATCTTCCGCTGTCAGAGTGTAACTAAAATTATCATCCGACATGGGGTTTTTCTCCACGATCTTCAACAAACGTGAGTGTTTCTCCACGGCTGCTCACCAATTAATGAACCTTTTACTCAGTGTTCTGGGTCTTATCTTCCGAATCAGGACAGAACAATATACGAATATCGTTCTAAGCGCCACACGAGCCATCGTGGCTGTATTATGGCAAGTTCGGCGGGACCTTGCTGACCAGTAGGAGACTCTGGACCGGCTTGGTACGCCTTCCTCGTCCTATCATTGAATGGATCACAAGGCGGAGGCCTTCCGCCAACTTATCGCTACATCATCTCATGACCTCACCCGGTGTCGGGCCTACAGCAGATTCAATCTACTCGACAGAAGATCACTTCTCACGCCCGCAGTATTCGAAGACTATAAGAGAGAAGCCGGACTTATAGCTGGTACTACATCTACTGCAGAAATCGCAATGGCCACCGCAGCTAACTCGAAATCTCATCCCACCCTCATTGAAGTGAGAAAAAACCTCGCCATATTCCTCTGATCTTCACGCTGATGCTGACCTTCCGCCGTACAGCTTGACCCCTTCATGTAAGTTGCGTCATAGCCCCCGTAAACTATGCCCCTCAAGCAGCGACTATAGCCCTGCAGAACAACAGAAGGTTCGTCACTGTCTCCCGATAATATAGCTTTTGAAGCTGACCTCCTTGTAGGGAGTCCATAACCGATGGCAGTAAGTTCGCCCCCGTAAAGTCATACCCACATCTATTCAACCTTTCCGACAGTCCTGACATCCCAGCATACGCTACTGTGAAACCCGGAGAGGCAAGTTCTCACCCCGCATATCTCACTTCACAATCCCTAATGATAGTCCAATAGGTCTTCAAAGTCCAATGCGTTGGTAAGCTACCTTGAACACGAATGTTACCAGTCGACAAAGTCACCGATCACATCAACAGACTGGACCGGTGCTCAGATCGGCAATAACGACTGTGCGTCAATCTTTCCAAAGATATCCAAGGAGGAAGCTTATCCAGACTGCTGTTTATAGACGCCGATGATATCAGAGATGTTGATCTCTCTAAATGCCACAACCTCTCGGGACCCGTTGCAATTGAAGGTGCTGAACCCGGCGATGCTCTCGTCGTCGACATTCTCGATGGTACGAGCTCCTCGTCTTGTTTCAGCTTTGATAGAGATTAATCAGAACCAATTAGTTACCTACTCCGAGAAGATGCCCTGGGGCTACTCTGTTCGTCCTCTCTTTTGCCATTAACTGTCGTATATCTGACTCCACGATAGGGAATCTTCGAGCTGCACAATGGTGGTGGTCTCTTTGGTACGTTTCAACTATGCCCTTTACGACTCGGCTTAGTCTGACCATGATCTAGCTAGGGAGTTCAACAGCCACGCCGCCAAGGCAATCTGGGATCTCGAAGGTTCGTCTGTCTCCCAAGTCGCCGTCATTCCCCTCTCACCCCAATTCCTTCAGGTGTCTACGCCAGCTCTCGTCACATCCCCGGCGTCCGCTTTGCAGGTGTCACCCATCCCGGTATCGTCGGCACAGCTCCCTCCGCTGAGCTCCTCGCCAAGTGGAATGAACGTGAAACTGGCCTCATCGCTCAGCACGCTCAGGCTGTTCCCCCTGTTGCCTATCCGCCCGAGACCACTGGTGTTTACGTTGGACAGGAGCTCTCTCCTGAGCTAAGGGAGAAGATCGCGAAGGAGGGTGCTAGGACTATCCCTGCCAGGGAACACGGAGGAAACTGTGATGTGCGTTCCTTCGACAGATTTCAGTGTCCTTGCAGAGAGTAACCTTGTTGGCCCTTAGATTAAGAACTTGTCCAAGTATGGTCTCGGGTTTCACGGACACTTGATACAATCATAACACTGATCCTTCAAGGGGTTCCCGATGCTACCTGCCAGTCTTCGTCCCCGGAGCCAAGCTCTCCGTCGGTGACCTCCACTTCTCTCAGGGTGATGTGAGTGACTTGTTCCTAACGATGGACTTGTACTGATAGTTTATCCCAGGGCGAAGTATGTGAACTATGTCATGAAACTGAACCTGGCATAACTGTCTCATTTAGCTCTCATTCTGTGGTGCGATTGAAATGGTCCGTCCTTTTCGCCTTCCACATAGAACTATTTGCTCACTACCTAAATATCCAGGCTGGCACTATCACTTTCAAGACAAGCATCATCAAGGGCGGTGTTGAGAAGTTCGCGTTGAAGGAGCCCATCTTCTTGGTACGTCCGTGATATACCCTATATGCCTACCCAAACTAATGGGGACGGATTGAAGCCCTCTCCGGTTGACCCCACCTATGCCACCCAAGTCGTGTTCCAGGGTATCAGCGTCGATATCCGTGAGTTTGTCACGCTTTGAGCCAGTCCAGCCTTGCTCACATCTGTATTGATAGACGGTGACGGCAAGCAATACAACATGGACGCGTGAGTCTCGTGCTTTTCCTCGCTCTCGCTGTTAACTGACACTGATTCCCTGTAATCAGCACTGTGGCGTACAAGCAAGCTGCTCTGAACTGTATCGCATACCTCCAGAAACTCGGATACAGTGAGTTCTCGCTCTCCCTCGCACTTACCAGAGGATTCTCCTCTGATGCCTTTTTGCGTCATAGCTCGCGAACAAGCCTATCTCCTCTTGACTGCTGCTCCCGTGGAGAGTCATGTCGGTGCCGTTGTCGTAAGTATTATTCTATGGTGCTCGATATGCTATCATTATTGACCGCGTCCCTAATAGGACTCGCCGAATGCCTGCGTGACCTTGGGACTTCCTACAGCTATCTTTGAATTCGTAAGTGTCTATCGTCTCCCGAAATGATCAAGAACCTCATATGCAATCAAGGATATTACGCCTCAACCTGAGGGCCTCCAGAAGCGAGATATGGGTCAATGTGCAATCAGGAGCGATGGTGTAATTTAATTGAGCTGGAAAAGCGAAAAAGAGGTCGCAAATAACACGTGTGCCAGTATTATAATTCAAACAGCAGGAAATTCAAAGCAATACTTTTTATCACTCCAAAATGGAGGACTGGAAGCATGCTAATGAAGCTCTTCGGTCAGTGGGAGGCAAATGTCCAGTGATCACCACTTCCAACCGAGTAGTCGGCGGGTAGCCCAGATTCTTCCTGAAATCTCTTAGTTGAGCTTTCCTGACACGCAGGGTCTTAAGTTGAAGTACAAGGGAGCCAAGGCATAAAACTACACCATCGCGACGCGTTTTCTGATCACCTGACACTGGTGATCGCCCACAGTAAGAAACGGACTTGAAGTTGAAATGCCACCAACAGCACTCAAACTTGAAGCGCACCATCGCGGGGATCCCTGATACTCTAGGACGTCGAGACAATTTGTCGTTACACTGGGCTGATAATGACCAGAATACGCCCTCAACTGCCAGCGGGTGCACCGAATCATGGAGACTAGAATCATAGTCAGGATGTAACGCCTGTGTAACCGAAAGGGAACCACCCTGAGCACGGGCTTACACACTGGAAGCGGTACTCTTTATTTGGCGAGGAGGAATCCGCAACGTAACATGCTACATAAGGGAACGGGGCTCTCCAGAGTCCAGGTATCATGTATCATGTATCATGCCTAAATATGGCATGACCGTTCAATCGGATGCAAGTTGACGATTTCTATAAAAGAAAACTCTTAGGCTATGGAGACTTTCGACTTACTGGATTTGACTCTACTCGACTTTGTGTCTACCTGGCAGCCGAAATGAAAGTGCAAGGGCTAGGATGTGACCATAGAATGACTTCATATTACCAATACCAGACTTTGGTTTAAATAGGGACTTCAAACAAACTTCGAGATGCTATAACTTGTCCCGAATTCCTACCTGCCTGTCGATTCGGAGATGTTGAATATCCTGAAAAAAGAGCTTGGAAAGTGTTTGATCTGTTCAAATACAGAACCTTTAAAAATATGTTCGACCTGTGGCGAAGTGAGTGCCGAAACACCTTCCTAACCAACTTGACGCTGAGTTCTCTCGGTTTGCAGCGGTTATACTGCTCGCGAGCTTGCCAAAAAAAAAGATTGGGAATCTCACAAACATGACTGCAGTGAGTATCTATAACTGCTGTCGAACTTCTACAGATTCCCATTACTTCCTTAGGCCCTACGACGAGACTCGATCTCTCCAGCTTTTATTCCGTTCTGGCCCTAATGTTTGCCTGCGCCCAGAATGCCCGACCCTGCCATATGGGCTTGCAAACGAAGATTTTGAACGTTCCTGATTCCCGCTGCCCCCGTGTGAGTATGCCCAATGGCACCATAGTGAATCTCCTGGTGCTCGGCGAGGCATTAAGGGGGCAAGCCGAATGCAGTAAAAACTGGTGGCCTAAAGCTCCCTCTGAAGACGCGCAAGCCCGATTATTCGCCCGACTGCATTCTCAAGGATGGCTCTTGCCAAATTACACCATCCTGTGCATCACCCTTCTGCTCACCATGTACATACATCCTCCCTTGGTACCCGCAACCAAGGCTAATCCACGAGGAGTCCAGAAACTTGGTCTTCACTACAACGGTATTCCCATAGTCGACTTCGGAATCGCCACAGGCTCCGTCAAGGTCCCGCCTGGGTGTCAGAACTACCTTTGGAACGGCACACTCAATGTAGGGATTGGGGATAGGAAATCATACCAGTTTCCATGTCGTCATTATTGGATGTACTTCACCACGATCCTCGGGAAAGAACTCATCCTCGATTGCGGCATGTATACCTGGGGCCTTGGCCTCGACGTGAAGACCGACTCCATACCCCAAGGAATCTTCGAACCCCACCCATGGGTCCCAGCCTACTTCGTTGACAAGCACGTCGCCGCCGTTGATAACAAGATTCGTACGACTAGGCAGAGATTTTCCGTCCTTCACGATCCTTCTCTAGCCAAGCTTTCGCCCATTGGCCCCTATTGGACCCCGATGGGCGACTTTGCCATTGTTTCTAAGTTCATGGAGAAGGTGAAAGGAGATGCGCTTAGGGAGGATGAGCAAATACTGGCTGAGCACCAGATTCCCGTCAACTACCGCAGGCTAGTACGATTACTGGCCCAGCATTCGTATGACACATGGTTTTAAGGAGTCCCTAACTGGCTACGATTCGAGGGACGACCCTGTCATGCCGAAACGCGAGCATCATCCAGTGTTGCTACATCCTCCAGGCATGACTCGCTGCGCTGTTCGCCAGTATGTAAAGCTTTGGATAAATCAAAATCCCAAGCCGGAGAGCATACGGGATCTGAAGGATGTGGTCCGCCTTAAATAGTCGCGGGATAGATTCCACAACTATCGTTATCACCGTTTCGCTTACTATTGTCGAGGTGTTCTCTGTCTAAATCTATTGTATGACTCTGGAATCAAATTAAAGTACGATAAAATGCATGTGCTACGAATTAAACTAGGCCACAATTTTTGTGTGTGACATTTTCTGTTCAAAACGCGTGAAATCTGGGTGTGCTGGTCGCAAGCATTACCCATCAACGGATGAAAGTAAACGCAGTTGTACACTCCAGTTGCTTAGATGAATTGCCTCCATCTGGCACCAAGGGTCATTTATTTACGGCCTCTTTCAAGCAAATGAAAGCAATCAAAACGCGTCCCCTGGCAGAGAGACTTGAATCTTCGCAAAGGAAAGGGCAGTCTGACTATGGCTGGGGAGGTGGAGCGACCTGTCTGAGTTTGAATTGACCTACTGGATATAGTAGGTCGACCTACTCTATATGGGAACTCGACCTACTTATTTTGGACACGCTGGGAGCACTCATTTGGCTGGGGCAGATTTGACGTTCTCTGGAGCAATTGTGCGTCAAATTTAAGTAGTGAAAGTGTACACATAGTGTGCTTGCATTGTACTTAGACGCGCGGAGCGCGTTTTGGAGAAAATTTGACCTGCTATCGGCCGAAAATACGCAGAATAACGCATTCATGGCCAGTTTTGCACCTAAAGCACGGATTCCTTGGCCGTTCGCGAGAATCCACGCTCCAGTCGAGTTTGATATCGATGCCTTGTAACTATTCGCGGCTGATTGGAGAGTTTTGAGTCCGAGATTGCACTGATTTCGGCCGAAATGAGCACTTTTGATGTAGGGGCAGCTCGAGGAAGAGATATCTCAGAATGATGAATTCATAGGCTAGAGCTTCGCAACTCAAAATACAGATGTCTTCAGCAGTCGGAGTATTGGGAATGCTAGCAGAACAGCATTAACTCTACTCTTTCTTGTGTAAATCAGTAATTCCTTCCCAGCTTCTACCCAAGATTGCGCACTTTACAGAGTGGCTGATGGTCTGGTAATTCTTCTCAATAGACCGAAGGCACTAAATAGTACACCAAAGGTATTTCCGAGCCCCAATCACTGTTCGCTCTCGCACTCTTTAATGAATCAGAATTTCCTCTGTATTTACCTGGCAATCCAGAACCTTTCTGACAAAGATTGGCCGTCTTGGCCGCGTAACTATATTTTTTAGACACACTATACCTTGAAACTACCTGAAATTTAAAGCGATTGCTTTGAGTTGTTACACAGGAAGACTGTTCGTCAACCCTCCATTCCTCCGTGCCCTCAATTACGTTGCTTGATTCGAGTGCTGGACCTTTGATCTTGACATGTCGGAGAGTATTTCCTTGGGATTTCATGCTCTCTGACGATTTCCGCACGCGCTTTCTCTTCCTCTCTTTCCTCCCCTTAATTAATTAATTAATTTTTCTCTTCTCGTCTGGACCTCCCCCGCCATAGTTAGAGTGCCAAGGAAAGAGCAGATCTCCAAACCCATTGGTAGCGCGACGTTTACACGTGACCTTGAAATACGGTCACGCGATATGAAACGGCTCAGGATTCGGAATCGGAATCGTGCACCAGCCTGAACCTCAACTTTGGTCAATATTTCTCTTTAACTTTGTAATCTTAAAGAGCCAGTCAACCAGGCAATGTTCTAGCCTGGTTCTATAACCATGGTACGATTTAAGGTATGTCGGTTCTCCTTTTCCCTCAATCCAAAAGCTGAAGCAACGTACCAAAGAATCGCTGGCTCCTCGTCGAATTCTTACCCATCTCAAGTCAAACAAAACCAAACGTCCCAGGAGGCGGAACGACATCACATCAACTAGAAGGGAAGCAAATATGGGCCGCACTTAAACAAAGCGTTCTTGCGACTTTTGGGGATACAGGGTGGGGTGCTGTTGGGTTGTCTTTGACTGGTGTGTTTCAAACTCTAGTTTCGTTTCGCTCGACGAAACTGATTTTCTTGGTGGGGTCATAGTGAAATATTACTCTCCGACCACACATATTTGCATCATTCGTGTTGCGAGAGACCATCATCGTATAGCTTGGGGTGCGGTCACGATGTTGACCAGTATTGAGGGGATGAAGTATATTCCTCATGTTATTCATGTCTCTGGTATGTCCCCTTTCTTGCAACCCACATACATTCTCGAATTTTCTGTAATTTTAGCTGACTGAAAAATTATTGTTCTATAGGCACAATAAAGCATGCCCAAATCGCTGCTATCCAACACAATCGAGAAGTTGTAGCCAGGTATAGGGCGATGGCTAAAACGGCTGGTATGTTACTTCATCTCCCTTTGCAGATGTTTTTAGAATATTCATCATTGGCCCGACAGCTTCATACCAAGACTCCTATCAGGCCTACCTAGACAAAAGCACGCAAGAGATTGAAGCTCTCCAAGACTAGCCTAGCACTCAGCAGTCGTCGGAGCCAGCTCCATGGATGCAGAACAGAGTTTACCAAGTGAGGTCGACTCTATGGTGCCTCTATACCCCTCCCCGCCAAGAGGGTATGTTCCGCGGTTCGCCTTCGTTCCGTAAGGCACGAGGACGTTTCCCCACACTCTACTCTGACATCCACATGTCCCTGGTGAAGGACATGCCACTCCAAGTTCATTTTGCTGAATTGGGTTCGGGTGGTCGGTCCAGAGTCGTTTTTACGCCACGACCATAGAAGTCGGTGGCATCAGCCACTCCATATGTTGCGAGGGCTTCTAATTCCAAGAAGGGTCCGGATCTGGGCTGGCGTGGTCGTATAAATAGTCATGTTGGACATAATGGACAGATGTATTCTATGCATAGCACTTCTGTCTACAAATCCTCGGGCCATTCAATTATCAAGAGATAATTATCCCTGATCTACCCGGGATTAGACTGAGAAAAAATAGGTCACCAAAAAACGCGTCGCACGCGTAAAACCGAGTGTCCGAGTGCCGCCGCCATGCCAGTGATCTCCATCGATTTCGCGATTATCCCCAACGCACCAAGAATGTTCGGTGGTGGGCATCTGCCAATTCGCTGGGCCGGAAAATAATCATGGGGATTGTGATAAAATCTCGTTGAGGATCCGGAGTTATTGTTCCATGCACCCGAAGTACTACGTTCTGCGCTCTGACTGGGAATCGCGAAGATGAAGCCGTCGGCGTTGGAGACAAGGCTCACTGCAGCGCTCAAGTCGAGAGAAGAAAGGAGGATTAGGAGAAGGCTGCCTGATCCTGCGACATCACCGTCGACTGCACCATCATCATTGCACTCAGCAGCCGATCCATTGGTCGACTTCAATTCTAATGACTACCTCTCTCTAACCACCTCCTCGCACTTGCGACAACGCTTTCTTAACAAACTCCAAGCCTCACCGAGTATCCTTGGTTCGGGCGGGTCAAGATTGCTAGTCAATGGCCAGGCGCATGCCAACTTTGAAGATCGACTACGTGACTTCTTCTGCCCCGATCAACGAGATGCCGTCGCCCTCTTATTCAACTCAGGCTACGATGCCAACGTCGGCGTATTCAGTTGCATACCACAAGAAGGCGACGTAGTCGTGTACGACGAGTACATCCACGCCTCAGTCCATGATGGCATACGCTCCTCCAGAGCCAAAAACTCTGCGTTCCAATTCGCGCATAACTCACTTTCGTCGTTGGATGCTCTCCTCTCGCGTCTTCTCGATACGCGTCCTGGGCTGCGCGATGGGACAGCGTCTTTGTTTTTGGCGGTGGAATCACTGTATAGCATGGATGGGACGTTCTCTCCGCTGCTGGAGATCAATAGGATGTTGGAAGACAAATTCGTGATGGGGAACACCTACCTCATCGTGGACGAAGCACATGCAACAGGTATCTATGGACCTCAAGGGAAAGGCAGAGTGGCTGAGTTGGGATTGGAGAAGAGGTGTCTGGTTAGATTGGTCACGTTTGGCAAGGCGTTGGGCGCTTCGGGTGGTGAGTTCGATTCTTACTCCGGCGGTCGTATTTTTTGTTGCATGATATTCATGGATTTTCCATTGTAGCTGTGGTGATAACGAACAGTCTCCTGCGAGACTACCTCCTTAACTATGCTCGCTCGTTAATCTACACGACGTCGTTGAGCTATGCGAGCGTCATCGCTGCTGATGCTTCATTTGACCTGCTTGAAGACGGCACTGCTTCTAAGGTATGTACACCCATACTCAGCTGTCATCACTCCTAATTTTCATCTCGAATTTGTACAGCTCTCACAAAATCTACTCGACCTCTCGACATACTTCAGCTCCCTGCTGCTCCCCCTCCTCACCTCCCACCGAATCCCAAAATCCCTCCTCTCCCTCCCTTCACATATAACCTCCTCATCCCTATCCCCATCCACCTCTTCCACTCCCTTGATTACACTCATCCCACCAGCCCCAATAATCCCCCTCCTAACGCACTCTCCGCGCCCGCTCTCAGCCTACCTCAATTCCCTAGGCATGAACGCCCGTCCCATAACATGGCCTACCGTCCCCAAAGGAAAGGACCGCGTGAGGATATGCCTGCATGCTGGAAACTCGAGGGAGGAGGTGGAGAGGCTTGTTCGGGGGTGTGTTGAGTGGGCGTTGGGTGAGATGAGTGTTGGGGAGGAGAGCCTGAGGGAGGAAGACGAGAAGGATAGAAGGGGGCAGGGCATGGTGAATGGTGGGGTGCAAAGGAATGCGACGTTGCAGTTGCAGAGTAAATTGTAGACCTCAGTTACAAGTCTGAGAGTCGATGTGGTAGTTCTCAGCTAGAGGGAATGGAAATGTACATTAGCATATGAACGAGGTCGTGTGGAACAAACAATAGAATTTGATGCAATTTTTCGCGTTTGTGGATTAGGTCCAGCGGCCGTTTCGAAGGTTGATTGACTATTATGGTCGGGATATGGGCGGGGAGGCTTCGGTGCTCTCGCAAAGGGCGCCTCAGCTGGTCAAATAGTGAATTCTTATATTTCAGTGGAGAGAAAACGCATTCTAATATACTCAATAGCGATATGCAGTAAGTTACGGACCATCTATATCGGACAAAATGAGCAACCGTTTTGCGTGAACGGCAACAGTACGTGTAGTGCCGTTATAATGTTGTCCAACAATTGGTGGAAAAAGGCGTTATAGTAACCCCAGCCACTGCAGGGAATTATAATGTCTCTTGAATGTGTCGCTACAGCAAATACATATTATAATTCCTAGCTATGTGCCTTAATTGGTGCTTTCCGCACGAATACAGCTGCTCCATCGAGATCGCAAAGCCTTGCTTAACCCATTATAATGGCGCGTCTAGTTTTCCGCGATCCGGAATCCCTATTGGCGGGTTAATCCCTTTGCGAGCGCATGATAATGCGTACACCATGGACGGACGGCGCCTCGGCCAAACGGCCCCAGTACCCGAAAAGCTCTGTATTCAATAATTGTATTACACCTCTGTTATACGCTCCCATAGAACCACATTTTGTCCTGAGATGGTGCTTTTACGAGTTATCCATCTTGCTAAAAATACGGAAGGTTCGGCAGAATAGGGCATCGTTAAATCCCCGCTTGATTGAAGTCTTTGAAGATGCCGGACGCAAGCCTATTGGCCGCACATTGAGCGGCTGACTGCTGCCGGTAGGCCAATCAATGGACAATGTTACTCGGGTGAACTCCGAGGTTGAACGAGAGTTCGGTTGGATTATACTGCTTGTCCAGCTTCAGATATCTCACATAGGCCTACCATAGAGCTTCTTTATACCCATATATCATATCTACGTTGTATATCAAGTCAAACTTCAGGCAATTCTACGATATTGAAAAAGTCAGACGAAGCTGGAAAGATCGGTAGGGTTTTCTATACATTCCATCAAAGTAACGTTCGAAGCTGAACTCCACCATCCAAACGTAAGAATATTATTCAAAGGCCCGGTAATATACGCAGCAGTGGTACACATAGCCTCTACTTATAACTCATTGCTAGTCGGCATCTTCGTTGGCTTTCTACACGAAAGAATGCAGCCATTGTATCAAGCATTTAAGCACACAAGTTATTTTCTCGCCGTTCACCACAGCGGTCAGATCTAAGATCGATGAATACAAAGCCATTTGAGTGCTCGTTACCCTTCGCATCCTGAGAGAGACAGCGCAGCACCATGAGTGAGGAATATTAACGGGCGGAAAAAGCTGCAAGGATAGAGAATTGAACCCTCGAGCCCCCAAAAATTCCGTCGTGCCAAAACCACTGAGCCAAACGCCCTTTGTCAGATTCCCTCGTTGAGTTATGATGTTGAATGAGCCTTTTTGACCTGAATTATAATGCTGAATCTGGCCATCGGCGTTCGGTCCCCCGACAGCGATTGTATGTGCATTATAATGCCGTATCTACATATAGGGTCAGTGGCCGTATTATAACGCCATTTTCCACCAACTACTGGACGTATTACAAAACGGCTACACGGACTCCTCTGAACGGACACTTCAAGATATCCACTCTTTGTTGACTTCAGCCAGATACTGTAGCCTACCCTGAGGCTTTCGATTGATCCAAAGCTTTAGATGCTTGCGGAGAGTACAATTGCTCATACCGGGACGATGTGGTGACATATGATGATGACTCTGCGTTGACTTAACATCATCGTCCATAGAATCGCATCCTACAAGTCCTTCCTTGGGCCATTCGTCCCACGAACGATGTGACAACACCTGCGTTAGCTTGTCGAAGTTAACCGGGAGTTGGTTCGTAACCAGCTTTTATTCGGCCTTCGTGATCTGTCCTCCCTTCTTCTTCTTCATGAAATCTAGAATAATGTCGTAGTCGTTCATTGACATGGCGAAGTTGGAGTTCGTACAAGAGAGCCATAAAAGTGAAGGATCGTGAAGAACGGAGAAGCGTTGTGTGGTCGTTCGGATCTTGTGGTCGACCACAGCGACGTGCTTGTCGACGAAGTACGCTGGGGCGCGTGGCATGGGGTGAAAGATTCCTTGGGGTATAAAATCGGTCGTGACGTCGAGACCGAGGCCGTAGGTATACATGCCACAATCGAGGATAAGTTCGCGGCCTAGGATGGTGGTGAAGTACATCCAATAGTGTTTTTCTGGAACTTGTTGGGTCGCTGCCATTGCAAACATTGCTATTGGATTTGGCGAAGTGAGCCAGAAGCCGTATTGACTCCCCGGTGGAACTTTGATACAGCCCTTCGCAATTCCAAAGTCGATAATGGGGATGCCGCGGTAGCTGAGGCCGAATTTTTCCATGCGCTGGGGTTTATTCATGGTTGCTCGCATGGTGAGGAGGAGAGTAATGCATAGAATGGTGTAGTTTGGCATAAGCCAGCCATGCCAATGGAGTCGGCGGAAGAGTCGGGTTTCAGCCTCCTCATGAGGAGCTTTAGGCCACCAGACGTTCATGCCGGGATCAGACCTGTCTATCCACCCACGGAGAACCACGGGAGTGACTATGAAGCCATGGCGAATTATCATAGGTGCACAGCGCGAATCGAGGACGTTCAAAATCTGCGATTTAAAGGCTAGGTTGCACGGTCGGCCGTTTTGGCAGCAAGTATACATTAGCGCCAGGACGGAGTAGAAGCTGGCTAGGTCGAGTCTCGTTGTAAAGCCTAAACAAGTGCTGTGAGTCCATAGAAGTCGGGCGGTAGTTAACTATACTCACTGCAATCACGCTTGTGAGACTCCCAATCCTTTGTTTGACAGGCTCGCGAGCAATATAGCCGCTGGAAAATGAAATGGATTAACGTTGAGTTACCCATGAAGGTAAAGCGAGACTCACTCCGCCACAGGCAGAACAAATTTTCAAAGATTCCGTATGCGAACAAATCGAACACTTTCCCAGCTCTTCCTGCAAGGTGTAGGGCATCTCCGAGTGAATAGGTTTGCAAGGAGTTTGAATAAAGTTGTGGTCTCGAACATGGCTGTTATAAGCAGAGTCCGGGTTTGGTCACCCGAAGTCATTTGTTTCGTCGCTGTATTTCTCTCTTTGCAAAACAGTACCATCAGACTGCGTATTACTTCATTTCGGCTACCTTATGAAGAGGCGAAGTCAAGTAGAGTCACGTCCAGTCGGGCCAAAGTTCCAGTGGTCATATAGTTAAGCTGTTTATAGAAATCGTCGCTTGTGGAAGCATCGAAGTTTCAACTTGGTTTCAACCCACATTGGGACAGGGTTGTGCACCGTAGAGGGCCCCGTTCCCTTATCCCTGACCTCACAGCTTTAGCCCTGCCACAGAAGGAATCTGTTTCAAAAAAAGTTGTAAGAATGTGCTCAGGGCCCGGGTGGAAACTTTCCAGTAGTAAAGGTGGCGCAACTTACCGGATTGTATCTCTAAAGCCCTTGAGCCGCCAGTGTGCGTGCGGCGAATGGCTGATTCTACGCATTTACATGCCTTACGAGTTAAATCAGGCCGTAGATTCCTTTGACACCCCAGGCTATAGGCGTTTGAGTCCCCACGATGGTTTGGTTAGAGCGTAGCCTATCGGTGAAGAAACTGACATGCCCTCGGAAACCACCGACATCACGTGTTCAAACCTTCAATGCTCATGTCCTGGCAAACGCGTTCGACGGGGGTGAGGTGAGATGGCCCAATGCAATTTAGTAGTCCGACTGGATAGTCTTTCTCCAGTTCGGCGGGGTCGCAGCCCGGATGTAAATGACGCGTAAATCGGATTATTGATTGAAGATATAGCGAAGAATTTTACATTGCTAATACACTCTATTGATACTCCCTAGTGACGTCCTGCAAATTTCGTACACTCTCCGCTGGGTGGTTCCGGTTCACCCACATCTCCAGGTATTCACGAACAGTACAATCCCCCCTACCTGAACGATTTGACAATGTAGGCCGATACTCCTGCGTTGGCTTAACTCCATCGTCCAGGGGATCGTATCCTACCAGTCCGTCCTTAGGCCAGTTGTCCCAAGTACGCTGCATCAACACTTGCGCTAGCTTGTCATAGTCGACCGGAATCTGGCTCATGACCAGCGAGTTTCGTCCGTCGTAACCTCCCCTCCCTTCACCTTCTCCTTGAACCTCAGGACAATCTCCTGGTCACCTGATGACATGCCATGAGGGCCCACTGACGAGAGTTCGGCGAGCGAATGATCTTGAAGGACTGAGAAGCGCTGCGTGGTCGTGCGGATTTGGTTATCGACGACGGCAACGTGCTCCTCAACGAAGTAGGCTGGGGTGAGTCCAACGGGGTCAAAAATACCCTGGGGAAGGAAGGCAGTGTTCAAAGTGAGACCAAGGCCGTAAGTATACAGGCCACAGTCGAGGATGAGTTCACGGCCGAGTATGGTAGTGAAATACATCCAATAGTGTGTTTCTGGAACTTGCCCCGACCGTATCAACTCATTCAAAGTCCCCCGATCGACTGGGGTAGGCCAGAAGGCGAATCGGCTCCCTGGGGGGACCTTGATAGAGCCTTTCGCGATCCCGAAATCGACGATAGGAATGCCCTTGTAGTGGAGCCCCAGTTTCTTGATGCGCTGGGGGCTATCCTCGGTAGGTGGTATTGATGGTGGGTGCATGTGCATGAGAAGGAGGGTAATGCATAGAATGGTGTAGTTAGGCATCAGCCAGCCATACCAGAGGAGTCGGCGAAAGAGTCTGGCTCTAACACCATCGTTTGGAGCATTGGGCCACCAATTGTCCGTACCATCTTGATTCTCGACGAGTTCTACATCCGCACGTAGCATCACGAGAGTTGCGAGGGAGCCATCCGGTGTTCTCGTAGGTGCACAACGGGAATCGGGATGTTCATAATCTGGGTGAGTAGGCCCAGTTGGGGTGGTCGACCGGTTTGACAGGCTTTGAACATTAGTGCTAGAACGGAACAAAAGCTGGCGAGGTCGATTCTCGTCGTGCGCTCTGACGACATGATAAGAGACTTTCGAAGGTTGACGTAATTACATTGACTCACTGCAATCACGTTTGTGAGACTCCCAGTCCTTTGTTTGGCAGGCTTGCGAACAATACAAGCGCTAAGAAGGGCCAGAAGAACTCAGCATTTAACTATCTTATAGAAAGAACCAATACTCACTTTCCCACAAGTCGAACAGATTTTCAAGGATTCCGTGCGCGCACAGATCGAACACTTGCGCAGCGCTTCTCTCAAGTTGTCGGGCATCTCCAAGTTAGAAGGGATAAGAGGGATTGGGGACAAGTGGTAGCATCCAGGTAGTCTGAAGTCCCTATTAAAACCGAAGTCTGGTATTGGTCATATGAAGTCATTGTATGGTCACATTTCGGCTGCCTTTTGAAGAGGCGAAGTCAAGTTGAGTCAAGTCAGCCGGTTATAGAAATCGTCACTTGCGTTTCAATTGAAGGTTCACCCCATATTGGGACAGGGTTGTGTGCGGTAGAGCTCGGTCCCGTTCCATCGTGACCGACATCACAGCTCTACCCCTGTACCAACAATTGGAGTGTGTTCAGGATGCCACCGAATCTTTCAGTTCCAAAGGTGGCGCAGCTGCTCCAGACTGTGGTTCTAGAGCCCTTGATCCGTGCAGCCCGCTAAGGCTTGTTCTGAGCTTTGTCACGTACTATGAGTTCGGAGAGGCCATATATTGTTCAACGTCCTAGACTGTGAGCGTTTGATTCTCTACGATAGTTTGGCTGGGGGACAGTCAGTCAACAGTCAGTTGAAGAGGACTCCGAGGTCCGAAGTTCAAACGTCCTCGGAAATCACCGGTGTCACGTGGTCGAGCTCAAGTCGCGTCAAAACCGTTTGACCCACTGAATGGTGGGATGTTTTCTCAACGTTTTCTCTTGCTTTTCCAGGTCTTTTTCTTACACTAATCTTAGTAGGAGTACAGAGGCTGGTACCTCAAGCTATATTCGGACCCTGAGAATTCAAAACGAGTCATCCGGCGGCAATTTTTGGGAAGTTGCAGAGTTCGTTCGTTGTTTCGAGGTGTCAGAAAAAAACTCAAAGAGCAGTCGAGTGCGGGTGTAATCTAGTTAATGAATCGGTTATCAGAGTAAGATATGTGTTGTCACCCGAGAACGTATTAACAAAGTATTTTGTTTCTGCACTCGAGTCCAGGCGACAGAAATGAGTGTTCTTCCTTTTGCTACCGTGACGCTCCTACGGAGCTTCTCGTCGGCATTCAGGCACCTTGGCATCCCATAAGTTAGATTTTGGTTGTAAATTTTTTATTTCACATTGCTAAGGTAAACTCTATTGATACTCCCTAGTGACATCCTGTAGATTTCGTATGCTATCCGCCGGGTGCTTTCGGTTCGCCCAAATTTTCAGGTACTCCCGAACACTGCAGTTGTTCATACCAGGACGGTGTGACAACGTAGGTTGAGACTCCCGCGTTGGCTTAGCCGCATCGTCCAGGGATCATATCCCACCCGTCCTTCTGTAGGCCATTCGTCCCAAGAACGTCGCTTCAATACTTGCGCCAGTTTGTCGCAATTGACCGGAAGCTGGCTCATGACCAGTGACCTTTTGAAATAGACCCACTGGGCGCTCCCACAGTTTCGCTTTTTTAGATGGTACGATTACTTCTGTACGCCAAAGGAAGAAGTATCGCCTGATTCGAAGCCTTCAGAAGGCGCCCGAGATCGGTGTCCCCCGGCGGACGTCAATGTAACCATGATCATGAGCCTCGCCTTGTCGCCGAAAACTGATGCGACAAGACATTTATCAATTTGAATCCACAACAATATAGAAGAAATAAACCTCCGCGAATCTCCTTTGACAAAATGGTATAACCATTTATCAAGCCGAACGTAAAATAGCCACGCAGACTCGTCCCATGACTTTAGGATCTACCCCGATACTCCTTAACGACATCCTCCATGTTCCGTATACTCCCCTCTTTGGGTTTCTGCTTCATCCAAAGCTTCAAATACTGGCGAATAGCACACTGGCTCATACCTGGACGATGCATCAGGACCGGAAGATACTCCCTTGTCGGCTTAATTGGGTCGTCCATAGGATCATATCCTGTTAACCCTTCCCTGGGCCATCTATCCCAAGAGTGCTGCATCAACACCTTTGCCAACCTGTCGCAGTTAAGCGGAAGCTGCCGCCTGACCAGAACGTCTTCGTCCGTCATCACCTGCCCTCCTTTCACCCTCTGCATGAACTTTTGAATAATTGTGTAGTCGTTCATCGATATGCCATAGGGGCTTATAGGAGCAAGCTTGGCAAGCGAAGAATCGTGAAGGACAGAGAATCGTTGTCTAGTCGTACGAATTGTGTTATCGACCACGGCAACGTGCTTGTCGACGAAGTAGGCCGGGACACGTGGGACGGCGGGTTTGAAGATTCCCTCGGGTAAGAAATCAGTCCTGACGTCAAGACCAAGGCCATAAGTGCTCATCCCGAGATCGAGGATGAGTTCGTGGCCAAGGATTGTGGTAAAGTAGATCCAATAATGGTTTTCCGGAACCTGTTGTGTCTTCCCATCCATGGCCCATTTATCGACCTGGGCAAGCCAGAAAGCGAATTGACTCCCGGGAGGCACCTTGATGGAGCCTTTCGCGATCCCAAAGTCGACAATAGGGATGCCTTTGTAGCTGAGACCGAGTTTCTTTATGGGGCGCGGTTTGGCCTTGGTCCGAGTCGGCGGTATCGAAGGTGGATGGACGTACATGGTGAGGAGAAGAGAAACGCAGAGGATGGTGTAGTTCGGGACAAGCCAGCCATGCCAGATGAGTCGGCGAATGAGACGGGTCATAGCGTCTTCGTTGGGAGCTCTGGGCCACCAGATCCGGGTGCCAGAGTCCGTCCTATTAATGCCTTCTCCGAGCATGATAAGATTGACAAGAGAGCCATCTGGCAGCTTTGTAGGTGCAGCACGGGAGTTTGGAACGTTCAGAATTCTCCTTTCCAGGACTATATGGAAAGGTCGACCACTTTGACTGCTCGTATACATTATAGCCAGAACAGCGTAGAAGCTGGCTAAATCAAGTCTTGTTGTCCGCGCTGATAAAATAGTCGGAAGTCCATAGAAGACTGAAAGGGACTGATTACTTACTGCAATTAGGTTTGTGAGACTCCCAATCCTTTGTTTGGCAAGCTTGCGAGCAATATAATCGCTAGGAAACCAAGGAATTCAACATTGAATCATTCGTAAGGCAGCTAATAACTCACTTCCCCACATCTTGAACATATGTTTAAGGATTTTGTCCGCTGACAGATCGAGCATCTCCCGAGCTCTTCTGATGAAAGGCGAGGCATTTCCGAGCCAAAAGGTCTCCTAGCCTCAGGCTGAAATTTCAAGAAAGTGTCGTTAAGAAAAGAAAGGATTTATAGCATAGAGAATGTCGTCTTGGTCAATTGTCAATTTGAGACCTGAGGTATACGGTCTCTGAACCTGAGGGCCGAATTGCTGCTGGTGGTGGTGGAAAGAAACTCGTAGCTCTGGCCAGAACACAAAACACGATCGCAAACGCTGATGCGATCAATAGAATGCACTCGAAAGCCTCCAAGTCCGAGTCTTTCTTTCGAGAAATAATTAGTTTTATATAAGAGGAACCCGCTGCTGAACGTTCTAAATGGGTGGGGCTGAACTTGACGCCGAGGAGATGGACTTGACGGAGAGTGTTGCATTGTCTTCAGCAAAATGTCCGTTTCTTTGGGAAGCTGCCTGCTTAATTGAGGTGCTGTCAGTCATTGTTCTGGCACGGTCAAAGCGAGAACCTTTGTAATGGTGTCTCAGATGTCGATATAAAGGATGGACAGTCTTCAGGTTGCGGAGCTGACAATGTCTTCCTTCCCCCATGCCTTGGTCTCGAACCAACAATATCACCCATTGAAAAACCTCACGCCTTTTCACTGATGACTTGCATAAACTCGAAATCTTTACACAATTCACTTCACGAAAAATCGCAACATGGTGTTATCCTACTCAGTCAATACCCTGCTCGAATATGGGGGCTGGTCGAGTTTACTCAGAGTTTCCCGTTGTTTGGCTCGATTGCGACTGTTCGGAGCTCCGTATATCTGGGTACTCTGGTAATATTTCGGCTTGGCTATCGATTTCTGTGTCGCAGATCACCATCCTCCACGGAAATCATATCTGCAACGTTGAAAACGCGTTCCAATGCCCGTCATCTGCCTGCTGATTATGACTCGCGATCAGGTTCACTGACAGCGTGTGATGTGATCAACAAAACGCAATTGGCAGATTAGACTTATCCGCATCAGGCGCTCCAATGCCTTGTTGAAAAGTTACACCAACGACCAGTTTCATTGCTGTGCACGACGACGACGCCTGCCCGAGCTCTGAGGCCTCAGGTGATTGCGCAGCAGATCTGGCTGGTCCTATTGCTGCTATATACCACCTTCTACCAAGTATTACTCTGACGACAACGACGGGAGGAGGAAGTTGAACCAAACATGGAATCTCCCACAACTCCGACGGCAAAGAAAGGAGGATTCTCCTTCGGATTCTTCAAGAAGAAAGCGAGCAAAGATGGTCCGGGGGAGACTGCAGAAATCGTACAGAAAAAGGCGCTCGTCCAGGAGGGCCAGAAATTTCTAGCGAAGGTTGCAGATATGGTCAATAATCGCGAATATCAGTACCGGTTCGAGCCCGGACACCTGGAATTGCTACATCAACGATGGGCGGAGTAAGTTGGATAACTTATACCTAGTCTGGGTAGGACTTGGGCTGAACTTTGGCTTCCAGGTTAGTAGGTTCGGCACCGAAGGGAAAGAAATGGAACAAAGGCATTTTCACTCCAGAAGAATTCCGGGAAAGATCACGAGTTCTGTTGGACGATACCAAGGTCGGTTTTTCGCTCCTGCTTTGCGGAAACGAGTTGGAATTGTTCATGGTCAATAAACTGAATTTCGCTCCTTCCAGGCCGCTTACCAGGGTTTAGCCATTCCAGTTGCCCCTACCAGCATAGCAGGCTCTTCCCACCAACCCCACCACCTGGGCATACCACACGACGAACCAGCTCCGCCGATTACTGTCGTCAGTGCTGCTCCACTCTTATGAACGCACAAACGACGTGTACTGACCTCGCGATACCAACAGCAAAGCCCCTCCGTCCACCGGGAAGACTCCGGTCATTCACATTCGACACATCGACGTGCAACGTCATTGAGAGATGACCACAAGAAGAAGGACAAGGGTCTGGACAGAGCTGCTACCGCGAGGGAGAATGGGGTCCCGAAGGTACGTGTTGTGTCATGGGCTTGTGCTTGTCTTGGCTGTGCAGCAAGAACTAATTGAAATTCGGTTCTGCCTTTCTCGTTTTGTAGAATGTACCCCGTTACAAATTGGAAGATGTTAATGAATTTGGCGGAGGTAGACACGTAAGTTGTTCTTTAACCGTGCGTTACGATAGGTCCCTGTCACGTTCTTTCGCGTTCTATTCATTTTTCTATTCATTCATTGTTGACCACGTTCCTCTCACTCTTTCTCACTTCCTAAATCCCTTGTCCTTTGCCTGTCTCGGTATGACAGAAGAGAAAGCAGATACTGACAAACCTCCTTCCACACCCAAACAGGCCACGAAATACGCCACCGTTCCGCACTCTGCAGAACCTCCTGCCCCACGCGGCGACAGGGAACGAGATCGCCGAAAGGAGGACGACCCATATCGCAGTGAGCGGCATCGAGATGATCGATACAAAGACGATCCTCGGTACAAGGACAGGTACCGAAGCAGCAGTGACCGGGAGCGAGAAAAGGAACGAGACCGGGACAAGTACAAGTACCGGGATCGTGATAGAGAGAGGGACGACAAATACCGGGACAGAGACCGAGAAGACAAGTATAAAGATAGGGAGAGGGAGGACAAATACCGAGAGCGAGATCGGTCCAGGGACAGGGGAGAGTATACGGATTCGAGGAGCAGGGAGTATAGGGAGGAGAGGGAGCGTGACCGCGAGAGGAGGAGGAGAGAAAGAGAAGAGAGGGAGAAGGAGTATGAATCTCGGCGGCGGAGGGATGGGTATGATGAGAACGGCCGATCCTACGAAGAGTCTCCTCGGCACCGGGACAAGTACCGCTATGGAGATTCTCGGGACGACTATTATCGCGACCGAGAACGCAGGGAGAGGCGGGAAAGGGATGGCGATAAGTACTACGATCGCGACCGAGATCGATCCTACAAGGATAGGTCATACCGTGACGATGACCGCCGACGAGAAGACCGACCTAGGGACAAGGACAGGGACAGGGAGCGGGAGGAGCGTCATCGCGAGAGACGGGAGAGGGAGAAGGAGCGAGAAAGGGAGGAACGGTCCCGAGGAGATCGTCACAGGAGAGAGCCTTCCCTTGAGTATCATCATCGCAGCGGCCATCCTCCCCCAGAGGCTCCAGCTGGTCTAGCTGAAGCTGCAGGTGGATATCCTCCTGTGATGAACGCACCTACCGTTGTCCCCTATCCAGACACGCACGGTGATGAGCGACATTCCGTTCTTCATGTTCAACCCCACCTCGGTGCTGGGGGGAGCACACACCATGGCGTAGGCGGCGGGCACAGCAACCCGCCGTCGCGACCTCGCAGTCTGAATGGCAGTGTTATGGACTCGCGGTATCCGCCTGAGTTGATGACTACGTTACCTCAAGGTCAGCAGGCGATTGATGTTGAAGATGAGGAGCCGCCGTTAATGATCCCTCCTCCTTCTCGCAGACTTACAAGACAGTATGAACCTCGGTCCAGATTCCACGAGGATCTCTCGTCAGTTTTCGGAGGGAGGGGGGATGTTACGGGCTTGAAGAAGGGGAAGAGAGTTGCGGTGAGGTGACACCACGGGGAGGACAGTGCCAGTGGTATTCTGTTCTTTTGGCTACGATTTCATCTTGATTTATTGCACCTATTTACTCCCTCTATGATACCTTCATGCCATTTTACTTTTATTCAGACACGATTTCTGATGACAATGCTTCAATGTGTTTCTTTTATTACATGATGAGAATGAAATTATACAGTTTCTTGCAAAGTAAAGAATATCCCCCAGAACTACATGTGTCATGGTATAGAGTGGTTTAAGATTAATGCAGAAATGCCGTTATGCACAGGTATATTGCCTACAGTTCCAGAGAAGAGAAGAGAAAGGACGACGACATAACGTAACATGGTATGAGAGAAATGCAGAAATGAGGGTGAAGGGCATCATCATCAAGAAGCTGCCAGTGGATGGGGAAGTCCGAATGTTGAGAAGGCGAAGACTCGCCAGGGTCTAGCACGGCTGCAAATCCTTGCATCAAAGCAGGAAAACATATGCCAGTGTGGGGGAGGTTCTAGCCTCAGAACGCAGAAGCGGCAACCTGCTTCTCGATGTGTAGTGATGGGAGGAAGCTGCAGGGTAGATGCGTGCCCTTCGCTCTCTCCCTCAATAGACCCCACTCGACCCACCAGTTGTCGGCCTCGTCCTCTGCGTCGTATCCAAAGATGTCCTTGATCTCAGTCCATTGCGTCACCTCCTGGTCGGGGCTAGACGCGCTCAGAACGTCCTCGCCTCGGTCGCGCTTCCCCCTCATCAGTGCGTTACGGCCTTGTGCCATGGGATTGTCGGATGGGAGAGTCATGAAGCCGATGTCCCCTAGCTCTTTGCCGTAGACGGCATCAACATGGGGTTGGCGGAGGTCTTGGAAGGCGTATAGGAATGAGGGTATCTGGTCCTCTGTGCGGAGGTGCGAGAAGAGTTTGGCGAGGACGGCGCCGTCTTCAATGGCCATGGCACATTGCTGGATGGAGCCAGGCTGAAGATTGAGTCAGCATGAGCACTGTTGAGCGGTAGTGGATGGTTCTTACAGGAAGGGGATGAGCCGCCTCACCGATGACGATCATACGACCGTCGTCGTGCACCCAGTCCTCAAACTTGGGGTACTTGTTGACGGGGACACACACTGGATCCTGGGCCAGTTGGCAGAGTTTTCTTAGTCTGGGGATTTAATGAATTAGCCCGATGATAACATTGGGCAAGTATAAATAACTCACATAGGGTTGCCAGCGGAAAGGAGTTTATTGAATCCCTTTCTTGCAACCTTTTCGTCCCAGGCGCCCTCTTGGTGGTCAACAGGGCTGTACACAAACAAGCAGAAGTCCTCCGATGATCCACCCTGGAGAAATGAGTTCAGGGACGGGTGCGATACAATGTTCATTCCAGGGACACATACCATAGGGAATCCCAGGGCAGCACGTTCTTCACCGAACCATGAAAACATCGAGGTCTGTAAGATTCTGTCAGTGGCAAGCTCGGCCGAACTAGAAATGGCAACGTACATGCTCATATCTATAGAGATACCTGAGGGATTCTTCCTGAAGAATGGCGGACTTAGGAATGATCGCACTAGTAGATGACGATCAGAAGATGAATATCAGCGCTGGAAGGGAATTCCTCACCTGTACATATTCTTCCAGTGTTCAGGCTCTTCCTCCTCATCGTCGTTTAGCAACTTCCTGCACATACCCGATACCCCGTCGGCACCAATTATGACATCGGCTGATAGTGATTCACCCGAGGCCAATACTACTCTTCTGGCTTCCGGATCAACCGAGGTAACTTGACAGTTGAATCGAACTTCGCCGCCCAACGAGACAAGCTTGTCGAAGAGCATCTTCTGAAGGTCGGGGTACTGTTCGAATAGCCGTTAGTCTCGGGCATGAACCGGCGGTCTATAGCTGCATTAGGAAACGTACATGCGCAAAAACGAAGTCGCCTCGAGCGTCCTTCAGCATCTCCTCGTCCCAAGTGTGTGTTCTCAGACGTTCCCCTGACTCGTCTGCGTAAAGGTTGTCATGGTCAGAACAGGCTTAGGCTCGTAGGGGATGACGGCGGAACGTACACAATAGAAGGTCAATGCCTCCGGATTTGATTGATATCGATTGAAGCTCTTCCTGCATTCCCCAGTGATAGAAGATTTTCGAAAGGTTAGGGGGCATTCGGCATCCTTGAGAGTTCTGCCTGCCGTGAGCTCGTGCTTGGGAATACCCAACGATGAAAGACCTACCTCCGACCTCAAGGACTCATTCCGCTCCAATACTAGCACTCTATGTCCCACACGTCGCAAAGCAGCAGCACATGCTAGTCCGGATAGTCCTGCCCCAATAACAAGGAAATCAATAGCTAGTGTCGTTTGCTTGACTTGAGGCCTCTGGTGAGATAGTGAAATCAGCACGAGTGATATTTGTAATGGGCGCCCAGCCTAGGCACTCACTGGCATAGCGGACTCGTGAAATGGCGGACGGACAGTATGTACAGGACGGGGGAGGGGGACAACGAAAGAGAGGAGAGGTATGCCTCCGATTAAATAAAAGCCAATCAGCCAGGAGGGGGCATGCCGTATAGGTACTGTTAATTTGTGCCCAGGCTAACGGATTTCGCGAAAAGGAAGCAGAGGGTCCATTACACGTGTGTAATTCACTTTACCGAATCGAGATCGTGTTGGAACAGCCCTTAAAACAACCCTTAGCAGCTGACACACACACACATCGGCATCTCCGACTATCAGCGGAAGCATTTTTTTCATAAGTCGCCTTGTAGGTCCTTTCGACATTCACATTTAAGAGTCCAAGAATATAACACCAGTATAACGCGCGGTCGGGAAGGAATGAAATCAAGCTCAGGAAACCTTCTACAGGCTTTGCTCAGTTCTGCGAGAGAATTGATGTTCTACAGAGCTATCAGATGGGACCTGCAGACCGAGGCCGGGGTCCGCAACCAGGTTCTAGTTTTGGGGACCTCCGTCCGAAGCTTCCGGCTAAAAGTTGTGGACGTTCCCAAGACTTGGCGAACTGAGGATTGAAGAACCCGTTGATGGTGTGGGTAGCGATAGACTGGGATAGACATCCTTGCTGTCACCTGATGTGGGACGACTCACGGTGATGCTATCAGCATTCAATTATAGTAAAGATAGTGTCCAGGTGGGTCAATAGGGTAGAATTAAAGTATAGATATGGCCATTCATTACTACTGCTATTCAATTCAGCAACGTCGTTTAATTCCTCTTCTCGTTTCTTCAGCCCTAGAAGGCAAAGTGGGGATCGATCAGTAGGGAAGATCAGACGCAAGGAGCGATTGTAACCGGTCACCTGTATTCGAACATGAGTTGAGCCCCTACAAACAAACAGCACACAGCAGCCACTAAGAACTGTAGCCCTGAAGCGTAGCTCTATTTAGCGGCTCAGCGAGATACCGAAAAGGAGTAAGATTCACCTTGATTCGTTCCAAATAACCGTTCTACGTAAAAGCGTAGGCCGTCTGTCCCAATGACGAACCCTACCAGGTTGGCTGCCATCATCATCAAGATATTTAACGCAGCGCCGAAGGCACACACGGGCCGGTACCACGGCTCCTTCGCATACTGATGAAGAAGGCCCCAAAAAATCAGCACGACGCCCACAACATACTGAATGGTGAAGGAGATGAACATACGCGAGAAGCAGGGAGTAGCCAGGTCGCAGTAATTTCGGGTAAAATGAATAGACTGACGAGCCAACCCCAAGCAAGAAGCTTAAAGGTTAGGTCATGCCATAGAGCCACGAATGTAAACACCAGCAGTGTGTTCAGGAAGACGTTTCGGGCACCCCCTAGCGGGATATAGATATAACTGTAACAAGGGTCCATTGAATGCCGCCGGAGATAGTAGAAGGTTAAGGATAGCTACCGAATGATCCATAGGTTGTAACTTCGATGCCAGCTCCTCCAGAAGCCTAACGTAGAATAGTTATTGGCCATGCACCTGACCATGTTTTCAGGAGGGTCGACGTTATCCATTAGTGCCCATAGACGGAAGAACCGCCAGGGAATTAGTAACTGTACGAAAGTGCGAGTCAGTACCGCGATCACCGATCAAAAAAGGATACAACCACGGGAGGCTGAGCACATGCACGTATGCTCAGCCTCTCCGGGTGTGAGAGGATGGGGTCTAGATACGTACCTTTAACCAGACGATGATCAGGTTCCAGAACCCTATTAGACTAATCTGTGCAGGCGAGTTGCCTGTCCATGCCTTCGTGTCTTTAATGGCCACGACATACATGAAGTGCAGGATAAATTCCATCGTTAGAATGGAAATAATGAGGCGGAAGATATATTTTATTGTCGCATCCTGAGTTACAAACAGGGGTCGCCGATGCTGGTGAAGATTGGTGTAGGATCAGTCTGAATTCAAAGGCTGCGCAGGGTTGAACCGAACATACCTGCCAGAGATAGTCATTGAAGGTCATAATTGGTCCAGCGAGGTATAGCGGCGGATAGAGCACGTAGGACAGATAAGCCAGATAGGAGTACATGTGCGTGGGGTGGCTTGTGAGCCGCTGCTTCGACGTCATGGATGCATTTGGCTCGTCCACCTGTCAGGAGCCATACGGCGATTAGCACAGGCAAACTGCGTTAAAGTCTGATATTTACCTGGAGTGTTTCGGTGGCGTGGCATGCCCAGTAGTAATCCAAATTGAAGGACACCAGGCGGAGCATGGTTATATTGAAGCTAACGTACCAGCGAGGATAAGCTCCTCGCCACTGATCCTGCGAGGGCGGTGGATATGTCAAGCTACGAGGAGGGCTATAAAAGCAAGAGGAACATACGAGGAAGGATAGCGCGGGTAGGACGCTACCAAATTCGTAGCCGTGATATCGGTCATTGACGAAAAGCACCAGTCCATTGAAGACCCATGTCAGGAGCGGGCCAAATTTTGACCCGCGGAGGAATTTCGCAATGGCGTAGTTCACGGATAGAATAGCGAGAATCTTGATGGTGCTAGAGCCGTGCAAAGCCAGTAGCATAATGAGTGACAGCACAGTTTTGTACTTCAGGTGATGCAAATGGTGCGTGTATGAGTTCGGCTGACCCGGGAGTCTCACATAGATGAACTTCCCGAAGACGAAGGCCGAGAAGAAGGCCGTGAGAGACCAGATATTATTCCGGAATGAGCGATATTGGGCGTCACTGTTATCCTGCGCAACAATGTGAACTAGTGCCGGGCAAAATGCAGAACAGAGAACATACCACAGGCCGAGAGAAGATCCAGCCTTCCGACAGTTTATGCGAGAATTTGGAGTAATTAGGATTAGATGCTAACACATATATCAGCGTCAGTAAAATTCAAGGCTACAAAGAGTGTAGAACTTACAGGAACTGAGTTGTATGGGTATCCAAGCCATGATGGGCACAACAATGCAAGCGACGACATAGTAAATCTTGAACTCGGGTGTCCCCCATCTTCTAGGCGGCTTCTGTACCGTCTCGGTCTCCGACTTCTTCGTGAGCTGCGACGGTACATGTACCGTCAAATCGACGAGCCGCATGTCTCGAATTCCTGTGATTTTCGGCTGCAATTGTAGTGGTGGTAGTGAAAGCGAGTCCAGTGGCAAGCTCTCCTCTGGCTGGTAGTTGACCTCGTCTTGTAACGGCTCGTATTGGTATATTAGAGGGTATCCGTCGATATTCATGGGCGTCTTGAGGCTGTAATTGGTGCTCTTGCCGTTGTCGAAAAGACCATGCCGCTGCAAGAGGTTCTACGACGAATGTCGGTGAAAGGACAATTGACAGGTCATGTGACCTTACACGTCTCGTGCATTCGCGCACGCGACGCGTCTTGTTTTGAGCTTGGACGAACAGCAACATCTAAGGCAAGTCCATGGACCAAGCCAGAGGGTGAACTTCGATGTTTTCGGGCATCGGCCTCTGGGACAAGGTCTAAGCAACTTCGTGTCGCAATCGCTTTGGGTCCTATGTCCATGACACGGCCATCGGTTTGACAAGCATAAATCCAGAACATCGTCGCCTATAACTTCTAGCGACTGCAGGCAATAACTTAGCTGGACCCTCCAGCTTCACACAGCACCCACAGCCAGACCTTAGAGCTCCACAACCCATGATAACGGCGAACTGGTCGACATCGAAACTGCTCTACCGATCATGATCAGCAAGTGACATGACATAGATCGGCTTCCAGGCTCTCTTTTCTCCGTATTTCTGCTCTAGAAGCTCATGAGAGAAGAACTACCTCCTCTAATGAGCTCCCTTTCAATGATAACTGATGTGCGTCCTGGTTCCTTTGATGGAGGCTGCAAATATCTGTCACTCGGCAACTCAAACTCTTTGAATTTCCAATATCTGATTATACTAGCCCGCCATATTTCCTTATCTATCTCTCTACCGCCGGGCAACTAAACGCTATTTATCCAGGCTCAGATTCGCCTACAACGACGGGATCTAGGTACCTCCGAATGACTACGGTGCCGCTTGAACCCTCAGGCTCAATCGTCGATTCTGGGGCGCCTTTGAACGTTTTCTTGTAGATGTATCCTTTCCACCTAACGGATACCAGATTGTTGATGCCATGATATGATCCCCACCATTCTTTACTTTTGAAGACACCGACGTCGGAGTCACGAAGGGGTAACCTAGCGCCGTAAGTCGCCTCTCTGATCATCCTGCTCAAAGCAAAGCCACGGTGGCAGATACCTTTTTGCTTAGGGGTTTCCCTTTGCTGGCAGATCAAGTTTCCGCGGCCAACAAAAAGGACGTGAATTCAATGGACAGCTCGCTGCTTCTTGCGTGATGCTCGCACCCATCATGGTGGTATAAACCCTGGATGTCTGCCACGGATGACATGATCCCAGTCGGTTTTGGGGCTCTGCCCACGACAGACCCTTTGCCGTCTGAAGAAGCTGCGAGCTTCTGGTATCTTCCACCACCACACCCACTTTCTATTGATTATTCTGATAAGCACACCACTCCCCGAATCGCCGAAATACTGCTGTCGGTCGAACAGGTCTCTCACTGGGACCCACTAGCAACTGGGACCCTATCCACATGGTTCCGTCTGCCTCACCTACTTCCAGCAGCAACCAATTTAGGGCAAGGCACGCCCCATAACCTGGCGTGCGCCATATACTACAGTATCGATGTTTCCTGCCGAAACCGAGTGACAGATGATCGCCTTGCGACCCGAATATGTACTGAGACCCAGAGGCATCAAAATGCGGGAGACAGAGTCCTTGGGTGCGAACGATCGGCTAGCATTGACATCTTAATTAAACAAGTAGCAGGCGGCTCGTTGCCGAGTCAGCGCTTGATGCTCTTGACAAGATATATTCGGGAAATTCGCGAACAGAAGGCAGTAGAAGTCGAATGGCCTACTGGCCATGCTGGCGAGCCGAGGGGAGGCTCCGAATTTCTGTTTTCCACCACATGCCAAGAATTGAATGTTCTGCATGGCTCTCGCACCTAACCTCGGAGAAAGTAGAATTCCATTTGTTCTGTCTATTCAAAGGATATTGTACAGCGCCACATTCCCATCAGTCATGCCGCGAAGCTTGATTAGCCAGGTAATCCCGTCTTGCAGCTTCATCCCTACCCTGCTGAGTGTCCTGAATCTGACCTTGCAAGGAACTCCCGTTTAATGACTGTTCCAATAGGTTGCCAGAGGTATCTCCAGTCACAGTGTTGGCAGCTTTGTTAGGTAGAGAGTGCAAACGCGTTCGGTTAGAATTTGATATTAGAACCCTACCCCAGATCGTAAACGTACCATTGGCTCGCCGGCTTTGCTGTGTGTTTTCGCTGGTCAAACGTGCAGCACTACCAGAATCCCCAACGGCTTAATTGGAATAAGTAGAAGAATAAAATCCATTGCGACCTCCGATTTCAAACTCACATTCATTGACCAAACTGCCTTGGAAACCTTCGGTTTGATGGTACTCGTCGCTCATTTTGTTACCGAAATACGAAATTTACCCCGCCTCTTATAAGAGTAGAGTGCGGCGCAATGACGTATGATACAATGTCGACCGTATGTTGCCAGCGGCTCGATCACCATCGAACTCCTGGGTGATATTTGTGGAGATGACGACATATTTGACATACTTTTCTGTGAAATAACGGAGATCCGGCTGCAATTCCGCTGGTTTGACGCCCAAAACAACACTTTCGACGGAATTTTGATAAGATTTATAGGGAAAGCACTGGCACCAATGTCGACTCAGCCGCGGGATACACCATGGTCTGATGGTCAGAATTGTCCAAGAATGGAGCTCAAGCACTTATGAATTCATGAATGCTCATAGGTGACAGAAACGTCCGCCAGATGACCAGCTTGGGCAACCATTTGCTCCGACCGAAAATGAAATGTCAAACGGACGATCGATATCAGTCAAATGGCCTCCTCGTGCCACCACCTGGGCCACTCCTTCCTCTCTCTGGAAGAAAAAATGAAGGAAGATTGACCAGAGACCAGAGAATGCGATGAGCACGCGCGCACCAAGACCTCCGAAATCAAATGGGATGGGGAAGGCACTGAAATGAACGGTCGAGACCCAGAACTTCCTGTTCAGTTGACCTCAAACGCCTGCTCCAACTCCACTTACCCCTCGAGAGCCAGGCAACGCGAAGAAAATGGGAAATCGACCGCACTTGGGGATGCCCCACGGGCCGACTCTGCAGGACGGGCCCGACAGTACCTGGTGAAGAGCTCGCGTGGCCAGAAAAATTTGAAGCTAACCATGAGCAGGCTGCAAATCCATCCCAGTTGGGTATGGAAATTGAAGTGATAAAAGTTTTTGGTGCCTTAAGTTATGAGATGGTCATTGCAAGTGGCTGCACAAGTCTCCAGTTCAAATGCTCGCAGCCGAAGGTAAGCAACGATGTGCGTTTACGGAATGCCCTTGTACTGTTTCTGGGTTGTGAACCGTGGTGAGGTTCAGGATTTACGTTGAGGCATGTAAAATTGAAGCTGGTAAATAGGGGTACTGTAATTGTCTCAAGTAGATGTGGTCCCACTTGAAGCTGAACACCAGTCCAATTTGAACACCAACCTGCCAGTAGTCGTGTGCAGAACCCAGGTATCGAAGACATGCGGCTCCGAAGGTTACTGAGTATTTCAATCCAGAGGGCTTCCATATGGACCGCGTTGTGGTTCTACCATAATACTAAAGTATTACAATCTCGGCGCTCGCGGCCTCCAGGTGCGATTTGAAAAGCAGCGGAGGGGTAACCAGCTAGGTGACTGTATTTGCTAAAATCCTTCCAAAGGTCAGTCTTCTGCAGTGCGTCGGGAATCCCACTTAGCGCTTGGAGCCAGCAAGGAACGCTAATAGCTGAGGCTTGCTTTGCGATCATGAACAGTAAACAGACTTTCAATATCGAGCAATGTCACATCACTTCCAAGTCAATTGCATTGGATGTAGTTCTACGAACCAGGTAAAAACTACAGAAAAATCCCACACCCACGCTCTATTTCTTGAGAGTCGGCAAGATCTTCTGGTACCCTTCCAGATCCTCAATATACTGCTCATGCAACCCATTCAGATTCGACAACTCCCCCTGCAACTTCTTCTTCTTCGCCGCATCTTTCTCCTTCTTGATCTCGCTGGTTTTTGCCTTGATCTTGGGCTTGATTTCCGAAATCCACTGCTTGCGAGTCTTGATGTAGTTCTCGCACTCAGCCTTGGTCAGACCAGCGGGCGATGGGGTCCTGCTAGCGCGAAGAACGAGGACGTGAGAGATATCTTCGGAGCGGATGCCCAGCTCAGTGAGGTCCCTGGCTACGATACCCAGGCCGTCGTCAGAGTACGCCCGAGCGATGTATCGGTGGGAGGAGGGTGCGTATTCGCGAGCGACGAGGCTGTCATACTCGTTGGAGTATGCACGGGCAACGAGGGCTTCTATAGCGTCGTCATAGGAGTATGCACGCGCAGACATGGCAGCGGTAATGGCGAGGAGGATGGTGGCACGAATGGAAACCATGATGAATGTACTAGTTTACTGTAAAGAGAGGATCCTAGTCAATGCTCTGGAGCCGCAAAGCATTTCATGCTAACGTACTTTGGATTATAGAGAACTGACGGCCTGCGTGTGGTTCGAGAAGAATCGGGTGCTTGGAGGTAAGTGAGAGTAGTAGCTGTAGTGAGTGGCTTTCCTTCCAGAGGTGCTGCTGTTCCAAGAGACGAGCAGCCAGCTTTTATATCGTACGGAAGCTCGGATAGCAAGAGACCCCATTCCGTGGAAATTGTTCCCAATCCTCGGGTGTACCTGTAGCGGTCAGGCTCGGTCACGACTAGTTCATAATCTGGTCATTCAGTGTTGGGAGATTGAAACAAGCCCGAGATATCCTGGCCACAGAGCAGCTCTCCAAGAGGCGGTTATCAGCGCTTAGCGTCGAACGCAGGAAATATGACTGAAGAATATTTCACTCCGATAGTAGAATAGCGCCATCCATGGTCGCCATGATGCTAGCAGCGCCGCGAGCAAGCAGGAATGTCCGTTTGAGACCGTCGGTGGGAGGTCTACGCTACTCGCGGATCATTATGCATACAGCTAAGGGGGTAAAAAGTATTGAGCACACGTTTTATCGCCCGAAGCCAATTGAACGCCAAACAGCCGCATATATCCAGCTTGTAAAACCCAGGTATCGAAGGCCTTCTAGTGAACCGACGTTGCAGAAAGTTCTGAACCCGAGAGTATCCATGCGAGTCGTGCTTGCGGCTGTCCGGAAGATTCTTTGAGACTCGAGGTAGACGGAGAACAACCACCCAATGGGACTTTGTCATTTCGGGTAAGAAATACATTCGGAAAAGCGGGTATCCCAAAACAAAACTCAATCCTTAGATACTGAATAGATATCTGCGAAACATACGAGTCAGTTCCAATCCTTTCGACACCCATGCGGGCAGAAAAATAGGCGATGACATACCCGTAAATTATCTTTCCCCTCACATGATGATACAATCCTTCTTCTTCCCCTTCTTCTCTGTCTTCTCCCTCATCATATGCAACTCCTTCTGCCTCCTCTCCTCTTGCTCCCTCGCCAACTGAATCTGCTCCGACTCATGCCTCTCATACCGATGATACTCCTCCGCCTGTAACTGTCTCGCTAATTCCTGGCTGTAGTCAAATCCAGTCAGCACCAACGCCTTTCAATTCAAGAGAAAACATACTCAGACAACCCATCCACACCCACCCCAGCCTCCTGCGCTCTCAACCTTGCCTCTTCCTCCTCATGTATCCTCACCGCATCTTCCGCTGTATGCCCCGCCCAGTCCCCGCCAACGGGGTTGGACCGCTTGAACCACGAGTCGACGAATACGCCGGCTGAGCCGTCAACATCTTCGATGCGTTCCCAGACAACGGTGGGTTCGTTGAAGAAGACTTGGTCGGTGGCGAGCATGTAGAGGGATGAGGCGTGTTGGGATTGTTCGAGTGCGGGACTTTGGGTTGGGGTTTGGGCTTGAGAGCTTGATCCAGGTTGGGGGTCTTGGATGGTCAGAGATGAGATTGGGATTTCGTTGGGCTCAGAGGGTGGCGCGTGAGCGGAAGGTTGGGCATCGTCCAGAAGTTGGAATTGGTCCCCTTGTTGCGTGGGGCTGTTTGCAGGGTCGGATGTAGGAGCAAAGGAGGCTTCGTCCTCGGGGGTGGATTTGTAGAGCACAGATAGATGTGAGCTTCGGAATAGGGCAAAAAGAGTGCCAGGTGGGACGGTTGAAGCGAGGTGGAATAGTCCGTGGTATGTTAGTTGAGATTGAGTTTGTTCGAGGAAGTGGCGTATTGTTAGGGCTGGGAAGAGAAAAAAGGCGTAAGTTCATGTTGCAGATAAGGCTTGCAGAATGAAAAGTGGAAGAAGTGCAGAATCTAATGAACATCAAGAACCATACGTACCATTTTCAACTTTTCTCCGTTCTTCAGGTGTCCAGTCCTCTTGCCTCCTCCTCCCGCCTTCTTCTTGAGGCATGGTCTCCCCAAGGAGAAGGATTCCTCCAGCGATATGATCAGCCTCTGCAATGAGCCCAACTGCACTGTCATAATCTTGCGTCTTTTCTTCCCGCATTGCTTTTGCCTCCAAGGAATCTGGGTCTACGAGCCAGCCATGGACCAGGTCAATTCCAGCTTGTGAGAAGAGCTTCAGTTCGCCTCCAGCGGTTTGTGTAGCAGCTTGGAAGGAGCTTGAAGATGTAAATCGTGGGTTGAGGTCAAGCCCCTCTGGAATAAATGGTCAGCGCCACTTGACTCCTGGATTTAGTTGTTGTTGAAGAACATACTCTGGGTATGAGGCATAATCGACAGAGCAGCAGAGATGTCAACATCAGGAGAGCTCAAGAGAAGATATTCTGCAACGAGCTGCGAGAGAAACTCGTACGAGACCGTTGAGCGAGTTGGTGGCTCAATGGTGATGTTCTTCCGTAGAATGAGGATATTGCCTATGGTTTAGCAGTCATTTTCGAGTCTTTACAGGCTGTATTTGACGAACATATTGCAATGAATGAGCATGGCCTGTTCAAAGGGCGGTTAGCAGGGAAGCGAAGACAAACGCCACGGTAAAGGCTCCTGACCCGTTGAAGTTCTGCGTGATGATCTTGACTTCTTCCCCCTTGAACTTGATGGTCTTCAAGTACCAAACATCTGCTTGCGACTGTAGCGTTGGCGACACGACTTCTGCCATGGTAAGTTCTGGGTTTAGGAGAATGTGGTCAAGCTTCAAGCTGAATACAGCATCGGCAACGTCGTGATGGGCCCTTAGAGGGGCTCAATTGGCTGATGCACCACCATTGACAAGGTCCTCTTGGTACTGGCAATAACTGCGCATTGTCCACAGCCAAGGGGTTTCTATTGTCCATATTTCTCTGGGGAGCGCTTTAGCCTGTTGCCCAGATGCTTGACATCTGCTGTGCCCGACTTGGTTGCCTGGACCTCAAGAGCGGCACATCTCAGAAACTCATGAAAAACCAACACCGAGATCTAGGAAGAAAAGTCTATTGATCCTTGTAGCTATCGTGATACAGTATACAAATAGGAATATGAATTACATGTAAACGTTACTATGAAGATGAAGTCCAAAAAAATCACGACATATGCTTTTCGTTAATCGATGAAGACTCGGGGCTAGGTTTGTTAGGATAATTCGGTTGCGTCACAATCGAAACTGGCTTCAGCTCCCATCGCCTGTACAGAGGCTTCCGAATGAATATCTTCCACAGTTCAATCCACAGGACGAAGACGGCAGACATCGCAACGACGATGCCCCACTCCCAGCTGATGCCTTTCTGGTAGAATACACGGGTATTGAAGCCAGGAATATAGATCGCTGGAGCAAAGGATATTGGCGTCAGGTATCAAGATAGGTAAGAAAGTGTAGTGACTCACGTAGCACGACGCTGATCATCCCTCCAACTACGGACCAGAGGAGGACTTGGTTGGCCCACATGTCCTTGACGAAGAAACGACCGGGGTTTAAGGAGAACATAGACCGCTCAACTAGCAAAACAACGAGATGAGGACCATTGCAGTAACGAGTGTAGAAATATACATACGTGACTTGAGCTCCAAGGCATACAGCAAAATCTGGAAGATGAGCGTGGCAAAGACAGTAGACCGGGCTCGGAAAACCGTCTCGCAGGATTCCGTGAGTTCATGGTTGCAACCCTCGCCCAAAAAGCCGTCGCCAACACCATACACGACGATGACAAACTAAATTCCTATCAGCAAAGCAGCCGAAATTTAACAACTAGAGTAGCTTACGCTTGCCAAGCAGGTGCCTCCCATGATGAAGCCGTAGGAGAAACAATCGATAATGACCGGCCAGGTGAAGACACCTTCCTTTACAGGATGCGGCGGTTGCTTCATGAGGTTGGCTGGAGCACCTTCCAGACCAAGGCCAAATGCAGGTGGGGAACTCGTGAGCTAGGGGAAGGAATAAGTTGACCGACCCTGGAGATGGATTGGTAGTTACGCACCATATTGACCCACAAGATTGCAAGAGGGCTGAGTGGGAACACACTGACTCTGTGATCATCAATGAAGCAGAGACCAATGACCAGAACAACGACTTCAGCAACGTTGGTGGTGAGGAGATGGAGGATGAATCGTTGAATGTTGAGGAATAGACGACGCCCTTCTCGTACCGCGACACGGATAGAGTCAAAATTGCTGGGAGGTTTGAATTTAGCAAGGTGGTCATCATAGAATCAGGTTGAGATGCTCACTCGTCAGTCAGCACCAGGTCGGAGGCATCTTTGGCAACGTCTGAACCTGCCATGCCCATCGCTATTCCAACGGGTGCGAGCTTCAACGCAGGCGAGTCATTGACACCATCTCCAGACATCGACAAGTGTTTTCCACGACGCTTCCCGGCATGAATCATCCGCACTAGACGGTGAGTCAAGATATGTTCCAAGCAGCAATTTTTGGCGAATCTCACCTTTCGTCTCCGGTGCACATCGAGCAATAACCAAAGGCAACTCGGGCAGAGCATCGATTTCTTCATCGGTAAGCTTGTCGAATTCGGTGGCCTATCAGAACCGGATAGTCAGCCATCAGGCTCACTTGAAATACGGCAGTACTCACCGTCATGACAGCACTTTTCGGCGCATCAGGTCCAATGATTTCGACAGATTCAGCGATAGCTCTGGCTGTGGTGAGATGATCGCCTGTAAGCCTGAAGAAGATGTCAGAAGGAGTAGGTGAAGATGGAAGGACGGAGCGTACATATGGACGACAATACCGGCCTCCTTACAAGCCCTGACAGCACCGACGGTCTCAGGTCGCGGCGGATCGAAGATTCCAGCGAGTGCAAGGAATGTAAATCCCTGTTCCGCTTCCTCTCGTGTAAGGTCCTTCAAGTCGGCAGTATCCATGGTCCTTTGAGCGATGCCAATTACTCGGAGGCCTTGGGAGGCGAGCTCTTCAGCCTTGTCCATGATAACTTGCTTCACCGTTTCCGTCAGTGGTGCAGTATCCTTGGCATGCTGTTCAGGTCGTGGAACATAGCTGACGCAGGTGCCCAAGATTCTTTCGGTCTGTTCAGACGATGTGAGCCTCAATACGGGAGCCAAAACTGAAGAGGGCGTACCGCTCCTTTCGTAAAACAGACTACACCTCCTTTGGCCTCGTTATCACGGTAGACAGTAGACATCCTCTTGACTTCACTCGAGAAGGGGAACTCGACCAATAGCTCGAACCTCTTCGTTTCCTTGGGTTTTCGGGATTCGTCCTTCTCGTTGGTGATAACTCGACCCATCGCAGGGCGGTGGCTAGGCTCGTCCTCGGCGGCATCCGATGTGAGGCTGGGGCGTCCCAGGCCAAGTTTGGTAGCGAAGACCTGAAGGGCGACCTCGGTGGGGTCTCCAGTTGACTTCCATTCGCCGCGCAAGTTCTTGTGGATGCTGGTGGAAAAGAGTTAGGTTCAATGATGAAGGAAGGGTAAAGGGAAAAGGGCGCACGTCGCAATATTACACAGAGCAGCCACACGGATGGCTTGGGCCAGGCCTTCCACCATAGACTGGGGGTTCATGGTTGAACCATCCTCGCGATTGACGGCGCCTGACGGGTTGAGAGCATCCTGCTGCACCTCTGCAACGAGTTCTGCAGAGCTTGACGGGTCACCGCATACCACGAATTTGCGGACTGACATCTTGCCTATAACAAACATCAGAAAGGTATCACTTTGGAAACGAAAGATGATAACGTTACCTAGAGTCAAAGTTCCAGTCTTGTCACTACAAATATCTGTGACGCCACCCAAGCTTTCCAAGGCATCGAGTTTCCGCACAATGACATGTTCCTTCGCCATATGCCTCGTCCCAACAGCCATGGTCAGAGTGAGGACCGCGACGAGTGATTCCGGAATGATTGCGATAGCCGTGGCGATGCCATAGAGCACGACAGAGTCGTTAAGGATGAACCGGGCGACGGAAAACACAATGATGATGAGAAGGATGGCGCAGCCAAAGAGGAAGTAGGCGAGCTTGTTGAGCTTGATCTGTAGAGGTGTTCCGGTTGTTAGGCCACTAGAACAAAGTCAGCTAAAAGATGCAGTGATGGGTTTCAGAACACGTACAGTACTCGACCCGCCTTGGATTTAGCACGCTTGTACCAGGGCCTCTTGTCTTCAGTTTCTTTAGACTCCTGTTTGCCGCTGATAGCTTGCGCAATGCGCCCGATCTAAGTCGAAGTTAAGCTGAGAGTTCTTCTGGAGGATTGGGCTTGACGCCTCACCTGAGTATCCATAGCCGTAGCGACAACTATGCCAGTTCCTCGACCTTTAGTGACGACTGTTGATGCATAGCAAAGATTGATACGGTCACCGATAGGGATATCGAGTTCATCGTCACCGAATGTCTCGATGTTTTTGGCGACTGTGCTAAGTGTCACCACGAGTGCTTCACAGAGACCTTTAAATGACATACCTGGAACTGACTCTCCAGTGAGCAATTGTTCCGACACCTCCAAGTTCGAGACGGAAAACATCCTGATCTATGTTATACATGTTAGTTGACCTCCTCAAAGGCATGCAAAAATGCTTGGCCTACATCAGCTGCGACAACGTCTCCAGTCTTCACCATGAGAAGATCGCCAGGGACAACATCCCTCGCAGGGATGGCGATACTTTCACCGTTCCGGATCACCAAAGCCGTTGGGGATGAAAGCTGTCGTAGTGAATCCATCGTCTTCTCGGCTCGATACTCCTGGAAAAAGCCGACACTGGGCGACTTTGAGTAAGCTTTTCATGTTGGAGATAAACTATCAACATACGTTGTATTCAATACGATGACTGCAGCGATAACGGCGCCTTCAATGTAATCTTGAACACCGAAACTGAGCGCCAGCGCAGCAAGTAGAACGACCGTCAAGGCGTTAGCTAGAGTAGATGTCAAAGATAAGAAAGGCTTCTGAGATATGGTTGAACTACGCACCTATCTGCTTGATGAGAACCTCCCACGCTGAGACGCCGGAATCGCCTTGAAGCATGTTCGGGCCACAAGCTTCAAGTCGTCTGGCAGACTCATTCTTGGAAAGCCCATCGGAAGTCGAAGTTCCCAGATCTTCCGCCAAATCTCGAATCGAAGTCGTATGTGCAGAAGGGGCAACAGAGGAAAATTGAGGATTTTTGGGCGGAACCGTGACCGAAAAGGTCGGGTTCGTCCTGCTATTAATTTTCAGCCCATCTCGCTTCTTGAAGAAACCCATAATCCAGGGGGGGTCAATGAAGAAAGCAGGTGGAGTTCGGAGCCGTCTATCTTATAGATTTTGAAGAGGTTTGCCAAGCCGGATAGGTTCCAAGTTGTACGGTGTATGACCGCATAGCATTGTCTTGGTTCCTATACAAGGCAAACATAGAGTCTCATATATGCTCGGCACAGGGAGAATAATTTTCTTTCGGCGTAAAACTCTGTAGAATCACGCAGCAGAAATGAAAGGCCTAGATTCGTTTATCATATACATCATACACGATGCCAATACGGAAAAGGGTAAATCTGCATGTAAAGGAGATTAAACTGGGCGGAAAACTTGGAAGAAAACGCCTAGGATCACGTACAAATTTCTTGCAAACGATAAAAGAGGTCAGAATAAGTTTGCGCCACAGTTATGACCTCGAAGTTGAGGGATTTAAGCTGTCGTCGTCGAAGACAACATTTCGACCGGTCCTAAACTGGCTAACCGCCAAGCAGGGGCAGTTGTTTGTCTTTGTCTGGGCACGGAGGGTTTTGCCAAGTATAGGCAACAAGCCACAACAATGTGACTGCAATGTGACCCACGGCCACAGGTGCCTTAGTCTTCGACTCCAATGCGGTTCTTGGCTCACGGTTTTAAGTTCGCAATTCCGTGAAGCAGGGAAAAAAATGTACCTTAATAAACGGCGGACGTTTTGTAGGCTTGGTGTAAGCTGTTGGGTTCGGGACGCAATAAACGGCTCACAAAGTACAGATTCAACCTGAGCTTCAGTTGAGAGTCGATGCATGATATTTTGACCTTCTCTTCTTCGATGACTCAAGGGTGATCACGTCTTCCGATAACTCGCAGGTGGTTTTCTCTGAATACATTTTTTCACTCTGCACTATCTACGCCAAGAATTGCGTCTGCCCTGTGCCGGACTCGCAAACACCTGGACTCGTTTCACACCTTTCGCCAAGAATTAACCAAAGGTCTGCATCACGTATATTCTAGGGCCTAATTAAGCACAACCTTTGCCCAATGTTCAGATAGAGATCCATGCTGGCTACCTTTACCAGTCCAAGCTCCGAAGCAAATCAGTCCATTTTTACTTTCAATTGAACATACAGGAGGTACCCTTCCAGCTGCGGCCCTGAAGTCTGATATCGTGCTCACTCGTGAGAGAGCAAGCCCCTCGTGTTTTCAGTAGGAATAGAGCAAGCTCGCAGTCCAAGTCGTGATTCAAGAGGCTTTTTTTCACCTGCTCGCACTATACTTCAACTGACTTGGTTTTCTGGAATGTTGAGGATTGGTGGAAGTTGACCATTGCAATCAGAATGTTCTGGCCTCCCATTTGCATCTTTCATACCTCTATCTTGATTGAAGGCGCCATAACCACATTGATCTACCACATTCTACAGTACTCACACTGATTTGCGTACTGATCGTTCAGACCCCCAAGAATTTCCGAGTGCTTCAGGCACTCCGCCGAGATCGGCAATCAAAAGCGAAGTAAAGATTAGATTAGATCGCTGTCCAAATAAGGACGTGCACATCGGTTGCGCGAACGTGACTGCATGCCTTACAAAAAGACAATAAGCAACGGCTGGGTTCTTCTTCTCACTTCCTTAGATCCGTTCCCCGTGGAACGACATTCCTGGGGTGCATGAATCTAGGCTTCTGCGATATCTGGGCCCCAATCTTGAGAGGGCGGCAGCAGTTAAGGTCAACACCCAGCCAATTGGCCGCAACTGTACCGTTCGGAGGATAGGTACAGGTCCTTTGTGAGGTCTTTGCTATCATTTGCAGCAAGAACAATTATCTAAGCCCATTCCTTATGGTCGAACCTCGCGCTTGTTGCCTCTGGGGCGATCGTCTAACGACACGCCGGGCAGGCTATTCTAACTATTGGGTCCCCAGGACAACCCATTGCAGCGGGTAGTTTGACCTCTCGTATCCAACGATGCCACTGGTCCTACTCTGCTCCAACGAAGGCCCACGTCCATTCCTATATCATTCCACTGAATTGGAACTCGAACCCCGGCGATTCTCACTGCGCTTACCACGCCTCCATTACAACTCTGAGCCCTTCGCAATCTGACTCGGCCGGGCCTCCTCCCCCTCCACCTCATCATGCGCCCACAAACCATATGGCACTGCCAACCACTCACAATAACCTGTAACTGGTTCGGCATTCCCTCCCGTACACGTTCCTCTCTGCGGTAACCCAATCGTTCTTAGGTCGGACTTTGAGGGCACCTCGGGCTCCTGGTCGGATCTGGTGCGGCGGCAACATAATAACCACTTGCAGCACGTTCCATCTCTTTTTTTGTTCGACTGGCGGGTATACCTTAACTTAGACTGCTCATGACACTTTGTGTTACCTCAGGAATGGAGGGCGGTTAGGGGGACGGTGACGCGATGAGGTACGCTGAGGTACGGACTGCCAACTGCCACCCACCTCCTGGAAATTTTGACGATCACAGGAGTAAATTTGCCCAGAACATCTATGGGACGACTCAATACATGACTCGGCAAGTATGACCGCGGTATCTGGTTTTCTGACATATCTTGAATGAAGACTATTCTCTGTCTTTTCCGGAGTTGATCCTCTATTGTCGATGTATGGACGATTGCTTGGGCCAGTCTGGACATCGCCTTCTGGCCAGATGCATCAGGTACATTCCGTACCCTCCACCCCAATTATGTTTTGGACAAGGTTTTATGGCGAGTGGACCACGACAACGAAGAGCGCTGTTCTGAAGTGTCGCCAGAGCTATAGAAAAGTCGATCGACATGGGTCATTGGATTGGGGCTGGAGGTAGACTGTGCTCTACGGTATGCGCAGTAGAGACGGTTCTCTTAGGAACGATTCTAACGACCGTAGTGCTAATAGAAGTATCAATAAGAAACATCTGACAACATGCCGCGAGGATTTCAGAAAAGATACGAGCAATGCATGATTCTCAGTCCAAATAAGTCAATTACCGCGCACGTTATTGTTCAATCAAGAAGTGCCTGGTCAAAGATAACCTCCGTTGGGACGATTGGCCGAAAGCCCGTTCCGCCGCTATTGTTAACGTCAAATCGTCGACAATAGGCAATGTGCCGACTACTGATCGCACGTCATGCTTAGGAGGAACAGGTCCTTGCTACGCCCGCCGCCCAGACACACAATAGACCATGGGCTTGGTGGCCTATAAAACCAAGTCAAGCGAGTGTGGGTCCCCTCAGAAACCCGTCTTGTGAAACCCCCTCTGCCTCTTAAGCCTCTTAAGTGCCTCTCTTCGCAGGAACTTGCACTCAGGTTATTTGTTCTCAAAACCACTCTTTGCGACACCACCTTCACCTGCTCTAATGGACGCTTTCCAAACTCTCGCTGAGCTCACAGCCTCCCTCGGTTTCACAAACACTCAGACCGAGTCCTCTGTCGAGTCATCGCCTTTGCCCACACCAGTAGATGAGGACAAGAACAACCAGTACCTCTGGTGCGTAATCGCCTGAAAAGGCGCCTTACGGAAGGTTGCTCGCTACTGTATCATTATTGACTCTAATATTCTCTGGTAAGTTTGTCAATATCTCGATCATTTGCGAAACGGGCCACTCACCCTATTCCTCCTACAGAAAAATTATTTCTGCTTCCGAACCATTGGGTTCTACATGGCCGTCGCCTCTTGGAGTGCTCGATGCATGTTGCCGGGCCAGAGGACGAGCATTAATGGCCACCCTAATCATCATACCACCTTCGACTTCAGCTTCGTTCTTAGATACCATTTTTCTTTTCTTGCCAGGGTTAGCAGGAGGGACAATCTGCCTGGGGCATACCGCGCTACACACTCACGAACTCATCATCTGTAATAGATACCACACTCATTATTGTACACTTTCATACTCATCACCATCATCTGTCATCGGGATTATGCATAGCTTGGACTGAATGCAATATATTATTGGGCATTTCTAGACTGTCTATCGGGATTGAGCTTGACGACGAGCAGAACGACAATAACGATGTTGGCGGCAAGAAAACAAAAAGCACGGCGCCAATTGGCTGAAGGGGACCGGTAAAGTACTTTTATCACGTGGTCGCTTGTCGGGGCGGAGTCCCAAGACCTCCCGAGTCCCGACCAGCATCCTCCAAAACTCCAAACTCCCTTTCACTATCGCCGCAACGATGTTGACCACTAGAACTGTTGGTTTGGGTGCTGCTCTCAGGAGGACAGCGTTTGCTCCTAAAATCTGTGCGTCTGACGGGCCTTTTTGCAAGAATTTTGGCTAACATGACTGATTTCCAGCCAGGAACCAAGTCGCTCTGCGAAATGCTTTCCAGCGACGGTAAATGCAACGTAAATCATGGCGGGAGATCCAGGAATACTCATTTGGCTACTGAATTGCAGATGCATCCAAACAGACTCCTTGCCACCCAGCGCAGCGACCGAAATCTTGAACAAGCAGCGTCTGAAACGCCCCTCCAGCCCCCACTTCACCATCTACCAACCTCAATTGACATGGACTGCCTCTATCTTCAACCGTGTCACAGGTTCCGCCCTATCCGTTCGTAAGTAGCTTCTTGCACCTCCCGAAGCCATTCCGACCCTTTATCACAATCTACAGTCCTCTACGGATTCTCCATCGGCTACCTTTTCGCACCTGGAACCCTCGACAGTGCTCACATTGTCGAGTTCGTCCAGGGACTTCCTGATTATGTGAAGTACACCGGCAAGTTCATACTGGCATTGCCATTCACCTTCCACTCCTTCAACGGCCTGAGGCATCTGGCGTGGGATATGAACAAATGTACGAAGGCCCGGTCTAGACTCTACTCCGAGTGTTTCACTAACATATCCTCTTTTCTCTCTAGTCATGACCGTGAAGGGATGCTACACCACGGGATACGCAGTCTTGGCAGCCACTGGTGTTTCCACAGCCGCCCTCGTAGCCTACTTCTAATCATCTAGTTTCGGTATACAGTAATCCACAACTTTCCTTGACATGACACTACCATCAGGGCAGACCTTCCTGAGTTCGTGCAAAAAACATGTATACATGAAGGAAGACCTCAGCCTGAAATAATACAACAATTTATGCATGTGGAAAAAGCAAGTAAATGACGATGACGGCGTGATGCACTGCACTACTTCCTACTAATGATTCTCTTCCGCGCCTATTTTACGCCTCCTACTATCAATCAATCATCCTTCTTTCCATCATGTGCGCTCCCATTTGAAGGTGCTCTCCTAGGTGGCGGGCCCATTGAAAACCCATTTCCGTTTGGGTTCGGCGAAGCAGGATACGTTGCATACCCCACTCCGGGTGTACCAGGCGCCTGGGGCGCAGGCGAAGATGGAACAACAGGACTAGCCTGCTGAGACGCCATCGAGCCTGTATGTGGCGTATAAGGTGAAGACACACTGAGGTGGCGCTGGTGGGAGGACTGCCTGCTCGACATTGGAGGAGGCGCAGGGGAGGACGTGCCTGGGTTTGGAGAGGAGGGGAAAGGCGACGGTCCGAATGCACTCTGTGGGATTCCAAGTCCGTAGGCGGATTGAGGTGTGCCGACTCCAGAATAGGGGGAGAAAGGCGAGGGAGAGGAAGGGAAGGCGCTTCCAGGGGCGGGAGTACCGGCGTAAGAGCCTGAGTAGGGTGACTCTCCGCCTTCCATGACCCAGCCTGAACCTTGTCTGACCATCTTTCCTGAGGTTTTGCGGGAGCGGAGGTCAGAGCCACCCCACTTGGATCGGAGGCCGACTTTGACTCCGGAGGATTCTGCAGCGACGATTCCGTTGGCTTGGTCTGCTCCGGTGACAACTTCGACTGCGCGGGTAGTGACGCGGATGGCGTAGCCGGCACAAACGAAGACACCACCTAAGACACCGACACAGCTGGAGGAACAGAAAACTAGGTTTTAGAACCAGCCTTGGAGAAAAGGAATATTATGAAAGCCAACTAACCGAATAAAGAGCGAAATGAGGGAGGTAGTCCTTTGGTGGATCGTGATGTGGAGAGGGTCAATATCGAACTTGAAGAAAATGCCTGGAGTTCCTCGGTTATGTTCGAGAACACGGGTGTAATGAGTGACGCTGTATTGGTTGGTGTGGAGAGCCCAGGAGCGGGGTGGGATGTAGGTAGTCGGTACGACATGAAGGAAGTACTGGTACGCGATGAATGCTGTAAAGAGCGGTCAGAGATCGAGCTCTTTGGAGAACGACAGCCCACTTACGTTCATTGGTGACTTGATAAGTATAATCCAAAGGTTGTGTCATATCAGGGAAATAAGGCCCGAACGAGAACTCGTTGATCACATGAGACAGATTCATTTCTGCAACCGTTCGCTTCAGCAAACACATGCATAGGACGCTAAGCCAGAAACTCACGCCTGTGGTCGACATGCTCGTAACTGGCGTATCCGTGGCCCAACGTCGTAATGTGCAGATTAGCTAGCGGCCGCAATTAGCGGGGTCGAACGGCACGCGGATCTCCGGAGCTTACCAGTAACGCGTTTCACGGCGAGAGAGCCCCAGATTCTGCAGGAGGTTCCAGCAGCAGAATGCTGAGGGGTTGGTCGCCAGCCGTCCGCAGGTTTTTTGGAAAGCCAGGAGAAGAGACCGCGGGACTTCCTCGATTGTTTGACGGCTTCGCTGACACTCAAGGTATCAGTGTGCGCCTCGAAATCTTTGGCATGACTGGTATCAAATAGTGTCTGCAATATTCATTCAGTAAGAGTGGCAGTAGCAGTCGTGTAAGAAGGCTTACACCGTCGCGGCGGGTGGTTCCTGTCAACATCAGCCTGTCTCCGACCGCATCCCTCAAATCCAACGAAAGATCTGGATGAACAATCAGTATGGCATCAAGTAAGGGAGTGCAAATACATACATTTGCAAGGCATGTTCACCGTAATATCGATATTAACGCCCATGTAGGGAGATTTGTTGTTGTCAATGCTGAACTCTTGATCGGGCCAGCCAAATATGTATTCGTTGATATCATTGAGCACCAACAAGAACCCAAGGAGAGCAACGAAGAGGGTCATGAACCCTCTGGATTCTGAACGAGCCTTGTATGTCGAAGGAAGTTTTGGAAAGGCATCAAAGTTCGCCAATGGTGCTGGTACCACTGAATCAAGCTTGTCTATGATGGACGACTCCTCCGTCCTTGTTGTCGACATTTTGGGCCCAGAAATATAGAGAAAGGGAGCGTTGAAGCTCTAAGCCCAGCTTGAATTTGAGTCTCCTAGGTGATAGCAACTCGGAGAGTTATGAGGAGTTCGTTGGTCGGTTGAATCGTCGGATTTACTGTCAGTTTGATGTCGACGTGTCCCAAGTCTCGCGTGACGGATCGTAAGACCGGCAGCCTGAAATGCAAACAGGACCAAACAGACGCGTTCCAATTTAGGACGGCCGTTGAAACGCGTCCATGCACCCAACAATGGATTGCTACTGATTCCTGCTATTAACGAGGGAAGCATTCAAAGGCGTTTGATAATTAATCAAGCCTGTTGAAGGTATTTTTCTGAGCAAGCAATTCAACAGGCCGAATTTCGGAGAATTCCGTAGCGTTGCGTGGCTGTCAACGTAGGAGTTCGGATATCCCCGATTGATCTTGCTTGGACATTGTAATATTTCTATCACACTTTGCAGACGGATAAACTCTAACTCTCATAGCAGTTACCACCCAGAAACCAGGGAGTGGCCCTCGTTTTGTAGGGAATTGACCTCGATTGAGGCTAGGTATGTCTCGTGGCCTACCTAGCTCGGAAAGGCTGCTACTAATCGCGTCCCTTGATGCATTGACACATAGCCTGGAGGCCTTCGCGCCGGAATCCATGCTACACTCCTGAACGCCCTGATACCACTAGGCTGAAAAGCACGCCTCGCATTTCGGCTGTCGATGAGCTGATAGCTGGAATGGTATGCAGGGCAGCTGCTGAAGGTTGAAAAGCACCCATGCACAGGCAATTCACTGTCTACTCATGTTGATACTTTACAACATGGTCGATGCCCTTCTTTCACCTGCCAATTGGCATCGCCAACCCTTGACGATTTCCAATTACACTAGCCATATCCTGCCAGCATTGTTGTCCTACTATTTGACTGCAATCCTCGTTCAAACGCCCGGATCGTTGCGCTTTCGCGTCGGGCTTCTGCCTATCACGTTGGCTCTTTTCTGGAGGGCGACCCAGCTCTCTCTGGCCAGGGACGATCACAGTTGCAACCTACGACTTCTTGACTACTGGATAACAGTAAGTAATGTTTTGTTCGCTTGGACCACCACAGACTAACCTACACCGAATAGGTCTTCCTATTTAGCCTTCTTTGCCGTGCCCTCACCTGGTCGTTTCAAAGAGAGCCATACCAACGCTGCAAGAATGGGAAGAAACCCCCAGACGCGAATTCATCGAGCAAGGAACTTCTTTGCGATGCCCTCGACCTGTCCTTCAACTTCCGAGGTTATGGCTGGGATTGGTCACGCATTTCAAATCCACCTATCGATCCAAGGCCAACAACAGACAGAGCAACGTTCATGAGGGAACTTGCCAAGCAGTTCGTCTGGGATTACCTTATCCTCGACCAGCTTCTCTATCTTCTTCATCTCGTCGCCCCCTCAACTGGCACAAATACCGAAAAAAGCAGTGTATTCGAACCCCAATACTATTCAGTCCTTGGACGCATGCATTCAACGTCTATATGCTTGGTGGTAGTACTTTTGATCAGTATTTCTATACAAGGGTGGTACAACCTTGGGGCTGTATTTGGTGTGGGTCTGTGTAGGCAGCACCCATCCCAATGGCCCCCATTATTTGACCAGCCCTGGCGCGCAACGTCCCTCACATGGCTCTGGGGCCGTGGCTGGCATCAGCTGTACCGCGACTTCTTCCTCCGATTAGGTGGCCTCCCAATGAACGCCATATTTGGACGGGTCGGAGGCGTCATGGGCGCATTCTTCATATCAGTTCTCTTTCATGATTGGACTTTACGAGCAGCTGGAAGGCCTTCTGACTTCTGGGGAATATGTGGTTTCTTTCTAATGTCCGGGGTCGGCATCGTCCTTGAAACGGTCTGGAGAGAGACCACGGGATATCGAGTTCGAGGTCCTTGGGGATGGCTATGGACGATGACCTGGTCGTTTGGGTGGGGCCACCTGCTTGTGGATGCCTGGATTGGCTCAGGGCTTTCGTACGGCCTTGAACTTCCACTGCCCTTGCGGCCTTCGATGTACACTCCACCAGCTAATTTCTTCCATTTCGCTGATGGATCATTGGTAGACACAAAGCATCTTCATATGCTGACCAGTTTTGCCAAGTTAGCACTCTATACATGGCTGCATCCTCTAATCGGTGAACTTTGAATTTGTTACTTATCCTAGCCCGCCAGTACCTACATCCAAACCTAAGTTACCAGACTTGAATACAGATTCATCATTCCTCTCTTCTCCCTTTGACGACTCTTCCTTCTCGTTTTGGTGGTTTCACGTTGTTGTGAATGCGTGGATTCGCTCAGGGCTCGTGTAAGGCCTTGGACTTCCATTATACTTGCGACCTTCGATGTACATACCACCAAAGTTCCCGAGCTGAACATACTTGACGTTGCACGCCGACATTAGAATGTTGACTAGTCCGAATTGTCTTTGACTACATGCTCATTGTGCCAACCCAACGTAACTGGCCATTCTCCTTAACTTTATCAGAGTTCTTAGAGCTGAGGATAACGATTGAGTTAGCCGGACGATCTACAACATTGGGGTCCGAACAGTAGCTGGCACCCATACGGTACACTTCGGGTCAGGATCTCGTCTGACCTCCTGAAGACCCTGCACTAGACGGAAAACATTAGTTCTGTGCCGAACCTGACTATGTTTTTTTTCCCTTCTATTCGGAAAGTGGCTTGTATTTCTGCTGTCAATGAACTGATAAATGCAATAAAAGGCAGCTATCGAAAGGATAAAGCTAAGGAAGGGAGTGCGACTGCAAAGCTCCAACTCATGGCGCATTTCTACCCCAAGTTCAGTTCCCTGCTTTCAACGAACAGCTGGCATCATCGGCAGCCGTTGACCCTTTCAAATTTCGCTAGCCATGTCCTGCCAGCATTGTTATCCTATTACTTGACTGCAATCCTCGTGCAAATACCCGGATCGTTGCGCCTGCGCATCGGGCTTCTACCCGTTACGTTGATTCTTTTCTGGAGGGCGACCCAGATTTCTCTGGAAAGGAATGATCAAAATTACAACCTACGACATATTGGCGACTGGTTAACAGTAAGGAGGGTTGCCTTTGCTTGGACAACCAACAACTGACCTTTGGCAAATAGGCAATCTTGCTTATCCTCTCTTCCCGACCCATCGTCTGGTCGTTTCAAGTCCAACCGTACAAACGCTGCAAGAATGAGAGGAGACCATCAGAAACAGAGTCGACGAGAAATACGCTTCTTTGGGACGCCCTTGACCTGTCCTTCAACTTTCGAGGTTATGACTGGAATTGGTCACGCATCCCGGATCCACCCATCGATCCGAGACCAATAGCAGACAGAGCAGCATTTCTGAAGGTACTTGTCAAGCAGTTCGTTTGTGATTACCTTTTTGTCGATCAGCTTTTCTACCTTCTTCAACTCCTCGCTCCCTCAGTCGCATCTATCAATCAAGTCAGTTTGTTTGATCCCCAATACCATTCGGTCCTCGGACGTGTGCATTCGACCCTAATATGTTTAGTGGTCACGGTTATAGTTGGCCTTTCCATACAATTGTGGTACAACCTCGGAACCGCGTTCGGTGTGGGTCTGTGTGGGCAGCACCCATCCCAATGGCCGCCAATATTCGACGGGCCCTCGCGCACGACGTCCCTCACACGGTTCTGGGGCAGTGGCTGGCACCAGCTCTTCCGCGACATTTTCCTTCAATTAGGTGGCCTACCAATGAACGCGATCTTTGGACGGGTCGGAGGTGTCATAGGCGCTTTCTTCGTCTCAGTCCTCTTCCATGATTTGGCTTTGCGAGCTGCGGGGAGGCCTTCCGACTTCCGGGGAATATCCATTCTCTTTCTAATGTCTGGGGTCGGCGTTATCCTTGAAACGATCTGGAGAAAGACCACAGGTTATCGGGTCCAGGGGTTTCGGGGATGGTTATGGACGATGGCCTGGTCGTTGGGTTGGGCCCACTTTTCTGTGGATGTCTGGCTTGGCACAGGGATTTTATACGGCCTTGGACTTCCATTCCCCTTGCACCCTTCGATGTATACGCCACCAGCTACATTCTTCCATCTCGTTCTTGGATCATCGGTAGACACAACCCATCGTCTTCTTATACTGGCCAGTTTTGCCAAGTTGGCGGTCTATATATGGCTACATCCTTTACGTAGCAAGCTTTAAGTTTGAATTCTTATCCTAGCCATACCAGTACCCCCGTCCAAACCTAAATTGCCAGGCGCGAATTCAACTTCATCTTTCCTCTCTCCTCCGCCCTTGACTGTTCCTCTTTCGCCGATAGTCATTGAAATGCATGCAAATATTTGCTGGTAGTCAAGATGTTTTCAATACTTAGCATCATGCTCCTGGCATCGGGGGAATGAAGGATGTAAATGTGCCAGGGATCAACGCGACGGTATGTTCTGGCATAGTGAACGATGCAAAAGTTGAAGCTATTATGAGTGCGAGAGCATTATCGATCATAGCTTCGCCTTCAAGCCCGTGCCCAGCCCAGGCTCCATATGACCAATCCCGATCCAATACTTTGACCAACCTTCACAGTCCTTCTTGGACAAGGGGCGCAAATTACTCAAAGTAACGCTCAACTCCTCAGCCCTTGCCGTCGAGCAAGCTCCAGCCGGGAAGTCTTCAATGGAGGTATCGTCCATGGTTGTGTTTCCGGGCACGACGACGTCCCTTGTATATGCCCTTATTTGCTATTTGACTTCGTAGTGAGAGATATGATATAACTGGTAAGGCAAAACCTCTTACCTTCTGTACGGAGCCAGGCAGGTTCGGAAGAAGATCCTTCTCGATACGGGCGGTGACGCTCTGAAATGGTAGAACGTGCAGCTGCTGGTCGCCCCAGAGCAACTTTATCATGGGCAGGAGTGTAGACCAGCAGACTGGACGCGGGTGAACAACGTTGAGGATAACAGGAAGTTGTTGGTCTGGAGAGAGCGCTATTTCGCGAATACACTGTGCGGCTTCGTCCAGTGGGATAAACGTGAACCGTTTCTGCAAGAGTCAACCATGTATAAAGCAATAACGTAGGCTTCAGCTTACTTTCGTCATCCATGTTGGTATTAATTTTACTTCTTGCATGAGCTTCAGCATCATCGGTACCCATTCCATAGGCGACCAAACACCGTCGTTCCGTCGGGCACACAATGCAGTGACGCGAAGCGAGGTAACGTTCAGCCCACTCCTGGCTACAATCTGCGAAAAAGGTTACCCCTGATCCTAAACGCAGCTAGAGTTCCACTGACATGCTCTCCAACGTACTTGCTCTCACCGTACCCAAATCCAGCCGCTACCCTGGGATCGCTCACCAACTCTTCAGGAAGTGGGAGCTGCTTCTCATATACCCGCCAAAGATGAGCTGAGATGCAGGAGGATATGAACACGAAACGTGGCTGCCGGGTGGATGGAATGGAACGAGTGAAGTCAAGTAGATTGCGCAGTCCCAAGATCGAGGGCTCGAACTTGGAAAGGGGTGCAGTATGCCAGACGGGCCAGGCATTGTGGATAACTATGGTGACTTCTGCTCGAAGCTAGAGATAGTGGTGGTGGTTAGGTGAGCATTCAGATGTTTGGGAGCGAGTCAAGTTCACCTCTTCTAACAACTCGTCGCGTAGGCCTAGTCGCGAATCCGTGAGCCGTCCATCGATGAAGACGCATTTCGGAGAGTCAAGTAGGTGGGTTGGTAAACCTTTTTCAGAGAACTGCTCGCCAACACGATCTCGAGAAGACCCAAGGTCCGAGGCGCGATTCAATGCGTAGACTCTCCGTACATCCGGATCAGAAAGGAGGCTTGCTAGGAGGTCCGATCCCAGGTTACCAGTGGTACCCGTGAGGAGGATGACCTTGTCACGAGAAGGTGAAAAGCGGAGACTATCTGGTGAGTCGGTCCGAAACGATAGTGCATCATCTGCAGAGAGAAAGCTGTATTTCTCGATGAGTTGCTCCATGACGGTGGTGGGCTCTGCTACTTTCGTATGTCCGTTTACTGGTAGGTGTATTTCTGGGGTTATAGTTCACATGAGGAGGGGGTCGCGTCATAGCCCTTTAAAGGAGCAGTGGTCTGGCGTGTTGTCTCGTCAAATCTCCGCTAATTGGAGATTTAAAAAGGAAGCGAGCCGGTAAGTTGGCCCGATATGAAGGGAGACTAGCGAAGAGGATGTTTTTTTTTTTCTCGAACCTCGGTTCCCTGAGGGCCGTTCTGTCAGGCTGGCCGCTCAGTTTGGATGGTGCACTGGCAGTTCCAATGGCGGTGGGACCAGCGGCCCAACCCCACATAGGCCTCCATGTAAGTTCGTCTAGAATGACTGAGGCGTCATCCTGTAGGCTGAATTGAAGTTGGCACGCCCTCCGACGGGTGGAACATTCTTCAAGACCTTATTAATTATTCGGTTCACCGATCGCAAAATGGCCTAAGAACCTCCGATATTGATTGCGACAGGAAAGCCTGACGTCAATTTGACATATTGGCCAGCCTAGACAGACATCGGGCATTCGACCTGTCCAATGAGCCCCAAGGATATTTACATTGAGCCCATGAGGAATAAATCAGAGTAATGGAGGACATACCAGTCAACGATTACTTCGACTATGTCTGACGGGATGGTGACGGAAGTTGAAGCATGCTTGAAATCCAGAATAATGTTGTCGGATATGTGACCGCGCCTGGACATTGTCTCGCACTTTGCAGACGGACACGCATACAGTCTGGATTGACAGTCGGCTATATATAAAACAGAGGTGCCGAAGCTGCTTCTACAGGGCCTATGTTCTAGTTCAAAGTTGAAGCTCCTTTAACTGGTCGATAGTTTCCTGACCCTCTATACAGAATACCGTCAACAGAATGAACAACGGGGCCATTTTGGGAACGCACCTCGAAACGCCGTGTTGATCTGTGCTCTGCCTGCAATACACTCCGTTTCCATAATCTCGGACGCCTTCATTCGATCGGTATTCATCTTCTGGCACCTTTCCTGTGATTCAAGCTTCAGCCCCAGCGCTCCTATAAAAAATCAATCGAAATACGCACGATAAGTTTCTTCTGGGTTTCATGTATATTATACCACAAATTATTGATTGTGTCTTCATTCTCCGCCAAAGCAAGTAGGTTTTCTTCGTAGAGCTTCTCTCTAAAGTGGATATATGCGCGTTAAAAGGTATCAATATGACGTGTGGCGACGACGAACAGTGCCTCCGATACAGATTTGAGGTGTAGCGCAGCTTTGTTGACCTGTAAGCAAGCAGTTGCAGTTTTCAGGTGCAGCAGAAAAGGAGCTGAGAGGAGACGGACATCTTTCGAGGCTTTAGCCAGAGACGACTTCAAGAAGCTTTTCTCCGCGTCTTTGCGCTTCTTGGCTGCGAGTGCTGTTGAACATGTGCACTTCAGCACCAGTACAGATTGAGAACAGAAAGAAGAACTTACTTGCATACTGCTGTTTAACAAGCTGTTGTAGCCTGAACAAACGATGAGCTCTGAGTTCAACAAAATGCATCCATGCTTGATACGCACTCTTCGTCGTCTCCATTACTGCTGATAGATTCTTGGGATTGAGGAAGTTCGAGTTCTTCATTACTCTCTTGAGATGCATTGGATTCCTGTGAGCTTCGTCGCGTTACTCGTTTACTTGCGGCGACGGCTTTGGCTCCTTTGTTCGCTGGCATTGGTGAGTAATGAGTCCTGGTTATGAGTGATTGTGAGTAAGCGCAAGTGAGTGTATGCAGAGAAGGGACGAGGCAGGGCAATGGCAGTGGAAATCAAAGAATTTGATCTGAAGGTCGTGCAGATTTGGCGCATATACCCAGCTCTTGAAGCTTGACGTTGCAGTTCCTCAGCCTCAGGCTACGTGGAGGCTCTTCGGATATTGCCCATACAATGGTCAATTCTTGAAATCGAATTCTATTCTTCGTGCCTCAGATACAAAAGTTGGACAATCCCATCCTATAGACTGATCACGGCACGGGGTCTGAGTCCAATGACACCTCCGCCTTTGCCATCCCAATTGACAAGTTCAGCGCGACATACAGGGCACCTGTGTACAATTAGCAGGGTTACTGAAATAATTGGCTTAGGGACCTACTTTGGTTTATTGTCTTCAGCCCTCATCATTGCACCACGCTGCAACGTAGATTTGACCGCCGTGAACAGGCAAGAGCCACAACATATGTGTCCGCAAGGGGTCAAAGTAGCGTTTGACGGCGGGAAGAAGCAGATAGGGCACGTATATTCAGCGAGATTTTCAGCTTCAGGCTCTGGTTTTGTGTCCGCCTTTGTAGCGGTTCTTGAGGATGGCGACGGAGATCCTGGTGTATCCTCCAATTCAATATTGTCGTCCACCACCTCCTCCTTAGCCTTTCCCTTGCCTTTTGACCTCGCTCTTCCCTTCCCTTTGCCCCGCCCAACATCAACATCCTCGCTATTGAGTATCTTCAGCAGGCTGGGGCTCGTAACAGGACTACTAGCTGGAGACGAAGCCTGCTTGTCAGCCAGGGTGCTACCACTAGTAGACGGTCCAGGCGGGTCGGATAGTGGAGCAGCATCATGGTTGGCAGAGCTAGAGGTTCCAGCGACACCGTGCCCGCTGATGTCGAAATCCTCTACATCTGCATAGAAAGGCCCTGTTGGTGGGTTGGCAGAAGAGGAGGACGCGAAGAGTGTAGGGCCTGCGCTGATGTTCATTAAATCATTTGAATCCGCTCTGCCGAGGCGTGGCCGTAGTTCTCTCCCACCTGCGGAGTCCTCTCGCCTTCTTCGTTTTCCAGGCCTCCTGGACCCTCTGCGACTGTTGGGTTGGGTAGAAGAGTCGTAGTTGGACTCCGAGTCTGAAAGGGATTCCATTTCTTGCTCCGGTCGAAGATCACCCCTTCTCTCTTGGTTTTGGCGGGAAACTGTCGCAGCACACGACGAATTTGGCGTGCTTCGCTGCGAGCTAGTAGATTGTGTGCTGGAAGTGCGGGATCGTTGGGTAGGCGCCGTTTGAAGACGAGGAAGGAGAGTACGGGTGGTCAAAGGTGCAGGAAGAGGATCATCTTGCACGTGGGCCCGGCGGCTCTGCCTTGTTCGTGGCATTTTTCACCTCAATGTTAGTCACAATTGGTCAGAGTATGAAGAAAACGTCAATAACTGCAGAAGGTATTGCAGCGAACGCTGGAAGAAAAATAGTGGCCATCTGTGACAGTGGTTCGGTTCCAACATTTTCCACCAAGTTTTCCACGGCTGATGGTGTTGGCCTGATCAAAGTCCCAAAAATGTAACAGCAGTAATAGAGGGCATTGAATATTTGAATGGTAATCCAATTTCGCGACGTATATTTGAATACTAGCCAATAGGATGTATAGTGGTATTTATCATAGCCTAGCCTCCATATGTGCACCCGGCTCTGGTTCAAGAAACCCAGTCCTAATCCAATATTTGGCCCAACTTTCACAATCCTTCGTCGAAATTCGGCGTAAATTCCTCAAAGTAGGACACAATTCTTCCGTTCTTTCTGTCGAGCAAGCCGGAACGGGAAAGTGTTCCACAGATGTCTCGTCCACTGATGGGTTTCCAGGCGAGATGAAATCCCTTAGATACATTTTCATTTGCTACCGTGTTCAGATTAGCATCCGAAATCACGATTGTAAAACGCATCCACTCACCCTTTGTGCTGGACCAGGCATGTTTGCGATGAGATCTCTCTCAACTAACTCCACGAAGTTCTCCATTGGAAGAACGGGCATCGGTTTTGTACCCCATATTAACCTTTGCATAATGGGTCCAACTGTAGACCAACCGAATGGACGTGGATGGGTGACATTAAGCGCTGCGGGCAATTGGTGTGGAGAGAGAGAAATGTCACGAATGCAGTGCGCTGCCACATCCAGTGGGACGAATGGGAACCGTTTCTGTCGATATTGATCAGATAAGATACGAAGTATTGCAGACTTTGACTTACATGTATAAGGGTGGTTGGTATCGCTCTAACTTCTTGCATGATTTTAAACATCATCGGTACCCACTCCGTGGGCAACCAAGCTCCATCTGCAAGTCGCCCAGATAGCTGAGTTACACGGAGGGACGTAGCGTTTAGCCCACTCCTTGCCACGACCTGCTAACACATCAGTACGAATCATGAATGAATGCGAAGTTGCCACTGACATTTTCTCCAACGAACTTGCTCTCTGCGTACCCAAATCCAGTGGCTACCCTGGCATCGCTCACCAAATCCTCAGGGATCAACGCCTTCTCGTATAGCCGCCAAAGGTGCATCGAAGCGGTGGAAGATACGAACAAGAATCGTGGGTTTCGATTGGCCGGAATGCAGCGAGTGAAGTTTAGTAGGTTGTGCAGTCCCAAGATCGAGGGCTCGAATTTGATAAGAGGTGCTGTATGGCCGACTCGCCAGGCGTTGTGGATTACAATGGTGACTTCTCTGCAAAGCTAGTCAGAGGAGTAGTAGTTTGGTCAGCACAAGGACATTCCGGAAGGAAGTCAGACTAACCTCTTCGTATAGTCCATCACCTAGACCTAGCCTCAGATCCGTAAGTTTCCCATCGATGAAAACACACTTTGGAGTGTCGAGGAGGTGTTGGGGTAGGCCCTTTTCAGAAAACTGCTCTCCAACGCGATCCCGAGAAGACCCTAGGTCTGATGTGCGGTTCAGTGCATAGACTCTGCGTACGGTCGAGTCCGATAGGAGGCTTGCTAGTAGATCCGATCCTAGGTTGCCTGTGCTTCCAGTGAGGAGGATGACCTTTTCGGTGGGAGATGAAGAGCGGGAAGTAGGATCAGATGTGCTCAAGTTAGCGCGAAAGGATAGTGCATCCTGAGCGGAGAGGAAGCTGTATTTCTGGATCAACTGCTCCATGAGAGTTGTATGTTCCGTATGTTCCTCTTGAGGTTGGCGCATGTTCGTTGTCTAGGACGTAGGGACGGTTATCGTGACTCCAAGACCGTTTAAAGGTACAATTGAATGGGTTGTCTATTCGTCCGTATTACCCGGGGATCCATCCATATTCCCTGTCGTGTACGTTAGTGCTTCGATTGGCGGATCCAGAGGCCGGTTCGTACTTTTGCCATGACTTAGATGACTATTCTGGAACGTGGCTGTGAGAGGGTCTTCAATCTGAAGCACAATGAAGCGTGCAGACTTTCTGAACGATTGAGTCGGAACAGATCGTTTTTGGCAGGTCCGACGTCCAATTAATGACCACTAAGGTGGCAGGACGGTGTCAGTATGAAGTATAGAATGGAACCGGCCTGAAGGATTGACACGAGATGATGGTGGAGTAGGAGTCGGGCAGGGAGAAGCTGCAGCTTCCATCCATGGCTTGGCCACGGAGATAGCATGATTGGCTAGCTCGTCTTGTCTCGGCGCACTCGTAGTCAGTTCCGATAGCTTTGCGATGAGGAGGTCCGTGAAGCTTCAATGCCCATATTAGCCGAGGATCGTCAGATTGCATAGAGTTTTAATTTGATATGTTTTCAGGGTGCTGGGACATTCTTTAATTTCTTTTACTCGGCTCACCAATCGACAAACGGCCATCCAGATCAGCTCATTAAAAAGCCATATCTTAGCGGTAGTAGTACTAGTTCAGCAAGACGCATTGCAGTACAGAGGCAGCAATACTAGACTTCAGCGTATCCAGCAGCATAGCCCGAGGTTGGTAGACTGAAGCTTTTGGAGTACACAAGCCGAGCCGATACGTCGCCCATCCTACATTCCGCTTGTCAAAGGAGCCCTGGAGGAGTTGAGCCCATGAGGAATAGCACAGAACTGCAAGTCGTGGGCACACCGGGGTTTTTCTCCTTCAATCGTATTCTGAGCAGCATGACATGAATCCCATGTTGCAGCATGCTGGAAGTCCAAAGTGGATATTGAAAGGATTTCTGACCGATATGTCCTAGTCTAGGTCGCGTAATTTTCCTATCGATCCATCCGAGCGTCGTCTTCCCTGCAACATTCTAATAGAGATGACTCCGGATACCCGAAAGTACAAGCTAACCCGTAGAATTGTTTTTTGCTCGATGTGAAGCTGGCAACGACTGCCAGGACACAGTTCACGTTCAGCATTGCTGTCACGGTCTCCGGTCCGACCTCCATTCTGTTCAATTTGATTGTTCTTGTTTGACGCCCTCGAAGCTTGCGCCGGTATTCGACTCAAGTCAGTTTGCTGTCGACAGCGACAATGGAAGCGATTTTCTCGCAAATGAAGGCGAAAATAATCGTCGAGCAATGCAGTGCTGAGTTAGCTCGGCTCATGCTCCAACTCCCCACTTTCACGAAATATATATAATGCCAACTGCTCTGCCACTCCTTGATCTTCTCTCACCGAAGCAGAGAATGTCTGCCTCGGGTTCTGCTTGCAAGAGCGTTCTGTCTCTCAAGAACATCTCTTTTGAGGTCAAACTTAAGAATGGGGAAATGAGGAGGCTCGTCGATGACGTTTCAGTCGACGTGACGGCTGGTGAACTGCTAGCAATCATGGTAGGTTCCCCGGTGGTCGGTATCCCATGATTACGCTAAATTATTATTTGAAGGGGCCTTCTGGTGCAGGTTAGCTCTATGAATCCACTACACGATGACGTGAACTGAGTATTCTCACCAATAGGCAAAAGCACGCTCCTTGATCTCATGTCTTGCAGGAAAGCTACTCTTCCGGGTGGATCGGTGAGTTTGCTTGAGCTTTTCGATATGGACACCTCTAAACGTGTCCCAGATATCTTTCAATGGTCGACAGATGGATGAGCAAGAAATGCAGAATGTATCCGCATTTGTAGAACAAGACGACGCCCTCTTAGGCGTTTTGACTGTCCGAGAGTCGATCACATACTCTCTTCGCCTCTAGTAAGTCGGGTGGTATGCTTGAAATACTTTTGCTGACCATACGAAGCTCCCCGCTTCTACCTCGGAGAGAGGTTACGGAACGTGTAGAACGGGTCATCACTGCACTTGGTCTACAGTCCTGCGCGGATCAGCGCATTGGGACGTCACTCCAGAGAGGAATATCAGGAGGTTTGTCTCCGCTTTATGAATCTCACTTCATACCTGACCAACATTGTATGTAGGGCAAAAGCGCCGTACGACTGCCGCCTGTGCTATAGTCACCTTCCCGTACGTCTCATCCCCTTGAGGCCTTTTGTAAGGATTCTGATAGCAGCTTTTTAGGCGAATTCTGTTCCTCGATGAGGTCACCTCCGGGGTAATATAACCTTCACCATTTTTTGTTTCCATGGTTTATACTTCTCCCCTTCAGCTTGATAGCACAGCTGCCCGGGAAGTCATCACCCATATCAAAGCACTCGCAGTCGAGGAAGGCATTGTTGTAGTCGCTTCTATCCATCAACCTGCTGTGGACACCCTTTCTCAGTTCACCGACCTCCTTCTCATTGGCGCTGGCAAGACTTGCTACCTCGGACCGGTCGGAGGCCTCGAAGGCTTCCTCGAGCAATGGGGTCGCCCAACACCACGCTTCGTAAGTCCTTTCTGGCCACGAGGTGACTCGTTTGTTGACGTTGTTGCTTCACTGTCCCCTAGATATCACCATCTGATCACGCCATGAACTACCTCAATAATGACTTCGGCACGTCCTATGACCAACCTGCGGAGTCAAAGGATATGCACGAGTTTTATCTATCTTCGATGACCCATACGGGTTCGCCGGACCTAAAGAATGAGAAGGAGGAAGTTGAATCCGAATCTGCATCAGTTGAACAACAGGTCGACTTGAGCCGCAGAGATGGGACGGCAGGACCAGCCACAGCCATGTTCTGGAATACCATGGTGCTCTCTGAGCGAAAGGCAAAAAACTACACTCGCAACTTGTTTGCCTACGGACTGCGTGGTGGCATGTATGGAGGTGAGCACATTCGATTACTCTAGTTGATCACTTTTGATCAACTTCATGTTAGGGATGGGGTTCATGGTTGCATTGATATGGATGAATCTCGGCCTTCGTGATTCATCAATAGAAGACAGGCTGTCTTGCCATTTCTTCGGTATAGCTTTTATTGCTATCGTGAGTGCAAGCTTTGACCTCCTCCAATGCCGTCTAACCGATTGCTCTTCAGAGCTCTGCTGCCGGTGTTCCTGCATGTGAGTTATCTTCTGCCAAAGGGGCGGGACGCTGCTCATCTCCATCCTAGTCCTTGAAGAACGTGCCGTCTTCTATCGAGAAAAGAAGAATGGGCTATATTCAACTCTACCATTTCTGATCTCAGATAGTTTCGTCAGCCTGCCGTTCTTGATCGCATGCGCCTTACTCTATATCCTCATCAGCTACTGGGCGATTGTGCGTTCATATTTCTCTCTGTGATATGAGGCTGCTCACATCCATACAGGGTTTACACACCGGGGCGGCAGCCTTCTTCCGTTATTTGTTCTTCACATCGATTGCTGTGACCACTGCCGAAAGTTCGATGGTTCTTATTGCATGTGCATTGCCATATCAAATGGTCGCCATGTCGTTGTCTGCATTGTGAGTCGCCCGACCCTCTTCAACTCATCTGCGTACTAAATATGCTGCCCAGCTCCAATGGTCTCTGGCTCAGCCTTGCTGGATACTTGTGAGTTGTCGCAGATGAAGTCCATCCAACGAATCTGACGACATCGCTTTATAGCATGAAATCAAAATCCTTGCCAAGATATCTATTCTATTCGCTGCACTACGTTGATTTCTTGACCTATGCCTTTGAGCTGTTGGCGAACGTGAGCCGCTCGCCAGTCCTGATATACCTTTCCCCACTCACTAGTCATTTTTTCTCCAGTCCGATCTGCGGAGGCTGACATTCGAATGTCAGCGGTTGCCGGATAACTCCTGCTTCTGCTCGTATCAATCATCCACGCCTGAGACTTGCACAGTCTCTGGTGAAGACGTTCTTAGATACCTGGAGATTGAACATATCTCGTATGCCAAATGGTGTGGTGTTCTCATTGGTATGATAACCATCTTCCGCATTCTGTAGGCTGCAAATTTCTTCCAGCATGAAATACTGGCTGACGCCTTTTCTTCAGGGCATACATCGTTCTCAGAATCCGGAACAAATAAATCACGGTTTATCACTACATCCTCAAATCGAAGAATACTTCGCCGTTCGTTGACTCGGAATCAGTACTCGCATTCTCTTCTATGTACTATACAAATACCATTCACAAATACTCAATGACGCATCATTTTGCCTTCAATTAAACACATAGTGCCTATCCAGCCTCTCACTTGTGTTGGCGTGCTATCAGCCTTCCTTCATTGGTTAACAGGAGAATCCCCTGGAAATATTTGATCTCCGCCTAAACCTTGGTTGGCTCTCAACCTCCTGGATCCCAGCCTCGATGTGAATTACCACAACAAGACTCACATTCCATATTATCCCCTCCTCACTGACAGTCTTAGACCTGTGCATTGATATTGGTTTCTGATTCAAACGTGACTCAAGTCGATCCTTTGAGAATCTGGCCTGTGCAAGCTCGAAGACTTTCTTGGACAACCCAATCGTATTGTATCGCTTTGTCGCTTACGAATACAACATGTTCTCCAAAGATTCTTACCGGACTTACTTGTATTCTTGCTCTGAAAAAGAAGACCTGCTGAACAGCCTTTTGGAATGCGCACACGATTAGCTAATTGCAAGTACATTTCGGAGTGGCACCTGGTCACTCTTCGAGCAGTATAAAGGTCAGAAAAGTTTGAAGGGCTTTTTCTCTACTACATCTCACATAAAATCGCATCTCTCAGTCATCATTACAATGAGCGCACGCACTCAAAGTGAATACTCTGCTAAGTTAGTCCCTACCTATGGCTCCAACGACTAATTCACCTGACCCGATACTTGGCTCCTCTATAGATCTATCTCTCCGGGATTCGTGACCCCCGAAGAAAAACGTACGCTTTCCACTCTCCCCCCTGATCCAGTGGTTCCTGGCTGATTTCGAAACACGCAATAGAGGATCGAATCGCATCATGGGTGTCTCAGGCTAGTAAATATCGGATGCCCCGTTCTCGAGCAGATTCAGTAGCCTCGACGGCGTCTAGAATGTCCCAGCAACCCCCTCAGAGGCTACGCGCTCCTAGCCAAGCAGCCAGTGATTCTAATGGCCTTTCCGACCATGCTGCTTTACAACAACCGTCTGCTGGCCTTTCATTGGAAATGCCTGATACAGCTCAAAATCCGCCCGTTCCTCCATTTGGCTACCAAGGGTCAAACAACGGCCATGGCCCCCAACACCGTTATTCTGGAGCTTCGCAACTTTCGGTCACTTCATCTAAAAGGCTAGATTCACCTTCCAGAGCTGGTCGCGCGCCCTCTGTCCGGTGGCTCCCTCCAGTAGTCGAACAAGAGCAACCTGGAATTCCGGCCGCTACGCATATGCACGCGGGCCTTCGGAAGACTCTCCATTCAGAGAAGCACAGCGATAACGCTCTATCACTTGTAGGACGGCCATCTTCCAAGAGAGAGAACGGGCGATCCGATCGAACGAATGGAACTCCAGATCGCCATGAAAGATACAGTGAGTTTGTTCTCAGGCGCTCCTTATTAGCTTGTATTCTGAGACCATACTAGTGCTAGTACAACCTTCCGCTGTCGTGCAAGGTGGAGTTTGCTTGTCGGTGCCGAACGACTTCGAGGGCGAGATTACGATCAAAGGCCGAAAGCGTGCTGGAACTATTTTCGCACCAACGGGAGGAGCATACATTCAGGAGGTAGACGACTCACATCGGCCAGCTGTATCGTCTCCCCTTGCTAGTAACCCTGCTGTCCCTTCTAATCTTGACTACACTCAACGCCCTGAACATATTCACAAGTCTTGAGAACTCGGATAGCCTTCTGCTCGTGGCTCGTTTTTTCTTTGTCTGTTATAATCTATGTAATTTGCCTGTAATATTGTGAAATATGATCATGACTCCTCTTCTGACAAAATCCGCCTCCTTGAAATGAAAGTCTGGTCCGTGGGATGGGGTAATCCTCCCTTGGGTTACCTCCATATAATCAATGAAACTTCAATTATTCCCTGGACTCAAAAGAGCAACATGATTCACTAAGCCGCGAATTGCACATATCGCTCACAGCTCGGCCCTAACAATGTGACTCAGACTTCGTGAGTTCTCGAAATCCTCACTTATGCTACTTCATCGTAAACCCTTCACAGGCACCTGGACCTACTAGCACCGTGTTCGACCACATTCAGAAACAGCTTGACTTCGTTGGTGTCCCCGCCAACCCCGAATAGCCACGAATCATATATCCCCGCTCCCTTGTTCTTTGAGTGGCTCGATAGCTGTGTCTTCACACCATTATTGACCCGCCTCACCACCCCGTACCTCTAAAACACGTATAAGTACGGGATTTACGTTCATCTTTAACACGGCATTCCGCATCTAGCTCTCTCGCACGCTCTCACCTCTTACTTCAATCAAGTTTAACGACTTCTCTACGATGGCTAAACTCCTCCCGAACGAAGTCTCGGCTCCAGCTAACAAACTGAAGAAAACAAGACCATTGGTGGAGTCGGAGAGGAAGATTGCCATCAAGCATCTTGTGCCACAACCTGACGTCCGAATGCCTCTCAGCCCTACTTGTGGAGATCCTTCTCCAGTGTCCTTGCTTGCCCAGTCCTCGACCGGGTCTAGATTCCACGAGACATTCAGTGTTACGTCTAGTGAGGACTTGGAGAGCAAGCAAGGGGGTGATGCATCATTTAGTACACCAACAAGGTTCCCCCCCGTTGCCAATGATAGTGTGTATTTCATTTCACTTCGCGAGTGAATATTTGATAGAGCTCTCTGAGCAGGTACCAGCAAGACGGCAAAGGAAACTGGTAACCCTGCCAGGGATTCTGTTTGCTCTGACCACTCAGGTTCAAGTGGCGCAACTGTGAAAGCCTGTGCAATGCCTCCTCAACGGGCCCAAAAATCTACTCAGGCTGAGGCAAATCTCCCAAAACGCTCCGTATCTCGCGCTACTTCTCGTACCAGCTCTTCATGGGGGTCTGATGACACCGCCGACTATGCCAGATGCACTATCACTAGGCCTCGGGATTACAAGCCTCAGAAACCTTCTAGACTGCGTTCCACTTCAACGGCTCAGGTTCCAATCTCCGAGCAAGCGAATTCTCTAGTCGACGGGCTGCAAACGAGAGCCGCAAAAGCCAGCGACCCCGAGAATTCTCTTCAGGCGCAGGCTCTTCGCAGGATACCTGGGAGCCACAACCTAGGGGACAACATACTTGTCAATCGTCAACTAACATCTCCCCCATCTCAAAGCGACATCTCTGGGTCGACTCGGTCAGTCGACATCCGTACTTCAGAGTCATCCTCTTCACGGCCTATTTCTCCGGTTCCCATAAGCGAGCCCTCTGATTCGACCCGCTCAGTTGCTGTTCTATCTGATCTGGGGAGCGAGAGGCCAACTTCTATTGGGACTGATATGAGAAGAGGTATACAGACCCACAGTGAGTGGCGAAATGGTTCGCGGACGCAAGATCTCCGTATGGGATGGGGAAGGCAGGTGCAGAAGGGGTCGGAACATGAAGAAGATGAGAGTTGCAGTGTGAGCATGTCCACTATACGAGTACAACCGAGGTTTCGTAAAGGCGGGTCTCGTCCTCGAAGCACGTCAATTTCAAGCAGGCGAACTTGTAAGTTCATGGTCGTAACTGGATTTGTCACTTCGATTAACCTGCTGTATACAGACACACAGAAAGCTGAAAGCTCTCTGGCTTTTCCGCCCTGCACGTCTAGCATCCAATTACATATCCATGTCAATGGAGCGGCAAAGGTGACCACCACACGGACACTTCAGGATGTCGATGAAAAGGTAGTCACTGTTATCGAAAATTAAATTGAAACGAAGGACTTTTCTGTAGAATACATTATTACACCACCACTTTCCTTAATATTCATATTTTTTTTGAGTTTCCTTGCCTTGGTTTTTTACTGTGTATTTTTTCCACTTTTTGCTGCGCCACACATAACTGTACAGTAGGGCGGCAAGTCATTGATCCGGCCGACGGCCGTTGCCAACCAAATGCAGCATCTTGGGAGAAGGTGCTTGCGCAGCAACGTCTGCTTGAGATCCAGCGCTAAGTACTGCCCAGGATTGAAGACCTTCTGTGCCAAGTTGAAGTACGAATAATATGCTGAAATGGCACTTGAGATTTGAATTGCGGAAAATTTGAATGAGCCAGGGCCGTTTTATATGCGAGCCAACGAGGGTTTGTTGATAACCTCATAGCACAGCCACACCTACCGCTGACAAGCCCACGAGTCGCTGCTTGGACACTGCACCACTTGCTCCACCACCACTCAACCCCAACCGACAGCGACAATGGCCCGTCTTTGAAGCCTTCCACCACGTTCTGCTGCTTTCAACAATGTTGGTGACAATTAAACCGACGATGTACACCACACTACGACGAGCAAAAAGAAAGAGCTCAAATTGCTGAATTATCCGAAGATTACTGTTGTACTACCTTTCACCCTCGGCGCTTCCTTGTTGCCTCAAGAATCCTTATACTATTGACGCCAGTAACGCAAGAACTGTGTTTCTACCTGTGCCGATCCTCAACTTGTACCATTAAACGAACGGACGACTGTTGTATCACCTAAACGAAGGAATAACTTATCTCGGAGTACACTATGGCTTCTCTAGGCCTAATGGCGGTTCCAACCCGCCCAGAACCGATGAATGCCATCCAGAATCACTCAAAAGTCAAAGTCTCTATTACCTTGCCGAAGAATCAGATCTTTGTGGCGGGGGAGCATATTAGCGGGAGAATGGAGATGGAATGCAGAGCTGAAGGCAGCGAACTTGGCATCGGCAGAGTCAGAATCGAGCTGTTTGCAAGCCAAGGTATGCTATAGCTTTCTACAACGTCCTCTACGAACCGTTTGCTAAGTGGCACACAATAGAATTGACGTCGCGAGACCACTCTGCCCAGTCGCTCTTCCTCCACTCAACCCGCATCTTCCAAGGACCCGGACTACCTCCCTCAAATGCTGTACACGCATACCCGCAACCAGGAGATGCACTTCTCCCTGCCAGTTACTACCCAGCCCGACGGGGCCTATCGACCTTCCTCTTTCGCTTCCCTCTCCCTAGAACTGCCCCAGGAAGCATCAATTTTGGCGGAGGCGTGGCCAAAGTGAAATACGAACTTCGCGCGAGTGTCGCTGTGATATGGAAAGATGAGAGGAGGGAAGTGGTGTTCACGAGGGAGGTTGGGGTTGTTGAGAGTTGGGACCCGCCGCCGAACTTATTCGGGGATCTGCAGCTCCAAGCCAACCAAGAAGGTGTGGTTGTTGGAGAGAATGGGAAACTCTGGGCTAAAGCCAGCGTTGTTGGAGGGTTTGTCGTTGCTGGTGAACCTGGATGTGTCGAACTTATGGTGAAGAACCATTCCAATAAGAAGGTGGGTATATGCGGGTTTTCCGTTCATATTCGGCGCATATACTGACGGTTTCGCGACAGAACTCTGGCTTGACGGTGACGTTGTCCCGCATCCTTGTCCTCCCTGCTGCGGAGGACGCATCGCAACACAAACCAAAAGAGCGGCGCATTCACATCAGTGATACTCTTCTCACTGTGCCATTCCGTGGACCAGAATACGTGATTCATCCCGGTGGGGAGGGCGTTGCTAGCCTGGTATTTGACGTTCCTGAGGGTGCTAGAGGTGTCCGCGGTGGCACTATCATCTTGTCAGATGAAGGCCAAGAGCTGGCCGGGGATGGTGCATCAATGGCTGTGGCTAGAGGCAGGAGAGAAAGAGACTGGAAGAAGGAGGAAAGGAAAGAGAGTCTATTTGAAGTTAGATGTGTGCTTGGCATTAGAATCGACATGGGCATTGGCTCGTAAGTGTCATCTCTCCTGACATTTTTTTAAGCTTTTTGGCGCATATATGCGCTTCTTTCCTCACTTCAGACAATTCGTGCTTCGCTTCGTATTGGTGCGACCAGGGCTGACATTCTCATCCTGTTTGCAGGAAAGATCTCCAGGCCGAATTGACTGTGCCAGTCTTCCATCCTGTGGTGGTACCAGACGATATAGAGTTCAATCCTGAACCTCTTCCAGCGATCGAGCCTTATCCATATGCCATGGATCAATATGCCGCAAATATGCAAGGTCCGCCAGGAGTCTCATTGCCCGCGCCATATCCTGTTCAAGCACCATATCCTATTCAAAGTCCTATCTACGCACAGCATTATACGCCGCCATTAGTTGTTTACAACAACCTTCCTCCAACCTCTGCCCCTTCTCCACTTCATTCGGGTTCTCCCATGGCATACCTGGACGAGAGCAATAATCGTCTCTGGCTACCACCACCCTCAGATCCCAATGTTCCAGTTACGAACAACGGGATGTATGTTGTTCCCCATCGCTCTATGAGCGCGAGTCCCGGAGCAATTCCCCTATCGGCCGCTCTAGACTCTTACCCGAATCAGCACCCGGAGCCACCTTTACCAGTCCCGCTCTCATCTGGATATGGTTATCCCAACTTTGGACCATCCGTGCATATGCTCAATGCCAGTCCAGGTAGTGACTCTGGAGCAGGTCTTGATACAGAGGAAGGAAAAGGACATCGTGCTGCCAGGGTAGCAGCTCACTTGCGGATGTCTTCAAGACATCGAAGTGTTTCCCCCACACCTCACCGATTCCCCATGCCTGGTGGCCTGGCAGCTGATGCTCCCCCAGCTGGACCTAGTGCGGCTGGAATGTTGTTGACTTCATCGAACTTGCCGACTTCGGTTATGCAATCGCAGACTGGAGGAATGAAGAAGGCCAGGACTTTACCCCCACTCCCTATGCCTCCGCCTCCCCTCGTTCTTCCTGACGGTTCTCTTGAACCTGAAGTTGCCCTGCATTCCCCACGACCATTACTGTCGCCGAGAACCTCATATGCAGACCTCAGGTCACCCAAGAGTGAAAATGTCCAGACACTTGAGAAGCTGGCCGAGGAGGTTGAAAGGACAAACAGCGACTTGTCTGGTGATTCGGGACTAGCAGCTGTCGCCAGCGCGAGTCCTGTCGAGGAGAAGGATGTGAATGTCAACAAAACCTTACCGAAACCGCCAACGACCTCGATTCTCTTGACGTCACCTACACCTGAGAACTCTGCACAGGCATCTGCTGCCCCCGCTCTGGACTCTGGCCCTCCCACGAAAGCCCCTCCCACACCTCAGGCCGCTATCAAGCCGGTCAAACTCAATGACCTCTTCACTCCGAAGGTTACTGCTACCGTCCCCGCTGAATCCAACCTTTCAAAATCGCTCACCTCCCAAGGTAAATTCCTTGGAGGCACCACTCGTGCACAACATCTCCCCTCCCATCCAACGGCCGAAGCTGGTGGGGCAGAAAGCGGATTGGATGCTCTTGAGCGTCGACTGTTGGCGGAGGTAGGAACGAGGAAGGTGGAAGGAAAGAGACCACCCGATGTCAGGAATGTTCTGGCGGCGTTCAGCACCTCGCCTGGCCAATCTTCGAGCGGCGGGGGAGCACAACCTGTCTCTATTCCGCGGACGAAGGCCATTGGCGCATACAATGAGCCTGCTGTGAACGATTCTTGCATTTCGAGCCTCACTTTGGCTGGCGAGATCGAGCGAGAGGAGTGGGAAAGAGAGTGGGAGGAGAGAGAAAGGGAGCGAGAGAGGAATGCCATGGTGCAAGTGATGGTGGAACGCGAGATGCAGTATGAGCGGGAAGCAGCCCGAAAACTCGACGCGCTGGAGGTTCCAGACAATGAATGCGATGCAGATGTCGATTCTGACGACAGGACGCATCGAGCTAAGCGGTCGCATAAGAGTGGGCATAGTGGATCTGCAGAGTCAAGGCGGACGAAGAGGAGTTCTGGCGAGAGGAAGAAGCACAAGGAGAAAAGTGGGAAGAGCAGGAAGAGCGACGGAGAGGGGGAGGGATCATCATCAGAGGGCCGGAGGAGGAGTGGAAGGAAGAAGGAGAAGGCAAAGAGCGGGGAGTCGCAGGCTAGTAGGACAAAGAAAAAGGCAGAGGCAGCGAAGGGAAGAGTGGCTGCGTGGTTGGGAACGATTGAACCGGAGGTGCCACCTGAGGAAGACGTTACTGCTGCCAGTCCAGCCGTCAAGGTCTACAGCGATGTGCCCCCAGGCGTCAAAGATCCTGCAACCTCCGAATGGGCAAAGGGCGACGTTGAAGCTGTGGATGAGCTTACAGCACCTGCACAAGCTGGCGATGTTCCTACCCTTCCTAACCCTCGTTCATCGGGATTCGTGCCCATCGGGACGCTCAAGAATGAATGGAACACCTTCCAGCTCCGACGCGCACGATTCAATGGCGGCGCTACCGTGAAACAGGCGAACGGAGCCGTTGACGCTGAGACGATACGTATCAGGGATATCTGGTCTTCTGCGGGTCCATCCAAGCCTGCGAAATCACAGAAACCTCCGACGCTGCTTCCTACATCACCTCGCCCAGTTCTTAGGAAAGGGACATCACCAACGAGGCCAGTCATTTCCCCGCCTGCTCCCGCTGTCCAGTCAATCCACACCGAGAGACGAGTTTCTCCCCCGTCCTCAGCCGCAGTTTTGAGTATTCTTGGGGCCAAACACTTCGCGAAACCGTCGATCCCATCCCCAACATCTCCACCTCGCGACCCCAAAGCACCAGCACACGAGGAGCATGCTGCAGTTGCATCAAAACCGCCCTCTCGACCACCTGTTTCACTGTCTCCACCTAAAGCAACTCGAGACCCGGAAGTGAAATACGATGTTCGATCTGCTCGTGGTGGACGAGGAGGCCAAGTAGCAGCAATGGCATCCCTTTGGGCGTCTGCTCCAGGACAATCGGTTCCGGTTGAGACCAAGCTTGCAAATCCTCTGGCGAAGAAATCAGCTAATCGGTTGTCGACGCCCACCAACCAGGCGAATCCTGCGCCTGTTCCATCAATCACTCCGGCAGGCTCTACGCCGCCTCCAAAACCGAAGGAGATTGGCACGAAAGTCCTAGCTGATGCCATGTCGCCTCCGCATAAGGCCCCGGCTCCTATCAAGCTCTCTGTGGGCGGCATTGCATTGGGCAGACCCGCCGCGCCCAAGCTCACCACGAGTCCAAACACCAGGTCTACCAAGCCTATAGTCAAGACTACTGTCCCCGCGGTCATATCTTCATCACATGCGACACCCACCCTTTCAACGACCGCTTCTCTCGTACGACCGATCCAGAAAGTCAGGTCGTCTTACCCACTGATGCCATCGAATGTAACATTGCTCCCTGCGATTGCCGAGCAGAAGGCTGGTGATGCAGAGCGCGTTCGCGAATCTCGACATTCTGTGGCAGTAGCCACAGCAGCAAAACCATTCTCCAGGGACAGCATGGGATTTGGGAAAGCAAAACTTCGCGATCTTATCAAGAAATACCAGGGACAAACAACATGATATTCTTGGAAACACCATTATTTCACTTTGCTACAATAGTTCATATCTGCTTCATATCGTTTTGCAACTTTCCGCTACATACTTACACTGATCAATGTTTTTGGGCTTCCGATTCTGCTTATCATTATGACCTTACGACCTCTCATGTTTTCTTCTGTGTCATCATGTATGGACTCTACCCAAGTATCTTTATTCTCCATTCTCCATTTCCGCTTTGTATTTGTTTATCATGCACCATTTTTTATCAAGAGAATCCAAGAATCAATATACAGGACTAACAGGATATAATACAGATTGAAGTGAAACTGCGAAATGTGCTTGCAAATAAACGAAAGGAATTACTCTACACCACCCCATACACATACAGCGCTAGAATGGGGTAAGGCCAGGATAAATACGATCGAGGACGCTTTTGGAGCTAGTCGTCCCTTAGCAGGTCGAGATGAAACTGGCGCCAGTCGGTCAGGTGCGTCAAGTCAGGCCAATCTACATCTGTATCCCCGTCCACTTGAAGAGATTCTGGTGCTGCCGTGCTTGGCTGGTCGGCATTCGTTACTATGGACCAGCGTGATTTATCGGATTTGGATTTCCTGTAGATAGACGAGGGCCGGGAGCGCGCTGGAAGGGGCATCGTCTGAATAGACGTTGGCCGTTCTCTGCGGGGGAGTGGTAAATTGAGGTTTATGATGGACCGGCTGGCGGAAGAGGTGGAGAGTGAGAGGAAGGACTCCTGCTTGGCCGTTGGCGGTGTAGGTGGGCAGGTATCGGGCAGATCAATGTAGATTGACTTTGAGGATGGGGAAGGCGCGAATGGATCGATTGGTTGGGAAAAGTAGTCCTCCTGGTTGGATCTAAAGAGTGATCAGGATAAGGGTTTGTGTATGATCGAGAGAAGTGAACATACCTCTTCTCGATAGCCTTTGGTGTGTATGGGCCCCCAGTTGTGATCCATACATCTATGGTTTCTGGTACATCATAGAGCTCTCTCCTGTTCGTCGGCGGTGATTTACTGAAAGTCAGATAGTCCTCTGAAGTAGTCGACTTCCGGTCAGACCACCATGACGAGAATGAAGACCTGGAGGAGCGCCTATCCCGGATTGTAGAGCTTGAAGATGATTGGGTAGCAGGTGAAGGCGAGGGTAGAATGAGGGACACAGGCCGGGACTCTCGATTCTTGCTTTTTTGACTCCCAAGGCTGAGAATGCTGTTGCGCCGTCGACCAGAGGTGCTCGTCTCTGCAAAGGACTCTTCCGCAGGGGGAGGGGGCTTCGACGGCCGCTCCCTCGCAAGAAACCCAGATCGGAAGAACTTTGAGTACTTGAGAGGGAGCATTTGATTCTGGCTGCCGAGAGGTGTGTAACCCTGTGCAGGTTAGGCTTCCAGGCTGTCAGATTAGAGGTGGTTATATGGTCGCCTTTCATCAGTTTGTGGCGGTGAAAGTGGTCAAACGGGCGGTATTATGGACCCCATTGGGGACGTGGTTCTCAGTGTTTGAAGGTAGATCATGGATGCGGCTCCAGGGGGTAGTGGCGAAAGTCACAGGTGTTGACCGGCTCATTGAAGGGCGGTTGGCTAATTCGCGTGACGAAACTTGTGTGTACCCGCAACTGATTGCAGCCACGACATCAGTGGAATGACACTTGCATCAATCAAGGAAGAACATGAAATGTCCTTGACGGCAGCGTGTAACAGCCCAGGTTGGCTGTGAGGCTCCTCGATCTGCAAGAGCTCCAGTGCGAGGAGGGTCCCGTGGAGCCGGAGGCCTGGGTGATTGAGTGCTCAATGCGGGCGCAGATCTGCGCAGTGTACAGATGCTGAAATGCTGAATGCAAACCTGGAACTCGACGTGTTCGGAGCATTCCTGATGAGTTTGCATCTGAGACTAGTACCGCGGAGGAGCCGGGATGACAATCACATTATAGTGTATCTTTAGGGTTACATGGTAGATGTCACGTATTATTATTCTAGAAATTATGATGATCATTACAACGAGAACGATAGAAGTGTAAGATTGACAAGGACCTCTGTGGACAATCTTCTATTAGAGGGACCATCTTTGATATCAGGAAATGGCCCGAGAGATGGCGCTGAAACCCATGGAAGGTGGGTAAGGATCTTCATACCTCCCAATTTATGGGAACTGTATTGCTGTACTGCACCCCGAACATATGGCCGAGACCACAGATCAATGGAAAGAGGTGGATTGTTTCATGGTGCTCGTGGGGCAGTTGTCTGATAGAAGATCTTTCCTATAAGAGGTCCTCGTCAGAAGACATCTTCAGCGTCTCGCATTCTGATTCTGGACCGCGGCGGACGCTAGTCTATCCTTCTGGGCTTCCGCAATGACCCTACGCTGGTTGAAGTAGTCAATCTGTACAACGTCAGCTTCCTGCAGAATCATGGAAGGTTGAGGCACGTACCCAGCTTCTAGCACACTCTCCTTCGTATTGCTTCAGCTCCTTGGAGCATGCAGTTCCTTCTTCTCCAGCTTTCACGACGCCAGCTTTGTCCAAGCATGCAAAGTACCCGTCCCTAGCCTCCCAGCATTTTGCCCGGTCTTGGCGCGTCGATACGTCTTCTTCAGGTTCCTTTTTCTTCGAGCTGCTGAACCAACCCATGGTTGTGCTGCCACTCTAAGTTTGTTTGACTGTGCTGGTGGTGGCCTTGGTCAACGTCAAAGGCCAAGGATAGTCAGCGACGGAGCGTGGGATTCTGACCCTGACATAGCAAGTTTGACTTACTCCACTATAACAATCCCTCTTAGCTCAGTTGGTAGAGCGCGTCACTAGTAATGACGAGGTCAGTCGTTCAAGTCGGCTAGAGGGAAGTTATTTTGTTCAGTGAAGGTTTTTCTGGTGAGGACTTTGTGAGCAGTATTCCCTTAGCATTCAAGTTCTCGTTCGTCCAGATAAGCCTAATTCGGGTGGACATCACTCTTTCATGCCATCAACGCTCGTTTTTTTTTTATCTCAGGTGTGTTTCAAGCGGAGGTATGAACAAAATATACATTAGGTCATGGATAGAGTCATTACAGATGCGCTATATAATAAAAATGATCGCAGGTAGATTCTATCTTATGGTGTTATTTACATAGCAGCTCTTCCGGCAGTCTGAAGGAAGCAAGGAATCATCAGCATCTCGTTGAACAAAAGATAGGCAATCGAAACATACCTCAATGGGAAGTAGCAGCATGAGTACAGCAGATACGAGGAACAAGGACGCTGAAACAAATATAGGTCTAAAAATATGGATATTCAGCTGTGAGATCGAGACATGGGCGAGAATAAACATACCCGTTTGCTGTGGCGGCAGCGGCACCGCCAGCAGTCGAAGTCGTGGCAATCTTGATTACAGGTGCGAGAATACCAGTGATACGATTGAAGCTGCTTGCAAGGGCATCACCGGTCCCGCGGTGAGGAGCTGGGAATACTTCTGGGGTATATGCGTAGAGTACACCGTACATCTGTGTTAAACCATCAGCAACGGGTTATATAGGCAGAGGAAATAAAAACATACGGCATTTTGTGTGAGACCAGAGGCGCAAGAGAAGCCAAGTACAGCAGCCTCAGTTTTGCTAGTCGTGAACAGGAAGAGGAAGATGCCGGTCAAGGCAGTCGAGATCGCCATCGTGAGTTTACGACCTCCGAATGTGAATGTATGTGCGCCGCCGGTAGCATGGCCACGTCGCGTCCAGTCGACGACCGCACAAGCAATGAGAGAGCCCGGGATACCGAGGACCGAAATGATGGTGTAGTTGCGGTAGGTCTCAGAGAATCCGGTACCTCCGGAAACACGTTCGGCAAGGTAGAGAGGGAGGAAAGCGTTGAATAGAGGATAGGCAAGACCGATAAGACCTGTCAAAGAATCATCTTAGCAATCGATTCGTCTAAAATTTCGGAACCTGAACGCACCCCATAGCAGAATCGTAATTGCGCTGTTGATAGCCAACCTCTTTCCCGCGAAGAGAGGTTTGATATGCGAGCTGGGGAGGAAAAGGATATAAATAACTCGGATCTTTGAGAAGTAAGAGAAATGACGCACAATGACAGGCCAGAGATGGAAGACTTGATGATCTCAAGGTTGGTCTTGCGTGCCGTCTCGTTGTTACCCGGGATAGCTCTGAATTGCTCGATGGTCAAGCTGATCGTTCTGCCATTTTTCTCTGCGATGTTGCGCAGTACCTGAAGAGATACGGTCAGCTGGTGGGTGATGATAGGACATGTTCAAGGAGCTCACCTCGATAGCCTCCTCATCACGACCTTTGGCGATGAGATACTTGGAGGACTCTTGGAGATCAAAGACTGCGAACCGGAGGATGAACGTGATGAATGTCAGAGAGCCGCTAAAGTTCAGGTAAATCTTCCGTCAACCCCAAATCTTGTCGTACGATACTCACAGGAGATAGCTGTTCGGCAAACGACCCTCAGTAAAAGATTAATGACGCGCGATCGGTAGAGAACTCACAAAGTGTATCGCCACCCCATGTTATCTTCCTTGGGACATTGACCTTGGGGAATTGAAGCATCACAAGAGAAGTTCCCGATGAAGCCCCAGGCTACGACTGAAGCAACCAGTTGGCCGATAGCCCACCATGCAGAAAGGAGGGTGAGCGTCCACTACAATACAGTGGAATCAGTACGGCATTACAACGAATAACTGCGATCAAAACTAACCTGATGTGACTGAGGGATGTGCTCAAGAAAGAGGGCACCTGTCGAAACGGTGAAAAAGTGCGAAGTTAAACGAACGTGATGCATACACACCATCTACGGGAAGGCTAAAGAAATGAACGTTAATTGGTTATGACGGCATGACAGCGTGTGGTCATAACTCACTTTCCGCCGATACCGAAGCCAAGACACGCGACAAGAGAAGCAAACGCGACGAAATTAGGGGCACCTCCGGCTGCAATACCAAATACGCCAGCGAGGAAGAGAGTGATCTATGCAATAGGGTGAGCACGTTGGACCGATGTTGGCGGGATAGATAGGAGATGACGAACGTTGAAGGAGAGTTTGCGTCCAATCAAGTCAGCCATGATACCCCAAGTGGTAGCGCCGAGAATGAGTCCGACATAGAGGGCTAATGTGGCAAACTCAACGCGCACGGGGTTCAATTCTTGCTGCACCTGGGAAAGCACGACAGCAACACCCTGTAGCCAAATGTCTGCGGTCGTGTGAGCCAGTGCCGACGAACGTGCACGGAGGTTTTACTCACTGTCTGCCATCCATCCTAAACCAGAGAGGAGGAAGAGTTGTATTTGATAACGTCCAAAGCCGATCCTGGAGGATGACCGTCAGAATCTAGGAATAGGGGAAACGATAATGCGAAGACGCACTCCTCTTGCAAACATTTGTTAACTGTGGAGGATCATGTCAGTCTCTGAAGATATGGTATGAAGGATAGTAGAAGGCATACCCAGGTCGCACTTCAAACTGTAAGCACGGTCGATGCCTCCTTCCTTGACATAGAAAGCAGCGTCCTCGTCCGATGCGGAGGAGGCATCCTCGATCGAAGCACGGTCCTGCTTCTCGAGGTCCTTCTTCTCGTCCAATGTCATGTCGTTCACCGTGGAAGAATTAAAGTAATGATGTTGGAGTCCCAGATGAGGGAGTCGGTGAGAAGCCGAAAAGTTTGCAGAGTGATTTTATACTGGGGCTGACCAGTCCAACTTGGCACATCAGAAACGGCTATACCGTCGAGATGAAAATGCACCGTGAGCCGTGCTCCACAGAGATCATTTGGGTCGTGAAAACCGGAGTTACGGATATGGATTTGGAAAACAGATATGCCGCCTCTCTGCCGTTGCGTCGAATGTGGAGTAAAAAGATGGGAAAGGACTCTCGCTGCAACACGTGTTGCCGAAGGTGTATGGTTTCAATTCAGAGCTTGATTCTGCGCCGTCGAACTGACAAGAAACTCCGTGCGTACCAGGGTTTTCGGTGTGCAACCATGTGTCGGTTATCAGCAGAACCTCCACAGTCTTCGTGGACTCGTTCGTCATTGAAATTCAATTTTGCGTCGACGGTGGCACTGCGCGTTTGTCGTCTCGGCTGTAATGATCTCCGTGCCTAATAAACGTCATACCTTCCATATCCGGTAGCTCCTAAACTTGGCAACGTGCCGAAAAAAAATGTGACCAAACAACAGCAAGCGCGGTCGGACCATGCAACCCGCCATGTGAGTCCAGGCGTCTGCCTTTGGCAACGGACTGAGGGGAGATCAGTGAGATGGTCGATGGAAAATGCAATGGAAAATTTGCCTCACATTTGGGATGTATTCGGTGTAGCTGATGATTGTCCGACCAGGTTCGGCATCCTGAGGACCTTACTTGGGACTCTATCTTCGAGGCCAATGGGCCAAAATTGGCGGAAAGTGTTTGTCTTAGATCTGCCAGGTCTCACGGATGCAGAAGGACGCATCCGAGTCATCCTTCTCTCCTAGAATTGTGGGGAAAAGAGTGAAGCAAGATGACGATTCGGCAGTAACTCGTTCCTGACCTCCACTTCCGGCAGTCCGATCCGAGTCCGAGCACAAGCCTTGACGCCGATGACCACGAAACCGTTTTCATATGCTGGAGCTTGTCGGAAGTTTGGAGTGATCTACCCATATAGAGCTCAACAGTGTTTGACGAAAGAATACCCTTTGATGTGGCAGATTTGCCACATTGACAGTTCGCATCGTGCACCAAGCCTGAAGATTTACTGGAAGGCGCCCTCGGAGTTTGTTGGCCACCTAATCCTATTCGCCGAGGACGGAAAGGCAAATAGACGCCTTACTTATGTTCGATGAATCATCGAGAGGCTTCTGGATTGAGAATGAGCGGAGATATTGACTTTGCTATCGCACGTTTCTTGATAGGTGAAAAGGGACCAAATGAATTGAATTCTACGTAGATAAAACGTGAACACCGGTGTCTGTAGCTGTCTAGCATTCAAGTCTCAGTTCCGACGAACGTTGCGATAAGAGTGAAGACGTACCGATGTTGTGGTAATTCTCTGAGAGCAGACAGACTCGACCACATCTCGTCTGAATGGTGACTGTGCCTAATTTCCCACGCGCATCGAGCCACGGAACACAGTTCAAAATCCAAACTCCCCTAGTCTAGATAATGCACGTTTATTGGTATAATCCGGGTCAGAATTCAATCTTCATTTATTCTGGGCTACCCCGACTTGCAGTACTCGTAATTGCTGAGGGGATACCAAATCACATTTCTGACTACTTCCACCCCACCACCCCCGTCCCAATATCGAGGTATGATCTAAGAATTGCAAACACAGTGACTACCCTCGTAGTTTCCAGACAGCTGCCTGGCAAGATCCTGAGCGAGGCCACACATGGTCAGGGTAGCTACACATGACTTTAACCCGACGCTAAAATGAACGGTAGCAAAACCACTCACGATTCCAAGAACCTGAAGATGGGAAGAGGGCTCCCCCAATGACATATACATTCTTGCAACCCCTGGGTCGATAATCGGGACCGACGGATGCCTTGGGATCAGCGTCGAGGTCGTCAGTCATGTATAAGGTGGATGTTTCGTGCACGATTCCGGGAACGTGTATATCCTCGGCGGGTGGTCTATCGTGCTTCCAGGCTTTGGTACCATCGTCCCAGAATTGCACAGGTTGGTCGCCTGCCATGACTCCGATTGTGTCATAACTGTATGCGTGTAAATTATGGAAAACTAGTGAGTCGCAACGATATGATCACGTACGTCGCCGAGTCCATAATCTCCCAAAGTCTCTTGTCATCCTCGTTGAGGTTGATTTGGAGCCTCACATTCGTGGTAACATCAGGGTTCTTCTTATTGTACTTGACCCATGAGTGTTCATTGGTTTCCGAAAGCTCGCCCAAGCTCGCACACACTAGGAAGAGATGAAGATTCAGCTGCATTCTGCTGCTATTGAGAAACACATACCAATGACCACATACTCTTCGGATCCCTTCAACTGTTCATCGGTTGCAGTAGCCGCATAATCTGGACACAAACGCCCGGCGTCTACGGCATCACCAGCAGGATGAGGAGAATGTATGGTTGTAATCTGGATGTGATACTGATGGTCGGTTTTCGGGTCTCTTCCTGCAACATAGCTCGCTCCAATCTCTAGGTGTTCGCCTCTCGGGGGTTTGTTGGGATACGGGAATCTAGCGACAATATGAGAGAGGAAATGACCACTAAAGCGAGATCCTGCGCTCTGGTTGAGGCTGTCCCCTGCGGAATTCATGAGGAGAGTAGTGTTTGGGATGGTGCCGGCTGCTAGGATGATATTGGTCTGCCCTCGGGGAAAGCAGAGTGCGCCGCGGGAAGTGTGAACGATATTGGCATGGTGGTCTGGGTCGTCACACTCCGTATCTAGTCCAAAGCATTCGACAATCGTGTCTATGGCAATCAGCAGCGGGCTTCCCTTATGCTGCTTTGCTAACATGCTCTGGTGTTCTTGGAGCTCCAGCAATGGTCCGGGAGTGGAGAACTTTTCAAACGCCAAAGTTGAGAGAGCTGTCGTTCTTCCCACTGCAAGCGGTGCAGATAACGCAAAGTCGGCGTGCCGAATGTTTTCGATTCCTTCGCCTAGCTTCTTATCGATATAGGTTCGCAGTCCCTTGAAGATAGGGGTGGATAGCTTCGAGGCGGGAGTGACGTGCAAAAGTTCCTCTGCTTCCGCCCAGAAGTGTTCGTGTTCGGCAAGACGCAGTATCTTTTCCGGAAAACCTCGCATCATGTTCCAGTCCTTGTAGATCGCACGCGGACACCAAGCGGACCAGAACGTGCTGCGTCCGCCGAAGAATGGGCATGACCCACGCAAGTACTGATTGTCACTCGTTTCAGTGGGATGGCAATGTAAGTAGAAGCAGCAGTCGCACCTTTATTTCACTTTCGAATGTCTTGGAGCTCAACGACCATGGAAAGGTTTCCGATGGTCCACCCAGAACACGTTTGAAGGGAAGTGGGAGGTTCTGACGAGCGTATAAATCGAGGGAATGAGTAGAGGTGTCATAATCTCCTCACTTGGAAATGACTGGGAAGCCAAAACCCTGACAGAGAAAATGATGTAAAAAATAAGATACACAAGATGTATGATCACTAACCACCCCGCTCGAGAACAAGTATCTTCCTCCATGGGTTCTCCTTCAAGGCCTTGTCGACATATGCAAGCGCGCAGAAGCCACTACCGACGACGATGTCATCAAACTCTCCAAAATCTGGAAACTAGTGAGCGCTGAGACGGCCTTATCAAGAAAAGGCGTACCAACTATATTTTGCCAAGTAGGATCTGTGACAAAAAAGTGTTTCGCAGTAGCCATAGCGGGTGTGGGTGATTGAGGACCAGGGATGGGATACCCAAAGCCGTTATTAGGACTTGAAGTACGTGCTCCAACCCGATCGTGAGACCCACAGCGGGTAGGAAAGCTGTCCTGTGTAATTACAACAGGTGGCGGTTGAGGTGGCAAGTCCATTCCCGCACGAAGGAGGGATTTCGGTATCTTTATATCTTCCTTGGTAGCCCCATCATTTAAGCTGGGTGATAGGCCAAAGGCCGGGCATTATGCAAGGAATGACAAGACGCCGCACTGTATCTCAGGCGAAATAAAAGGAGGGTCCCAAGGTTCCTTCAAGGCACGATATCGTAACGGGAGGTTCGAGTTCGACCTTTTAGCAATTAATCTAAGTACACATACCGGGTGAGGTTGAGCTCACGATACTACTACTAGACAGGAGTTAGGTGAGTTTGTTTGGCCGACATGTGAACTTTGCTACCGGATGGGAAGCGATGATCAAAGTCATCAGGATGGTTTGACAGGAGACGTGGCGCTTCATTCGAGACTAGACTTCCTGTAGGCGCGGACAAGAACCCCGGAATATATAAAGGCAGAACCTTAAAGGACGTGGAAGGCGCGAAAGAGAGGGCTGACCCAGGCTGCTAGATGATCAGATCTTGGAAGGTACATGAGAAAGACAGGAGGCGGCCGTGGTTTTGTTCAATGGAAATGAACCCTTTACTGGAGTCACGGTCAGGGTTTTGCATGAGATATGTTTCTGTGGGAGAGTTGTATGCTTAGAACTTGGATTCGGGGTGCACATTGGCGGAAGGGAAGAAGAGAATGCTTATGTAAATCGAATTCGCGAAAACAAACGGGGCATGCCTACTCGGGCCATATTATTCTACTAGTATGCTCCAGTGGCGAATCCGATACGTGTCTCGACGTTTCCTAATGCTAGCAACTTTGACTCTGAACGCGTGGTTCATGAAGCTAGGCGTAAGAAACCCCACGACTTTGCGTCCAGCCGAAACCCACCCCGCACCCACGTGAATTGGGACTGCGTAGAGAAACATGATCATATGAACGCTAGCCACCTATTCGTCTCGTCTAGTCGGGCCTCTACCACGTCTCATCCTCCTCCCCAGGACCCAAAATCATATCCCTAACCCGCATATCCAAAGCCCTGACCTCTAACAATGCCTTCAATCTCTCCATCATCTCAGCCTTCGTCCCAACAACGCTGATATTTTTGTTAACAGCCGCATGCGCCTCCAAATTCCTTTTCAGTGCAGCGATAGAGAGGAACTGACAGACAGATGCTTCAGCGATGAGAGGTGGGCGAATGTCGATAGCGTATTTCGTGGAGAGGTCTATGGTCAAGTCAATCTTCCTGAACGTAAAAGGGAATGGAATCGATATACCAGAGATGTAGTCCTCACAAACAGAAGGGATTTCGATGTCGATTACACGTCTCTCCGTAGAAATTATCTTCGCGAGTCGGCGGAGTCCGGGCATACCAATACCAGTGTCCAGAATAGAGAGATACGATAGCTTGGAAAGCATGAGCAGAGCAGGAACAGCGTCGTCGTCAATTAAAGGATTGGAGGCAAGTGACAGCTGGCTAAGGGTGCCTTTCAAGGGTAGCAAAAGGAAAACACTGCCCGCATTTCAGCGTCAGACGTAGTGAAGAAGATAAGCAAACTGACGCACACTTCATTCGAGATTGCGGTATTGTTCAAGAGTAAAGCCGAAAGCGACGGAAGACGGTTGATATGCACGAAGTCAGATTCAGAGATGCGACAGTTGGTGAAAGTAAGCTCAGAGAGGTGGTGAAAGCTGTTAGGTTTGCTGAAGACTGGAGCAAGCATTAGATTTGCGCGAGTTAGACGAATCTCGTATGCTGACCTGCCATGGTATCACTTCTGCAGATATTCAAGCCATTAGCGTCCCGGAGGGACTCCGTCATAGAAAGCCTGCCAACTTCGGAGCTTCGAAGGAAACCCAAAACTCGAGCATTGAGATAGCCTGAAAAATGAGGTGATAGCTGGGTAAATGTCACGAATCCATACCATTGCAAGCAAGAAAGCGCCCGATCGAATCATGGGAGACTTCTCCAAGTTCATACAGACGTTCCTTGAGCCGCACACCCGGAAGCAGAGAGTCAAGCTGCGTTACAAAGTATTTGATGCCGAGTGGTGACTGGGTTCCTATCGCGGGCCCATAGAGTTGATCTAAAATGATGGATTTATGCGCATATAGTGACAATAATACCTCATAACATACCTTCAAGTTCCTGTATGCGCGCTTTTGGGCCTTTCTTAATGATACCTTTGACATCTTTGGCATGAGGAGACGAAAATATCCCAGCAGGAAGGAAGAACAGAGTTTCATGTTGGAGAGTAACGTCAAAAGAAGTATCTTGGTTAACGGCTCGTGATAATTCATGACCAGTGAGTCCATCCATATCACTAAAAGAGGAGGGGAGCCTTTCCTTGGTGTCAAGAGGCGACGGAAGTCCGTGAGGCAAGCACCAGTCCTGCATAGATTCCCTCATCGTACGAAGCCAAGGTTCTCCAGAAGGCATGGGTGATATCGAGTCCTCATCTTGCTCCCATACAGGCAGAGAGCAAGAGAAATTCACGAGCTCCTCGTTGCTAGATGGAGAAGAGCTGGATTGTAGCCCTCCAGGCCGAGTCTTTCGCCGAGGACGACGCCTCTTTTTGGCAATTGGAAGGAAGAATCTCTTCGATGTTGCATCGTCATCAGAGGTATGGTCCGCGTCCAAAATTAGGGCTTTTTCGAGAGTGTAGAGAAAGGACTTCAAATAGCCTCTATTCTTTCTGTGGATTACGATGTTTGATCTGTTTCTTCGACGTACAGAGTTAATGTATGCGGCGGCATTGATAGCAGGGCACCAGAGAGGGTTTTGGTCATCGATCGTTGGGACTTTGGTCTGCATTTGAAACGCAAGAGTGAAAACAAGCGCGATAAACTGGAAAGCGGCAGAAAGCAGTGCGATAGCTTGAGAGACGACGGAACTTAGGAAGAGGAAGAAAGGAAAGCTGGCCCTGATTACGTACACCAAACCCTCCAGATTTACCCCCATACCAAGCCTCCAACGTTGAGGCTTTGACATAAGCTTGAGTTGCCTGAGCAGCGTCAAGGTATTTTTGTTGTCGTGCTCATTTTCTTGCTTGAGAGGCAGTATTACTAGTAGCTGTGACCTCTTCCATCCCTGGGGATGATTGATATACGATTCAAGTTCGAGCTCGTCTTGGAAAAAAAGACATCTGACCTCTTTGGGATAGAGCTCGTTCTGGCCGTCATGGACCTCAGGCCAAAAGGTCATGACAGCTGAAGAATCTCGGTTGTGCTGAGGATACTACTACCTGCTGGACTAAACGCTCTGCGGCAAGGCACCAGAGTTTGACATCGTAACCAAAAAAAATGAGTTAAAATCTTGGAAAAATCGGAGAAATCACGTCGACATCGTAAGAGATCTCAGATTTGTAGACGCCACGAAAGTTTTAAATAAGCAAAGCGTCCTAAGTCAGCGACAATGAACACTATTGAAATCTAGCTCAGAATGAAAGCCTAAGGGCCTTCATCGGCTGGCAGGGCCGCAGGACTGCCACCACCGTTGGATTGGGCCGCACACGTGATCTCAAAACCTCAAATCATGTCTTTTCAGAAACTGTGCCGCTCTGCAATCGTCATTTGAATTTTCAACGGATTTCAAGGTCTGTATAACGGTTCTTCAGAGTAGGACCTTCGTACGATTGCTGCGCACCTACAGGAACCCAGAGCTCTGCCACGCTTCCTCGGAATCGATGGACGTTATGTCAGGAGTATTTGACATTGAATCCGGGAAGCACATATGTTGAACCGAAGAGGGCCTAAACCAAGGCCAGGCCTGACATTCGAGCTGTCACGGTTTTCGACCTAGTGAAAAGACTTAAAACCTCTCGACGTGTTTTGTCTGTCCTTACTCTTCCGCATATACCACCCACATCGAGCAGCCGGGTTTACCGAGTCGAGATGACTTCGTCTTCATCCTCAATGCTAACCTACGATAACCTAACCTACGAGGTTAAAACTGGCCGTGGCGAGTCGCGTAAACTCGTCGACGATATATCAGTCCAGGTCAAAGCAGGAGAGCTATTTGCAATCATGGTATGCGTCCGATTTCGTTGTTATTCGTACTTCGAGTCTGATGCCCTCTTTCAAGGGCCCTTCGGGTGCAGGTACAGACTTCTCGAAACGTACGCTCAATCTTCTGAGATACTGATTCCCAATGACCAGGTAAAACAACCTTATTGGAACTAATGGCATTTCGCAAGCCAGCCCAAACTGGAGCATCCGTGAGTGTTGGGATGGGTTTGCCCTGTGACGCTTCCTGAGGAGCCTCTCAGATTCAACTCAATGGAAAATCAATCAATGCTGCAGCTATGCATCGGATGTCTGCATTTATGGAATCAGATGATGCTCTTTTAGGAGTTTTGACTGTTCGAGAATCGATCACTTACACCCTTCGCCTCCAGTAAGTTCTCGTTGTGTTCATCTTTGGGTATCCAGAGGCTCACCCGATTATAGTGATCCGTTTATGTCACGCAAGGAAGTTGGCCAACGTGTCGAAACCGTCGCCAGAGCTTTGGGATTGCAATCATGCATTGACAATCAGGTTGGTACACCCTTGTCACGGGGAATCTCGACAGGTATACCTAGTTCACTACTCGAAGGGTTGCGTCTGATATTCAACTACCACAGGACAAAAACGACGCGTTGTAGCAGCTTGTGCAATGGTCACGTACCCGTGAGTCCCCTAGCTTATCGGTGACCATCTTCCCTTCCTCAACACCTTCAGGCGAATTCTATTCCTCGACGAAATTACGTCCGGCGTACGTAACTCCGACACTCACCCATACTTGCTCTATCTGACGCCTTCGCTCAGCTGGATAGCACATCCGCAGAACAGGTCGTAATCGCTATCAAGAACTTCGCACAAGCAGAGGGTATCATTGTCATAGCATCAATGCATCAACCTTCCATGTCCATCCTCGGATACTTCACCAACCTGTTGATGCTATCCAATGGCAAGACATGCTACGCAGGTGCCGTCGACGATTTGGGACCATTCCTTGAACGTTGGGGCCATCCAGTGCCGCGTTATGTGAGCCATTCCTTTCTCGAGTCTCAAGTATCATGATTTACTCATACCCTTTGCAGAGCACTCCAGCTGAATACGCCATGTATTTCCTTAATGATGATTTTGAGGCCGACAACTTTGCACTGGGACGCCCTGAAGAGATGCGAGAGTTTTACCTTTCCTCCGTCAACCCAGAGAAATCCTTAACGTCGCTATCATACTCGACGAATGAACCATCGGGCAAGCTGGAGTGCGAGAAAGCTACTCCTCGTAAGCCCTTCCTCAAGACAACTCTCATCCTAAGTGAACGCACATTCCGGAACTACTCCAGAAATGTGCTTGCCTACGGCACTCGACTCATCGTTTACGGAGGTATGAAATGTAGCCTTTTGGTATATCCGTTTTGGCTAACTTGAATCCTGGTATATCAGCCATGGGTTTTCTGGGGGGGTAGGTTGCACCGCGTCTTCACACGTTCTCTTAAGCTGACTTTAAGATAAACCTCAGCACCGTATGCTTCCGATTGTCCCTGGCTGATTCGGCCATCCTACCCAGGTTGGCTGTATATTTCGTTACAATCGCCTTTCTCTCTATCGTACGCCTTCCTTACTTCCTTCGTTTGGTTATGACTAATTAAAATACAGGTGTCCGCTGCAGGCGTCGCTGCATGTACGTTGACGGCTATAAGTCTGAAAACAGCATCTGACCAACCTACAGTCTTGGAGGAGCGCGCAGTCTTCTACAGAGAGAAGAGAAATGGTCTATACTCGACGCTGCCCTTCCTCGTTTCAAACACGCTGGTGAACATACCCTTCCTGTTTGCCTGCACAGTGCTATATACCATCTTGTTATATTGGTTGGTGGTGGGTGCAGTCTTTAGACAAGTATCTCTCATATATTGATCAATCGCCCCATTATAGGGCCTTCAATCCGGCGCATCAGCCTTTTTCCGATTTCTAGCTTTTACTTTCCTCGCTGTACTCGTTGCCGAGTCTCAGATGGTCGCTGTAGCCGCCATATTCCCTGTCCTCATGGCCGCTTATGCAGTGGGAGCCCTGTGAGTTTGGAGTTCCGGGGATTTACAAATCTCTCATCTTCAATATCAGGTTAAATGGTCTCTGGATGGGTATCAGTGGATTTCTGTGAGCGTGGTGCCTTCCGAAATGAAGAACTGTAACTAATACGTGGACAGCATCCGTCCTGGGGAGCTACCTCGCTTCTGGTATTATACCTTCCACTATGTCAACTATATGAAGTACTCTCTTGAGTTGCTTACCACCGTGAGCCTACCTTCCCTCTCATCCCAATCTGAGCTCACTTCTGCCAGTCCGATATAAGAGGCCTCGCCTTCCAGTGCCCAAAGACAGGCAATACTTGCCACTGCAATTTCTCCCTCTACAACCCCATACACTGCACAATTACCGGCCAGCAAATTTTAGATTACATGCAAATCGGACATATCTCCTACGCCAAATGGATCGGGGTCCTTCTTGCTTTGTTTGTCGTTTGGCGTATTTTGTAAGTCATGCATTGGTTGAATCAGTCATCGCACGTTAACCCTCCTTGTAACAGGATGTACCTCGCTCTCCGGATTCGTTCTCACTAAACGGTCGTCGTCAGTAACCTGTAGCCCTCATGCCTCAACTCCCTTTCCATTGGCCATCTATTGTCCTTTACGCGAACTTATGAAATGGAATTCCTCTGTAATTCCGATATAACACTTATACCCTAATCCAGACGCGTTTTTGATCCCCAAACTCTCCAAGAGAAAGCGAACGAGAGCCCGAGACCCTTCATTGCAATGTACCCAAAATCAGCATATGAGAGGCATCCACTGGGTATTGAATTCCTTGCTCGTCCACTTCAACATCCCATGACCCAACGGTAGTTATAGAATACTTCTCCAGTGAGCAATCTAGTTATAGATTGATATGTTATCTGTATGTCAAGCCGTCCTGACATGAGGAATTCTTGATTTTGGGGCGATGGGCGCTGCATGTTCAATCGGGTCCTGCGAAACCTGAAGGATTGAATGGTCGCTTCTGACGGTCCGATGGCCGAACGTTAAGGCTTTTCCATATTGAGCATTCAACGCCTCTCGTTCTTCCTGTCATGCAGGGCTCTCGGTCGACCTTTCTTTGGCTTAGCTCCCGCGGAAATGAAGCACAGGATCTCAGAATAGCCTATCTCCTGTGACCGCGGTTCGACCCCAAGAGGAGTAAATGGATTATTTGGCTGCAAGTTGCGGCAATCTGAAGTTTCGGAGCTTCTATGTACTGGCAGGATCCACCGTTGCGTCAGTCCCCTGAGCAATCTTGGTGTCATTTTGGCAGGCGGAAGGAGGACAGCGATTCGGCGTCAAAGGAACTTCGCTGACCGGAGTTACTCGCCAGCTTTCGGTACATACACGACAGCTTAAAAGAACAGGAGAGCTCTTCCAGGCAGCATAACCTGTTCCCAACAGACATGCCTTTCCTCGCAGATTTCATTGTCAATCACAGCCCAATATCGTTGCCAAGTCACTTCACGACTTGGACTCCTGGTCAAACACCCTTCTCCACGAATGGCCCAGTGTTTGCCATGGCGGGCACTTATCTCGCTGTCGTCTTTGGTATCAAGGCCACAATGGCAGATCAGCCTCCTCTCAGGCTCAACATGCTCTTCCAGCTACACAATGCCTTCCTTTGCCTCGCAAGCCTGCTCCTCTTTGCCCTGATTGCGGAGGAAGTTGCGCCAATTATTTGGAGAGGTGGACTATTCCATGCTATATGTGCGAAAGAAGCATATACACCGGTACAGTTTCTCCGTACTCTCAAGCAGCCTGCCTCGTCTAATGTTATTTCAACAGAGACTGGAGTTTTATTACATACTCAATTACTACTACAAGTACTACGAGTTTCTTGACACCGTGTTCCTTGCTCTCAAGAAGAAGCCTCTACGTAAGCCTATCTTAGCATCCCAACTCGTCCTTGCCTGACATGCTGTATATCTTGCTAGGCTTCCTCCATGTATACCATCATGCAGCAACCGCTGTGCTAACCTACGTTCAAGTGAATAGTCATGGAACTCTCGTAAGGACCCCATCACAACCTCATAAGCACCGAGAAGCTGACATGTCATTGCGTACAGGCTTGGGCAATTGCATCGATGAATCTTGCAGTCCATGTTGTAATGTGTATGTTTCGTTTATCTTTTGATTTCCATCCATCGATGTTCATGCACCTTGCAGACTACTACTACTTCATGACTGCCAGAGGCCACAGAATCTGGGTTAGTTCCCCCAATCTAGACTCACATCGGACAATCTGACCTTTGACACAGTGGAAGAAATATCTAACAACCATGCAAATTACTCAATTCATCATCGACATCCTCATCTTGGTGGTTGCTATGTACTCGAAGTTCGCCGTCAACTATGCCCCGTATCTTCCAAACAAAGGGTACTGCCACGGAAAAACGGAGAATGGGTTCTTCTGTGGTGCACTCATCATAAGCTACCTCGGCCTCTTCATCGACTTCTACAAGCAAACATTCAACTCGCCGAAACAGGCTGCGAAGCGCCTCTAAGTGAGCGTTCATCCAATGGAATAACGATAATCAAACCACTGACGCCTACTCTGCAGGAACTTCCTCAACCAAATTCCTCCGAATATCTAGCCATTTAGCTCGCAGTGCATTAGTTATCTTCTCCTTCGCAATAACATTTGTATAATAAGGGCGCTTGTTGAATGGCTCTTGATCGCATGAATGTATACATAGGTTCGAATATCCAAAATTCCCTACAAGTACAAGGGTACAACTATAAAATTGTTTCGAATATATTACAACAAAGTTCAATTTCCTGAATAAATCTCGGTGTACCAGGTATCGGCAGGGCCTTTGACTTCCCACTTGGCCTCCAACAAGATCTTATCCTTCGCCTTGATGCTTCCCTTCCATTCATATTTACCCTCCTTCTCTCCGCCCTTCCCATCAACAAGTTTCTCCCATCCGACCTTCAACCCAGTATCCTTGTTGATAACCACATCCTGCCCATCCTTCGCCTCAGCCAACTTCTCAGGAGTTCTGAGAATGACCTTCGCTCGCTTATCGTCGGAGGTAGGAATGGCATCTTTGACAACGAGGTTGGGAATAGGGAATGCGTGTTTGTTGAAGATGGTGATCTTCGTGGTGTAGGTGGTGGTATTCTTAGCTTCGGCGAAGGAGCCGACGTCGTCTTTGATAGTGCGGACAACGCGGGAGTAGGTGACCTTGGTTGCAGGATCGTCACCGAGTGTGCAGTCGAAGTTATCGCCCATGTTGACATCCTGAGGAATATGAATCAATATCGTGTTGCTATAAGTAGAAAAGGAGGTGCTCACGTTGATTAAAGCCTTTGAGACAAAGCTATCGTCGAGGATAACACTGCACGGGCCAGCCAAGAGCCTGTAATCACTGGTGTTCTTGACTTCGCACTGACGTAAAATATAAGCAATCAGGTAAACGTGAGAAACAAACAGACACTTACTTGCAAGTATACACGAGGATCAAGACGAGGGATGGCGACATAAGAAATACTTGCTTCGAAGGGAAGCACGGCAACAGAGACTTGATGTTCAATTCCATCAGATGGAATAGTCGACTCTCCATGGATGGAGTAAGAAATTGCAATGGGGGTCTCGGTGACAAAGGTTGCGGGTTCAATGGCATTACCGGGAGCGGCAATTTCCTCGAAGCCAGCCTCGTCTTCCTCTATGAGGGGAGCAGCTTCGGCCGCAGCGAGGGATTGCCGTTGGAGTTGGGGTTCCGCAGAGCCAAAAAGGCTGGTTGTTGATGGGGCCTGCGACGATGTAGAGGATCCAAAAAGTCCGCCTACAAATGGGGCACTGGGCTGCGATTGTGACGAACTAGCATTAGATCCAAACAGCCCTGCCGAAGCCTGCTGCTGCTGAGGAGCGGGTTGTGGGGGAAAACCAAAAGGAACACTGGCTTGTTGTTGCTGTTGTTGGTTCGCGCCGAATGCACGGAAACCAGAAGTACTGTTTTGTGCGGCAGGTTTGTTCCCAAATAGACCGTGACTGCCGTTAGTGAAGATATTGACATTAGTCTGTTGCCTGCCGGGGTTGAAAGCCTGTTGCGCGAACCCTGTGTTGGTGAACATGGGGCGGCTAGAGGATCCAGAGAGTTTGACGGGCCGGAGGACTGGGATCTTCTTGATGAATGTATCCGAGGAGACGGTGCTGAGGGTCAGGGAGGTACCAGACCAATCTTCACCTGTACTCTGCTTCACTCGTGCACGGTAATGAAGAGAAACCGAGGGAGACGGTTTCCCGTTTTCGGATGTAGCGTGAAGCTCGTAGGTGGGGGACCAACTAACATTGCTAACGACTGAACGTTCCATTAGAGCAGTTTTTTCAAACTAACTTAGAGACTTACTGTACGTCAACTTGAGCTGAATCGAGGTCGGGTCCTCAGCCCAAAGAGAGATATCAACTTTTCCATGCATATCTCCCTTTTTCAGCGTGGATTTGTTGGTTTCTTTCTCGATCTGGCGATCTACTTCAACGATTTTCTCGTTGAGTTCCGCAATCTAGAGGGATGTTGAGAACGTTGGTCATACACGGAAGGTGCGGGGAAATAAAATACCTCAAGAAGGTTCTTACGACCTTGTGATACAAAAGTGCCTAGGAAAGTGCTCATGTCAGACGGAGGGACATGCTCGCCGCTCAATGTTTTGGAGTAATTGACGAGCAAATCTGCCTCATGCTCTCTGACACGCTTCTCACTGTCAAGGCCCTGCTTTTTCACCTTCAACACTCTGATCATCTCGGATGAGCTATCAACAGCATAAGATGCTTCTCTGTTAGCTTCAACAGTACAGACAACATCAGAAAGGCGGGCATCTCCCAAACCGGAGACCCGAACAGAGTGGGTATCGATAGTACTCGGTAAGCATTGAATCTCCACTTTGTTCTGTCCCTCCTACATAGATATAAGGTCAGCAAACGCGTCATCTCTTCGAGAACGGCGACATTGTACGCACCTGAAGGTCAAGTGCAAACGAGCGAACGATTTCAGCCTTAGAAGACTTAAAAATCGTCACAGATTGGATCGGAAAGCGGTTTGCAATAAGCTGAGTAGAAGACATTGTAGCAGATAGTAGCCAAGAGAGAATGAGGGTATTGACAGGCTGCTAGAGGGTTATATAGCTGTAAACTCTCAGTAACGGTTCCGTCAGCTCAAGAGTCATGGTAGTGGTGCACAGCCATCGTGGCTATGACTTACAGGACCCGTTGAAGTCACGTGGATCAAGACGCGTCAAATTATCGCGTTCAATCACGCGTCGAAGCTGGCTGCTAGGCTGAGAGGCCATACAGACTCCTCTGTCGCAGCGCGACTTTGCTGGATGTTAAAGAGCTTACTGGATCCACTTTGATCTGGTATGAGGAAGCTCAGAAGCAGTCAGCAGCCAAAAATATAAGAGGTGTATCTGATTCTGAACTCATGAAGGTTGCATGAAGGAGCTGGAATGGCCAATGAGTGGTAGGATCGCTTGGGCAGGTCTCAGTCTGTGGAGGAATACAACTCAGCTTAAACCACTAGACTAATTGTCTCGATCTCTGAGGAATGAGGATTCCTTCTCGAGATGCAGAGCGAAGAAAGAGAGGTGTTGTCAATGTTTTCATTTGTCGATAGAGGGATTCAAACCGGTCAAAGCCCCAAATGTTGATATCGAAAGCCATCCTCCATGAGATTATACTCTTGCACGTCTACCTCAGCGATAGTTTCTCTGATTCGTCTCAACAGCAAGGCGTCCTGTTGGCCCAACTCGCAGCACACAACGTGTAGTTGCCCAGAGCCTACGACTAACGAACCTGCCGGCCCCATTCATCTATCCGTTGACCAATTACTTCTCTGTCATAACGGCGGCATTAAACTGACGATTGACAGCATGAACGATAGAAAAACAGGGGGGGTTTCGTCCTATTTGCTCTCTGCGATGTTCAAGGAGTCTTTCTCGACGCGATACTCACCCGACGGCTCGAGTGTTCCGCCCGAGTTCCAGAAATTGGGGTGAATAAATTTGAAGAAGACATACGAAAAAGTTGTCGTATAACTCCTAGGATTTTCTTGAAAACATGTTATTTACCGTGGTCTTAATCAAGGATTAAGTATGCAGGCTCACAAATGTTGTTCATACTTCCATCCGGTTTTATGGCGTATTTTCTCAGTATGTTATAGTACAGATATCCGGAAATTAATCGTTCATGAGTTCCATGATTCGATTTCGTCCCTCAAGCAGACAATCAAAACAACCGCACAGGATCCGCCAAAGAGCCTTGTATAAGATTGGAAGGACCCACCCAAGTCTTAAGGAGAAGACGAATTTGAATTTCCTCCCGATGACCCCGGGCCCACCGTCCATTCAGGGTTAAGATGCGCCTAAGTACAATGGCGTTAAAGGAGCTTCCACCTCAATCTGGCTTTTCTCATCTCGGGGTTTGCGGAAAGAAGAGTTCCGTCCATTGTACCTGTCAGGACGCCAAATTACACTTTCCATCAATAATCTTAACGAAATGGTTAGCACGGATCGGCTAGTATCTCTTAACATAGTCATGGGACATTCATCCTGTCATTCCGATGGCCAGGCGTCTCGCTTAGATACACGTTCAAGATGGGTAACATCGGATTGCGTGATGTTCTCAGAAAACGCGGGGTATGTTTTGAGAATGAGATGAATGTCGATAAGTGCTTAGAAACGTGAATACAAAGCGTAAGACCAGACGAAAGGAATCCAACAAGCAGCGGGTCTATTACGGCCTATCCTCAATCGCCTCCAACCGCCCAACTTGTCTGTACAAAACTGTGTCAATACATTGTCGTCAACATTTGACTGGTTCTCGTACCTATCTCTGACCGCGTCCTGCCAACGCTGCAGCCTCGCAATCTCGTGGACCTGGAAGCCGTATATCTTCGGGTGGTATCGATCCGCCTTGAGAGCGACGCTCGCGGTGCTCATCGATTCTCCACCTCCCTCCGCTGGGGATAGCTCCTCTTCTCTTAGTCTCCTCCGACTCTTGCTATCGCCTTCTTTCGTTGTCGCAGGCCCAAAATCAGCAGGTCCGCTCTTCGGTGGTAGGAGGGTGGGGTAGACAAGGAAAAGGAGGTGAGGGAAAGTGGTGCCGAAATATGCACCATCGATGGAGCCGTGTCTTGTGGATTTGGGAGAGTAGATGTCTTCGCAGCGGCCACAGTAGAGCTTGACGGATTTCTCGTACGGGACGTCTGTAAGACCGACGGGGAGAAGGGGCTGTTGCGAACAAAGTACACGGGGGCATCGCCCAAAATCGGCTCGCTTGTATTTTTCCAGCTGAAGTTTGTAGGCGTCAGTACGAGGTAGTAAGACTAGTTAGAGAGGAACTGCACCATTTTTTGCAGGCCCCGTTGTGTTACAATCCATCGCGCGTGTATAAGTCCATATAGCAACCTGGCTTGCACGTCCAGTGAACCTCGCATCTCCTCTGCAATCTCATCCTCGACTATGGGCAACATATTAGATCAGAGCCGCAAGTGATTCAGAAGGAGAACCAACCAAGGTTGTCCGTGATCAGGTCAAGTGCCAGGCCATAGTTTGTCACTTCGTTGTTCAGGCCGGTCAAGTTGAATCGATCGCAAATGAAGTCTTCGTCCACTTCACAGAAGTACTCGTTCCCTTTCGACGACAGGAACCAAGAGATCCACTACAAGAACATGAACATTGCTGTCAATGAGCCAGTCCTGAACTCCAGTGCAAAATGTCCTACCGAGCTAACATTTGTTTAGTGAATCAGATTGCTTTATCAATGCAGGGCTCACCTGGAGTAATCAGAGTCTGAGCCTGTTGAGGGGTCGTCCACTAAATTCGCCATTAGTACCTCTCACAATAAGATAGGCTGAAGGCGCAACTTGAAGGCTTTCCTCGTCGTCCTTAGCGGTGTATGGTGGTGGTAAATTGCACTGCTAGCTGTGGCAGTGCTCCCCGTGACGATCTCACAGATAGGCGTGACGCAAGTCCTCGAGCGCTTAGCGTTTTTCTGGGCGCTTCCTGCTATGATCTCTCGAAGGCTACGCAATTCTGTTGGGTACGGTATAAAAAATCATTTTATTGACACGATAAAGTTATATATCTCGTATAGATCTGTTCCAGCTACCCTAAATCATTGTCCGTACGATGATAAAGAGAGTTTCGAGAGTACTACTCAGAGGCCCTCCTTCATGCGTGCTTCTAATGGTCCAGGGTGGTGTTCGAATAACTGTAGAAAACGTTGAGTAGATCTACCAGGACACGCGTGAATCTCGTACGATGGCATAGCGACAGCCGCTTTCACAGAATGTGATCGCGCCTTCTCCTTAACTTGGGAGAGTGCTCGTTTCTGATTGAAGGTTTGACGGTAAAAGTCGAGGAAGAGTAACAAATAGCTGAAGACGAGAACAAAACAGAGGAGTCCTCCATCGGTTGATCCAGAGCAATCTCCTTTGTTAGGAAGGAATTTGGCGTAGTTAAAAGCGAATCGAGTGTAACCTGATCGAGGATCACTCTTCTGTGAGGTTGAGATGGAGAACTGAAACCTACCCGCGAACAACAGAACTCCTACATCGACGACGAATTGACTGATTTGCATAGTTGTCAGATATTTCTTCCACTTTGTAAACGTTAGCATGGGGAGTCAGCAGTGAAGTTAAGTAACACACCCATATCCTAGCGCCCATCGCTGTCCTGAAGTAGTAATAGTCTGGGGATTCAAGTAAGAAACAAGACGCATAGACGTCAAACATGGCAACTCACACATAACGACGTGGATCCCAAGATTTATAGTAGCAATCGTCCAGGACTTGCGTCAAATGTCAGCAGTGATGGGAGTCCATCGGAGATGGCAATAACATACCAGCGAGCCACGAGAGTTAAGACCGGCATATCCCAGCAAAGCGGTTGCAGCATGGTGATATACATGAAGAAAGCCTGGATAGGCTTTAGACGTGGCAGATAACAAGGCAGAGATCTTTCTTACGCAATGGTTTCTTCTTGAGAGCGAGGAAGACTGTGTCGAGTAACTCGTAATACTTGAAGTAGTAGTTGATGATATGGTAGGTTTCTATACGCTGCCGGTCGTCCGTTCGTCAATGGCAGTCATCTAAGGCGTGAACAAAAGGACGTACAGGTGTGTAAGCCTCCTCTCCACAGAGTGCATGGAATAAGCCATTGTTCCAGATGATAGGGATTATCTCCTCTAGGAAGAGGCCAAGAAGTACAGCGCTTCCGATGCATAGTATCAGATTATGTACTTGGAATGCCCGGTTGAGCTTGAGTGGCGGTTGATCAACAAGTACGGCTTGGATTCCGAAGATAACGACGAGGTAAGTGAGGGTGGCCGCGAATGCGGACTCAGTCGTCGAGAACGCTGATTCGCCTGGTATCCAGGTTGTTAGTTGCTTGGGAGGGGTAATAGGAATATGTTGCGCGATGAAGTCTGCGAGAGAGAACATTGTAGTATGTGGGAGATGAAGAGACCAGTGGGACGAAGGGCAGGTTAAAAGGCCAGCCTTCCGGGTTGAGACTCTGACGATTTCAAGTTGGCCACAAGCGATTTGTTCAATTCATCATCACTGGCAGAAACGGCAGTTAGGAGATTCTATCCTTCGTAAAGATGTCATACGTCCGGTGTTGGCCAAGGCCGGATGAGTTCTGCACGTTTTCAGGTAGAAGTTCCATATTCTGGACAGTGCAAGCCACGAACGGTTTAGTTCGTAGCGATTTCGTCGGAAAATCCAAGGAGATTGCAAGTCTTGCAGATGTTAAACCATATCAAGCATGTCAGAACCAAAAGGTAATTTGAATAAATGCCCCATGATAGGTACTCGACAGGTAGAACGATGGTACTCTGAGTCAATCGTATTCAGAATGTTCGGTCAGGGATGAATCGCGTTCAACTTGTGTCTGTGTATGTATGCCAGTTAACCGAATGACCCGCCCTGAAGTATCGTGGCACAACTGACCGGACCGGTTTGGCTAACCTTTTTGGTTACCTCCGTAAGCCTTCCGTCCTTCGTCCATGACGCTTGGAAGCCTCGAGGTGCAACTCCTTCTGGGCTTCATTTTACATGAATGTTAGGTATTTTGAGATTATCCCCTTCTCACACTATCTCCTCTGTGGAGTTGCTCCGGTGTTTCTGGCTTAGACATGATGCACGAACCGAGTCTGTAATACGGACTACAAGGCGAAGCTTGAGTCCGTCCCAAAGATCATTTAGGCAGCAAGTTTAGAACGCAGATTCAACCGACATATGTCCTTCGTATCTCTGCCCACTATGACATTCATCGCTCCGCTGTTGCAATACAAGGAAATACAACTGGCTTGGAATCTCTTTCTAAAGCCTTTCGTTCGAGGGTTGAATCCCGACATCTCGAAGATCTACGCTCATCTCGATAAGACTCAACTATCCTGGCTTGAGACTCAGTGGGTTTCCTGGTACACAATGATTGGGAATCCGACACTAGCTACTGGGTTACTCGGCATTATCTTCCATGAGGTAGACCTATTTGGTGTCCGGGATTAGAGGTAGCTAACAAATATTCAGATTGCGTACTTTGGGCGATGCGTTCCCTGGCTTATCATCGATGCCACTCCTTACTTTCGTAAATGGAAGCTTCAACCGCACAAAGTCATCCCTCCTGCTAAACAGCTGGAGTTGACCAAGCTCGTATTGTTCAATCACTTTTTGATGCAAGTGCCCACTGTAAGTTCATGTTCTCCTGACCTCGTTATCGAGAACTGACGTAAACTGCTCTTCAGTTATGGCTGTGGCCTCTCGCAGCCGAATTCGTTGGAATGGCGACCTGTGAAGTCCCGCTTCCGTCTTTCAAAACGATCGCATTTCACAACACCGTCTTCTTCATTTACGAAGATTTCTTCCACTACTGCGGTCAGACTGCCTCCTCTCTTCTGCTTGGCCCAGATCTCTGATAAAGGATATAGCGCATAGGACTCTACATACTCGTATCCTGTATAAGTACCTGCACAAAGTCCACCATGAGTGTTCTGCTCCGTTCGGACTCGCTGCAGAATACGGTCATCCCATCGAAGTAGCTGGGCTCAGCCTCGGGGCCATAGTTGGAGCATTCATGTATTGCTTCTTCATGCGCGATGTTCACATCTTCACTGTGTTTATCTGGGCATCTCTGCGCCTCTGGCAAGCGGTCGATGCTCATAGCGGATACGGTAAGCAATCTACGATACCTGCCCTGTCTCTGTAGCTCTGATCGCCACTCCGCAGACTTTCCCTGGTCGCTGCAGCATATCGTTCCCTTCTGGGCCGGTGCTGAACATCATGACTATCACCATATGTCGGGCTCAAACAATTACGCGAGTGCCTTCAGGTGGTGTGACTTACTTTTTGGTACCGACACTAGGTATCGTGCCTATCGCGCCCGTCAGAAGGCTGAGGAAATAGAAGCCAAGACCCTCTGATGAATAGGAGCGACTCAACCAGTCCGACCTCTCTTTCTCCGTAAAACATACCTATGTTCGTAAACATTCAATCTCCATGGAATATATCCCAATTAGATGAACGGATTTAATATTCTGTGCGATAAGATTGGCACTGACATGATTGAATGGTATGCCTGATCTGGTTAGGCCAGGTTCTCTCACTTTTTGTTGCGCTCGGTAAAAGCGGTGTGTTTTCCAGATGAGTATGAATTCAAAGGACACGTGCCTTTAATGAAGCCGACATACACAACTCGTTTCCTGCAGCCAGGCGTAATGAATATCGAATGGAGTCGCACGAGCTTGAACTTGAAGACACCTGTTTGGGCTCTGAAGCCGAGGATCGGTATCCGTCCTCTGGAACCAAATCCTAAAACGATCCAATAGGTTTGATTCCAGTGCATCCTACATCTTTGTGGATCTCAGTAAGATCTAAGAGGCCCCAGCCTCAGAACAGCTGCCCTTGCAATTGCTGGATGACAAGGGACAATGGACGGCTAATCGCGTGGGATTGTGGCAGTGCAACGGATCCGGAACTCCGATCCGAACATGAGGTTTGCCTTCTACCGTCACTACTCATTAGCAGCTTGACATGTTGAATGCTTCCAAACAATCCTGTAGGGAAGCACCAACGATCCTGGATTTGCTCAGCTGACGATAATATCGACAATGCTTACCGGGGCTCGGACGTCCCGGGGAGCTAAACCATACTTGACGCTCTCCGAAGGCGGCGAAGTTTAAGGGCCACTGCGAACCCTTCAGTCTTTGCCGCCTGTAATCTGACGAGTTTCTCCAGTCGGTGGAGATTGTACTTGGATGCAGAAGCGACCGATTCTCATGAGCGACCTGAGGTCCATTTAACCGTCCATTATGGATGTTTTACACCATCGTTTTCATCGACAAAATACACTCTCCCTCCAGCTATCGCAACAATGAAGCCGGATGACCTTACGGACAACATTTCCGATAACTATGTCTCGCACATCCTCGAAACCGAGGAACCTTCACCCCCAGTCACTTGGGCCAATTTGTACAAGGAGCTAAACTACTTAGGATGTAGCGTTCTGCTCATTCCTCCCATGATCGCCCTTTATGGCGCTTTATATACTCCTCTCAAGTGGGAAACATTCTGGTTCGGTCTCTTTTGGATGCAAGTCATCGGTGCAGGTTTGTCTTTGTTTTCCCGCAATCCCAAGTTGCAACGAAGTAATCTTGAACAATTTCCAGGTTTAACCGCCGGCTACCATCGTTACTGGTCTCATAGAGCATACAACGCCTCCAAACCGCTCCAATATGTTCTCGCTGTCCTTGGCGCTGGAACCTTTCAAGGCTCCATCAAGTGGTGGTGTCGTGGACATCGGGCCCATCACAGGTATACGGACACCGACCTCGACCCCTACAATGCGAAGAGAGGCTTGTTGTACTCCCATATTGGGTGGATGCTCCTCAAGCCTCGTCGCAAGCCCGGCGTCGTGGACGTCAGCGATCTTATTCACGACCCAGTAGTCAGGTGGCAACACCGCTATTACGGCTTACTCGCCTCTATCGTTGCTGTTGGCATCCCGACTTTCGTTTGCTGGTACTTCTGGGACGATGCAGCGGGTGGCTTCTACTATGCCGGTATCGTTCGGATGATTGCAACCCATCACGTAGGACTCTGAACTAGCTACATATTCCAAGTACTGACTCTTGCTGGCAGTGCACATTTAACATCAATTCTCTCGCCCATTGGATGGGAGAAAAACGTTATGACGACAGTAAAACCCCCGGAGATTCTTTTTGGATTGCCTTGATCAGCTTCGGTGAAGGATACCACAATTTCCATCATCAGTATCCGATGGACTATCGGAATGGATACGACTGGTTCACTTGGGACCTCGCGAAGTGGTTCATCTGGTCGATGGATAAGCTCGGGCTTGCGACCCATCTCAAGGTCAGTGTCCAGTCTTCCTTGAGGACTACCGCTGAGCTTACATGACTATCTAGCGATTCCCGGATAATGAAGTCAGCAAAGGAAGGCTTATCATGCGAATGAAGAAGCTTCGCGAAGAGCAAGATGCACTCGAATGGCCGTACGACAGCAAAAAGCTTCCCGTGGTTGATTGGGATGACTGTATGTCTCATTAAGCTCAATCCCATTCGTGTCCATCTGACCATTCCCTGTAGTTCAAGCGCAAGCTAAGATGCGCCCGTTAATCTTGATAGCAGGCTTCATACACGATGTCACGGGCTTTATCGAAGAACACCCCGGTGGTGCGAAATTCCTTACCAAGATGGTTGGTAAAGACGCCACTACAGCGTTCTTCGGGGGTGTCTATGACCATTCCAATGGTGCTCATAATGTTAGCCGTCTTCTTCTCCGAGGCTCCTAGAGTTTGTTCTGACGTCCCTGACAGCTGCTTTCAATGAAACGTGTCGGCATCCTGGAAGGCGGATACAAGCAGGGACCCGATGAAAAAAGCGTTCCTCCTGGACAGCAGCTCCGGATCACGCGTTATAATGAGCTTTCTTAAGATTGACGTCTTGCCCTTCATATGTTAAATTTCTCTATTCCTCTTCCCGACTGTCCCCCGCTGTAGAAGTATATGAAATTGATGCCCCCGTGTATACAAGGTGTATTACTGCATAGAAATCGAATCTGAATCTTCCTTTCCTCTCATCAGCCTTTCATATCGAAAATTGTCTTGAGTGTAGCCAGTCTGGTCGGACGGATGGTTGGCCACTTGCGTGGGAGTGTGGCAGTGCAACGGATCCGGGACCCCGATCCAAATTGAAAGTCTGCCTTTACCTGTCACCAATCTAGTAGCAGTTTGACAGTTTGAATGTTTCCAAACATTCATGTAAGGAAGCATGAACAATCCTGGATGCTGCTCAGCTGACAAGAATAACGACAGTGCCTACCGGGGCTCGGACGTCCCGGGGAGCTAAACCATACTTGACGCTCTCCGAAGCGGCAGCGAAGTTTAAGGGCCTCTTCGAACCCCTTCAGTCTCTGGCTGTAATCCGACGATTTGGTCCAGTGGGCGGAGATTGTACATGGCTGCAGAAGCGACCGCTTCTCATGACCGATCTGAAGGACATTTAACCGTTCATGACGATTGCTTTATACAATAGTTTTCATCGACTTTCCCACCGGCTGTCGTGAACAATGAAGCCAGACGACCTTACAGACAATATTTCCGACAACTATGTCTCGCACATCCTCGAAACCGAGGAACCTCTTCCCCCAGTCACTTGGGCCAATTTGCACAAGGAGCTAAACTACTTGGGATGTAGCGTTCTGCTCATTCCTCCCGTGATTGCCCTTTATGGCGCTCCACATACGCCTCTCAAGTGGGAAACATTCTGGTTCAGCACGTTCTGGATGCATCTCATTGGTATAGGTTTGTTTTCATCGTTTTCCGATCATTCCAGATTTCTGTCAAATGATCTGAACGCAATCTTCAGCTTTAACCGCTGGCTACCATCGTTACTGGTCTCATAGAGCGTATAACGCCTCCAAACCGCTCCAATATGTTCTCGCCGTCTTTGGTGCCGGAACCTTTCAAGGTTCCATCAAGTGGTGGTGTCGTGGACATCGGGCCCACCACAGGTATACGGATACCGACCTCGACCCTTACAATGCAAAGAGAGGCTTGTTGTACTCCCATATTGGGTGGATGCTCCTCAAGCCTCGTCGCAAGCCCGGCGTCGTGGATGTCAGTGATCTCACCCACGACCCAGTAGTCAGGTGGCAACACCGCTACTACGGTTTGCTCGCCTTATCCATTGCTGTCGGCATCCCGACTCTCGTCTGCTGGTACTTCTGGAACGATGCTGCGGGCGGCTTTTACCATGCTGGTATCATTCGAATGATTATAACCCATCACGTAAGTCCTAGGATCAACCAATATTCCTGGTATTGACTCTACGCTGGCAGGGCACATTCTCCATCAATTCGCTCGCCCATTGGATGGGGGAAAAACCCTACGACGACAGCAAAACCCCCGGAGATTCCTTCTTGATTGGCCTGATCTGCTTCGGTGAGGGCTACCACAACTTCCATCATCAGTATCCGATGGACTATCGGAATGGATATGACTGGTTCGCTTGGGACATGGGGAAATGGTTTATCTGGTCGATGGATAAGCTCGGGCTTGCGACTCATCTCAAGGTCGGTGTCTAGCTTCCTTTGAGGGATACAGGCGAGCTAACATGCCCATCTAGCGATTCCCGGATAATGAAGTCAGCAAAGGAAGGCTTATCATGCGAATGAAGAAGCTTCGCGAAGAGCAAGATGCACTTAAATGGCCATACGATAGCAAAAGGCTTCCAGTACTGGGCTGGGATGACTGTATGTCTCCTTTTGCTTCATGCCACTCGAGCCCATCTGACCACCCCCGATAGTTCGAGCCCAAGCTAAGATGCGCCCGTTAATCCTGATAGCAGGCTTCATACACGATGTCACCGGTTTTATCGAGGAACATCCTGGCGGTGCGAAATTCTTGACCAAGATGGTTGGCAAAGACGCCACCACAGCGTTCTTCGGTGGTGTCTATGACCATTCCAATGGCGCCCACAACGTCAGTCCCCTGCTTCTCCGAGCCTCCTATACTCTGATCTCGACTTGGCTGTCAGCTACTATCAATGAAACGTGTCGGCATCCTGGAAGGCGGATACAAGCAGGGACCCGACGAGAAAAGTGTTCCTCCTGGGCAACAGCTCCGGATCACACGTTACAATGAGCTTTCTCAAGGTTGACCCCTCTTAAAGTTGACATCTTGCCTTCATACCTTGTAACGTCAAGTTATTTTCCTTTTTTCTTTTCTTCACCGTTCCGCGTTGTAGAAGTATTTGAAGCCCCTGCGTATACAAAGTGTATTGCTACCTAGAACTCGAATTCGACTCTTTCTTTTCTCTCGTATGGAATAAATTCTGGCGTGGGCACTAGGAGGAGGTGTCAGGAGGTGACAGGAAATGATTATGATAAGAGTCCTTCCCAAGCGCCATAAAGTGCCATCCGTGCATGAACGGCTGCCTTTTGATTGTAGCCGAAAGGATTCAGTAGGTGGCAACCAGGAAGTGTGAAGTGTATATCACTAGTTCTAATCACAACTGTGTCAGACCTGTCTGAAGGCATTGACGAGAGAAACGCTGTTTGAAGAGGCATACTTGCACGTAGTTCCTTTGAAATTTTTATACATTGGCCTCGCTAGTATTGGTACGAGGAGAATTTACAATCGTATATTTTGGATACAAAGAGAATGCCATAGAAATTGTGGCTCATGACATGTAAAGAAGAGAGAGGCTGAAGGACGACTTCGAAGAATACGAGGTAGTATAGATTTCAACTGCTCCGCGCTCTCAAAGCAATGTACATCCTGGAGAAAAGAATTTGGTCTGCTAGAGCCTTTGAGGTCGACATGAATCACTTACGAAAGACGGAAGAAGGCAAAGATGCCAATCAGAACGCCCACCCACTTCCCAAGCGAGATATGTTCAATCTCCAGATAATTGAGAACCTGTTCTCCCGTGATGGAGCATGTGACTGGCGTGTATAGTGGGTAGGTGCAGGCGCATTTGTCGCCCTTCTTCTCACAATAAAATGTGACACCTCGCAGATCAGACTGGAAGAACAAGAGGTCGGTCAGAGCGTTCAATCCACACTGACACAAAGGAGCGGACTTACGTTTGCTAACAACTCGATAGAGTACTTCATATAGTTTAGATGATGAAACGAGTAGTACCAAAAGCGAGGAAGTTCACTAGCTCGAATACTGTGCGTGGTACAGTAAGTAAGGGGACATAAGTATAAGTTACTATTATAAAGAGGCGACTCACAGAAATCCAGAGATTCCCATCCAGAATGCGTTGAGTCTACAAAACGATAAATGCCATATCGCTGCTCGGTTCATTAGAGAATTACTTACAGGGCTCCAATTGATAAAGTGACCATAAGGATCGGAGATAAGGATGCAAGAAAAAACATCTGACTCTCGCCTACTAGGACAGCCAAGAAGGTGATGCCGATGAAGCGGAAGAACGCCGACGCAGCTGGATTAAAGTTCTAGAGGTGATCCCAGTCAAAACAAGGCTAACAGCTCGCGAGAAAAAGTAACGCACGACGATCCAGTAGAAGATGCAACAATATAGGACTGCACAGGAGAATAGGAAAGGAATATTCACGACCGTATTGGCGATCAAGAAAGGCAAGGCTGAATAAAGCCCGTTCCTTGTTTCTCTATAGTACACGGCACGTTCCTCCAAGACTGGCCGAAGAACGAGGAAATGTTAGAGCTTGATAGAACCAACGAGCTTGAGAAACTTACAAGCAGGGACACCAGCAGCAGAAGCCTACAGGGGAGCGTCAGTAACTCGCTGAAATGAGTTGAGAGCCAGCTCACAAACGACAAGAAAGCAACGGTGATGAAATGAATAGCCAATCGAGTGATGATAGCCTTGTCATTCAGAGGGAGACGTAGGCAAATCGTGCTAGTGAAGTATGCTTAGATAGAGTTCCGGGTTGTGAAAAGAGCTCGTGTACCCGACCAAGATACCCATTCCTGGTGAGCTGATCAGTGGAAGAACGGGAGGACCATGACTGATCTTTACCTCCGTAGATACCTACACGGATGCCATAGGCGAAGAGGTTTCTAGAGTAGTTCTTTGCAGCCCTGTCCGAAAGGATGATAGTCTTCTGCAGGAAGGTTTCCGCCGTGTCGACCTTCCGGGCAACGGAATCCATGCTAGGATCAAAATTATCGCCCTCAAATGATGGTACCGGAGACTTGCTGAGCGAATCTTCAGCTTTCTCAAGAGTGGAGAGGTAGTACTCCCGTAGGTCATCGGCTCGCCCAAGGCCAGTATTCGCTACTTCAAAGTCATCGTTCAAGAAGTACATGGCATATTCGGGAGGTGTGCTCTGCCAGAATGTTAGCAAGTGGATAACTGTTAAGTCATACACTCACCGTCGGCGGCACGGGATGTCCCCAGCTGGTAAAGAATTGATTCAGACTGGCCACTGTACCGTAATAGCAATTCTTTCCGCCAGAGAGCATCAAGAGATTTGTGAAATACGATAGGGTCGCCATAGAGGGCTGATGGATTGAAGCCAGGACGATCATCCCCTCTTCAACAGCCAACGACTTGATCGCAGCAAGTACCTGCTCAGCGCAGGTGCTGTCAAGCTGAAAGATCGCTTAGATACGAGAAACAGCCGAATAAGAGATGAACGCGTACCCCAGAAGTGACTTCGTCCAGGAATAGGATGCGTCTGTCTATAGTGTTAGTAGAATCCTCGATCTAAGCATAACAAATCTTACGGGTAGGTGACCATCGCACAGGCGGCTACGACTCTTCGTTTCTGACCTGAAATACACCTTGAATCAGGGTATGGGTGGATGGTTGCTGAAAAGCTACATACCGTTGGATATACCTCTTGATAATGGAGTGCCGATGTGATTATCAGCGCAAGACTGAAGACCGAGAGCCGAGATTACTCTGTTGACACGCTCAGCTACTTCTTTGCGCGAAAGGGAGGGTGCGCTGGCATATTTTCGATTAGACATAGTCAAAAATAAGGAGAAATCTAGCTGACTATAGGCTGAGAGTGTAGGCAATCGACTCCCGTACTGTCAAGGCGCCGAGCAAGGCGTCGTCGGATTCAACGAAAGCAGAGATGGCATGCATGGTAACTGCTTCAAGCGGCCTGCCATTAAGCATTATAGACGCGCCTGGAAGGGCGGCTTTGCGGAAGGCCATCAGTTCCAGGAGGGTCGTCTTGCCTTAGAGTCTGTTGAGCTTTCATTCCCGGATTGAAGAGAGTGCGAGATTTACCTGCACCAGACGGACCCTTTGATGGGATATTTCAGTGAGTCGCGTTTGAACACAAAGATAATTTCGACTAACCATGATGGCGAGCAGCTCACCTGCCTTGACTTGAACGGATATGTCATCGACAAGCCTACGCGGCAATCCTCGTCGAGGTTTGATTTCATACGACAAGTTTTCGTAGGTCAAGATCGAAGCGGAATAAGCCATTAGAGTGAGTCCTCGAATAACCAGGGTTTACACGTCCAATATTTGGGGAGCCAATATTGCACCAGGTCTAAAACAGCCGAAAAGCTAGCAGCTTGAGTCAGACCTTCAGACAAACTTCAGAAATCGGTCCAGAATTCAGCCGACACGACGACGCTAGAATCATGACGTTGACAGTCATGAAGCACTTGGCTGTCTGCTTCATCGTGTGCCGCCTCCAGGGGTGTCTGGTGGAGCCAGGATTGAACTAACTTGAGATTGCTAGATGAAAGGAACATTCTTCTGGTAGGAAACATCGGTCCGAGCTGAATGAACCCTTGAAGTTCGAAATTGCTTCTCATGTTTTATCTCCGCAATTGTGTTCTGAATGCAGATGTCTTCGCGGTATACCCAGAGTAGAAACTTGTTGGGGACTTTTTGAAATTTAATGAAGAAAATCCGAAGGCCCAAGGATCGATAGTGGCCGTTCGGGACAAACGACAATTTGCGTGCACATGACCTGTTTCCAAATTTACCCGGCGCTTAAGTGTTCCTCAATAAGCGCCCAAGGTCTCGAATAGCTTGAGCTACCTTGAACGGCAACTTCCTTCTTTCAAGCAAGAACTTCTCTAGAGTCTATTATTTCTCACTCAATAAACGCACTTCTTGACTTCTTCGCTTGGGCTTTCTACGAAACAATCTGACGCCATACATTCTGCATGTCATTAGACAGCGGGGATATTGGGGTGCATGAGGCTACCTGAGGCTACCTTCGCATCTAGGGTGCCCGGCGCTTCCTTATCAAGTCAAGACTCGGAGACATACTCTATCAGTGTCATGTTGAATGAATTCATGTCCACGCGGATGCCACGGATACCTTATTCAGTCAAGCGGGGTGGGGCTTCTTTTATGAATTCAGGAGGCACCGTAATGCTGGGAATCATATCCCTGCTAATGCGGAAAGGTCCAACCGGGGAGATTGGGTACATTGGCGATCGATAACCTTTTGGCTGTCTACTGAATGTTTTCCCAAAATTATTCAGACTCGGATCCCTTCCAACTTTGGGCTAGGTCAATGTCGTCGGCATTCAGGGTCTTGGATGAGAGGCAGAGTGCCCTGCACGATCTATTGCCACTCTAATTTGTCCGTAAACCCTCCAGAATCCCGGCCGTTCTGAAGGCAATCGTACAGCAGGTCTTACCCTTCAGCCGAGAGGGAACTCGTGTCACTTTCCTTTTCAACAACTCGTTGAGCCCTTCGCCATAATCGCCATATCTCGTTCGCGATGGACTACTCACTCAGCAAACATCTGAACTCGACACTTTCATTACCAGAGCACCTCACATCTTGGGTGCCAGGGAAGACGCCATTGTCATCAACAAAAGCAGTCGCTGGTTGGATTGTGACATACCTTATCACCGTCTGCAGCATCCAAATGGCGATGTCATCCCAAGCAGAATATTCATTGAGGACAGTTTTCCGAACCTACAATCTTTTCATTAGTTGTGCCAGCCTGTTCATCTTTGTACTGATGGTGGATGGAGCTCTCCCTCTCATTCGCGACCAAGGATTTATTTATGCGGTCTGCTCCGAAGAGGCTTGGACATCCGTAAGGATCTTTCAGCTGGATCGTGTGCCCATGGCTCATATCTCTGCTTAAAAGAAACTAGAATTTGGTTATATGATCAACTACTACTTCAAATATGTCGAACTCTTTGATACCATCCTTCTTGCACTCAGGAAGAAGCCCATCAGTCCGTCGGATTCAGCGAAATCCGATGCCAAACTCAATTCTCACCTCCAGCAGGTCTTTTGCACGTTTATCACCATTGTGTTACCATCGTGGTCATCTACAACGGGTTTGGAAGTCAACACGCCTTAGTGAGTTGATTCCGCACTGCATGGCCCTTACCTGCCTGAGTTAATATTGCTCACCGCACAAATCTAGGCATGGGCTCTCATAGCGTTGAACGTACTCAGTCATGTCTTCCTGTGTAAGATTGTTGTAGAAACTATGTCATTGGAGAGAGCTAATAACAGACGACCCCAGATCATTATTTCTATGCTAGTGCCGGAGGAGCTCGAGTCTGGGTATGGTCTTCTCTCGATAACCAAGACATTAGTAAACTAACGGCCCTCTTGTAGTGGAAGAAATTCCTCCCCTGGATACAGATCATCCAATTCGTTATTCAGCTCGCCCTTTGCCTCATCTGGCGTACGTATCTTCTGATTCCCGGAAAATGTCTTTGCTAACTTGCTCTTCAGCATATGCTCGCTGGGTGATGCCACTTGCACCTCAGCTACCACAAATTGGTGCATGCGCTGGTGATCCGTCCGTGGCATACGCCACATTCTTCATGCTCTCGAGCTACCTTGTATTCTTCTTCAACTATTATTTTAAGCCCTTGGAGTATCTCGAAAACCTGATCGTCCAGGCGGAGATTAGGGACCTAATACCGTGACGAGTATATAGAAATAATAGTGTTATTGCAAGAATCTTTAATGGTCATGTATGTTGTGAATGCACAAGAAACCCAAAATCTACAGATGCAAATGTGACGTGCAGGGAATATGAGTAAGGAACGATGATAATGTGTTGTATAGAAGAATCTATGAAATTAGTTGGTTCAGAGCAGCAACATGGGCGATTCGCTTTGAAACGAGGTCCGAGTGTATTAAAGAGCTACGCAGGTCAAATTCGAGCTTGGGGTTATAGTCAGTGCCATGTTGTTTCGGGTTCAAAGGGGCCAACACGAACCTGAAGCAACTTGTCGGCCTCCCACATCCGTGTGGGCAGGTTTTCTAGAGCGACGTAGACAGCTGGGATCGATTCGCACCGCAGCAGTTCCTGCTCATTGCTCTGCAGGATGCCAAGCGCTATCCGGAAAAGGACATCCAAGCCGTCCACGAGAAATACATCCCACACGCGGAAAAGCGTCTGTTAAATGGTGGTGAGCGGTTAGCGCAGTGAGTGCAGAAATATCTTAAAGACTGACCTCAACGGGCAAGCAGTCCGTAAAGAGAGAGAGGAACCAAGAGAAACAGATGGCAGCAAGGTCCACCCCAAGGTCCTCTAAGTGAGCCTGGAGTTTAGGCGTATATTCCCGAACATAGTCAAGTAGAACCATTGGGCATGCGCGAGAAGGCAGCAACGAAGGGGCGAAGAAGTCTTCGGGGAGAATCTTCTCGACGATGGCGCATAGATTCCAGAAGGCTTCTTCTTCATCTGCGTGCACAAGTAGGAGGGTGGATGTGACAAGGTTCATTCCTTGACAATAGCCAACGCTGGGATTGCGTCTACAGAGAATGAGATTAGAGGGAAGGCAAGCAGTCAGCAGCCCGGAAAAATGTACCTGCTATATGCGATCAACACTCTTCTCAGCTTCTCCACACCAGCCCCATCCCCGCCGAAAAAGACGTTGAGCGGCATAGTCCTTCCAACATCTTTCTCAATCTCTCCAACAACACTCCCTGGCCCATCGACTTCTGCCAGCAAGTCCTGAAATAGCCCTGGTTCACGCATCTCCAAGCCCCCACTGCACTCCAGCCATATCTTCGAGCGATAGACAAGAGGTATCCCACCCCTCGCCAACCTATCAAACTCCCTCCGCTCTCCACCACTCCCTGACAGGCCCAACTGTGCAAATCCAATCAAACCCTCGTCATGATCCAACTCATCCTCCTCGCATGCGGTTCCCAGTCCAAGAATCGCAGCTGCACCGCCTGCCGCAGAGAGTGTAGCAGGCGCTTGGGAATGGAGTTTATTGGCAGCTTTGGCCTTGCTCCTCTGCCGAACAAACGCATCCCATTCGCGCCTCTGAGTTGCTTGACGTTCGTCATGAATGTCCGTGAGTTGTTCAAGAAGCTTACGAACGGTGTTGGCGCAGGCATGCTTCGGGGTATCGGCAGTGACAGAGAGGATAGAGGTTGAAGAGGTCATCACGGATGGGGGAGCAGGGGACGTAGTCACGGTGGAAGACCGGTTCCTGCTCTTTGACGAAGAACGAGATTTGACACTAGAGGCTTGAGTGGCGATGGATGGCTCAGGTCCGTCTATAGATGTGGTCTCTGGACTGAAGTCTCCAAGATCTCCATTGCATGGACAGACACCTTTAACGATATCGATAGTCTCCTTGACGGTGTCTTCGTCGTCGTCAGGCCAAGAGTTATCCTCCTGCCTATCAGCAATCTTGACACCAGTCAGACATGCGGGGGCCGTGTTCCCGCATTCCTTCGCCCGGATGAGAAGTAGGACGTCGTACTGGGATACATCGTACATGAACCCATACCGGTCCGTTAACGGCCTCTGGTTCTTATCTCCATGGTACATGGTGAACTTTGAAGCTGCATGAGGGAGAGGAATCGAAAACCGAAAATCCTTGGACGTGAGGGGGGTATATGTTCTCGAAAGGTACTGCGTCGGAGGTTGGGCTCCTGCAGGGATGATCGACTCCAAAGGGACGGAAAGCTGCTTGCGGCTCATAGCTGAGGTTGAAGGAGGGATAACATTATTAGCATTAGACGGTTGTTGCGACTTAGAAGGAGCGCTTGGTGATAACGCCTTCTCCGCGTTGGGCGACTTCCGTTGTTGTGGCAGGAATGCACCAAAAATTGGGCTAGTGACCTGCCGTATTGACCCCTTCTTGGATTTGGTCTTGCGCAAGGTCTCGATCTGTCCACTGAGCGCTCGGCTCAGCGTAGCAGATGCATCAATCCCACTCGAAGGGCTCAATGTCGGTGTTGGCCCTATCTTGTCCACTACAAGAGAGCTGTTCGTGGCTGCTGGAGTCTCGGCTTTCGTGAACTCCTTCCGTTCCTTCTGTGGCTTCCGAATGGTAATCCCTTCGTCTCTAGCGTTTTTGACCAGCTCAAATGCAAGCCGAGCCACAAGTGGTCCGGTGTCTGCCCCTGCATCAGCAAGGATACTTGAGGGATCGGATGTCATCACCCGTGTAGCGTTGATGATGGCAGGCAACGAGGAGCCTTGACGTAGGGGTTGTGCTACCTCAGATGGGGCGACAGACTTGGTGGTGCTGGAGTCGAAAGTATCATCAACCAGTTCAAGACTGGTAGTCAGGTGAGGTGCAGCAAGTGAAGGTGGTGCGAAAGTTGCTTGCATGGGGGAGGAGATTGCTGATGCGGTTGTGGAAAGTGAGGGGGGTGACGTTCGCATAGATCTGATAGATTCCCGGATAGATTTGGTTTCTGCGTCCGGGGGAACAGCATCCGAAGGTGGTTCTGGTTCTTCACTGTTACCGTTCCCAGAAGGCGTCCGTTTCTTTGGAGGGGCTGGCGAGAGCAGAGAAATTCCAAGCGTTTCAAATACGCTTTTCGCAGATTTACGCCGTGCAGGTGCAGGAGGCTGCGACTGCACTACGTCGATAGGGTCAACATCGTCGATGGGTGGAGTGGTGTCTTTGGCAGAGGATGACTTAGTACTACTGGCGTCGTCAACGACACTAGATGACGTTCGTCGGCGTGCTTTTCCTCCCCATATCGACCCCATCCAGCCCAGGCGTTCGCCTCGCATCCGTTGAGGTGTCAGCGTTGGCTCTCCTTGGCTTGTGGGGTCGTCAGAGTTCCTTGAGCCGAAACGCTCATTTGATGATAACGTTGGAGTGGCCCCTTCATCGTCAGGTAGGCTGGAGGAAACAGCAGAGGGGGGCGGCTCTAGGTCTCCTTCATGTTCTTCAGCCATTGGAGTGAGAACAGGGTGGTCTGGCAGGGTGACATCTTCTAAGAGCGCTTCACTCAGCGAGTCGGTGATAGACTACAGGAAGGGTATGTCAGCGGGATACTTGGACACAAGATGAGGAAACATACGACATGACTTTGCTGACGGCGTATTCGATGATCACCCTCGTCCGCATCCGCGAAAATGGATTGAATAACGCGTCGTGTAACCTCTCGCTCCGAAGGTTGCACCTCCTTGAGTAACGCATCCGCCCGTTCGCGTCTTGCAATCTCTTTATCCTGCAAGTCCTTCCTCTGCTCCTCCAAATCAGCTCTAACACGCGAAAGATTGTTAAGGGCAGCCGAAAGCACTCGAATTGTCGTATAATAAGGATCCGCCGAAGTGTCTGCAGGAGACTCCGATACCCTGAGGTTCGATATAGTTGCTTGTATAGCTTCGTCTGAATATTCGTGCCATTTAGTGGCAAGGATCTTCTGAGTGTCTGATGAGCCAAACACAGAAGGGTCTGAGTCGTTCGTAACCACAAATTCGGGTCTCGAGGTAATAGACTCTGCCCGCGAGGACCCAACGACAAACAATGGTGGAGGCCCCGGTGCAGGCGACCGATCCCATATTCCACGTAACGAGCTCGCCGACGCTTTCCTCGTTATGTCTATCGATTGAGTCTTGCCGTATCCTCTAACACTTCCATCCCAAGTTGATACCGGAGAGCCATTATGGTCAGCAGCGACCTGCGATCGGGTTGTGTGATAGTTTGAGCTTCGCCGAGGTTGGTCAGAGGAGTCGTTCGCGTTCGTTGTTCCACGGCTTCTTCTGCCTCTTGTTGAAGGTATTTCTTGCGCTAGGAGAGGATGAGAGTGTACGGGTGTCTTGAGGTTCGTTGATGACATCGTTTGGGTTATGGTGTAGGCGCATGCAGCATTCTGTTAGCGCGGTGCAACCCCGGGATCCCAACAAAGCTTGAGCCTCGTGGCAGATAAGGGCTTCTTATGAGCTTGTAAGTACGTCAACGACGTGTAAATGGTAGTTTGAGGCAGCTGTAGGTTGTGAGGCGACCGTTGGCCGCTGCTAAGCGATCCACTACCAAATTACGTACTGTCGCGCGCTGACAAAGTGTGGAACGACGGTGACAGGTGCTTTTCCAGTGGACAAAGGAGAAATTATCGGGTATATTACATGTTAATATTAAAAAGGCTTTGTACAAGGAATGTGAAGTAATTAAGCTGTAGTCGTAGGGCAGCTCATGCGATAAGTCCATAAAAGTCCAATACACAACCTGAAAATCATTGCTTTACTATGATGGTCTGTACATCACAGTTCGATCGTCCCAGCTCCTCAAGACTGTACCATCGGAAGATACATGTTCGTACACCCTACGTTCCTTGATCACATCGGGTTGAGAATCAGGATAAACCGGTGGTTCAGCGAAAGGTGCCCTCCCATTTTGATGTGGATTCACAAAACCTCCAGGCCATTGCGAGCTCAGTTGCAATCGTTGGGCGTCATAATGGCCTCGATATGGCGAGAGGTCCCAGAGCGTAGGCCCGCCCACACCATTTATCTCTGTGCCGATGGGTGATTGTGGTGGAGGTGCATGGTATGGAGTCATCGCGAGAGCGTTGGTGCTGTATATGACGGAAGGGGAGGTAGGCAGACCCTGCGGCGAAGGTTCGTGTTCAACAATAGGAGGAAGCGAGTTCCTCAGATAAATGCGAGTAGTAGCGGGAGCAGGACCCCGATAGTACGAAGGTGGGGCCCACGAGGCCTGGGATGAGCTGGGAAGGGGAGGAACCTCGGTCTTTGGCTGCTTGGTCTTCTTCTTACTACTGCTTCGTGTGGCTTTCGTACCCGCCTTTGAGGTTGTCCGAGAACGCGTCGTAGAGTGAGAAGCCTGAGAGCAGCTATCGCTGGGGTAGACAGTCGAAGCGTGCTCGGTGCAATCGCAAGGAAATTCAGAGGGAGCAGGAGGACATCCGTGGTGATAAGGTGGGTATTTCTGCGTGGCGCTCGGGGTGACTGAAAATCCTATATCCACGTTAGCTGCTGCTTCATAATGTCTAATCAAGAGCTCAAGAGCTACCAGAAGCTAGAGACATCCTCAATCAAGTGAAGGCAAAGTTGGGAGTAAGAGGTAGCAGACGAGACGATGGTGCTCTTCTCCTTCTCATCAACAAGTCTTTAAACGTTTCTTGGAGTGGCTTATTCGTATTTCGGCTAGTTCATGGCAGGGGCATTTCCCCGCTTCGACGCAATAAACATAGCCTTCTTCAGCAACTTTCAGAGCCAAAACGTCAAGATAGGCGCTGTACTCGGGGAAATGGTAAAGGCTGGAGACAGTGACTCGAAGACCATGATCTGCGCTCCCAAAGGTGGTAAGGGTCGACTCAAGTGTCGTTGTAGTTTATACTGTTCGGTAAAGATATGTAGGTCCAGCCAGTGAAGTTAGCCCCGTCAGTTATCGCAAGGGCCCTTGCTGTTGTTTAAAGAAGCCCGCCTCGATCTTTCGCACAGGCGGGGTTACAAGAAGCTCTGTCGTAAGCGCGCCTCATGGTTGCACACCTTTCCAAGAGATCTTGGGGTGTGACTATGATAGTGATGTACAGCCGAGCGACCACGCAACATCGGCATCGTATTTATTATCATACATCCAGTTGGTTGAAAGGTGTTCAGTGAGTCAAAGAGAGTTCGGTAGGTTGAAAGAAAAACAAATAAGCCCGAGACGTGTCGTCTTGCTGTTACATTCGAGATGATGGTGGTCAAAATCATCAATTGAAGCGGAGTTTCGGAGCCGAAAACAAGGAGTTATGCGGCAAACTTTAAAATCTTTTCCTCACTTTCCACAACCGTCCTCATAACACACGGTGAGTTGCATTTCCCTTCGCTCTGTTCTCTTTTCTGCACTATATCATCTATGACGACCCCAAACCGAAACAATAGGAAGTGCCGTCTGAAGCGCTCTCTTCGTGAGAGCGCCGCGTCGATTCTCGGTTCTCTGATATCTTCATTTTTCTCTATCCTTGCCCACGTTTCTCATCCTTCACCGATCACGTTCGCTGATACTCTTCAAGGCTTCTAGGATTCTTCACGGCCATGAAAGGTTCTCCGTAGTACCTGGACAAGATTGTACATAGTATGCAAGCAATACACGGTCTTTTTGGTAAAAACACACGGGGCATCGCGCTCTCGCCCTCTCCAGACCGTCGAATTTGAATTGGAAACGGCCAAGAACGTTTACTCCGAGATTCTCCGGACTAAAACAGGCAAAAGTATGACCATTGGCTGATGTGATTACCATATCAGTTGTATCATAGAAATATCTGGAGGCGATAAGGCTCCAGAATCATCACTCCACCCTTCACATATATAAGATCTACCTCCTCCTCGTCGCCCACAGTACTAACAGCGCATACAACGATGAGCAACGACGAATTCCCCATCGACCTTAAGAAGTTCAAGAAGTAATTCTCTTTCCTCAGTCAACGTCACGACAGCCGCTAACTTCAAGACTTTAGGATCTCTCTGGACCCTTCTAAGAAGGACCTCTCGGCTGAGCAAAAAGCTGATCTAGAGAGCAACATCCAGCTTCTTCGTGATGCTATCGTCTTGTTCACCGCAACAGGCGCCGCTCGAGGTGTCAGTGGTCATACTGGAGGCGCCTATGACACCGTTCCTGAAGTCTGCATGCTGCTCGCATTGTTCAACCAATCCGAGAAATTCTTCCCTGTCGTTTTCGACGAAGCTGGTGGGTTATCACTCGCTATATGCGCCCTGAACGCCAACTGATTATACCTTTAGGTCACCGAGTGGCTACTCAATATATTCTTGCTGCTCTCGAGGGATCCCTCCCTGCTGAGCATCTTCTTCATTACCGAGAGGCCAATGCTAAGCTTCCAGGACATCCAGAGCTAGGGTTGACACCCGGTGTCAAGTTCTCATCTGGACGTCTTGGTCACATGTGGTATGCATTAGTTGCGCATATATCCATGATTTTTGGCTTATGCGTATTACAGGCCCTTGGTCAACGGTGTAGCCATGGCCAACCCCGACAAGGTTGTTTTCTGCCTTGGGTCTGATGGCTCTCAGCAAGAAGGCAACGATGCCGAAGCCGCTCGCATTGCTGTTGCGAACAATCTCAATGTCAAGCTCATCATTGACGATAATGATGTCACAATTGCTGGCCACCCATCGGAGTATCTTAAGGGATACGAAATCAACAAGACTTTGGCGGGACATGGTCTACATGTTCTTACCGCTAATGGTGAAGACTTCGGTGCTGTTTGGCAAGGTATCTGCGATATTGTTACTCATCAGGGACCTGCTGCGCGTGAGTAGCGTCCTTTATGTGGAGGTTCACCATTGTTAATTGTCTGCTAGTCGTTCTAAAGCGCAAGATGGCCCCTGGAATCCCCAATATCGAAGGCAGCACCCATGGTCACGATGTCATCCCCGTGAAGTCCGCCCTTCAGTACCTCCAAGAGCACGGCTATGGCGATATGTCTTCGCTCTACTCTAATATAAAGGCACAGAGTCAGCCATATCTCCACTCCGGCTCCTCCAAGGAGGTCGGCGCCAACCGAGTCATCTTCGGTGAAGCCGTAAATCAGGTCCTTGACGGGCTCTCCAAAGAGGACGCGAAGAAGCGCGTCATGGTCATTGACAGCGATTTGGAGGGCTCGACTGGTTTGAAGGTTATTCACCAGAAGCACCCCGAGGTGTTTTACCCTTCTGGTATCATGGAGAGAGGAAACTTCTCGGCTGCTGCCGGATTTGGATTCGAGGAAGACAAGTGGGGTGTCTTCTCCACCTTCTCTGCATTCTTGGAGATGGTTATCTCAGAGGTGACCATGGCGAGGTTGAACAACTGCAATGTCCTCTGCCATTTCTCACATTCTGGAGGTACGGATTCAGATATTCATTTAAGTGCTCTACTTACCGACATACTATTCCTCTAGTTGACGAGATGGCCGACAACACATGTCACTTTGGTATCAACTCCTTCTTCGCCGATAACGGTCTATCAGATGTCAACTCCTTCCTCTACTTCCCCGCTGATCCCGCTCAAATGGTCGCCATCGTCAAGAAGGTCTTCTTCCAGCGCGGACTCCGATTCGTCTTCTCCACTCGTTCCAAGGTGCCTTGGCTCCTTCGTCCTGATGGCTCCAAATTCTACGAGGGCGATTATGAGTTCACGCCTGGAAAGGACGAGATCTTGCAAGAGGGCAAGGACGGATATGTTGTCACGTATGGAGAGATGACATATAGGTCCTGGGATGCTGTTTTAAGATGCCGTCAGGAGGGTCTAGATGTTGGCTTGGTGAATAAGGCTACGTTGAACATTGTTGATGAAGAGGTATGGCTGTTCTCGTTGAAAGAAAATACAACTGACATATTTTATTTCACAGGCCATCCGGAAGGTTGGAAGCTCCCCGTTCGTCCTGGTTGTTGAATCTCTCAACCAGAAGACTGGCGTATGTCCTTCTCACCTGCAAAGTTTTGACCTTCGCTGACTTCATCCGTCTAGCTTGGCTCCAAGTTTGGCACCTGGCTTCTTGAGCGATCGCTCACACCGAAGTATGGCTACATGGGAACCACCAAAGAAGGTACGCATACACGCAATCTTTACCAAAAAGCCTCTGTTCATATCCCTTGTTCTTCTAGGCTGCGGTGGACTCTGGGAACAGATTCCATTCCAGAACCTTGATCCTCAGTCAATTATCCTCAAGATCAAGCAACTTGCTGCATATCAAGGACACAATTGAAATGATTAACGGCAATGGGGTTTCAGGTAGCATCTAGTCACGATAAAGCAGATGTGTATATTGAAATACTCAAATGTACCATATTCTTGTCTCCTGGACCTTCTGACGAACGCCAATGGCTAAAATGGTTCATCCGTTCTGCCTTGGATTCTCCGCCACTGAATGGACTAATCGATGATGTATCTCCTAGAACAACTCCATTAATCCATTTCTTCACAAGTTCTGGACGTCATGACCCATTCACGGGACTATCCTGGGCGTCGTTCTCAACTGCGATGATCGAGCCGGAGCTGTTATGGATCTTCGAGGCACTTGGGTAGCCCCAAAGAAGCAGTATATATTCTGGAATTCTGGTCTTCTAGACTATATCATGGCGACTTTCCTACTGACATCAGCTTTCACCGGGTCTTTTCGTCCCTGCTCGCGTTCATTGCCGTTGAAAGCGGCTTCTGTGACTAGGGCTTTACAATCAGCACCCATTGCGCTCACCAGTCTGCAAGTTCGCAAGATGACGGTTCATTCAAAGCTTCAAGGCCCTATTCATTCTGCGAGTGCCTATACCCACCAGGCAGAAGACGTCCAGCAAGATCCGTACAAGTATCAAGTCGGGTTCGGGAATCGCTTTGCTAGTGAGGCATTGTAAGTCTCGCATCTGCGCTAGTTGCTGCATAGCTGAAATGTGAGATAGGCCCGGCGTGCTTCCGCAAGGACAGAACAGCCCACAAAATTGCAAGTATGATTTGTATGCAGAACAGGTCTGCTTTGTCGTTCCTTCGTGAATCTTGTCGTGTACTGACCTCGGGTGACACTTAGATGACGGGAACTCCGTTCATGACGCCACGAGCGCAGAATCTCCATGCGTGTGTCGAATATCTTCTTGCTCTCACATGAAAATCCTGAATATATACGCGACTTAGGTGGCTATATCGAATCCGGCCTTCAGTCGCTCATCAAGGCTTCAACATTGGCTCGCAGAATCCCGATGTAAGCCGATTTACAGGAGCTATGGCGCCAGATCTGACTTTAGCTCTCAGTTGTACTCCAACTTCCTCCCCATCAACCCGAAAGTGCACAGTAGCCCAACGCAACTTGCGTGGAGCCCATTCGAACTTCCAACCGACTCAAAAAAGGTCGATTTCGTTGACGGATTCAAGTCTGTGGCAGGTAATGGTGATCCGACGCTCAGGGAGGGTCTTGCCATCCATATGTACCTGGCAAATGCGTCCATGGAGAACCGAGCCTTCGTGAACAGTGATGGCGATATGTTGATTCTGCCGCAACAGGGCAGGCTTGATGTTCAGACTGAGTTCGGGCAGTAAGTCTTCACGAGTCGCAATTTTGATAGGCAATAATAGTTTTGTTTCTACAATAGCCTCATGGTCAAGCCCGGAGAGTTGCTAGTGGTCCAAAGGGGAATTAAGTTTAGGGCAAGAGCTGGTGTTTTGACCTAATCAATAGTCGTTAACGAATCTTTTAGGTTTCTTTGCCCGATGGTCCTTCTCGCGGATGTCAGTCTTTTACCCTTGTTGATTGATAACAGTTAACGCATGAACCCTGCTTAGACATTCAAGAGATTTACGGTTCGCACTATGTTCTACCAGAATTAGGACCTCTAGGAGCCAATGGACTTGCTAATCCTCGGGATTTCGAGAGTCCACTCGCTTCGTTCGATCTTGACCAAACACCTTGGAAAGGTGACTGCGATTCCTTCCTTATGCTGTCGTGTCACTGACACTAAATTCTTTCCAGTGACTTACAAGTACGCCTATGCATGCGTATGCCCACCGAACTTAACATAATTATGGATCACAGAGTCTGCGGCCAACTTTTCGACTGCTCACAGGACCACACACCATTTGACGTGGTGGCTTGGCATGGAAAGTCAGTCTTGCTCAACGCTCAAGATACATGGTCCCTATGCTGACGGACTTGTCAAGCTACGTGCCGTACAAGTACGATCTCACCAAGTTCATTTTCGTCGGCAGCATCTCGAAGGATCACATGGACCCATCCGTCTTCTGCGTACTTACCGCGCCATCGAAGCAACCTGGAGTGCCTCTGGCAGATTTCCTCATTTTCTCGGGAAGATGGGATGTTGCTGATGAAACGTTCAGACCGCCTGTGAGAAATGTTTCCTTCTCTACCGACAACGGTTGATTAATTCTGGCAGTACTATCACCGTAACAACTGCACCGAATTCATGGGGTGTCTTCTTGGAGAATATGGAGGTCGGAGCGAAGGATTCCAGCCAGGTTGGACTATTCAAACCGTACATGTTTATACGCTAATATATACCTCTTCCTCCAGGTGGGGCGAGCTATGAAACGGGATTCGCCCCTCACGGAGGTTGGTGGTACACCTTATGCTGAGATTGTCATGCTAACCCCTGCTTTCCAAGTGTCTGTGGATGAATTCAAGAAGGCGACCGAAACCAAGTTGCCGCCTATGAGAGTGCATGACGGAGTCATGGGTAAGAACTTATCGTCAAAGTCTTTGAAATATCTGGAGATTAATTCGGTTCCAACTGCGCAGTCTTCATGTTTGAGACTCCAATGATGCTAACTATCACAGATTACGCTATGAAGCTTGCCCATTGTGAGTGGAGTGCATGTCATAATCCTGGTATATCTGAGTTGATGAACTGCCACATAGACCACGAACCGAAGATGTGGGATGGCCTGACGGCCAACTTCCTGAGTCATTTAGACCAGATTAATGAGGAGCGAAAGGCACAAGGCTTAAGTCTCCTCCGAGTCAAAGAATAAATAAGCAGCGAAAGTTGTCAAAACATGTATATTGCAAATGTAATCGGATATGTACAATATTAGGTACCGAAGTCGTGGGGTTTGGTCAAGGAATGCACTACAGATACAAAATTGGGTTGAGTGTAATGAATGAGTATATGTTGGCGAGAAATTTATCAAGGAGAGGAAGGTAACGAGAGGCAATATGTGCAATTAAGGTAAAGAGTGTAAGGCAGAATCAGCAGGGCCCCCAATCAGTGAGTACTAATCATTCTTCGCCCTCAGTGTTGCTCAGGGCAAGTCTCCGCGTGACGCTTCTCGCTGTCCTTTCGAGTGAACATTTTCGGGCAACCATAGCGGCATGGAATGCTGGGTTCCTTATGTTTCGCCGTTTGCAGATGTCTCTTAAGGTCCCCCATTGATTTCGTCGAGTGGGTGCAAGGGGCAAATGGACACCTGTATGTTGTCGCTTCAGTGCTACGAGTAGCCCGTTTGGCGGCCGAGGGGGTAGAAGAAGGTTTGCCTTGCGTATGCGTGGTAAGCGCGGTCCTGAGTTTCCGAGGCCTGAGGGCCCTTGTAGTCGCATCGTCGTTGACAAGTGTACTAGATCCCGAGCTTGACTCTGGAGAGTTGGGTCCCTGATAGAAAGGAATAGGAGGTGCCGCCATTGCTCCATGATACGTGAGCTGTGGGCAGATGCAATCGGGAAGAGCAAAGCTAGAGGGGTGCGCCCTGGTCGGCGGAAGGCACTGGACGGAGGAGCCATGGGCAATGGTGTTATGTTGGAGGTGGCACTGGCAGTCTAGTTCACTGCATTCGGATTGCACGAACTCGCCGTAAGGACGGTTGCCGAGGACTTGGTCCATGTTAGCATATCCTCCGTAGTGAGCAACTGTGGACGTGAAGTTGTAGTCAATGCCTTGAGCCCATTGTCGGATCTGCAGATGCTTGGAAGGTTGAACGGCGGAAGCAATGGCAGGGTTTTGGAGATCGGTGGATAGGATGGGTTGGATGGCGGGAGCCATTGTGATCGTGTCTGAGGTACCCCATCGCGAGAGGCCGCGTTTCTCTGGTGCAGCTTGGACTGGTGTGGGGTCAGGGAGTTCGTTGGCCATGCGAAGGATCTCGCGGTAAGGTTCTGAAGGTGTCTCGGAGGTGAAAGTACAGATCGAGGAGAAGGATTCTTCGAATCTCAAGCCCTGCTTGACTCTAGCCGGAGTTGAAGCCTGAGGAGGAGCTGCTTCCTCCCCGGCGGGTTCGTCATGGCTGCTGAAAAGGGTGTGATAGAAGGAGGCGTCACTGGACATCATTTTGCAGAGAGTGAGACTTCAGGTATGCCGGTACCCAAAGACTGAGAAAGAAATCGGAAGGGGGAGGAGAACCGATAGGGAGCAACCTGCAAACTCTTCTCGTTTATATGAGTCTGGATAGACGCCCTGCTCGCTCTGGGAGGCCATTGTCACCGTGGCACTCATTGACCATGATGATCCATATTTCTTACGATTTGATGTCCAAACTTTGAGCCAGGCGCCAACGACAATATGGCAGCTGGCACTTGAACCTTGTATTGTGCGTTCAAAAATCGTTGTGGCAATGCGACAATCTCGATTGGGGCGTAAGACGGGAAAAATGAGTTGGACTCGAGCATCGGATGTCAGGTCTGTGGGCCTGAACGCACAGCAGTTGTCAAGAGAAATAATAAGCGGGGGGTATCGCGGACCAGATCCCAGTGTTCTAGAGCCATTGCACCGGATTCCGAACAAGAGTGACGCTGTGCATTCTCCGATGCCAATTTTTTGTTCAGGGAAGCAGGCCAAAGAGTGATTCGATGTATTCAATTCATCCAGTCCGTTAATCGGAAGGGGGTCAAAGCAGGCTGCGGGGGGCCATAGAGAATCTTGATGATGACTGTCATGGTTGAGAAAGAGGAAAACAACACCACGCTTTGATTCAAGTTCAACTGATCTACCTTTGATTAGACGCCTGGCGTCCAAGCCTCTGATTCGAACATTGTGGCTTTGAAGCGTTTACTCGTATTTGAAGGGAAAATAACGACTTCGAAGAGTGGAAGAGAGGATAGTTTTTATTCTTTAGAATTACAGGAGAATTAAGTTTTAGATGCCTTACACTATATACGAGTATTCAAATTTATCAGCGAAATATATTATACAACATGTTAAGAGACATCTCCAGCCTCGAAGTCAGGAAAAGAAGTAAATAAGATAATAAAGAGATGGGATGTATAGACTCAAGAGGTCATGGAAGGGAGGGAAGTAGGGGAAAGAAGTATGGTTAACGTGAACAATGCTGGCAGCCCAAAAGAAACACAAACTGGCTTCAAATGATGCAAGGAAGGAAAGGAAAGAAAAAAGTCCCATAATCATGCAAACAAACCAGAAAACCTTTTCTTCACCTTCGACTTCAACCCATCCTTATCCTCCTCTTCCTCCTGCTTTCTATCCTTCCCAAACAAGACCTCCCTGAACGATGAAATTGACTTTGCCCTCAACGGCATGTTTGGCCTCTTGAACTGCGAGCCTTGGCTGCTTGAACCCGAAGACAACGAGAACTTCGACATCGGAACTGACGGGGTTTCTGAAATAGTCGACAGCGCCTTCGCCTCCCTCGGAGGTCCTCTCTTCCCAGATCGGAGAGCCGGAGGTGGCTTTGACGGAGTCTGATGCTGAGCCGGAGCAGGTGCTGTTGATGGTGAGGCTCTTCGAGCAGTGATAGTCCGGGCGTTGAAAGGTCTGAGTGAGAAGGATTCGTGGATCTCGTCAAGAGAGTTTATGAGGCTGATTGCGTAACCCGGAATGGGCACTTTGTCTGGAACTTCTGGTTGGGTTGACGGTTCGCCTTGAGGGGTGTTATAGGCATTTGTGTAGATGACTGCGGTACCATAGCGTCCATCTGGTCCCTGGGACTCTGTCCGTTTGCGAGGCGGGCTTGAATTGGGCTGGGTAGACAGCTCGTGCTTCGCATGATACGTGGACATGACGGGTTCGCCGGTAATCGGTGTTGGGTGGGTCGAATCTGACACCGTAGCAAGGGAAAGCTGGGATGGCGAAGAGCGAATCGTCGAGCTTGAAGGAGAGTGGCGATGACGCGAAGCTTCCATGGTCTCCACTTCCAGGATGAGAGACGTAGGTCTTCGTAATCTCCGTCTTTGGCCATGTGGGGGTGCTTGCGGCGCCGTGAGCGCAGAGGTACTGGCTCGTAGTCGTTGCTTGGCCGACTTGGATGAGAGCGAGTTTAGACTCTCCAGTGGTAACGGATAACCATCTGCAGACGTGTGCTTTCGCTTCTGCGAAGGGATAGCGGACATGGAGTTATACGTGGCGGGACCCTTGCTGAAGGAGATAGGTACGAGAGTGACGGAGTCGGTGTTGGCGAAGAATTTGAGTAGGTTGGTGCAGCGTTTGCTCTCTGCATCTGAATTTGGCTGCTTCGGTTGGAAGACATTCGGGAATGTAGCAGCGGAGTGAAGCAGAGAATTCAGCTGCTCGCTGGCAGCCTTCTTCTCTGACTCCAACTTTAACTGTCTTCTCTCTTCTATCCACCGTTGTTTCTTCAATTCCTTGTAGGCTTCGGCATCCAGTTCACCGTTTGAATCCTTGATGAGGGAGCGAAGCTTGTCTGCATGATCTTTGGACCTTTCGGCGTATGATGACAGCAGAGAAGTCGCCTGCCGTAAGACCTTGATCTGAAGCTCTCGCGAGGAGGGTTCAACGGCAGCATGAGAAGCTCTACGTAAGAGGTCTGATTCAGCCGTTGTGTAGCGTTGGATACGTCGATTCTGAGCGGGCGAAGGGGGTAGCACAAGGGAATCTGCAGTGCTACACAAGGTTGGCGCAGACAGACTCTTCAATTCTCTGGGCTGCATGCCCTTGGTAGTTCTAAGAAATAATAAGCAACTAATATGGAAGCGTCAAGAGCACGATACATACTGCAAGGTCTCGTTACTGCGAGACTCCTGTATTCTATAGTCAACCTTGGAAGAATCCTGAAAATGACTGTTATTGCCTGGATTCGAAACGTGACCAAAAGCGCCTTACCTGGGTGATGTTAACCGTTGGGACATCCTGTCGTTTGCTTTGAGTGGGGTCATCCCCATCGATAGACCTCAAGCGCACTTTCGGCACAGGCCACGGGCCTGTCGTATTCATTTTAACAGAGGGAACCCTGAGAGGCGCAAGTCGAACAAGACGGCAATTGAACCGCAGTGACCTAATAAATGAACCATGACAGTCACGGCATTGCTCGGCCCGATCAAAATATGTCCATTTATGGCTACCGGAACAAAATACAATCAGTAGCCGAGACGTGATTCCCCGCTTCATGCCGATTAGCCGTCTGCCGTTTCCATTTGAACAGCTTGAACTTGGATCGCGACGTGCATTCGAATGACTGGCAATGTCTGCAGTACTCTCTCAGCCACCTCGTCCAATACTCCCCACTTTGCCTACAGAAATTCTGTCCTACATCTTGAGGTTGGCAACATTGGTACCTGGCTTCCTTGATCCTGATACGATCGTGGACCCGTCATATCTTCGGGAGAAGGAGCGATTAAGGCAGAGCAGCCAAGCCCTTGTGCGTTCGTAAACTCGTTGTGAACTAGACAGGCGCTGACTGAGCCTAGGAAAGGTGACCAAAAGATACCTTGTCCGTGTCTCTAAATACTTCTATAAGATCGCGGCGCCACTTCTCTATGAGCACATTATAGTGGTAAGAGGGAGGGCCTTGCCCAAAATATGTGCCACCTTAGAAGACTCCGCACACGGTGCCTCTGAAAACAATTCAGAAGAAGACAAGCCTTTCGGTAGATGGATCAAGCGGATCGACTTCGCTATTCGTGATACAGTGAATATACAGCCTGAATCTTTCCTCCAGTATGCCCAGCCAATCCTTGAATGTTTACCCAACCTCAAAATCCTCATTATCAACAACCCTGGAATGCCATTGTTAACTACGCTTCTACACCCCACAACATTTCTAGAGCCTCTGCCATTCAAGCAGAGCCTAGAAGCGGTGAAGATCGTTAGCATCCATTCCTTCTTGAGGTCATGGTTTCCGATCCTCAGCTCTTTCTCCAACCTCAGGGCCATCGTCGATATCGGGACACAGAAAAAAGAAGACAGGCCCGCAGATTTGAAGCTCGAATTGCCTTCGTTGGAGGCATTAATGACCTCCAGATCATCCCCAATCAACTTTTTCTCTTCCAATCTTTCTGGCCTACGGCGTTGGACAGCCTCAGTTTTCGACTATGAAACTTCAATCCTTGGTCCTCAAACTCCCTCGATTTTACTCCTGAATTACGGCCACCAACTGACTCATGTCCAAGTTCTTCTATATGAAGAGTGTCCGCCGCGATTCGAGGGTCTGGAGAACTATTGTCCTAACCTACGCCGATTGGACATCACATTAAACTCCTGGACCGATCTCCCTGCCTGCTTCGCACAGGGTGGTGGCCCAGTCAGCAATCTCCGCCTCCCTCCGTCCGTCATTACATTTGGGTTCGAGTGCCTGACGAAGCAAGCGAGTTCGTACTATTATCGCCACATGGGATTCGTTGTCGAACACTTGCAGTGTGGTCCCAACTTCAAGAACGTCATGTTCATGGAGCCGGGGAATGTCGCCGACTTTCGCGATCGACATGCGAGCATTTGGAAGTCGTTTTGTGATCTTTCACGGGCGAGGGGGTTCAAGCTTGTGGGGCCTGACAAGGAGGACCTACTTGGATTCGGATCGTGAGGGGGGATATTTATTACAATTGTTTGCTCTTCTCGGCTTTATCAACTCGTTTGCATACATTGCTGGAAAGTTTTAAATCAACAGTAGACAGAGATATAATTTCATACCTATCATGTATCTATTCGAGTGCATCTTTGTACAAAAAGGACGCTATTTGGCCGTGCAAGCATTCAACGTTCATATTCTTGGCCCAGTGCAGACCAGGTCGTCCCTAACCGGAAATCCGCGCCGATCACCGCAGGCCCTGCTTGACACAAGACCATCACAACCACAACCACAACCAAGGGCAACTTCAAGTTCAACGAACCTGAGAATCAACTATGCCTGGTTCAGTTATTGCGGAATTAGAATCCTTCCAGAAAATTGGGCACATGCAAGGCAGATGACCGTTCCAACGAAAACGGTCAAAATTTCCACAGCCACTAGGTCATGCATGACACCACGATGTGGGCCACAATGACAGACGAGACCCGTAAGTCCTCGTGTTGACGCGAATGGCCGTCTATTCGGGGCTAGAAATGAACTGATATAAAGATAGAGCGTTTGTTTGACGTGCAGCGAGGCACTTGGCATGTTTCTCGTTTGACCAGGCTGCTATTAAAGCCAACCTTACTTCTTGACTCTCAAGTGCAACGCCTGGTTGGAGCTGGAACTCTGAGCTGCTTACTCCTTTCACGACCAATAACGACTCTTTACGACTGCAAGAGACAATAGACAAGATATTTAGACTCCTTAATTGTCTAGCCCATGGTGTCAATCGAGAGCCCACAATTATTCAACGATCTTGATTCAAGCGACACTACGCTAGGAGGCCGTGTACTCCGTAGAGAATGGAAGAAATGTAGACCTGTGGGTATCTTAGCTTGCTTCTAGTGTCGAAGCTGATCACAAATACACTTCGAACTTAGTATCTTCAAAAATCCGCCTCTCTCCCAAACCTGCAGTTACCCCCACTCAACAGGCCCATGTTCTCGTGTTTACAATGCGGTTTCACCAACACCCTTGGGATCCCACTTTGCCCATGGTGTTTCTGGACCTCAGATAGCGCCAAGGAGGCATATGAGCGCTCCGAATCCGAACTCAGGCGGCTGAGGCGCGTTAGTGCGCCTCCAAGGGTATTCTGGAAACCCTCAGACTTGGCCCCTCTTCCCGCACCCTCTGTGACACGCCCAAATGCCGTTTCGCGCCCTCTCATGTCAGAACTGCGTTCTCGAGGATCAGAGCCTGTGATAACCTCTTCTAGCGAGGGTACACCCAGTGACGCTAGAACTAGCGCCACCAGGGTTCTCAGTGGGCACCTGACCTCCAAGGATAGCAATGAACAACATTCATATGCTACGAAGACGAGATCACGCCCACACCGAAAACAGAGCTCGAACGGCGATAGAGCTGCGCAAGACGAAAACAAGGGTTTGAATTGCTATGACGACACAGGTTTGCTTGGGGTGCCCACAACAACTGCTCACCTGAATGGGTGCACTGCTCGACCGGTTGTGAGTCTTCGGATTTGCGTTATATATAATTAGCTCTGGTTGCTCACCCAGTCTCTTCTTTCTTCCCCAGGTTATTGTCTCCTCTGACGCCCCCCAGGAGTCGGTGTCTCCCGCCTCTTCCAAGGGCTCCGAAGCCCTTCAGAACATTGATCAACGACCGAGGCCTGCACTTCCGAAAGATTCTTCGAATATAACGACACGACCCCACCCAACCGACTCTATGACTTCACCAACAGCATTCTCAGGTGTGGACCACCTGTTCGGCATGTCCCATGTTAAAACGACCTCCATGCAATCTCTCCGTTCAGCACATCTCGTTATCGATATTAAGCCATTTAATAGCAACTACGGAACACTTCATGCCAATATCCCCTTGAACCTTCATGATCCCCAACAATCACGCCCGCCTAGTGCCCAGACTCTACGAAGGAAAGGTCACGTTTCGGTGTTCCGCATCTCGAACTCGTCGGCAGGTATAACCTCCGTATTCGATTCCCAGTCCGAGGAGACAGATTCACGGCAGGCATTTTCGACCTTTCTTCGACCACCTTCTTCGTCGACTACCGGAGATGGCCAGAGCTTCCGAACACATTCACGAGCCAAATCTCAGCCTATCAATATTCCTCAACCTGATGTACCACTTGGTCACCCAAGTCGGCCATACTACACTGCTATTAGGCCTGATAAAATGTCGCCTCCTGTATCATCTTCCTATAACCCGAGCTCATTGGGACGCGGAAGGCTTTCCTTCCAACCACTACCACCAACACAACGACCCATGTCTCTGCCCAACCAATCTACCATCCCTGCGAGATGTACCTCGCCCGGAATCTATTCTGTTCTCTCGGCTCCTTGTCCCGGCTCCGCAGATGCCACTACAACAGCCTACGCCTACCTACGTCCCGAAACGCCAGTCCTCGATCCTGCCATGCTAGACTCACCTCCATCCCCTAGCCGATCACACTTCAACTCCCTTTCACGACTCTTCACCTCCAAACGACGCCCTGCAACGTCAATGGGCCTGTACGAACCCACCAACAGCCCAGACAGCGAGCTCATCTTTTCCTCTTCTCCGAAACTCAAGTTCCAGCAAGCTCATGCTGCATTGGCAGGCTCGATATCAAAGTCGAGGCATATGACCGGGTTTTCGTTGAGTGGTGAGACGGAGTTGAGGATGGCGCTGGCTAGTGCTAGGAAAGAGGCTGCTTGTGGTACATCTACGGAGTCGAATCATGGTCATGGGGGGAGAGGAAGAAGTCGGACCGTCGCTGGGGATGAGTTCCGGTTCAAGGAAACTGGGACACTTCAAAGGCGGGGTTCAATTGGGAATGTGGCTAGGAAGGTGAAGGATGGCTTTAGAGAGTTTGTGAAGCGGAGGGGATTGTCGACTGCTTGCTGAAGGAGGTCCAGCATATTCGTTCTTTTCGTTTTCAATTTCGTTCCCATCCCAAGCTTGGGTTTTCTTCACACATTCGTTTGCTTCATCTTCGCTTTTTTCATACCCGGCCTTTGCCAATGATTGCATTGTACTTATATTAATAGACCTGGAGTCTTCGGCATGCACATTTCTATTACTACACGCATATGTATCATATTATACCAAGCTCAGGATCATGTTAACATCCTTGCTACTCGCCGTTTATAGATCATTCTGTACCAGTATATAGTTCGTTCGTTCTCGATTACTACTACTTTTTCGTGCTAGACCTAGCAGTATTTTCTTTCTCAGTTTCTGATAGACAACTTTCGTGCAGACTCAACGCATACTTTCGAGCTTTTCAGTCTGGTCATGAGTGCACTCGGCGCTGCAGGAAGCTGGCAATGACACAGCCACACGTCGTCCCCAACGTCCAGAACGGCGTCTTCGTTGCCTAAGACGATGTACCGACCGCTCCGCTATGCATATGCCGCACTAGAAAAGGGTTCAACAAGAGGTGGGTACCACATTGTTGGTTCCAAAAACTTCACAATTGAGAGCTTCCGAATCAGGACGAAACCCAGTCTCGACGTCCAGGTTCTCCCGGGCCTCTGCTGTGATAGTCCCATCGTCAAAGTCCTACTCAACGGCATCGACTTCTGGGCCGGTAGAGCTATCATATACCTCCGCGATACCCTCCAATGGAAATGATACAGAAGGAGCTCTTGTCGTTATCCATGGGCTCTTGTGCGTTCTTTCCCCATTGCACTTTGCCAGCCAACTAATCGGGACAATTCCAGTGGCTCCAAACGCAACTTTGCATCCCTGCTAAAGGCTTTCCAGCGCGACCTTGACAGACCAGTGTATGGTCTCGACCTACGAAACCACGGAGCTTCCCCTCATGCTACGCCAATGACGTACGAGGCCATGGCGGAGGACGTACAAACTTTCATCGAGAAGATGAAGCTCAAGGATGTATCGATAATGGGTCATTCTATGTGTGTGTGCTCAATCATCTTCCTCGAGAACCTTCCATATTCAACATATTTTATGGCAACACAGGGGAGGCAAAGTAGCCATGGCACTTGCATTGGGTCCATCTTCACCGAAAGAGTTGTCGAATCTTATCGTGTCGGATATTGCACCTACGCGTGCTTCCCTTGGCCCCGCTTTCGTGGGGTATCTGGATGCCATGCTGGAGATAGCGAACCCAGAACAGAACATCCGAACGAGGGATGAAGCAAATAAATACCTCGAAGAGCGGGAAAAGGTACGAATATCTTTCTGTCAATTTCTCCCCTTGCGACAACTTTGGTAACTCTGAGCTCATAGGATATGTCTGTCCGTCAGTTTCTACTGACCAACCTCGTTACACCAAATTCCTCCGAACCAGACCGCCATACGGTCAAGTGGCAGATCCCTGTGTCTTTAATCAAGGACGCTATGCACGAGATTGGGTCTTTCCCATATACACCTGAAGGTGGACAGAAGTGGGAAGGGAGGACATTGGTGGTGAAAGGAGCGAATAGCAAGTTTGTGGTTTTTGGTGCCAACATCCACGCTCTGGAGATGCTAACCGTCAATTCAGACATATCAACAAGAATAACATTCCTCTCCTTGAGAAGTTCTTCCCGAATATGCGATTAGAGACTTTGGACACCGGTCATTGGGGTAAGTCGTCCTGAACTATATCTTCGCAACCTTACTAACATGGCCACATAGTACACGCAGAGAAGCCTCACGAGTTCACAAAGTTGATGGTCGATTTTATCCTCCAGAAGTAGATGAATAAATGATTTACAGATATCTATATTTACATCAATCCGTACGATTAGATATTTAAGAGTCTTAGAGTAATCATAAAATGAACAGATGGATTATTCCACAGAACCAGATCCAATTTTTGTCGTTACCCATGGGTCGTAATCTTGAAAAGAGTAGCAGCATGAGGTCATGATGGCGTGAGCATCTCATTGAGAACGCATCTTCAAAGAAATGTAGAGACTAGAAAGAACGGAACGGTCAAGATGCTATTCCCATTGACGAGAATGAGCTCCACTCACGCAATCCTATAAATGAAGAATATCGAAACGAGAATGCCTGCCCATTTGCTGTAGCTGATCCTCGAGATATCCAGGTACCTGACCACATCCTCACCAGAAACCGTGCAGGTCTCTGGTGTAGACGAAGGATAGGCACAGACGCAGCTTCCGTCTGACAATTTCTCGCATTGGAAGGTGAGGCCTCGGAGATCCGACTGGAGGAGGGATTATTAGAATGTTCTGTGATGATAGCAGAAAGTTGGGCGTACGTTGGTCAGAAGCTCAAAAGCGTATTTTTGGTAGTCCATGAAGTGGAAGGAGTAATACCAGAACCTCGGCAATGATCGTGCTTTGATGCTGTAACAGATGTCAATCAGAATTACTCTACAGAAAGCAACATAGAGAATGAACATACAAGTATCCTCCAACGCTCATCCAGAACCCGTTAATGCTGAAGCAAGTCACGATCAGAAGGACCTCCAACGACGGCGAGTAGGACGCAACTCACAAAGCAGATATAGCCAGAGCTGCAACGAACACAGGAAGCAGAGCTGAGATGATAAGCACCTGACTCTCTGCAACGAGAATTGCAAGGAACAGGAAGCCTAGGAAACGGAAGAATGCAGGTACTCCGCCATGAAGTCCCTGAAAGTAGAAAACGCACAAGAGTGAGGTTTGGTGAATGATGGGCAGGGTATGAAGAAATACGTACGATGGCCCAATAGCATATGACAGAGAAAAACACCGTGCATGCGAAAAGGAATGGGATGTTGACTAACGTGTTCGCTAGGACGAACGGGAGGGTGGTGTAAAGCCCATTTTTGCTTTCGCGGTAGTATACCGCACGTTCTTCAAGGACTGATGATTTTGCTCAGAAGGTGTCTGTTGAAGTATGGAAAGTAAACTCACAACCCGGTATTCCGGCAACGGACATCTAATAAACGGAGATAATTAAGGTTGAGGAATGATTGCAGAAAAAGGAAGACATACGAAAGCCAGGAAAGCAACACTGTAGAAGTGAACCGAGAGCCTATCGTTGATCGTGGAATCGCGAGTGCCAAGGCGAATCCAGATAGTTCTATAGTCCGTTCAAGTCAGCGGAGGATACAACTCTAGGAGATTACACCTACGCAAGCATCAAACCCATTCCAGCGTACATCCCTGATCGAACACCATAGGCTAGGAGATTTCGAGAATAGTTCTTGACGCTCCTCTCAGAAAGGACAAGGGTGTTCCAGAACAACGTCCCCAGAAGCCCTGCCTTACCATCTCTTGCTGGAATTTCTGGTTCGATTGAGCTGGGTGTGCCATTACGATCGCCGTTGGACCTTCTGTGAAGGCCAGAAGCATCATCCTTCAGGTTTGCCAGGTAGAACTCCCTCATGTCGTCGCCGCCTGCAAGCTTGGCTTCGGAGTGGGTGAAATCTTGGTTAAGGTAGTTCATCGCGTGATCCGTAGGTGTATTCTATCCACATTAACGTCAAAGAAGAACTTGGGGCATTGGAGTGGACGTACGAAGCGTGGAACGGGCCGACCCCATCTATCAAAGAAGTCTGCTAATCCGTCTACTGTACCCGAGTAGCAGGTCCTTCCGTTGCTCAGCATAAGGAGGTTGGTGAACTGGGAAAGCGTCTCCATTGAGGGTTGATGAATTGTGGCCAGAACAATGATTCCTTCCGCGACAGCCAAAGATCGAATTGCAGAGATAACTTCTCGTGCCGCCGTACTGTCAAGCTATAGAGACGCATCGTTCAGAGGCTTTCGGGTGCAATTGGATTTCGTACTTACTCCTGAAGTGACTTCATCCAGGAAGAGAATGCGTCTAGAGTTGAGATCAGTCAGTAGGTCCTCCTAGGGGAGATAAGCGGCTTACGGGTAAGTCACCATTGCACATGCTGCTGTAACACGGCGCTTCTGTCCTCCGGATATACCCCTCGAGATCGGCGTCCCAATTTGCTGGTTGGCACAGGATTGTAAGCCAAGAGTTGTTATGACAGTCTCGACGCGTCGGGAAATTTCCTTCCGCGAAAGCAGGGGGGAACTGTGACACCAGGTGAGCCGATGAGAATGGAATTCTGGAGGTGCGAAACCTACTGGAGTCGGAGGGCATATGTTATCGATTCTCGGACGGTCAGAACGCCAAGGAGTGCATCTTCTTGCTCGACGTAGGTCGAGATGTGGTGCATGGCAGCGGCATCTAGGGGTTGGCCATTTAATTTGATCTTGACAAGATCAGACCACGGTTAGGCATTCCTACAAGAAAAGAGGTGTCGTAGAACTTACAGATGAACCGGATGCTGCTGCCTTGCGAAAAGCCATCAAATCGAGGAGCGTTGTTTTGCCTATATGAATATCGTCAAAATCAATGATCTGGCTCCTGTTTAACACCTTGCAAGCAAGACCGACCAGCTCCAGAAGGCCCCTGAGAGTTGGCGTCAGTTAAGCGTAAACGCTAACAGCAGGAAGCTAATATTACTGACCATGATAGCGAGTAGCTCGCCAGCGGTGATGTCCACGGATACATCATCGACCAGCCTCCGAGGTTCACCGTTCTTGATGGGGACTTGGTATGTCAGATGCTCATACGAGAGGACGGAAGAAGAGCTCATGACTGCAAGCAAGGAGAAGGTGCCTTAGGCAGTCCACGAGAACGCAGACATATATACCCTCAAGTAACCGGGGCGGCGGCTCTGCAGAAAGACTAGACCAAAACGCGGCAAGCGAAAACATCATGTCGATAAGTCTTGATGGGGCAACTGTTATGTTTTTCGGCCCTGTACGGTGAGCGACTGGCTGAGAAAACATCCAAATCCGCCAGCAATCAGCATTCAGTGGGGGCTTGCAGTCCACCCTCATGTGCCTGTTTCAACGGGGTGCCCCCACAGCGCACTGCGATGAGCGCCGGTCTGTGATTTGCCCAGGATCATCGGAGCAAGAAGACTCATATGGTGGTGCCCTTGAGAATAACCGAATAACACCGGTGTGCAAGACGTCAGCAGCATTTCCAGAAGAGACGTGGCAGCAAGTACATAAAGAATCAGGAGCGGACGCCCTAGAAGTGCCAATAGAATTCTGAACGGGACAGATTGTGGTCACAGTGACTTCAAGACGCCTGTCGCTGTCGAAGATGCTTGAAGGGCCGTGGGAGTACTTTCCCAAAGAGGATTGATCGGAAGGTGGAACTACTGTGACAGTCCTCGTGGTTCCGAACTTCGATGGCTCTTCCAATGATCATCAGCCTGGCCAAGAAGATCTCTGTGCCGACAGCCAGTGTTATGACAAGAGAAGCTCAATAAACCGAGCAGGATAATCGTGAAGTGCGAACAAAAAAAGACAGAAATGCACTTTCACCGAGCACACCCACATCATGTCGCCCGCAAAACAACCCGCAAGTTCAGCACCGAGTCCACTAGGAAAGTGTGTCGAGTCGACAACACAAACAATTAATATCTCGAGGCAGTCATTTCAACTACTCCTGGATCTGGAGGGGCTGCGGCCAACCCTTGCCGTTCAACGGTCCCGAACGACCTATAATTTATAGGACACACAACGACATGAACTGCGCAGGGACCAGTCTGCCTCGTGAAGGTATGGCTTTACAGGCAATAAAAGGCCATAGATTTCTGTCCAAGGAGGCTCCATCCTCTCTTGGATCCCTTCCCTTCTACGTTTCGAATGCGCTGCGGCAATGAGGTTCTCTGCTCTTTCTTTGACCGCCGTCACTCTTGCCTTTCCCTTTGCGGTATGGGCAACCCCCGCTGGGCTCGACGTCCTCGAGGCAAGAGCAGCACCAGACAACATCGTCTCCATCAACAACGCTATTTCATTCTGGTATGTTCTTCACAGTTTTCATATCCGTCTAGTGCCTGAAAGCCTATCGCCCAGTATGATCGTCCCCCGCACGCCTCATACCAATATCGGCGACAGCGAGCATCCGGGAGGGATGAAGACGTATTGCTCCCTCTCTGCTCGCTATGATGGTGCACAGGGTACCCTCCCCGGTGACTGGTGGAGCAATGTCGCTTTCAAGACCGGTCATGGTCCGAAGGGCGGCAAGTATGCCTAATGTATGTATCACTCTCTGTGATCTCTACAATCATGCATCCGGAATCTTATTATTCACCCAGTGACTGGGTGTATCCGTCCATCCCATCTCGATCGCCTCAACCCTCGTGACGCAGGAGGTCAATACGACTCTTCTGGTGGCGTCGGTGGAAAGGGTAATCCACGAGGCAGCGTTTGCTTGGGGTAGGATTTCCTCGTTACCCTCAGTGTGAACACCCCTGCTAATCCGCAATTCTCGGTAGGTACAAACACTACGTTGAACTCATTGAGCCTCGTGGCAATCGGGCCTGTATCAAGTGCTGCGACGACTTTAATGACTGTCCTGTGAATAAAGGTTTGGCGGCCTGCAATCGTTTCTTCAACGCTATTCTGATGATTGACCGCTGCTAGATACTCAAGGATGCCCTGTGGTGATCAAGGTAATTACTTCAATTGTGGCTGATTTTGTTCCTTCTTTTACCATGGCTGCCTCCTGCGAACACTTTTGGTACTGGACTTTTTGTAATTTACGGATAATTCGAAGCATTGCACTTTGACGAACAATTCTGTTTCACGATCTTCTTATTTTTTGCATGCAAGTGGTGCATGACTTTTCATTTGACCGTCAATCTGAGGACTTCTGCTATCACCGAAATTTGAGATGAGGTCCTTCCAGGCTTTTTGCATCGAGGTATCTACCCCAAGGGGGCAGGCAAACCGTAGATCTTGTGCGAGATAGTTCCTCGTGACGTTTCTCGTTTAAAATCATTTCCATGACTTTGATGTGCCCGCTCAGGCTGCTGCGGCCCATTGCCTCACCTTTCTCCACGTTTTGGATCCACTACTAGACATTCCCCATCGGTTCATAGCAGGAATCGCCAGGCAACCGCTAAATCCGAAGCCGGCCCGGTAATTTGACGCCGAATTACCGGCCAAACCATGTGTCGTGCACCTCCACCTCCACCTCGGATATCTTCCACCTCGTCTTGTACCGTCTCTACAGCTTTAATGCACAATATGTTGGATTCCCATTGTCGTAAAATATCTAAGAATATAGACGTTCTCCGCCATGTCACCACCCTGTTCCCCTTAGCCGCGCCAACATTGGAGCACATTTCGAGCTCATAGTGTCAAAAACTCTGTAGCGTCACCCTCAAAGTCGACTCAAACTCCCATGTTTCTACGGCCATCCAACTATGATATTGCGACATCAGCCCCATTGTGCATCATGGGTACCCAATTCACTTAGGGTTCCTCAACCCTAAACCCGTGGTTGTGGGTTGGTCTTTGATCGAATTTACCGATGCCCTCACTCGGTCAGGAGTCCCCAAGTCTATATTTATAAGTACAGACTTTGGAGGGAGTTATACGAATACTTTTCTAGACCCAATCATTGGCTCGTTTGAGAGATGTTTGCCCCCGTACTATCTCAACAGACGTACGTCGCAACCTGGAGTTCCCAGATTGTGATGTACCCTTTCGACCTTGACGAGAAATTGACGTACGTTTCTGTTCAGTTGTATGGAATAACGCGTTGCTGAACTCATTTCCAGGGGTTTTGAATATTCCCTTGCGGTTCCTATTTATATTACAGTTTTATCGGTGGTCTCGCTCACCTTGCACACTGCATGGACGGCTATGAAACACCTCAAGGCACGAAGGAGCGTAACAAACGCATCCGAAGCCAGCGACGACGAAGACACTGCAAGTGTCAACACCAACTCTCTTTCTCTACGTGAAAGGCTCAGGAAACACGTCAGGGGGCATGGTGGAATTGTCATTTTCGCTTATAAGATTACGCGTCTTATCGCGTCTTTGGCCCTGCTGGTTCTCTCGGCTCTGTCTCTCATCCTGCTTCGCCGCGAAACCACGTCGTCTTGGTCTCAAGACGCGCAATTGGCTCTGGCGTGCGGGATTTCTTATGTATGTACCTGATGGTTGCGTATCAAGCCAGAACTGATACTTTGTTCCAGGCGTATGCGTTTGTACTCTCGGTGCTATCCATTGCTATAAAGAGGAAACAGAGCAGCCTATTGGCCTGGCACATCAACATCATATACCTGTCCTTTTTCGCAGGATATGCCTACCGCGACTTGCTACCCCTTATGACCTTTGACGAGGAGCCTCTCGACCCCAACGATGGTGGCGTATTATAGGCTCAAATCTCAGTACTGTTCCTCAATGCCGTCTTGATCCCGATCTTGATTCCTCGCCAGTATATTCCCGTGGATCCAAAGGTTTGCCTATGCTTGCCTGCTCGCATGAATTCACGTTGACTTGATACGATCTAGCATCCATCTGAAGTTCCAAACCCAGAGCAGACAGCGTCCATTTGGTCGCTCGTCATCTATTCTTTCTTGGATCCTATCGTTTTTCTTGCTTATCGTCTGCCACACTTATCCCCTGATTTATTGCCTCCCCTTGCGGATTATGATTACGCCCATCATCTGACTAAGAATGCTCTTCTTGTAAGTCTGCTTCGATTGCTGGTCATACCGTGGCTAACATACTTTCTGCAGCATCTCGACCCCTTCCAGCGGAATGATAAGCGTCATCTTTTCTGGGGCCTTATGCGCGTGTTCTACCGCGAGTACATGGTTCTTACAACAATGGCTATTCTACAAGTCGTCTTCAGTTTTGTATCGCCAATCGGTATTAAACAGCTGCTCCAGTATGCGTTTGAGTTATATCTACCTCTACCTATATTTATTGACTCGATAGGTATCTCGAGAACGGTGGAGAGGGCGCGAAGTACCGCCCATGGGTCTGGATTGCCTGGCTCTTTATCGGCCCGGTAGCAGGCTCCATGGCATGGCAGTGGTATATCTTCTTCGGAGTATGCATTTCTACACTCTACGCTAATAATTCTTTTCTGACTTCTCGTTCTAAGACACGTACGATGGCCAGGGCCGAGTGTATCATTACACAGCTTGTATTTGAACACTCTTTGCGCGTCCGCATGAAGGCCGAGGTTGATTCAATGTCCTCGCCAGCAACCACACCCGGCGAACCTGAAGAAATTCCTTCTGATGAGGACGGACACTCAGAAAGTCAGGGAGAAAGCAGCCATAGCCTTTCAGCTTCAGCTGCCACGGACTCGTTGACATTGCACTCATCGATCGGAGAAGAGACTGTTCGAGCGAGCTCGTCGAGTGTCTCATCTAGGGGTTCACAAGATACCAAGAAGCCCTCAAAGGCGAAGCCTCAGAAGGTCGAGGCTCCAGAAGACAAGCCTACCTCGTCATCCGCAAACAACCTCGTCGGCAAGATCAACAACTTAATCACCACTGACATGGTGAATATTATTGATGCGAGGTCCTTCATACTGGTTAAGTTCAGATACCTTTGCAAGTTGCACTATGCATCATTTTCTTATACAAGGTGCTAGGTTGGAGGTAAGAGCTAGCTATTTGTATCTCTATACAACCGAGCTTATTGGGATCTTCAGTGCGTTCGCGGGTTTAGCCTCTATCCTTCTGTTGTTCCCTCTTCCTGGTTATGTCGCCAAGCGCGTTCAAGCTGTTCAGCAGGAACGCTTGAAACGTACAGATGGTCGAGTTCAAACGGTCACAGAAAGTAAGCCTAGTATTATCCAAGCGCCTCTAAATGTTACTAACATGGCCAATCAGCAATGAATGTTGTGCGGATGATTAAGCTCTTCGGATGGGAGAAGAAACTCAACGAACGTATTGCTGAGAAACGAGAGGAAGAACTGGTGTGGTTCTGGAAAAAGCAGATGCTCGAGCTCGCCAATGGCAACCTGAAGTGAGTGGACGCGCGTCAGCTTTACGACCTCTACTGAATATTCCCTCACTGTCAGCTTCGTGATCCCGATTATAACGATGATTGTCACCTTCGCTTCATAGTACGTATCGCATCCACATTCGCCTGCATGCTTCAACTGAGTCTATTTCAGCGTATGTCCCCCAAATTAGCGGGGTTGTCGCCCAATTCGCTGATACTGTACACTTCTAGACTGTACTCCAGAAGGAACAGCTTAGCGCTTCCAAGGTTTTCAGTTCCATGGCGGTCTTTGACCTGCTACGAGATCAACTTCGTGTGGTGTTCTTCAGCTTAACACAATGTGTGACTGGCAAGGTTTCCCTAGACCGCGTCAACGATTTTCTGCATGAGGTGGGTCTTTGAACGACACTCACAATCACTGATCTAACCAGGGCACCTGAAGACCGAACTTTTGGATCAATTTACGCACCACAATTCAACTGAGCTATTAGCCAGCAATGTCCCCGTTGACGATGATAGGATTGGGTTCCAGGATGCCACCTTCACCTGGTCCAATGATGCTAATGGCTCGTTGACACCATCAAAGCGTAACTTCTCCCTGCGGATCCCAGGACAGTTGGCCTTCAAGCAGGGTCGCATCAACTTGGTTGTTGGGCCTACTGGTTCTGGGAAGACATCTCTCTTGATGGCTTTGCTAGGTATGTGCTTCCACTTGTAACTGCAGGTCTGGGCTAAACTGTGCAAAGGCGAAATGCATTTCCAGCCTCCAAGGCCGCAGTCATGGTACAACCTTCCACGTAGCGGTGGTGTTGCCTATGCTGCTCAAGAATCGTGGGTCCTCAACGAGACCATCAGAGTAGGCCTCTGAACCCATCTATCCGGAAATCACTTCTAACTTCGAGCAGAGCAACATCTTGTTTGGGGCCCCATACGACGAGAAGCGCTACAAGAAAGTTCTCCACCAATGCGCTCTGCAGAAAGACCTCGAGCTCTTCGAAGCAGGCGATGCTACAGAAGTTGGAGAGAAAGGCCTAACACTGAGTGGTGGACAGAAAGCTCGAATCACTCTGGCTCGTGCCGTTTATTCCTCCGCAGAGATCTTACTGCTGGACGACGTCCTTGCCGCTCTGGAGTAAGTAATCCTCTCATTTTCATCATGGTCCGACTTTAACATGGTGTCAGTGTGCATACTTCCAAATGGATAGTTGACAAATGCTTCAAAGGAGATCTACTTCGTGGACGCACTATACTGCTAGTGGTATGTTCGAGTTCAGGCTCTCGGAATCTGGGCCAAATTAACAGTGTTTCTCTCAAAGACCCACAATGTCGCAATGACCCGGCCAATTGCTTCGTTCTCCGCCGTTGTGGACATCGACGGCCTTGTTCAAGAGCAACCACTAGACAAACTACCTGAAGAAGATTTGATTGACGAACAGGAGAAGGTTGAAGATATCCTCGAACCTAACGTCGGGCCGCTGCCTGGGCCTGTTGAAGCAGCCAAAAGACCCGACGGCAAACCGACCGCAGCCGAAGAGATTGCTGAAGGGCACATCAGTATGGCAGCTTGTAAGTGCATCCCCGCAGTAATATCTCCTCTTGGCCTAACATTTATAGTAATGTTGTACTTCCGTGGGCTGGGAGGCAATAACCCACTGGTGTTTTTCTCGACTGTCGCCTGCGGGCTGTTTGCAACAAACATCCTCAACACTATAGAGACTTGGTATCTCGGGTACTGGGCATCACAGTACGAAACCCATCCCTCTTCAGAGGTTGACGTCGGCTAGTAAGTGTCAATTTATTCAATGTTAGACACACACTCACGACCACTCCTTCAGTTACCTTGCTATCTATGGTAGGGAGATTATCTCTTTCGGGAACACGCCTAACGGCTCCTCTAGGATTGATGCTGTTCGTTGGTGTCGTCTTGATTTGCATAGCCTACTTGATTTATATGTATGGTGTCCTGAGAGCCTCTAGAGATATTCATAGAAGTCTCGTGGAATCAGTTCTGGGAACAACACTAAGGTAAGTGGATCCATTCCTGATTCCTATTGGCATCTAACTCACCTGATCTTTCAGATGGCTCGATACCACCCCCATCTCTCGTGTGCTGACCCGTTGCACACAAGATATTCGAGCAGGTGAGCATACCGTTGTAGCGTTCTTCGTTCACTCACTGACCTACGCAGTTGACGGCCCTGTCTCCGTTAATATCTGGTGGCTCTCGGAAATGACTGCAAGCATGTTCACCAAGTTGGCTGCAATTGTCTTGCTGACACCATCCTTCTTACTTCCCGGCATTTTGGTCGGGTGTGTCGGAGGTTGCTGTGGTCAAGTGTACATCAAAGCACAACTTCCCGTCAAAAGGGAAATGTCCATCGCCAAAGCCCCTGTTCTCGGCCAGTGCGTACTCTTTTCACGAGTCGAAGATAAAAGTCTAACGCAGCTCTCTATTTATTCAGCTTTGGTGCTGCCATTGCCGGAATGAGTAAGTGACTCTCTTTCCCGTCCTGGATACATGCTGAACCGTCGCGAATTATTGCAGCATCTCTTCGCGCCTATGGAGCCCAGCAATTCTTCAAAGCCGAGAGTCTTGAAAGAATCAATCGCTACACGCGGGCAGCTAGGACCGTCTACAATTTGAACCGATGGATTTGCATCCGCATTGACACCATCGGAGGTTTATTCGCTGCTGGTTTGGCTGCACTCTTGGTTTATTCTAAAAGCAACACTGCACTCAACACCGGCTTTTCGGTCAATATGGCAGGCAAGTAGTCTCGCCCACACAAAGAAATAACCTCACTAGAATACCTGTTGTAGTTGGTTTCAGCGGCATGATATTACTTTGGGTCAGGGTCTTGAATCAGTTTGAAGTAGAAGGTGAACAAATTCCTTTGTGCTCTGGCTTTTTGCTGAATTTCTGCCCATCTATCAGGCAACAGGTATGCAACTCCCACCAGGAAATCTGAACGACTGCTGAAACGGCTACAAGTTTGGAACGAATCCAAGGCTACATTGAAATAGAGCAAGAGCCAAAGCCGACCAAACAGGGCATCCCTCCTGCTTACTGGCCTGCTAGTGGTGAACTCCATGTGGAGAAGCTATCTGCTAGGTACTCTCCGGATGGACCCAAGGTCCTGGACGATATCTCCTTCCACGTGAATTCGGGAGAGCGTATTGGCATTGGTGAGTGATTGGTGCAACGTCTGGAAGCGCAGCGGTTCTGATGGGATTTTTGAAGTCGGAAGAACTGGGTCGGGGAAGGTGAGGAAAACATCACTCACATAGGCCCCACATACTGATTGTGCTGGCAGAGCTCCTTGACTCTTTCTCTACTAAGGTGTATATTCACCGAGGGTAGTGTCAAGTACGATGGGATAGACACCAAATTGGTCAACCTTGATATCCTGCGTTCAAATATTACAATCATCCCTCAAATAGTACGTCCCTACCTTTGTGATCGGACAAGCCGCGACTAATCAATGCTCCAGCCCGAACTTTTGAGTGGGTCATTGAGACAAAATTTGGATCCATTCGACCAACACGATGATGCCACCTTGAATGACGCTCTCCGGGCTGCGGGACTCTTCTCACTTCAGAGCGAAATGGAAGATGGCCGGCTCACGTTGGATAGTGCCATTGCAAGCGCCGGCGGTAATCTCTCGGTTGGGCAGCGACAAATCATATCTCTGGCTCGTGCAATCGTCCGTGGTAGCAAACTGTTGATCTTGGATGAAGGTGAGAGTGGCATACTTAAGGCGCAAATACGACATGAGCTCATCATTTCCCTGCCGCAGCTACTTCCGCTATAGGTACCAAGCCCAATTACGGTTCATCCGCCAATACTGACCTCCCAAATTCAGACTTCAAAACCGATTCCATCATTCAATCATCGCTCCGGAATGAGCTTCATGGAGATGTTACTCTCATTACGATTGCCCATAGGCTTCAGACTATCATGGATGCCGACAAGATTGTGAGTCGTGGCTGCAATTTCTCCCTCACCCTGTTGACTGAGACATAATTATTTGAAGATGGTGTTGGATGCTGGTCACCTAGTGAGTCCACTGACCGTTTACTTTCAGAAGTCCACTAAGCGCTCCTAGGTCGAATTTGGCAAGCCAAGTGAACTTCTTCAAAACCCCGATGGTAAATTGCGCAGCCTCGTGGATGAGTCTGGCGATCGGGATTTACTTTACGAGATGGCTAACTAGATACTTGGTTGTTTCAATAATAATCCAACCAGGACATGGCCCACTTACTGGTCCCTTTCCGTTTTTGGCACAGTTTGCGACTCTGATCCGATGCGTGAGGTTACCGTAACCGTCACACAACGTGACACCGGACCGGACAACCTTCAACTTTGAATCAAACTCAGAAGAGGGCTGACCTTACAGAGGGCGAGGGCTACAGAGGATCCCTATCGAGAACAGCAGCTGGCCACTGCCTTTGAGGGAGCATAAACTCGCATTTAGCTTACTACCGATGTCCTCACGAAACATCCTGTGCATGCTACAAACACGAGGTGTTATGCATGTTTTGATCATGGACGAGATTTAAGAGTCTTCCGTCATCCAAATCGGTGCTTTCTTATACCCTACTTTCCTTTGTCCTGAAGCTGTTATTAACTCTCAGTTGTCCGAACGGCGAGTCTAACAATGTTAAAGCAAAAGCGTCCCATGCGCAATGTCCCTGCTTCCAACAATGTGGAAGCTTTTCAAGGATGCAAAGACACTGATATCATCATTCCGTTGGTACTTTAAAGTTTACCGGCGACAAAGACTCGATTAATCTAAATTTATCAGCGTAATGGGAATGTCTGGGGCAGGAAAGAGCACGGTACGTCGAATCTTGGTCCAGATGTGTTCCGGCACTGACTTTAATTTTTACAAGTTTATCAATATCCTACTGGGCAACGACAGGATGAATGTCGGACACCGGCTCACATCCTGCACGACCGCTATTGAATGCGAGCTCTTGGATCACGCACTCGTTAACAAGATATGCCCTCAGCTAGGAGACCGTCGAGTCATACTCGTTGATACCCCTGGGTTTGACGACACCTATCAGTCTGAGTCGGAAACCCTTCGGTGTATAGGAGATTGGCTTGCTTCATCGTGAGCCCATATCTGTCTAGCTCCTGCTCACGATGGTGACATTGTCTCCCAAAAAGGTACCACAACAGCGCGAAGGTTGGAGGAGTTATCTATCTCCAGAGTATCGCAGAACCGCGAGTGAACAGTACGAATCGCCGTATTTTATCGGTTTTTGAGAACATGTGTGGAGAGGATGCTCTCAAGAGGGTTGTACTTACGACGACGAGGTGGCAGATCGTCGACGAAGAAGTTGGCGCTCAACGAGAAGCTGAGCTGAATGCGAAATTCTGGAAAGCCATGATCGAAATGGGCGCGCAGATTATGCGCTTCGACCTTCAACGATCCTCTGCTCTCCGTATCTTGGAGATAATTCTTTTCCGTTTCGTAGCTCCCTCGCTGGTGGAAGAGCCACGGTTGGCACCATTGAGGGGATACCAGCGGGGTCATTTCTCAGATATCGTCATCTTGTACGTCTTCCTCGATTGAGAACGAGCATATACCTGACAGCATTTGGAAGGGTGGTTGGGAGGGGAGGAGTGGGCAAGAGCACCGTAAGTGCGATGTCCCGAATCGCTGAACCTGCGAATCTGAGAATGGGATATTCACAGTTCATCAACACATTGCTGGGTCGAGAAACCATGAGGGTAGAACACAATTTGACCCCCAAGAGTTCAGCCAGTATCCAAGCTGAATCTGTCGACCCGGAACTTTTTCCCCAGACTCCCGCATCACAGTGGGATCGCCGTGTCGTAATTGTGGATACACCTGGCTTTGAGCAGACACTATCAGGCGAATCCGGGGCTCTACAAAGGGTTCTCGCGTGGTTCACTTCGTTGTGTGTGACCTCCCTAATTGCCCGTACTAAAGAGAGACTGACTAGTAGACAGATACCCGAAGGAGACTAAACTGGGTGGTGTCGTTTATCTTGAAAACATTGGGGATAGACGACAGGCAGCCGTCAGTTACTATCACCTTGAAAGGTTTCGGCAACTCTGTGGGACAGACGATTTCAGCAGAATCGTCCTGGCAACATCTGGATGGCAGGACGTCAGACCAGAAACTGGCGCACAAAGGGAAAAATCGTTGAAGGAGACATTCTGGAAGCCACTAGATAATGGTGGTTCCCCAGTCATGCGATTCGAGTTGAAACAAACGTCGGCGCTTCGAATATTAAACATACTCCTGTGCCGTATCCCAGCGCTAACACAAAGGAAGCCACCTGCGACGGTCCTTCGGATTCAAGAAGAACTTACAGATCCTCAAAAGCACGTCAGCCAAACGGAACCAGGGAGCCACCTCCTATATTCAGCTGACGAAGCCGAAGAGATCTTGCGGGTGTTCAGGCAGACGCAAATGGAAAACGAGGAGGAGCTGAAGAAAATGCGTGTAAGGGTGCAGGCGCTGGAGAGCGAGGTATATGATGCGTGTCCTTCTTTATTTACCAGAATCTCCTAAGCGCTTTCTATCTAATGTTATGGTTAACAGATTGCCCTCGAATTCTGTTTCATTCAGGCCTGTTTCATCGGAGCGAGAGGGAGACACACTTAGATCGTGAGGCGTCAGCACGTGAGAGTCTGTCGAGCCTACTCCATCCATTGGCACACCCCCGTGCAGAAGCCTTAGTGCATGATGCTCCCTCCGACAAACACGGAGAGAAACTGACGCCCGCCATGCCATGCATTTGGGTGGCGCCACGGTGCGTGTACAACATGAGCCTACAATTCAAGTTAAGCACCCCCGAGGCATGCGGTAGCCTTGTGGCGACACGGAGGTGCTGTCTGGTGGGTACGAGGCGGGTTGAATCCTTGATAAGTCCATAGGCAGTCAAACTTCACTTGGATTTCCGCAAAATGAACGTTATACCTCGAGTCAAAGGCTATTTCACGAAGAAGGATCCTCAACCAAAGAAGCAGTTAAGGCGAGGCTTGGTTACAGAGGAAGATGAGGTCTTCAAGGGTGGTTTAAGTTCTGACATTATCATTCCGTAAGTCGACTACCTTTACATTGGTTAAACATGTTGGCTAAAGCACCTGAAGAATTATGGGGCAAACGGGGATGGGAAAGAGCACGGTAGGTATAATGTTTTCTTGATAACTGTACTACCTCTGAACGATTTGGTCTTCGCCAGTTTATCAATGCTCTTCTGGGGGAGGAACGAATGAAAGTCGGGCGCACCATCGAGTCTTGCACGAAGAAAATTCAGTTTGCAACCGTTGATCCCAAATTCATCCAAGAATTGTGTCCAGAACTAGCTAAACGGCGAGTTATCGTCGTGGACACACCGGGCTTTGACGATACGAACGAGAGCGACGCCACAATTCTTCGGCGTATCGGAGTGTGGCTCGCTTCATCGTGAGTTTTCAAATTACACAATATCCATATTTCTCATAGGTCGTTCTCCAGTTATTGCGAAGATATGAAGCTTGGCGGAATCGTCTACCTTCAAAGCATTACAATCGTTAGGATGGGAGGTACAGCGGTCAGAAATCTGACTACTTTCAAGAAATTATGCGGAGAAGCTCCTCTACGCAGGGTCATACTGGCAACAACGAGATGGCAGGTTGCAGATATGGAAGAGGCGAAAAGTGTAGAGTCGCAGCTTAAAGAAACCTATTGGAAGGATATGATTGAAGGGGGGTCAAGAACTGAGCAATTCCACTTCGACAAGGATCCAGAGAAGGCCAGGAAGGCGGCCGGTGAGATACTGCGCATCCTACTCCGTCGCTTTCTAGACCATCAGAAGGACGTGATCTTGAAAATCCAGGAGGAATTGGTGGATCTACGGAAGGACATTAAAGGGACAGAAGCAGGGCAGGAACTGTTTCTGTCCCTCGACGAGATTCTCCGGACGATGAAAAAGGCTGAACCCCAGGATGCAGAGGAAAGGGAAAAGCTGGAGAAGAGGTTGAAGGTACTTGAAGAACAAGTGAATGGGTTGCGTCGCAGTTCTTTCGCCAGCCGATTCAGCTCCTTGCGTTATTGGTTTGGCCAACGTAGTTAAGCCAGCTATGTCCCTTTTGCATCTAATCAGCAGTGTCGTTTACATGGACATGTCAAGAGAGAATCATTGGCGTGTCAGATCGCAGCTTCGGCACGTGTACCACCAATCGTTCGGAATCCTCGAATGCGGCGATGGTGATGATGCTGACGGAAGGGGCGCGGAAGAGATAATCACCTTAGCCTCGTTTCATGGCTTCATGCTCAGCTCGTGTTCTGGACACACGCCGGGGGAATGTTGGTCACCGCCAATTTGAGATGAGACTCTTTCCCAAGTCCGTCAAGCACGACTAGGAACAACGTGGGGATGAGCCATGATGCATGAGGTTATGCACACGAGGTACAAGCCTGAACAGAGATATATATTATATCAATTCAGTAGACCATTGACTCATTGTCGAAGCATAATACAGCATGTCAGCCCAGCCAAACGATATGCGTAGTAAAAAGCTACCGGCTTGTGGATCGAGCAGCAACATTCTCGAAGGGACCTGGGCAGGACTCGACAACGATATCGTTATTCCGTAAGTTATTTATTGATATGGATGGGTGGAATGACGTACGCACCAGTAAAATGCAGGGTCTTGGGAGACACAGGGGCGGGGAAGAGCACGGTATGTTGGTTGGATACAGGGAGTTTGTCGTGAAGTGGTTCTAACGAAACTTGAATCGCAGTTTATCAACGCCCTATTGGGAAACGAACGTATGAAAGTCGGACATTCTCTAATGCCCTGCACCTCAAAGCTTGAGTGCGAGATTGTGAAGCCCGAATTACTTCCAGAGTTATCCTCGCAGCTGGATGATCGACGAGTCGTAATTATGGATACACCAGGTTTTGATAGTACATTCTGGCCGGATGAGGAAATTCCCACCAGAATCGAAAAGTGGTTAATATCAACGTGAGTTGAGTCAAATCACCTTGGTTTCGGGAGCTGATCGACGTTATGGGATTCAGTTATGGTCCACGCAAGAAGTTTGGTGGGATTGTTTATCTCCACGATATCCGGGAAGTGCGAATGCATGGTGTCAATCACCTGCACCTCGAGATGTGCCGGCGACTGTGTGGCCGAGGTTCTCCGGGAACAATCGTATTGGCTACAACGGTGCGCAATGACATGCCACCAGAAGAAGCCGAGAAGCTGGAGGCATCGCTATGCAAGACATTTTGGTCACCCCTGGTCCAAGGTGGGGCAAAAACTCGACGATTCACCCACACGCAAGAGTCGGCGTTGCTTATCTTGCGTAGTATCCTCAGTTCCTCGTTGCGACCGTCGAATAGTTCGAGCTCCGAGGTACGGGGGAACGGTGTTGTTTTGAAGAAAGATGTCCAGGGAGCCAGAGAAACGAGGGGCCCGCAGAGGTCTCAATCAGACTCGGCATTATCCAACACAGGAGACGAGGCAGAGGCACGCACGAAGTTACGACAGAGAGCGATGGAGATGTTATTTCGTTTGCTCAACGAACTATTCAAGTAAAAATCTGGATGATCAACGTTCAACATGCGGGTCTATTAGTGGTTGTGGCCTGAGAGCGAATCATGAAAGATAGAAAACTGCTGCCATAGCGCTGATATTGTTTATCAAGTTAGACAGAGGGTTGAACCTCGAATTCTGAACAAAGGTAATAGATTCGGTTTCTCCGTAAAGATGGTCAGGGAAGGAAAAGGCCTGGTCAGGGAAGGACTCCGTAAAGATGGTCAGGGAAGGAAAAGGCAGGTTGAGTGGAGACCACCATACGATGCACCAAACGAGACATTGACAAAGAAAGCTTCGTCATCTATACGAGGTCATCATGCTAGGCCATTATGCTAGGTCACCGCAATTCACCATGTCATCGCCAAGGTCAAATTCCAGTCTAGTGGCTCGAATGTCAAAATTAGACCCTAGCACACTACCCTGCCTTGCGGTCAGAATATAAATACCTCAATCCCTTCGGAATGGTTCATCCTGTCGGGTCCCAGTGGTTCGCTTTTCACTTTTGACCTTCTGCTTGGCCTGTATCATGAAGCGCTCTCTTCAACTTGTTGCCACTCTTCTCGCAACCTCTCTGAAAGTATGGGGAACACCTGCGGGCCTAGACGCTCTACAGGCAAGGGCTGCGCCAGACAACACCGTTCTCATCACCGACGCAAACAAGTTCTGGTTCGTGATTTGACTTGATTATTCTTCCATGAAATTGACACGAAATCCCTTTCAGTATGGTTGTACCTCGTGATCCCCACACGAACATTGGAGACAGTGAACATCCGGGAGGCATGACAGTTTACTGCTCTGCCGCAGGTCGGTTCGACGACTCTCAGGGTCTTCTCCCCGATGACTGGTGGAGCAAGGTCGACTTCAAGACTGGCAAAGGTCGTTCTGGTGCCCGATATGCCCAATGCATGTCCCTCCCCCAATGTGTCAATGACATTATCACTAACCATACAATTGAATAGTGACTGGCTGCATTCGACCCACGGGTCTCGACAGACTTAACGTTAATGATGGTGGAGGCCAGTACGACTCGTCTGGTGGTACTGGTGGGCGAGGAAATCCTGAGGGCAGCGTTTGTCAAGGGTGAGTTATCTGCTCTTTTACTCGTTACAAATCGACCTTCTAACATTTTTCAAGGTATAAGCACTATGTTGAACTCATTGAGCCGTCGGACAACCGAGCTTGTATTAAATGCTGTGATGACTACAATGACTGTCCCCTGGACAAGGGTGTGTATTGTCACCTGTTCCTTGACCATTCATCGCTGACGGTACCAACCTTCAATAAACCACAGATACGCAAGGATGTCCTGCCGTTATCCAAGGCAACTACTTCAACTGCGCATGATTCTGGTGCATTTCGGACTACCGTTGTTATCTAGATCTCTATGAATTGTGCGGCAATTTGAGGCCTAGGGCATTCGTGACGAAAGGACACTTTACCTCATCGGCCCTTGCATCGGCCTCTTCGTTTCGTCTTCGTTGGCTATACAATCATTTTCCCTACCTTGATGCTATCGATCCAAGTTCGAGAGAGCGTGCCCATGTGGACTCGTGTTCAACCCCTAGTCCTATCTAGGCCTCCTAAGCGCAAAAGAGTCCGCAAGATACGGGAATTCAATGGGAAACAACGGGGGATGATATCCGTTCAAGTTGATTACGTAACTTTGGCTTCTCAGATTCAAATCGTCACTTCCACGATTCTCTACTGTCACCTTCGTGTGCTTCGACTCGGAGAAGCCGACGATCATGTCGAACCACCGAGATTGCAGCATCTATAGATTTGCACTAGCCCGAAGCCTCGAAGCCATACTTTGTCTCTGGAACATCGGCCAATTCAATATCAAGCGGATTTAAGCCATCTGGATCCGGTCACCACTGCCCGCAAAACGTCAGCGAGGCAAGCATCTGACTAGTATGCATGTATGATATTCCTCGAGCCGGACGGGGGTTAGCCACATTATCTGACCACCTGAGTGGCAAAATCAATTGCACAGGCACCAGGCTTCGAGGAATGGTATTTAATCGCCATGAAATGTTCGGTATACCTCATCCGTCTGGATCTCTTCAGCCCCCCTCTCCAATCCAGCTGCAGTAATGAAGTTCGCCACTCTACCTCTTATCGGCGCTCTTCTCACCTTGCCCTTCGAGGCATGGGGAACCCCTGCGGGCCTCGACGTTTTTGAGAAGAGGGCAGCTGTCGACAACATCGTCTATGTCACCGACGCCACCTCATTCTGGTGAGTCCCATATTTGTTTTTGCGAGGACGTCACTGATTTGGTCCACCCTGTAGCATGATAGTTCCCCGCAATCCCCATACAAACATCGGCGACAGCGAAGTCCCAGGAGGAACCAAGACCTACTGCTCTCCTGCCGGCCGTTATGACAATGCCCAAGGCCAACTTCCTGCCGATTGGTGGAGAAATGTGCAGTTCAAGACGGGATATGGATCAGGTGGTGGCCGATATGCTCAACGTATGGTTTCCTCTGTATGTGTTCTGACATGAGCTAACGGTGTCCTCCACCAGTCACTGGTTGCATCAATGCTTCCCATCTCTCCCGCCTCAACCCCGGCGATGGAGGAGGACAGTACGACTCTTCCGGTGGTGCTGGAGGCAAAGGAAACCCACAAGGAAGCGTATGCTTGGGGTATGATTGCTTCATCACTTTCTTCTCACACCTCCCTCTGACCTATCTCCCTGTACGGTGAACAGATACAAGCACTACGTCGAACTTATTGAGCCTGCTGACAACCGGGCCTGCATCAAATGCTGCGATGATCCTAACGATTGTCCTCTCAATAAAGGTAGGACTCCGTCACAACCTCACTGTTTGATCGTTACTCATTGGGATTCAGATACCTCAGGGTGCCCTGCGGTTATCAAGGGCGATTACTTCGATTGCAATTAATCCCAGCTCCCATTCTATTGGACGCCTTATGTCGTATGTCGATTGACGACAGTTGGCGGACTCTTTACCTTACGCTTCTTACGACAATGATACATTCGGACACTCCAAGGACACTCATGAGTGATCATCGAGATCAAATCGAGATGAACTTTTTCATGCTTACGTAGCAATACTTTTTGTATTATAGTAGCCCTATCCAGCTATCCACGGCCTTCAATAATCGTTGCACCATATACTCATAGCATCCTGAGCATAATGCATTGTTGGTGAGCATAATGCATTGTTGGTGAGCATTGTGCTGTGAGCGGCTTAAGGTCCGAATAACCGGTAGTAATAGCCGGAATGGTCTGTCCAAGCAAATGCAAAGAAAGCATCGGCCCGACCTTCCTGACGCCCCTCCGAGTCATCAAAATCATCACTTTCCAAGTTGCGAGCCGCTGTTCAAGAGCATTTGCAAAGTCCTTAATGGCTTTTCTGCAACGGCTACAGAGCCACTACCATGGCATATCGGCTGGATTTGTGTATCCTACTTGTCAGAAGCAGCTGAGAAACTCGTTTAACTTGCAACTGCGCAATCTCTCCTCCATTCGTCTTCCGGAAGCCAAGGTTGTAAACTTGAATTATGCAGCACACATTCCCTCGGACGGCAACAAAACTGACAGGGCTCTGGTACTTATGCATGGTCTGCTGCGAGTAACTTGAGCTACATTATCTCGGAGGCCTATTGACCAAGTTCTCTAACAGTGGCTCAAAACGTATTTACACCTCCTTCATTAAAGCTTGGGCGAAGGACCTGAATATTCCAATTTATGCCTTGGTGAATACCATACGCACATAATTCCCAAATGACGGTACTCACTAGTCCCTCCAGGATCTCCGAAATCATGGCGGTTCGCCCCATGCAACTCCCATGAACTATTCTGTCATGGCTGATGACGTGCTGCATTTTATCAAGACACATTCACTTCGAAACATCACCCTTCTGGGTCACTCAATGTAGGTTCTTCTTCTCACCTCGCCGCTCAAAACTAACGGCTCAAAAGGGGCGGAAAAGTTGCGATGTCTGTTGCCATGAATCCCGCGCTTGAGGAGCCGTCGAACGCCGGGATTTTGTCCAACTTGATAGTTGCTGACGTAGCACCCTGGAGAGAACCAATACCCCCGGAACATAAAGATTATCTCGAAGGTATGCGACAGATCGAACGATCCAACGTCACGAAGAAAGAAGAGGCCCTTCATATCCTAGAGCCATACGAACCCGTAAGCTGCCATCCATCATCTCTTCACACCATCCACACAACGTATTCTCCAACCCCGCGAACCTTTACAACTTAACAGGACCCACTCATTCGGGCCTTCCTCCTCACAAACCTAGTAAAACCGGCTCCGCCGGTGCCTAGCCATAGCCAAAGCCACGGACACGATCATCACCACGCCCACGCCCACGCCAAACCACGGCACCAATACGCCAAGTTCCAAGTCCCGATCGACATACTCGAGGAAGCAATCCCGGAATTTGGCTCGTTCCCATACGAACCAGGGGAACGGTCCTGGACTGGCAGAACTTTATTTATCAAGGGCCTGAATAGCGGGTGCGTTTATCTACTCATCTATTCATCTATTCCCGTGTGGCAGGAATGAGCAAGGAATGACGATGGAGTTTTGATTTGGACAGATATATTAATCGCCGGAACCGTCATTCGTTGAAGGCGTGTTTTCCGAACGTGGAGTTGAGGACGCTGGATGGGGGACATTGGAGTATGTTTCTTTCTTTCCCCTCGGTTGATAGCTGAAGCTGAAGGTACCTCTAGTATTTGGTGACAGGTAAGGCCTTCACTATAGTTCTGTGGATAGACTGACACTCTACTCGCAGGCCGAAGGAATTCAAGCAACTCGTGGAAGATTTCATACGACAAGAGGATCTCTCAGGAAGTAACAGACTTGCAGAATGGCCAGAGTAACCCCAACATACGGGTCTGGCGTTCGCTTTAGACTATCAGGCGATCCTTGTATGCAGCAGGCGGTAGAATCTCTAAATACCTTATAGACGAGGTCTGGGCACTGACCAGAGTGCGATCTTGAATGATTATGGTAACATTATTACTGGAGTTGCGCTCACAGTGTTCCGGTGTTCCGAATTCAATTGAGTCCGTAAATGAAATGTCGGAGTGACTCGATTAGAGAAGGTCACGGGTACAAAGATACAGTTGTGCTCAATCACACATGTGTAGTGATAATCAAGTAAGGTCAAGGAATGCTATACGCCCTCCAAGCCTCGACAGCGAGTTCATCCCCTCCCACCCAGGAGCTAATAACACCTGCCACCGTCGTTTTCAGCCTCCACCCAGATAGAATAATCAAGGACGTGAAAAGTGGATGAATGTCCAAGATAACTATAAGCAAGATGAGATACAAGGTTCGCAAACATATCAAGGAATGATCCTACCACGCAGCCCAAAACCAGCCGACATGCCTCCCAAGACGTTGCGTATGACCCATTCCCGGTCAAGGGTGTCGTCGTCGAGTATGCTTTCAAAGGCTTTGGATATGAAAGTGGTCTTGTACCATGAGTTCTCGCCGGAAAGGTTGCTTGAGGATGGCGCTGACATGGGAGGCCAGATTGTCAGGAGGAAGAGGAGGAATAGCTTTGTCAGAGATGAGTAGAATAGAGTCAGGGGAACGAGGGACAATCTGCGGACGTAGAGTGTCAGGTTGCAGTACCACAAGATACACATCCGCCCTCACCTGAACTCTTTCTGTATGTCGGAAGCTGGAGGTGGTTGTCCGCGAGCATACAGATTGCGAAGCCACAATACCGCCCATAGTACGATAGAGCAGGCAAGCATGATGCCTAGGTGGAAAGCAATCGTTTCTATAATTCCGTGTAAGCTTTCAACAAGAAAGCGTTTGGGTGAACACTTACCGATGAAGCAGCCTAGCATCACTCGTAGCAGTTGTTCCACAGTCTGCAAAGACCATGGCTCCGTTGAATTATCACCATCTTCAGAATGTCGGTCAGACAAATTCGGGGTGTAGAACCGTGAAACGTACTTAGGTAACTCCAACGAATGACTAGAGGCGACAAGGGTTAGACTGGAGTCAAAAGAGCAACATTAGCACCCACAGGAATCCAAAGCAATCAATGCTGCTCCGAGTCGAAGAACGAGGAACCGCCTCCCCTGTAGCCCATTCAGACGGTATTTGCAGCAAGATTGTGCAGTCCACTTACCAATTCCCTCTCTTGCGGTGGAGGAACTTCTTCGGCCTTCTCTTTCTCTGCCTTATTAGAGGGTTCTGCTCTCTTGGGAGGTGCTCCACGATTGAACAAAAGGTGTCGGTAGACGTCTCTTTTCAGAAGAATCAAGTCGAGCAGCAAGGTGAGGGTATCATGTTCGACATAAGGGTCCGCAAAGGCTTTGCAGTTTGGCTTGGGGGGGGAAGTACAGGTGGTATGAGCTTGAAAGCTGGATGAAATGGAACGAACAACAGACACACTGTTCAAGCCTCAGGTTGTTTGCAGATTCATACAGTGTGTAGAGGTATGGCACGTAATGTGTGCATGTCGTGCAGATTGGCATTGACGGCGGTGGGCGTAGGAAGCAACCCGTGTGCTAAGCGCTGGTGCGCGTCGCGACTTGCCTTCTCACCACCATGATCAATGCCAATGTTGCAGACTCAGCTTCGGCCTTTGGGCTTCAATCCAGCTATGGTTGCAGCGAGCGACCTAACCGCTAGCATTTACTGAAAGCTAGTATTAAGGAAACTTTTGGACGCCACAAGCTTTCATCCATGCAACTGCAAAACTCATGAAATTTGCACATTGCCGGGCAAACGCAGGCTCAAATCTAGGAGCAAATATCATGAAAGAATGCGAGGCTCGGTACTATCTTCGTTGGATTGTGTGATATGCCTTCCAACCTGCCAGCCAGCCGTGGTTGACAAGCCATGGTCAGCCGCCATCTTATATATGAGGCACTCTTGGCATTTCACGCCCAACCTTGCTTCATCTCCTCCTACACACTATGGTTTCGCTATTCAAGACAATCACACACTCGTTTATTAACACGCTCTTTTATTTTTGGTCACTCTTCAAAGCCATCTTCACATTCCGTGCACCACCCCGTTATCCAACTGCATCGCGATCTAGTTTCTTGGCTGCCCAGCAGAACGATCTCGAATGGGGCGGGGATTGGAGATTACATGGCAAGAAGCTTGCTCGCTCAACACGAAACACCTTTAACTAATCTATATATTGCTTCAGATACTAGCTGGAACCCTGACCGGTCGAGCTCGCAGGTCATGACCGAAGCCAGGCTCCAGCACCTCCGCCTCAAAGCAGTCAACACCGTCATGACCGAAGATGCCCACCAAATCGGCCTACTGCGACAATCTCCTCCCTTCTCCCCGAAATCTGAACCCGCCAACGAGGATCCTGGGAGCCCTAGGCGTGTCTTCTACGACATCTCCCTCGGTGAAATCTCCTCGCCCGCGAAGTCGTACCTCACAAGATCACTTTCAGACCCTTTCTCCCTTTCGATTTACTCTGGCGATGCACACCCCGAGAACGCTCAAGGTACCAGACCGTTGGCAAGCAGCACTCCAGCACCGAAACGTGCCCATGGGCGGGGACACAAGAGGTCTGCTCTCGACACTATCAGCAACATGAGTCAAATATTGGGTTCTCGCGCTATTACGGATATTCCTCCCCTGCCATTCCCTCCCGTTGCGGTCTCCAAAGAACCGAAGCACTACGTACTGCATGGAGCCCGCAATAGCGTTTTTTCAATCATCCACCCCTCCAATGTCCCTGCACATCAACTCGCCGATTCATCTTCCACCTCCTCTAGTGTATCGGGCATGGACAGCTCGACTGGTCACGGACGCAGACGCAGCCCCTCACTCCGCCGAGTACCAGCCTACGGGAACCTCCAAGTGCAGAAGAAACAGTCTATTGGATCGCTGTCCAACATCTCGGTTGCAAATACGACAACAAGCCCGCTCCGCATTATCCAACGTAAAGCAATCCCCGGCGGTAGCCCTCCACCTGCAGATCAAGCTCAACCTTCCTCTCCCACTCCTCCGCCGAAGCCTATATTCGAGGCTCCAGTCGACCCGGTCGTAGCACGACGAGATCTCGGCACCGTCAAAGCCGTCTTTGACGGCCTCCGCGCCGATAATGAAGGGCTCGATGCTCGGGAGGCCATGAACCGAGAATCCTATTGGACGAATGCGACACATGGCACCAGTGCATGTGGGCATGATTCTAGCTCAGACACAAGCGCGAGTGCAAGTTCGAGTTCGGATTCGAATCCTGACTCGCCTGAGCCGTCTGTTAAGGGTGGATCTGGATCTGGAGGAGAGGAAAGTGAAACCGACAATGAGAGTGACGAAGAAGAATACGGAGCCGAGATTCCGCCGCGACAGGACTCCCCGACTATGCCATATCCATCGTTCTCGCTGTCGGTGCCAGTTCCCAGCACGCCGAACATGAGTGTGCGGGAGGAGGAGCTGAAGAAATTGAGGCTTGATTCTCCGCTTTCGGTCCTCACGTTCAACAGCAGCAAGAACAGCAGCATTGAGGAATCTCCCACCAGCGCACTTCAGCCTTCCTTCCCATTGACCCCTCTTCCCTCGACGGATCTCGCGTATTTGCAGAAGGATACGGTTGGATCAAGCAAGGCTCGTGAATCGGCGACATCGACTCTGGATATGCAGGAGATCCTGATGTCTTTCGAGGACCTTATTTCTTCCATGGGTCCGAGATACAAAGGGTTGCTGCCGGTGGGACAGGAGACCTCGAAGGATGCGTCTAATTTATCTCACGTGGAGAGGTCAAGCCTCGTTTATGGATATCATGCATATGCTGGCGTTTCGGAGGACTGTGTGGCAGAGTGGTATGAGCTGTTGCAGTTGGATAACTATGCGTAGAATGTATTTTATTGTCCCCTTTGTAGCACCAGACCCGTTCATTGTATTATCTGTGTATCTCTCCCTATATTTACAAACGGTAGCTCGTATGTCTAAATCCGAAGAATGACAAAGATGATGATGTTCAATAACTTCAGAGCACCCAGACTGAGTTACCTTTGTTCAATCTAGTCCAGTCGAGGCATTTCCAGGTGTCAAAGTTCTCCTTGCAGGAGCAGCGCCTCCCCCTCCCCCGCCACCAAGCAGAGAAGCCATCATCTCCCCAAGAGGATTCGAAGCCTGAGCTCTGGGCGGCGATATGGCAAAGTACAGTTCTGCAAGATCGTGCAGCACCTTCAGGAAGGCCAGCGTCAACACGCGCTTAATGATCAATCAAGAGAAACTTGTCCTTACCCTGCGGACTTCAGGTGAAGTCAACAATCCTCCCTGGCTCTGGTAAGTCCCACAAAGCCTGATCCAGCTTTCCTTCATGACCTTGCTCTTATCGCCTTGAGCACGCTGGCATGTCAGTACTGCCATCTGGCAGAAGTTGACCACTGAATCTTTCGTCATGATGACCTCGTCCTTGGTGCCGACAGGGACGCGGGGTGCATCGTAATCTTTGGAGATGGCTGATGCGAAATGGGTGGTGAATGTGCGGGCTGCGAGGATGTTGCCATTTTGGAGAAACCTGAGAGGGAATGAATAAGAAGTAAGCGATTTGAGTAGGAGGTAGGCGTACGGTAGTGTTCCTTTTAATGCGAATACACCTGGAGTGCCTCCTGCTGATGACCATGCAACGAACATCTCTGCCAGCGATCGCGCACTGTCCCGTTTCCCAGATGCTAGGAAATGCGGTTCTGCCAGATCGAATGCGCCCTCTGTGGGTGTTTCCTCGGAATATAGTCTCGGGGGAGTACTAGGATTGGACAATACCTTTGAACAAGAGCTCCCCAATGTAATGGTGGAGTTCTTGATCACCACTGGGGCAGTCGCCGTGTTTGATAGACCATCTGAATTTTCATTGGTATCTTCCTAGTAAAAGCAAGGACACAATCCTCACGCAACGGATCTATCAATCAGCGTCTTCCTCCATGATCCAGTAGGCCCAGTAAGAGCGATTAGTTGCGTTAGCCTTCCTGTGCATTGAAACCAAGATTAGGCCCTGTCTAGCTGCGTATTACTTCCAAACTCGCACCTCTGCTTTCATCAGTCACAGGCTCCTCCTTCGTATCGTACACTTCCAACAAAAAGCTGGCTAGATCAACACCACTGCCCGCTTGACCGGTCTTTAGGAGTTCACGAGCACTTTGGAAGAGGACGTCGATCGCGGTATCATTCTGGCCAGATTTCACATATCTTGAAGCGAATGTCCGCGCCTTCTGGTGGGCCTCGTAGGGAGAACCTGCTATTTGTGGTAGAATTGCGTTGAGTGCACGCGCAGACATGATGGTTATGGTAGAAAGCGGTTTGATCACAAACGTCGACGCCGATCAACGGTCAACGGTAGGCACAAATGGAAGGTATCACGTTTCTGGTATTGAACGTAAGGTTACAAAGGACAATACATATAAGCCCGTTTATAGTTAGATTTGTATTCACTACAAGCCCAGAAGGAGCGGGGAGAGAATAGATACCAATAGCGCAGCTATTGAAGAGAGGCGAAACGGAATCATTGGAATTAACAAGACGTCTTTGGTGCGAACGGGAACTTGAGTGAGCCCTTGGTATTGTAAATGCCATAGCCAGGTTCTTGGCTGTCGGAGTAAATGTGTGCGAACCATCCAACACCACCTCCGGGCACAGCCTTGAGGTCTGCACAGTGGTCGTCGAGGAGCTTGTAGTAATTCTGGGAAAGTCCTCAATTGAATAGAGCATCTAGCAGTAGCAGAAAAACAACTAACCTGCTCATTTGCGACGTTGGCGACTGCACTGGGACTGTTGGGCTCCACACCATCGTAGGTGGTGGAAGGCCAGCCGTTCTGAATATGAAGTTAGGGTTGGTATTGAATCGAGTTTTGCCGGATACTTGCCTGGCTGAAGAAGATCTTCTTGTTATTTCCCTGAGAAATAAAGTAGTTCAGATCGGAGGAGACGATCGGCCAAGCTTTATCAGCTGCAAAAACAGAAGCTCAGCAAGAGGTGAAACCAAAATGGCGATGAACCGTACATGTGGATGCTTCGGTCGAGAAGAACGGGAGGATGTGCGCCGCAATCAAGTCAAGCGATTGCAGAACAGCGGGCCCCCCGTCATCGGCATGTAACTGAAGGATGGTCAGCAGTGAAAAAGCACGAGTAGAGCGGCATCTTACATCTCTGAACGAGTATGCCAAATCGCTAACTGTCACAGGGATCTGCAAAGAAGAAAGATTCGTCTTCGCAGCCAGGACTTGTTGCCTGAGAACGGGCGGATCCAAAGCCCAGTCGAATAGGGGCTCCGAGCCGAACTGCAGAGCGCGGGTGACGAACTTGGCCTTGGGGTTCGAGTGGAGAATCGAGAACAATGCATCCCGCCGTCCGATCCATAGGTTGGGGTCGTCCCAGCCGAACTGCCAGTGGGGGAAACGGGTAAGGCCAAAGAAGTTCCGTCAATCAGGCGAATTCATACCCAGATCAGCGAGAAAACGCCAATGCCGGCGTTCCAGGCAGCGTCAACGACATCATTACTAGTACAACTGGATTAGCGTCGGATCTATCTGCGCAGAAGGAACTGGAGCTCACTAGAAACCCTTACGGTCACAGGCTCCGTACAGACGGACATAACGCCCGTTGAACTTAGTTCGAATATCCAAAAATTCGGTCTTCAACTTGCTGGCGCTTTGACCTTTGATGAGAGTCAAACAATGTGTCGGAGTAGCTTCGGAAAAGATCCTTACATTCTGTCACTTCATAGCTGAAGCCGACGAAACCGTATTCAGTGTTGTAGTCGCACCACCAATTGGTTAATGAAGTCGGAACCGCGGTTGGCATTGTGAACCCGATGGCAGGGAAGCAGTTCGGAGGCGCTTTGGCAGAAGGTTTGTGACCACTGCCATGAGTATGAGCCGCCTTGGTTGTCTTCGTCGGCTGGAATGGAGTAGCCTGGACAAACCCAAGGGTAGAGAGCAGAGGGAGCAGAGCGCAGAGAACCTTCATTCCGACCATCCTTAGAAGTGAACGAATTTCCGCACGTCCATATATACCCATTTTTCAAATCATTTTGGAATCTAAAATGGTTCAATGGAAAACACTCGGTGAAGAGGGCCTGCAGTTTGGAGAAACGATTCCACGCGGATATGCAGTTCAGCTGATGGCAGCCGCAGTGCACCCGGACAAAGAATGATCTTGCGAAGTTAAGAAGCAGCGTTGGTGGGATCCCGCCCTTTGAAAGCCCCTAGACCACCGCTTCCGGCTGGTCGCTTCAGAGGCAGAGTTCCGCTCCGAAAGAGCAGGCAAATCCCACGTCTGACTTAGAGAAGAGGTCAGCGGGTAACGTTGCAAGTGGTTAAGCACTCACCTGAATGTATTTGAGTACTAGAATGCCAGAACGACTTTTAGGACAGTCTCTGTTGAGGTTACCCCTGGTTGCTCGGTTAATTGATCGTCAGACAGTCAAGAAGCTCTGAAATTTTCTGAGGTTCAGTTTGCACACGCGTAACATATGACGCTTTAGAGTTTTCATCATCCCAGGACAGAACAGCGGAGAAACCAGCTGGGTATGGGCCAACGAGCGCTGATAGTTCATCATGCCAGCAGTAGGTTGACGTTGAGGGTCAAGCCCCAAAATGGAAAGCTCGGCTAACAGACGAGCCACGTGATTCAAAAGCCCATCATATTAAGAACGGACTGGAACGGGCCGGCCGGTTTAGGTGACCAGAGCCGGACAATTTCGTCGGGCTCTGCGGTTGTTCTCACCTCTACGACAGAATGAGCTTGATTTTGGTCTACCCTGCAACAGAAAGTGGTTTCTTGCAAAGTGGCTGCAACATATGATTTCTCTGTGCCTTGCTCAGTTCTCAGTTCCCTCATGTCAATTGACATGTATCCGGTTCCAAACCAATTTCTTACAGGCATTCAATCTCCATATGTTTACTTTTCGAGTTGTTCTGTTAATTTGAATGCCGGCCACTCACCCGGTGCTTAAATATAAGGATTGACGTACGCCTTATACGGGTAACAAGTGTGATCAGGAAAGTTCGAGACCGGCGTGGACAGGGTGGCGTAAAGTACAAAACCCGACGCTCCCCACGATCGCAGGGAGCAAACATATGCCAATGTAGTTAAAGGCATAATAATTCCTATTCAAGGCCTGTGGGATGCAGGTCGTGCCAATGCAGCAAGCCAGAACGGTGGAGGTCTGACTGGTGTCCTTGCAAGCACCCGCACTAAAAGCTGAAAAGTTTGAACGAAAGAGAAGATGACCCATGCCGCCACCACTCCTCCGGCCTTTATCGATGTGAAGGGAAGAGGCGGAAATCCTTCAAATGAAATAAGAACGACTGGGCATTTCAATTCAGGTCGCTGAAGCTGAGCATCGATCATGAACTCAAAATTAGTGATGGTATTAGATCGTCAGTATAACCTATTGAATCTTTTCAAAGGCGTGATGTAATATTCGTAATATTTGTGGCAACTGACATGACCCGTAATCAGCATAGACTTCATTGTGCCCGGCCAGCTATGTGACCGGGCCATCCGATCTTCCCTCACATTGAACTGCCCCTCCGTAGATTAACAAGATGTCTTCGGTGCGAATGGGAACTTGAGTGAACCATTGTCGTTGTAAATACCATAACCAGGTTCTTGCTCGTCGGAGTAAATATGTGCGAACCATCCAACACCACCTCCGGGCACAGCCTTGAGGTCTGCACAGTGGTCGTCAAGGAGCTTGTAGTAATTCTGGGAAAGTCCGCCAGTTAGATAGGCTATCCACCGCGCACAGAGAAAAAAGGACTGACCCGCTCATTTGCGACGTTGGCAACTGCACTGGGACTGTTGGGTTCTACACCATCAGAGGTGGTGGAAGGCCAGCCGTTCTGGGTATGAAGTTAGGATTGGTATCGAATCAAGACTGGCTAGGCACCTGCCTGGGTGAAGAAGATCTTCCTGTTATTCCCTTGAGAGATGAAGTAGTCCAGATCCGAAGAAACGATCGGCCAAGCTTTATCAGCTGAAAGAAACAGATACTCAGCAAAAGATGAAACCAGGATAGTGATAAAACCGTACATGTGGTTGCCTCCGTCGAAAAGAATGGAAGGATGTGTGCCGCAATCAAGTCAAGCGATTGCAGAACAGCGGGGCCGCCGTCATCGGCATGTAACTGAGGATGGTCAACAGTGGGAAAACACTAGCAGAGCGGCAATCTTACATCTCTGAACGAGTATGCCAAATCGCTGACTGTTACAGGGATCTGCAAAGGGGAGAGCTTCTTCTTCGTAGCCAGGACTTGATCCCTCAGATCGGACGGACCCAGAACCTGGTCAAACAGGGGCTCCGAACCAAACTGGACAGCGCGGGTGACGAACTTGGCCTTTGGGTTGGAGTGGAGAATGGAGAACAATGAATCCCGTCGTCCGACCCATTCGTCAGTGCCGTGGAAGTCGAACTGAGAGAATAAGGTAAGGCCATGGAAGTTCCGTCAATGAAGCGAATTCATACCCAGATCAGCGAGAAAACGCCAATGCCGGCGTTCCAAGCAGCGTCAACGACGTCGTTACTAGTGCACCTGGATTAGCATCGGATCTGCCTGTGCGGAAGAAACTGGAGCTCACTAGAAACCCTTACGGTCACAGGCCCCGTACAGGCGGACATAACGCCCTTTGAACTTATTTCTGATATCCAAAAATTCGGTCTTGAGCTTGCTGGCACTTTGACCTAGATTAAATGTCAAAAAATGTGCCAGATTAGCTTCGGAAAAGGTGCCTACAATCTGTCACTCCATAGCTGAACCCGACGAAACCGTATTCAGTGTTGTAGTTGCACCACCAATTCGTCAATGAGCTTGGAACCGCGGTTGGCATTGTGAACCCGATTGCGGGGAAGCAATTCGGAGGCGCGTTGGCGGCAGGGCTGTGACCATTGCCATGAGCATGAGCCGCCCTGGTTGTCTTCGTAGGCTGAAATGGAATAGCCTGGACAAACCCAAGGGTGGAGAGGAGAGGAAGTAGAGCGTAGAGAACTTTCATGCTCCTCAGAGGTGAGTGAGTTTGCCCATGGTCCATATATGTATACCATTTTTCAATTCATTTTAGAATCTAAATCGGTTCAATATAAGACATTCCGTTAAGAGGGCCTTTTGCTGGCGGCGGTCGCAGTGCACCCGAACAAAGATTGAAAGAAGAATTTTGCGAAGTTAAGGAGTGGCATCCCACCCATAGGTAGAGCCCCACTCCGAATGAGCAGGCAAACCTCACGTCTTGCTTAGAGGAGACGTCAGCGGGTAGCGTTGCAAGTGGTTAAGCGCTAAGCACACACTTGAGTGTCTTTGAGTACTAGAATGCCAGGGACACTGGGTTGACGGTGACGTTGAGCGCGTTGAGCCTTAAACTTGAGGATATCAAGCCCTAAATGGCTAGCTCGGCTAACAGACGAGCCACGTGATTTCAGGTCCATCAGAATAAGGGAGCGGCTGGAACGGGCCGGCCGGTTTAAGTGCCTAGAGCCGGACGACTTCGTTTCCAGGTTCTGGAGTTTTTCTAACCTCCACGACGGGATTGGCTTGAATTCGGTATAGCGTACAAGAGAAACCAGTCGTAACTTACGCTCAGTGTCTGAGCAAACTCAATGTATCGTACGTGCTACCCCCGTCTAAAGGGTTTTCAGTGCCGTGCTTGATTCTCTCATGTCAATTGACAGGCATCGGATTCCAGGGCAATTTGTTACAGGCATACAATGCCCATATGTTTACTTTTCGAGTTGTTCTGTCAATTTAAACGCCGGCCGCTCACACGGTGCTTGAATATAAGGATTGACGCATACCTTATACGGGTACAAGCGTGATCAGGAAAGTTCGAGACCGGCGTGAACAGGGTGGCGTAAAGTACAAAACCCACGATCGCAGGGATCAGAGATATGTCAAGGTAGTTAAAAGGCATAATAATTCCTCTTAAAGGTCTGGATGCAGGTCGTGCCAATGTAGCAAGCCAGGACGGTGAGCATGGAGGGCCGACCGGCGCCCTTGCAAGCACCCGCACTAAAAGCTGAGAATCGAAAAAAGAGAAAAGCTTAAACGAAAGAGAAGGTGATCCATGCCGCCACCACTCCGTCGACCAACAGCCTTCGTGTTTCTCATCTATGCGACGAAGCCGAGAGACTTAAATCCTTCAGGCAAAAAATAACTGCTGGTCATTTCAAGTCCCTGAAGCTGAGTATCGATCATGAACTCGAGGCCAACAGTGGTCCTAGTAAACGATCGACTCCTCTAATGCTCATATGACCCTTGAAGACGGCATGATCCATCAAGACGGACAATGCTCCAGACCAGCCACTGCACAGCGCAGGCAGAAGCACCGTATCAAAGTCTACTTTGGCAGACTACGATATTTGACGTAACTTCTCGAGGAGGGGAGCGCTATACTGCCTCCGAACGGCAGTCCGCGAGGCAGCAATGAAGGGGGGTGGACTGCTCAAAGCGTTTTCAGTAGACGAAGTGGAGACTTTAGGAACTGGAAGGTCTTCATTTTCCTCGAACATGTGAGAGAACCACACTTGCACCGGGGGGTGCTAGTGTTCATCTCCACGGACACCGTTATAGCTGCCTGTTCTTGTCACGCAATTGCCCGAAAAAATATCGCTTTAATTTGTCCTAGCCCCCGCGGTAGGAAATGTGGGTGAACCTACCAAGCCCGACTCGGAAGAATTGACGAAAAGTCCTACAGATAGGAAACGAGGAGTTATTTCCTCACAAACTTGCCATGAAATCCTATCTCATAATTAGTTGAAAGCGAATCCTAGACGTATCTAAGGTCGGCGTGAATCCGTTATCGGAACACCCTTGGGGATCTTAGAACCATCCGACCAGAGACGTGGTAGGGATCATGGCATTGCTTTGTATTTCATTGTGGTCCTATGGAGTTGACGTGTGAATGAATGATAGCAGGGTATACATGAGGAGAAAGTACAGGGTTCGATTCGGAAGAACAGTCAAAGCAGTGAGAGAGGGGTAGGGTGAATGTCAAATTCGGATTGCAACGTAGTCAACTGTAACGAAGTCCCAGCCTGTGGTAGTGAATAGCAGATGTAACATTTCGAGAGAGGTATTAGTCAAGGTCCATTGACCTGGACGAACTCATGTTCGCGCGATGCTCCTTTTCGAGAGTGTTGTGCACGAACCCAAGGAACTGAGATCCATGGGTCTCCAGCTCCTTCAGGAGCCCACTCGTGCATGTGGGGTCGTTCAGACGCATCTGGTACTCCAGGCCATCACAGAACGCACGAATGAGGCCGATGTGCTCCCGCAGCCGCTTCCTAGCCTCGCCAGGAGTCGGAGAAGGCGGATTAGAGGGAGGGTCCATCTCCATGGATGGCAGACGAGGGGACAGGCGTCTGGGCGGATCACGGGTCCTAGCCATTCGAGCTTGCATAGCAGCCTTGGAGGTCGAAGCATCGTTGTCCTCTGAGCTTGGCTTGTCACTTGCGTCGTCGACAGAGGGCTCGTCTTCGCTCTCGATTTCGTTCTCCTCTTGGATCTCGTCTTCTTCTTCCTCGTCTTCTTCGTTCCGGCTCCTGCTTCCGCTGGTAGTATCGTTTTCGTTTTCATTTTCTTCCTCGACAACCTCTTCCGGTGGTGGCATACCCTTCCGCCTTTTGTTTCGGCCCCACCCCATGCTCGACCAGATGGACTCTTTCATGTCCGGTGGGACTGTGTTGTCATAGTAAGGTTCATGTGAGTTGTGGTGATGCATTCGGATGATGACTTGTGAGGTGTCTTCCTCTTCAGTTTCGCGAGAGGATATGAGAAGCCCGCTGCGGCATGGGTAACGAGACTTGGCGAGAACGACACCTTCAGCAGTCGTTCTGGGCTTCAGGCGAGCACGGGAGTGCTTGGATTTGTGGGCTTCGTCCTGCGAGCACCATAGTCGAATCTTGTGGCCGTTCGATGTCCGTGGATGGTCCTTGATGCTATCAGGCAGCGTTGTGAGGTGATTGCAGAGAGAAGGAGAGGGCGAGCGACGTACGTAAACCTGTACCCAGTAGCTTTCCAAATCTCATGCGCCACAGCTTTCACGCGATTCTGATGAGTGATTCCTGTTTCGTTCACAAAATACCGCCCAGCGAAGTCGACATCAACAGATTCATTAAATGCGATCCGCAGAGCTCGCAACAGGTCTGTTAGGCTCTCGTAGTGCTCAACCTGATCGGATATGTCAGATTCTTAACAAAAACGTGCAAGAAATGGAGAAACATACCCCTTTCCTTGAAGGTTCGCGGGTTTTGCTTAGGCTTTTCCGATAACTGCTGGCACTGCCAGGCTATCATTTTCAGGCGACGTCAAACCATGTGTTTCAGCAGCTTAGCTTCCGTACTCACCGCTACACCACTAGAATCAGCTACACGATATATGAGCTTGTCAAATTTTCACAGAACTGCGGGAGAGGGGGTACCATCATCACTAATTGTGTTTTGCGCTGTTGTTTCGCTATGGGGTTGGGGTCCCCCTAGCAAAGGCGGTAGAGAAAGTTTTTCGGGATCGAAACGAATGTAGATTCTACGGGGCGCTGCTGGGGTCGTCATCTCATTATCGGGTCAAGAGGAAGTTTTTAAGATGGGCGTTGAAAGTCAAGGTGGCCACGAAATGGGTAGGGGGTTGCAAAGGTTGAGCCGAGTTTGAATGGGGTCCCATGGCTGCCCGTGAGAATCCAATACTGGGGGTCCAATTAAACCGCATTTGTACATATTCGCCGTAGTTTTCTCATGGCAATTATCGACGAGGAGAGCCCTAAGTACGGTGTGGGCGCAGTGTAGGGGACATCGCCCACGAGAGCGGAGGAATATCCGTGAAGTACAGCTACATTACAGGGGTATTACAGGTATTAAAATGACACTGATAGTGATACATTGATAGAGTTATGCAACGGTTGAGTGTAATAGATAGTGACCAGATAGCGTAAATAGGGTGATAGTTGTTGAAGCACTAGGTGAAATTGCTATCGGCTCATTTGAGGTTGGCGTTGCTTGGTGAGGGGGACTGGGGCACGCTAGCGTCTCCATTGATGATATCTTGTATTGATGCTTCCAGAGCATCCACGCGCGTTGACATTTGGTTCACTAGGAGCAATTCTGTCAGTGAGGGACGTTGGGTGGTTCAGATAGAGACGCACTGCGTTCCAGGATTTGTGAGGACATCTCGTCGAATTTTGAGTCTAGTTGTTCTAACAGAGTCTCGACCTGAGAGAATATATTAGTTCCCCTGCAGAAAGTAAGATTCTCAGAGTAGTAACGCACAAAGGCCGTGAGTTCGTGAGGGCTTGAAATGTCGGAAGGACTGCCCAAATTTTTGTTGCCGCCAATTTGCTTGAACGGTGGCTTTGGCGTCTTCTCGTCCGTTCTTGGGGTCGTTGGTACTTTCAACGGCTGTGCTGAAGAAGACATCGCAATTCAGAGATAGTAATTTGAGGTTTAATGGGCCAGACGCCTCCGTTGGGCTAGAGGTCGAGCTCGATGCCGGACGGCGACCGTGAGATCAATTCGGTTGTCAGCTGCTTTTAAAACCAACAAGTACAAAGCGGTCAATCATGTCATCAATCCCCCACTTTCATCGCATTCGCAGGGCCGTCCACGAGGGTGCTTTCTACAAGAACTTCACAACGTCTGATCTGAAGGAGGCCTTCTAGCACTCGGAGCTTCGTCGTTGATTGGGATCTATTGCTCTCGAATCTGGATTCGTCTCGGGGTATCTTATGAACACGAATCTGTATTCAAGTCTTATGAATGAATCCTGTGGCAGCATTCTACAAAGATGGGCATGGTCAAGGGCGTGTCTTACGTGAAGGAAGATCCAGATATAGACCTTGTGGCATTCGCTCAAACCCCATATGACCCGACCTCAACGGGCCTTGAGAACGCGTTAAATACATTGACTACATCACCTCTGCGATCGATAGGGGCCAGGCAGTGGTTTTCTCGCGGTGTAGGTCCTTCTGGGCACATTTCTCGGGCGTGATCGTCACTTCAATCGATAACACCTCATCCCTCAGCTCCTTCATATCGCCCCGATTCAGGGAGCTCGTACCGCTGCCCCGCAAGCTTAGTGTCATTCCAGGAACAATGAACTCTATCGTCAATGAAGTCACGAAGTCATACAGTCTTATGATGCCACGAGGAAGCTGTGAAACCTCTATTCCGTGTGGTATACCCCCCTCGGGCCGATCAACGTTGTGGGAATTTGCCGTTGTGAATTCTAGGCCGCCGTAGCACCTGTCACCTGTTTGACAACACATGAACAACCACCTTTCATCAGGAGTCTTGGCAGCTCCGTGCTGGGTTAAGTCAGCGAAACCCCGCTCTTCTTGCTCTAGAGACCTAGTCCAGGCGGATCTGCTGCTCCAGTCGACCTTCTCGTAAGATGCATCCATGAGAGAGAGATGAAATCGATAGCTATGATTAGAGCTTCTATCTTCCACGCCTATTCCACGCCTTTCTCCTGTTTCAAACATCTCTGGAACCTCCGAAATGTGCTCAGCAAGCTTTGCGAGCATGGCTTCATTCCTAGCGCACATTACTTCGGAAAACCCCCGCAACACGACACACCCTGTGCCCCCCTTCCCCGCAAGCTACTGCGTATTGCTTGCGAAACGATGGCGTCCCGCCTCACCAACTAGCGGCTAGCACTTTACCCCCATTGCGCAGTCCTCGAAACATGTCTTTCGCAAGCCGGGACTTGTTCGTTTGCGTACCTCCTGTGGCACAACAGCTGGCATTCAGGATAGCGTGTTGCCACCCGCGCCAATGATATGATTTGCGCGCGGGTGGCGAATGGCCTGTGTGCCTTTGGTGCGTACAAGCTTTTCATTCATTTGATTGGCAGACGGCAGTGCTATCCGGGCTCGGAAGTTGGTGCGTCCATCCGTTATCAAGTACCTATCTCATAACGCGTGGAACATTCTCAAAGGCGTGTTCAGGCAACTCAGAAGTCCAAATGTATCATTTTCTCTGCTGCAATGGAGATTCGTAGCCAAAATTCTAGCGCTTGCGTGGGCATTCGGACCGATTACTTTTTATCCCACTGCCCCGCATATCTTTGTTGATGTTGCCTTAGAAAGGTATCATAATCCAACGTGCGGAAACCCTGCTGCGATCCTCGAAATCTGAGCTCGCTGAGATTCTTCTCTAGGCGGACATACAAACTTCGTCGGCCCGAACCCGAACCCGAACTATGCTGAAAAGAGCCATCCAAAGAACTGCATGTGGGCCCAGCCATTTGTCACCGAAAATCTCTCAAAGTCTGTACTTACGCGAACAACACTTGGATCCCGATAGCCTGTCATGCTCGGTTTTTCTTCTCCGAGCTCCAACTCTGTTCTCGATCACTGAGCTTAGTACCCCGCATTTCTGAGCCATCTTCCTGGTTGAAGGTGACTTTGGCATGACCGCGATGGGATTTTTTGGTTTTGATATCTCCGATTTATAGTGCATCAAAGTTGTTGATCCGCTTCATCGACAGGGGAGATGAGCAAAGACGATTTAAAAGAACGAGAAGCTCGAAAGCAGGATGGAGAGAGGCCTCGGATCCGAACGTAGATAAATAGAACTCGTCATATCTTGCTCGCATGCTGTATGTTCAAGTATTTCCGCTCGCTCGCAATATCCGGAAACTCAAAATGAATGAAGATACTCTCGTGTATTTACCACCTCTGACACGGGCTATTGAACTTAGATAACTATGCATCCTAAGAAATATATTATTTCATCCTATAGCCAATTAACCTCTTCTTTATTCTGTGAAGTCTCCCAACTTTGCTACTCTCTACCGAAGCGACCTCCCTCGGTAAGGGCGTTCTCTGAACTCTCACACCCAGAAGACAACGCAGCGCAATGAGAATCCACACATGGATCCCGCACGGTCACACACGTTTTTCTGGATCTGTCCTAGTAGTGTGCGATCGGAAGAATCTCCAGCCGGTGCGTTATGATACTCATCGTGACGCAAACTCTTATATCAGGCAAACGATAAAGGTCAAATGAATCTCCACTCTTTCTCTGTTCCGTGTTTTCCTGGAGCGGCTTAAATGCAGCATCCATCTCGACCGCTTTCCATGTTTTCATGCTGGTGTGTGTCTCTCAAAACAGGGTGCACACGAGTCTGCCTTCAATACGTTATCATGGTGGCAGGAGTGCGAATATAGCGCACACTCCTTTCTAGAATGAATAGCGACCCGAAGTTATGGGACGCCGTATGTCTTTGGCTGGATGAAGATTGGTTTTGTTTACGATCATACCACCCCAGAATGCACGTTTCTTCCCAGGAATATGGCCGCCAGAACTTCCATGATGTCGATCTAAAGCTGGATGATAAATGGGATTGGCCGAGATCCTGGGTAAGGCGATGCGATGCCTGGTATGATCAGAAGGAGATGCATTGAAGGCTGGTCTGTGCCTGCGCCTTCAAGCAGTAATTTATTACAGCTGCGTAGAGCTGATACTGTTTCCCGTATCGCGAGATTTGGGCGTGGCATTGCTCGATGTATGAATACAATGCTGCTTGCTGGTGTTCGCATCACCCTTTATTGTGTCACGGGTGATCCGGATGGGACGAAGACCCAACAGATGGGTTTGCTGGGCGCTCTTCGGTTCAACGATTTCTCATTCTTCTCAACTCAAAAACCTACATGCACGCCGACCCTGCAAAAGGTAAATTTCTTGATAGACAGGTGCATAATTCGCTGGGTTTGAAATGGCATATTGTCCTCCGGTGCCACAAACCTTCAGGGCTTGAAATTCGGTCGCGGAGCTTGGAATATCTTGGGTGCGATAAGGACGTCTTGCAAAGCAATATTACGGAGAAGGCATCGAGCGTGGACGGCACGCGCTAGTTTGGAGAGACATTCGGACGTCTTCAATCAGCCTTCCATCCAAGTGATGGACGTTGCGGTCCGAAGTGCCAGTCCGCTCTTAGCCACGGAGGAAAGGAAGAAGGTGACTGTTGGCAGTTCGCCGTGATTGTGCGAGCAATGAATCCTTGAAGAAGTTGAATGGAGTTAGCGAAGCACCGCCAAAGGGAGAATGCCTGAGGTCGCCTCAGAAGCATGCACCTGGCCGGAAAGTTGCCGTTATCAATGCTCAATTGCTCGTGGCCCCATATGGCTCGAGAACCCAGGGTTCCTGCCATGCCCAGCACTTTTCGGACGAATGTATCTAATCCGTTTCAGTTTGGACTCAATACTACTAATTTTCTAATGTATTGAAGTATGTTCATTCGTGAACAGATGACCGACCGAAGTGGCGTAAGACGCCAGCTAACTTCTATCGAAAATGCCAGGCGACAACGTGTGGTTGCGTAATTGTTGCTACAACGGGATATAGTGTAGGAGAGCAGTGTGCGGTCAACCACCAATCGGGCAGGACGGTCAATCAGTCGCAGGTGCATGCCCGGACTGTCATAAATATTAAAGGTCGATAGGTCCGTCGGTTCCTTCGACCAATACCTCACACCCACCTACATGACCATGTCAAGCACTCCAGACGTTCCACCTTTCACTGGCTTCGTGGAGACTACCACCCACGCTCTCCGTCTCATCCATGCCGCTCGCCAAGGGTATATCCCACGTATTACACGACGCTTAAACGATTCGGAACGCCGGACAATGATCAAATCCGGTGCCATCTTTGTATTCAGCGTGGAAGAAAGTGGCATCAAGCGATGGACGGGTAAGCCATCCAGATCACCCACTGTTCATTTGCTAACTGTGTTGTAGATGGACTCTTGTGGTCTCCATCTCGCATCGTAGGAAATTTCCTGGTAAGTAATTTGATTCTCCAATAGAGTCATACTGACTTCATCGATAGGTCTACCGCGAGATCAATGAGAGAAGTAACAGCCGCGGTGCAAGCCGCAGACCATATCCTCTAGAATCGCAGTCGCGCGGGCTTTCAAGCTCTCGTCGAGGCTCCCCTGACAGCCCCCATGTGGCCTTCAAGGGTCCTGGACACCTAACCCAAGGAGATCATGCGACTTTCAAGATTGGTGGTCTAATTAAGAAGGTATAATCCATTCGCCATGTTGGTCTTAAATCCCCGAACACTAACAGGCGCGTAGACGATCACTGTCACCGTGGAGGGCTCTGACCTCCATCTGATCTCGTATTATACGCCTGAGGATATCAAAAGTGGCAAACTCAAGGTTAGTCCAACGATCAAATAATATCTTACTATTGTTCTGATTATTTCATTCTGTCAGAGACCAAGTAGCCGCCCAGATATTATGTCCCTGTCCATGCCCCCACACCTCTTCCGTCTGACGAACTTCCGGGTACCCCCCAAAATTGAGATTGGCTCAGACGGCAAGCCAAGGATAGCGTACGTCTTGATAACATTGGTAGCACCGCCCAACGACCGACGCTGACCATTATTCAACACAGGCCGGAACCAGAAGGCAACGATCGTACGGAATGCAAGACTGAGGAAGAATCGAACTATATCCTCTCCTCTGCTCACGAATGGACCCCAGAAGCTACGGAAGCACATGCAGATCGGATTCAGCAATTCTACGAAGCCGACTCACCTCCTTTATACCATGGTTTACGTTCCGACGGGACTCAGGGGTCCTGGTCTCCATCTCCATCTCCAACATATTCGCACACGTCTATACGTCGCCGGGACACAGACAGTGGCGATTCGTGGTCTTCAACCCATTCCCAATCTAATCGCTGGCGTTCTGAGTATACTTCCTCCGTCGTGAATAACAACGAGCGTTACAGGGAGCGTTCTAACTCGATTTTCCAAGGTATGTAAACGACATGTGGTGGTGGTTCCCACGCACACCTCTAATATTCTGCCCTTACAGGAAGCGGCAACAGGGACATTCTATCTCAGCGGCTACCGTGGAGCCCTCGAGACGAGGGTGCGCACAGTGGGGATCGCTATCACCGCAGCCCTCAACTAGGGTCGTGCCATTCCCCTGTCTTGTCACCCCCCAATAATTACATGAAGACTCCTCAGTCCCTTCCAACCTGGCAGCCGTCGCATGGAGGCGGTGACACCGTTGGTAGCTATTCTTTGCCTGCCCAACCATCCTACGAAGTCCCATACGCCCAGAACAACTTCACCGGCGGTCACGGTCTCAATTACAAATACTAGCTTCCACCTGTCGGTTATTTTTTCGTGATTATTCTATGGCATGTATATATGTATACCCAATATTATTTCTTGGAATGATGCTTAGGACAATCGATGTGGGAGCTGTGCAGACGTCTGAAGCCGAAGACCTGACTGACTCACCGACAGATGTCGTCAGAATATCCGGAATGAACGGCAGCCCTGCATTCAGTGTTGAAAGAAGCATCGCCCTCGTGGCGACCTTTTGACAGCGACAAAATCAAGGTCATTCATCAGACATCAACCAGAGTGCAGAGACAGGTCATAATGTCGTAAGGCATGATAAACTCGGTCATATTAAACACTTGGTTGCAAAGTTCCGTAAGCTTGCCTATTCTCGTGCGTAAGGATCGTCGTCGACTTGTTGAACCGGACACTGGAGCAGCGACTAGAGCTCAAGCCGAATACCTTCGTCGAGATCATCAGCCCAAGGAGCCTTCCATTCCATTTGACAGAACAAACCAGTACTGATCAAGAACTACAAACCGGTAGCAGCAGTTCTCCTTTCGATAAACCCTCGGATATTTGGATGGCCCTCAAGGGTCCCAAAGAAACAACGCTTAGCAGGATTTTCCCATAATACCGCTCCAATCTCCTTCGCGTAATTCAAGACAAATTCATAGTCGGCTTGCGATTGGAATGAGGTATACAGATATCCTGTAACAGTATGAGAAACGAAGAATGCGATTCGGAAATTGACCACGCGAAAGGTGTGCAGAATCGTACCTTCTTGAGACTTGAGTCTGTTCCTTTCGAGTTCCCAGAGCCGTATTTGGTCTTGTACCGTGACTGGCAGGAGAGGGTTCTAAAGGGAAGTTCATATTGGCATATAGTATGATCGCGGCCGAAAGAGAACGTACATTTTTGCGCATCTGGGGGTGGGCATGTGTGACCAAGTAGCTGATAATCTATCGGAGAACCATTGAATTGTGGCGCTAAAGCACCCTCAATTGAGTCGCACCTGATCGGCCGAAATTCCATTTGCCAGTGCTTTCCTGACGCTGTCTCGAGTAATAGATCCAACAACCAAGTTCGGGAACCTATACTTCAGCGAAACAAAAAGATTGAGAACAGCCGTTTGCAGCGCGTTGTCTACGACAAATTTAGTCTCTTCCAAACAATTTCGGAGAAGATTTCACCTGTGTAAGCGTATAGCCGATAATTTGTTTCAAGTACAATGAAGCCCTCTTGTGGACCAGCCGTTGTTGGAAGAGGTGGGGATGATGAGGTCAAGGTAGTAGCCAGCCGGGTTGGGCTGAAGCGTTTCGATGAAGGCTAATTGAAGGGTAGGAGGTAATAAAGCGCAACTCAAAGTACGATGGAACCAGACACAAACCCTTCTTTGCCAGATAAGGCCATAATCACGCAAATCTTCCAGCATCGCTTTCTGGCTCGCACCAAGGCGCTCCGTCGAGTACTCCTGCAAGAGATGGTCAGAGAACAGCCTTATTCCGCGCAAAAAGTGTATCACCCTGCCTAGCTCCATCGTGGACAACATGAAAAGGAAGCTAAGAACCTCAACTAGATCCATTTGCCGCTCCTACATGAGGCCCGTTTATTAGCGAGTACGAAGAATGGAACGGCGAGAATGTCGACGCCACGCACCTCCACCATGCGTAGGTACTGCAATAGTAAGTCCCATAGCTGTTGGTGCGGAGAATGGAGGAGAAACTGGAAACCCTGCGAAGTAATTTGGAGAGCTGCTCCCCTGTATCAGAAAGCGCGGTGAATAAATGACAGTTGAGTGTAAGAATATACCCACCGAAGGCTGACCATCAACTGGCTCCGTTCCAGTAGGAAGAGAACACCTCCGGATGGTTTCGTCGAAGTCTGTCCCGTTCCAGAGGATACCATGTAATGAAGAATGGTCTATATCCGAGTCAGGAGTTGAGAGAAGTCGATCGCTGACACCCACTTACTTCCCATCTTTCAAGGGCATGAGCATCTAGCCCTTCGATGTCCATTGGCGGACGTTTATCGTCCGGTTCAGCCGGTACCCCAAAGCTGCCACTTGTCCCACTAATGAAGGAGGATTCCAATGAGAAGTGAGCTACTTCGACGTTAACAGAGAGGCTTAATCACCCGCCAGTAAGTGCATGCCTGAAGCTGGTTTTGAATGTAGCATTTAGGGTCAGTTTCACTGCTGACTTTGGAATGATATGGACCCGGGCGAGATTCTCGAGGGCTTGGTCATACAGACTGTGGGGTCCTTTCTCAGATTCAGCCCAAGTAGTCAAGATTGAAAGGCCAACTGTTTGTTATCTCGGACTACCCATGCTGACATCGTGTTGGCAGGGATTGGTGACTCTAACCAAAGCAAATTCATCACAAGTTGCCTTTCTAATGGCGCAAGTAACCTGTTCGATCTATCAGACTGGAGAATGATACTCAGAGATTTCAATTAACCGAAATATGGCTAAGCATGACGACGGTAGTTGGTACAATCGAGTCAGGGTATTCTGGGACAGGCTCTCCAGGAAAGGAAGCAATGCATGCGCCTTGTAAGCTGTGCTTCCAGAAGACTCAGCAGCTGTAGACTTTGCAGCTACCATTGAAGAGAGTCCAATCTGTCGACCCCTGTAGTTGTTGAAGGAGAGAAATGAGTGGTGAAAATGAGAAAGGCTTGTGACACTGTCACGGTTCACGTGAGATCAGGCGACGCGCGTCAAAATGGCCCAAGATGGAAATTGCAATTTCCAGCCGCGTCACGGTTGACATGACGCTCATTGGCTTGAAACTAACCACGAACCTACCGGACTCACCATGTCTGCACATTTGGCCGCTCAGAACAGTAAGAAAAGGTTGAAATAAGGTTTCATGTTGCTGATTTTTGGTAGAACAACTAAATCTACTGCGGACTATTGTCGCGGAAGATCCTAAAGTTATCAATGCCCTTGATCAGGTAAGAAAATCGGGAAATAAATTCCTGAAGAATCTAAAGCAGTCTCCGAAGGATGAAAGAACACCGTTGCACTGGGCTGCCTCAGTTGGGGCCCTTGAAGTTGCCAGGTATCTTCTCGATCAGAAAGCCGAAGTGGATAAACCCGACGGTAGCGGCTGGACACCGCTTCATATCGCAGGTAAGCGAACGAATCCACAAATAAACCCCCCAATTAAATAGAAATATCAGTGAGCTCTGGTCAGGATGAAATTGTGAAAGAGCTGATTGGTGCTGGTGCCGACGTGAACAGGTAAGTAAGCCGTCGAATGTCGTCGGCAAAGCTCCTCATGCAGTTCCTAGGAAGAACGATAAAGGAATAACCCCCTTGTAAGGACCGAGTTTATCGCTGATAAAATGACAACATTAACATATCTTTACCGAAAAGACATTACGCTGCCTCTAAGTCAAGAATCGACGTGAGTACATTTGTACTTTGACCCTCACATGGCTTATCAGATCCCCAAATTGACGACAGATTGCAAAACTCTTGATTTCCAGGGGTGCAGATGTACGTGATTACATATTCTATCTCGTAAACCATGGACGAATCTCTCATTCACGCAGATTAATGCTAGAGATAAGGCCAATCAAGTCCCACTGTAAGGACCTTTCCCGTTCTTCCCGCCTCCTCCTTCCCTAATATTCCTACTACCAGTCATCGAGCTGCCACAACAGGCTCAACGGGAATCGTGAAAGTACTTCTCGAGGCCTCCGGGACCAATGGCGCAGCAAAATTGCGCGTGAATCCGCAAGATCGTATTGGTAGGCTCTATCCTCTTGGGCATCGGATCGCTAACATTATATTCACCTACTAGGTAACACCCCGCTGCACCTCGCAATGGAATCCGCTCATGCGGCGACAGCGGTGCTCCTCATCAATGCGGGTGCTGACAGAGGCCGCGTAAGCACATGATCTATTCACCCAATATTCTGAAGTATTGATTCCTTTCAGCTAAACCAAGAAGGTGAAGCGCCGGAAGACGTTCTGGGAGTAGGTGGTGCAGAGCAGAAGCAAGCAAAGCAATATGTAGTTGATTCTTGCGGTAAACCATAAGCTCTGGGCTTGTCTCCTCTTGGTAGCGATGAAGCCCAATAGGCCCTTTCGTTAACTTGTACTTGAAGTTAGTAAGATCTTTTGTTAATACTTCCATCGGAACCTCGTATTCTCCCAACGGTTTGTTCAGCGCCATGGTCAGGAACAGATCCGGTTCTAACCATACTATGATACACTACCACTGTGATCAGAAATCTGGAAATCTGTGACCTCTTCCCATGTTTTTGACGTCTGCTGCATCGCATTCTTCATTCAATCTGTTGAAATGACGCGTTTCAGCATTAGGCCGCCCTAAAACGGCCCCTTAGATCTTGCAAGTGTGCAACCATCAAATTTCCCATCGCCATCAACAGAAATCTACCGATCCCTTATAAGCGTCCATTCAGCGGTGCTGGTTTTCCCAAGCTAGTCTTCACTCCCCCGCTCACCTCACAAGCTTGGTCTTGTGTTTTCCGTCGTCGTCCCTCAACGTCCTACAATCTCTTCCCGGTGAAGTAGATTTGATTCCGCACCAATACCTTCAATCTTCAAACAAATCATCATGCGTTTCACTGCCACCGCCGCTGTCGTTCTCGCTGCTACCGCTTTCACTGGCGCTGCAGTCGTGCCCCGTGCCAACGCTAAAGGAGAGCTGAACGCTCGCTATTATCGAGAGCGCGTCTATGCCCGAGAAATCGTTGAACCTACACCTGCTAAGGTGTCCAACCGCCGGGTTCACGCTAGGGACTTCCGTCTAGAAAGAAGCGTTGTTTGAACAAGGTAAATGTCTTCTGGCACAAATTTGGGTAACACTTTACTCATGGTTCTGGCCTAGTTCATTTGATCTTAGGGTCAAGAAATATTGGAATCTGGGATGTGCATTATTGAAAGGATGTTTGATCGTAGCGATAATGGGGATGTTTTCTCGAAGGAATTGCTATTGCACCCGTGTAGTTCTTTCTCAGAAATCGATGTTTTCAAGCTGGAGAAGATGTGTGAATTCTGAATAAATCCTGAATGAGATGAGGCTTGGACGAGGCCGCGAATTTAGGCCTGACCGATCATGAGAGAAGATGTCCACTGTATTGGCATGTAATAGTTCTTCGACCTTCTTAGCCCCTTTCTTTTGCCATCAAGTCTGGTGCTATTCGGCCATCGAGAAGGACTAAATATACATATCATTCCAATACATTGCTAGCCATTTCAAGCGAGGAGTCGGCCCAGAGAGCATGCGAAAGTGGATCTTGTGACAACCCAAACCTGGCCTTGTGATTCATATTGAGCTCGCGTACGAGTTTCTCCAGCCTTTTTCCAGAGGCTGGTTTCCTTTCGGCGCTTCTGGTCGTATTCGTCCCCAAGGCTTACGCAAATAACGGGTGTTGAGGCCCGTGTCTGACGTCGGTGGATTTTGAATAAAGGAATGCGAATCCCCGTGCTAGCATGGGTACCCAGTGATACGTCCTTCTCCCCAAAGATGCTTGCCACTCTTGTTGGTAGTGTCTTGACCAGTCTGCTCCTCTCTGGAAACCTTCTCGTTGCTGCAGCTCCTCCTGTAGTTGACACTGGCTATGCGAAATATCGAGGAAATCAGTCGTACCCAAACACGGTCGCCTATCTCGGCATTCCGTATGCAGAGCCTCCACTTGGGGACTTGCGTTTCCGCGCACCGCTCCCTCTGAACACTACTCGCATCTCACAAAGCTCGCATGGGGTCATCGATGCCACCAAGTACCCTGACTTCTGCATCCAAGGAAAGATCAGCAGTGAGTACAATTCACCCACATTCACACAGTTATCTGAATGCCTGTCAAGCGAACGACCACGGTGGTGCTGGAAGCGAGGACTGCTTGAAAGTCAACATTTATGCCCCGTCTGGTGCTAAAGCTGGGTCAAATCGTAGGTGACTTGACTTCCGTTCTAGAGACACTGCTCATGAAGGCCCTCTTTCAGTACCTGTTTTGGTTTATATTCATGGTGGAGGTCTGTTTTCGCTAGCCTGAACGACAGTATACGCCAGCTGACACCTTCAAACAGGCTACATCTTCGGTAACCCTGCAAACTGGCCATTCGACCACTGGGTTCACCAAAGTCCTAACGTCGTCATCGTATCTGTTTACTACCGGCTTGACGCATTCGGCTTCATGGCGGCAGCTGAGTTCCAGATTGACGAGACTCTTGGGGACCTCAACGCTGGCTTCCTTGACCAAATCGAGGCTCTGAGATGGGTCAAGCATAACATCCACAGCTTTGGAGGAAATCCGGATAAGGTCACTATCAATGGCGAAAGTGCAGGTGGCTCATCCGTTGAACTTCATCTTACTGCGACCGAAGGCGAGAAGTTGTTCTCGCAAGCCATTGCTCAGAGTGTCTACAGGACTCCCGTTCCAGCTGCAAAGCAACAGAATGTGCGTGTCCTCAGCCACGTTCAAACTGATGTCTAAACTTGATTTCTCAGCCTCTCTTTGAGTATTTCACGCAAAAGGTCGGGTGCACCGGTCGGACCACCGCCGACAAGATGGCTTGTCTACGCACTGCTAGCGTCAGCTCTTTGGCAATGGCGCAAGACGCCGCCAGCACCTCTGATTTGTGAGAACCCTTGTTTGGACTGGCAACTCTCAAGCTAATGATGTCCCAGTAATGGCTCCGCCTATAACGTCTTCCATCCCGTTGTAGATGGGAAGATCATCACGGACTATCCTTCAAGAGCTCTCAGCTCTGGCAAGTTTACGGCAGTACCATTGATTGTTGGGTATGTCCTGGTCCAGAAAGAGGGGAATCTCAGTTGCTGACAGCGTGAACGTAGAGCCACAACAAACGAAACGCTGACAGGAGGAGCAGACGTTACTTCAGCACTTAGAGCCTATTGTCCCTCAATCCAAGACTATGACGTTGCTGCGTTGGAAGCGGTGAGGATCCTCTCTGACACAGAGGAACTCGTTTACTTACACCCCGGCTCAAGTTATATCTCGAATCCGATTTCCCCTCAGATGCTTTACGTCTGCAAACGTTGACGGGCGATACCACTCTTCGATGCGGGGTAAGCGTGGCTCTATGTTGATGAGAGATTAATTAACCACAGCCAATGACAGCGTACAATCATGGCACAAAACTTCATGAACAAGACAAAGGCGTGGACCTATCGATACAACCAACGTAACCCGACTTCATCTGGTCCGGAAGTTGGTCATGCAGCAGAGAACTGGATGATGTTCCTGGGTACAAACACAGGGTTTGATTCCTTCCTTGCTTGTAATTGGCACCCTAATTAACATCATCCTCTCACAGGATCAACGGTACTACCACTTTCACGCCACAGAACCCAGTAGAGAAAGCATTCGCGTCTGAGTTGATTGCCTATTGGCTCTCCTTCGTTCGCTCCGGGAATCCGAACACTCACAAACTAGCGAACTCACCAAACTGGCCTCAATATACGCCAAAACACCGAGCACGAATTGTGTTGCAGCAGGACCCGAAGAACACGACAACCACCAGTGGCAGTTTCATTGAGACGGAGCCTGAGATTGAGACGCAGAGGTGCACACAAAATGCGGCTGAAGCTGTAACTCAGCAGAACTAGGTAGTATCTTCGATGGACTACGACTTTCTCAATAATATCATTCTCCCCGATACAAGCCATCGCCTGAGTGAGTTTACCTGATCCCATGGTAAAGATCACGAGTGGAGCACCTGGTGACGCACCGAGGGTGACAGCCTTCGGACTCGCTTGTTTGCTGACAAGGAAGTTCATCCCACTCAGTTGGAGCCCACCCGTCTCCTGTAACATTTAAATGCCCACCTATTTTTAGGTCTTGAATTGATCGAAGCAATCTCAGCCCCCTAACATACCAGCACCTTTAAGGAGCGGGCTACACGGTGGGTACGCCTTACCCTGTCGAGATCTTGCACTCTTCGGAGGAACAGCTCTCTGTGCCGTTGACGATGCGAGAGAAAATGACCCGCTCCGATGAAACAGTCTTCCCGGAGGAATATATATTCGCTATGCATGGCCACCGCCGATTCTACTTTCGCCTACTAGATGCCATCTTTTCTTCTCTTGGGCATTTTCTACGTTCTCCTTGTCTGGAGTTGCTGGGTCGAGGCTGCACCTTCAAGTTCTCCAACCAATCCTATCGTCGATGTTGGATATGCCAAATATCTAGGAAACCAATCCCATCCAAACACAGTAGCTTATCTTGGAATTCCGTACGCTGAACCTCCCCTCGGAGATCTACGTTTCCGTGCCCCAGTACCTCTCAATACATCTCGTATATCAGAGACCTCAAAGGGATCCATTATCGACGCTACAGAATATCCCGAGTTCTGCGTACAAGGAAAGACTAATGGTCAGAGCCCCATACGATCTTTGGCCCGAAGTGTAACACTCACCATATCGTCCCTCAAAAAGTTACTGATCACGGGGGAGCTGGGAGTGAAGACTGTCTAAAGGTTAACATCTATGCTCCTGCAGGCGCCTCGGAAGGAGCCAATCGTGAGTCAGTTCATTCAAGTAGGCTTACTATGTCTGACCGAATATGGTTAGTTCCGGTCTTGGTATACATTCATGGTGGAGGTAACACACCTTGACTAATGTAAAGACAATTCATTAATACCCTTGCTGCCAGGCTACATCTACGGAAACCCCCGTCAATGGCCATTCGACCACTGGGTGCACCAAAGTCCAAACGTCGTGATTGTCTCCATCTATTACCGGCTCTCCTCCTTCGGATTCCTAGCATTACCAGATTTCCAATCTGACCCAAGCCTGGGCGATCTTAATGCTGGGTTCAAAGACCAGATCGAAGCGCTCAAATGGGTAAAACGCCACATTCACAGTTTTGGGGGAAATCCGGACCAGGTCACTTTAAATGGGGAGAGTGCTGGCGGAGCAGCTGTTGAACTCCATCTCGTTGCACACGAAGATGAAACGCTGTTTTCGGGCGCAATCATTCAGAGTGCCTTTAGGCCACCTGTTCCATTGCCAGAGCAGCAGAAGGTCGGGTTTTTCGTGGTCGGTGTCCTGACAATGACTAAAAATAGCTACAGCCACTTTTCGATTTCTATGCGCAGCAAGCAGGGTGTGGTGCTGGGAGCATCAGAGAAAAGATGGCTTGTCTTCGCAAGGCTGACATTAGTACTTTGGCAATAGCTCAAGATAGCGCAAACACACCTGCACTGTAGGCAACCGCGTTATTGACTATCCTTCGGCGCTCTGACAACAAGTTACAGCAATGACTCGTTGTATAAGACTTTCCATGTCGTCGTAGATGGCAAGGTCATCACCGATTACCCAACGCGTTCCATCCTGTCAGGAAACTTCGCAAAGGTCCCCTTGATTGTTGGGTACGAAGCCATTTTCCATGCAAATCGTCTCATATATATCCTTTCCCAGCTCGACAACCAATGAGACGTTGGCCATAGGCAGTAGTGACGCACAGGAAGCTGTGGAACTGTACTTCCCCCAAATCCGACCGGAAGACATCAAAGAGCTAAACAATGTTCGTCAACATCTGGCTCATCTCCTCGCCTGAAACTGAGCACCTCCGTAGCTGTACTCTGTGTCCAATTTTGCCACCGACGCCCTCCGCAATCAAACGTTAACTGGCGATATCAGTGTTAGGTGTACGGTAGGTGGATTCATCAGTACCGGTCGGACGGCATCCTCATTCCTTCAAAGAGGACAATCATGGGTCAGAGCTTTAGCAAAAACGTTAACACATGGACCTACCGATACAACCAAAGAAACCCTACTCTTCCTAGTCTGGCTGTAGCGCATGCAGCAGAGAATTGGATGATGTTCCAGGGCGTCAACACAGGGTAGGTCCTCTCCTAAGAGCTTGATTAAAAAAACCTCAAATAATATTCCAGTTCCAATGGATCGGCGATTTTTACTCCTATGACGCCAGTCGAGAACGCGTTTGCTGAGGAATTAATTGCCTACTGGCTTTCCTTTGTTCGATCTCGGGACCCTAATACCTACAAGCTCAGCAAGTCTCCAGGTTGGCCCCAGTTTTCTTCCCAAAATAGAACGCGTTTGGTCTTGCAGCAAAGTTCAGGGAACACGACGAGCCAGAGTAGTATTTTCTTAGAAAAAGAGGTCGATCCAGAGACTTCAAGATGTACGGCTATTGCTTCACAAGCTGCATTTCAGCAGAATTAGAATGTAGCATAGCTGCTTCACAATAGAGTCTAGAAATATGATCGGTTGTGATTCAAGGTCAAGTCAAGCCCAGCGCTCACATTGCAGCAAGGTTGGACGGAAGATTCCGTTCTGAGTTTGAACCAAAATCAGCCCCATTTGGACTTTACTCTTGACCTGCTCCCAGGTTACTAGGGTCGTCGCTCCGTCAAGTTTGGACTGAAGGCCATGCCAACAATACCTTGTTAGAATTTCATTCCTCATTGAGAATGAGCCTAGGAATGGACGTGCGCTATGAGGAAGGCGGAGCACACGATGTGCTACCAGGTCCTGCTCTGAAGAAAACGCCAACCCGAACGCCTCTGCCCAAGCAGCAGTTATCGCTAGTCTATTTCATCGCGGCGGTGGAAATGGTGACCACGCACACTGTGGACCCATTCTTCATCAGATTTGTGCAGGATACAGGCATTACTGGAGGAGATGAACGGAAGGCAGGATACTATTCTGGACTCATTGTCAGTACTTGAGCTCTATTGGGTTGGGTGGCTTGGGTTGTCAATCTGATATCGCTACAGACAACAGTTTATTGCATCACGGAAGCCATGTCTGTGTTTCATTGGGGATGGGCATCTGACAGACACGGACGACGGCCTATTCTCTTGATTGGGGCACTCGGCCTGAGCCTGACCATGCTTTGGTTCGGCTTATCCTCCTCGTATGGATCCTTGATTGTTTCCAGAGCAATACAAGGCTCGTTTAATGGTGCAGTCGGTAAGTAAATTACTTTGAACTAAACGTTCAGCCGTCTTCATAATCGAATTGCAGGCGTTGAGAAAAGCGTGGTAGCTGAGGTGGGATATTCCTTGTCAAATTCAACGATGTGAGGAGCTGGCCTAACACTAGTCGTCGATAAGCTTTCCGACTCCAGCAATATTGCTGATGCATATGCTATCCTGGCTGTTGTTTGGACACTAGGAAGTACGACTGGGTAAATTGATCATAATCCCCTCTGCCTTTTTGCTCGCCGCTAACCTCAAATACTTTCCGTAGAGAATACATTGGAGGCCTGTTTGCAGAACCTGCTATCCGATGGCCCTATTTGTTCGGCAACAACATATATTTCCGCGACCACCCATATGCTCTTCCCTGCATCGTGACTAGTCTTGTTGCTTTTACGAGTACCTTACTTGCATACCTATGGCTCGAAGAGGTATGCACATTTTCGGACCTTAGAGGAGCCGGTGCTCATATCTCTTCTTTTCAGACCCTTCCCATTACCTCTCGTTCGCAAGCGAAGCCAGCCTTGGCTACAGGGGATACGCCAACAGTCAGCAGTCCACTCCTTGACGAGTATGATGGCCATGACCCAATCGACCTCTCGCCTGGCGCTCCTGAAGCTTTTCCAAAGCCGCCACCTTTTCGTGATCTCCTCATACCTCCGGTCCTCAACGCGCTCGCAGTATACGTCCTCCAAGCACTCTCAAACTCATCTCATCGGGCATTAATGCCCCTCGTCTACGCCACCTCAGTAGCCAACGGTGGTCTTGGAATGTCTCCATACCAAATCGGCATGCTCATGAGCACCTTCGGCGTCTTCAACATCGCCTTTCAAGTCCTCTGCACAGCCAGACTCATCCGCCATTATGGACCAAGGAAGGCCCAGGTGTTTGCTCATGCATGCTACCTCTTCGGCATGGCGTTGTATCCGTTGTTGAACTACTTTGCACGTCAGACTGGAGGTTTGAATCCGATGGTCTGGCTTGTGCTTGTTGTACAGCTTTCGTGCCGGTTCACGAATACAATGGCGTTTGGTCGGTCTTGTCGGTTACCTCTGTATCCTGCACGACTAACTTAAGACCTAGCTTCTATACAGATTTTCGTTGCGCACAGTGCTCCTTCAAGGACAGCACTCGGCGCCACCAACGGCCTAGCTCAAGCCGTGACGTCGACCGCTCGTGCAATCGCACCCTCGGTCGCATCATCTCTCTTTGCATATTCACAAGAAACGGATCTCCTTGGGGGTAATTTTGTGTATCTAATATTGTGCTTTGTCTCGTTTGCTGGACTGCGAACTGCCCTCATTCTACCCAAACAATTAGACTTCTCGGAACGAGATGAACGGCTGGATTAGAAGAACCAGAAGCTGTATGATATAATCTGTACAATACCTTGGCTCTTGTAGAAGCTGCATGTTCAAATCTTATACCATTATCAGACGGTCTTGTCCTCGCTTGGACCAGAAGATTTAAAAACATGAACAGATTGTAATTCTGGAAAGAAATACATGATATCCCGAGCCCCAAATAATCACCATTATATGAGTCCCATCTCTAACAATTCACTGCGCAGTTACTGTAATAACGCTGACACTGTAAGCGGGAGCGGTGTAGTTGAAGGTCTTGCCAGTTGTAATGGTGCTGCTGCTGGGAACCACAGCATTTGGATTGGTAGGAGTGTTGCTGGCTGTCTGAGCTCCTTGCAAAACTTGCAAGTTCCCAGAAGATGAGACCGTGTTGAAAGGCAGCACGAAGGTCAGAGGTGCCGTGGATCCGACTGTATTCGCAACCTTACGAAGAGTGTCAGTCCTACTGAAAATTTCTCTAGAAATTTGATGCTATACCTTGATGATGATCTGGTTGGAGGATTTCTTCCGGACAACACTCCAGTGAAGAGTACCGGTCTTGGAAGGTAAGGTGCTTGGGAGGTATTCGTCGCCTCTGTTCAGACTGAAGAGCTGTAGAGGAAATCAGCACATTTTCAATCAAAGGAGTGTCATGATAATAAGCCGACCTTTTGGACGTAGAAGCTCGTAGACCGAATAACACTTCCAGAGCTTGCCAAGAATCAGGATCTAGGGCGATGAGGGGTTCAATAAGAGACACGTACTCGAAGCTAACAAGATTCGGCGTCTGGCATATTTCTTCAGCGCACATTCGAGGACGAGCTGGAGGTATGACCCACCCATTGAGATCCAGAAATATGCTAAGGAGTTCACTGTTAGTGCGAGGTATCAGAAACGGTAGCCAGACTCACGTTGAGAAGAGGAGCATAAGAGGCGGCAAATCTGTGAAGGTTGATGGATAAGCAACCGCAAAGACGCAAGTACGTATATGACTTACACAATATCGCTGTTCCTCTCCATGCCGGTCATGAACGCAGCTTCTCCTGCCGAGCCTGAAAGAGGTTTAAAGGCCTGTTGTAGAGATTGACGCAAAAAGCCTTGTGCTCACCTGCCATGATTGGGTATTTCAAGTTTGCACCGCTATCATCTGCAGTCACTGCATATTCTCCCTGTAAAGTCATATTTCATTGAGCAAGAAACTACGAGCAAACCACCTGGATCGTACCTCGAAGTATTTTGTGCCATCACGCTGAAAGTATTGGGGTCAGGAAATAACCAATACCTACAACCAGAGCTTACAGCAAACCCGTCGTAGTAGAAAGCATTTTGAGTGAACCAGGCTTAATGAGGCGTGTTAGCTGGCTCAAGGCGTGGGCCCAGATTGGACACCTACAAGGTCGTTGGTATACATGGACATCCCAGTGAGTGGGTTTTGGTGACAGGACTGGGCTATTGACATAGGACGTTGCGAGGAAGTCTATGGCAGCCATCAGCCCTGGCAACTTCCTTAAGGAACAAAGAACGTACTGATATTGGGGAACTGTGCCTTGAGGGCGTTTGCAAAGGCAGGCCATCGATATGTGTATCTGGAAGCCAGGATTGATTGGAATTCGATTGAATAACATGGGCAACGGATATACGAACGAGTTAGAGGCAAAGAAGTCCTATGAATGCATCGTTAGCATCTGTTTAGGCAAGTCATCCAAAAGCACCCACCTCGTTTCCAATCTCAACATAATTCAACTTGAATGGAGCAGAATGGCCGAGCGAAGCCCTCAATGCCGCTGTTACCGACGGTCAGGACAATTTTGCAAGCTGATATACCATGTCGTCCTTACCAGCAGAACTCTTCGAAGCATCACCGACGACGAAGTTAATCTAGGAACGGAGCGTAAGCGTCTTTGCTTGTCGTTTTAATCTAGATATGGGACAAACCTGGTCAATGGCCTGTTGGATATATGGTTGCAGGTTATTCTGAGCGACGGTTTCGCCTCCAAGAGCGTATCCTGTGTGATGAAGTTAGACAATGCCAACCAGGAATCTAGGCCCAAACTTGCCTGCCCAGACGGCCATGATTGGTTCCATTCCAGCGTCTTCACACCACAAGAGGTACTCAAGGAGGCCGAGACCGCTAATGAACCATGTTATAATTTATGGCCGTCAACCGGAAGGTGAACTTACTCTGTGTTGACATAGCTCCAATCACCAGCACGGCCTTTGATGTAAAATGAGTAAGGATAAGGCAACAAGTTTCTCCCTAAATACCTGGCCTGTTGACCAAGGATCCTAGCTGATATACAATGAGCGGGCGTCAAGAAGATTCAAGAAGGATGAGACTGACTGTTGCGTTCCATTGCCACCTTGATGCAACCGTCTGGCCTTCCAAGTTGTTACCACCTGATCGGTAACGTCAGGATGTTGCTCTCTGAAGAAGATGTTGAGCACCATACCAGGGAATCGGAAGAACGAGGGTGCCATCTCGACGAGAGCCTGCCCGTAGCTCATTAGCATACATCATTCGCAAAAGAAGAGAAGAACTTGCATTGGCGATATCTACACGGAGACCATTCTCCCTATTCTTGAAGGTAGGCGGGAAAAGTGAGAGCATTGCAAATTGGACCGTTTGTGCGCCGGCAGAACCGTCAATAGTGACAGCAAATCGGTTCGACAGGTTGGAGGCGCTTGATGAGGGAGTCAAAGTTACGTTGATTTGTTGCCAGGAAGTTTGAGCACCAGAAAGAGCCACGTTTGTGGATGCTAGGATCTGGCCACCAGTGGTTTGGAGACTGACGACTGCATTACCGCGGTAACTCGATGATGAGGGGAACCGGTAGTAGAAGGAAGCCTTGTATTGCGATCCTCCAGTGATCTTCATCCCTAATAGAAAGGTAAATCAGTACAAAGAACTTTATCTACTTGTTTGACCTACCGTAGTAGCCACCGTTGGCGAAACCGACTCCTCCAGAGCGACCGCTCGGAATGACGAGTTGCAAAGCATTTGGAAGGGCCGCGGATACTGGCGTGCTTGCCTTTACCACACTGATAGTGGCACCGTTAATGGCAGACCATCCGGCCAAAGAGGCGGATGACCCGGGGCTGACTTGTTGGAAGGCTCGATTCTGAAGCACTAGAGTTATAACCGGTGAGATATTTCTGAGGAGACATGGTTAACTCAGACTCACTCTCCGCATAAAGGCCACCATCGCCACTCTATGTAGAAACATTAATATTGGGAAAGTTCTCGAAGCACAACCTCATCGACCCACATGCTACGAAGGCATGTTAATTGTCATCATGAATAATCAGGAGGGCAAATTGTACTCACGCTAATGTCCTTCAGTGGCAACAGTATAAATTCATGAATTTGTGAAATATCGATTTCAAATCTATTGTTCATACCTCGTACATCTGGCCCCCTATGATGAACTATGTGAGATAGATTTCGGCGAACAGCTATAACATCATACTGACATAACGTAGTAGGAATGGGATGACTAGCAGTTGCACTAACTGATACAGTAACGGCCTGAGCCGCACCTGTAAACAGAAGTAACCCGAGAATAGTAGACAGCTTGGATAGCATCTTCGTAGGCTATGTGGTCACTTTCCACCGTTATTCTTTTTTATAGTAGGCTGCCTAGGCGAGTTGACCGGTCCGTCATCTCGACTGGCATCGAAGGCTTCCTCGAGAGAATGCGGGAGCGGAGCGAAGCTCCTGGAAGAAACGTCAACTTGAAGGGACCGAGAAGGTATTTTGGGCACCTGAGTCGACCTTGTGACGGTTGAATATGGGAGGTCGACGGCCAGGTGAACGGAGGAGTACGAGGTTACAGTCGAGGGCCAGCATCATCTTCGGCGAAGCATCTCCAACCCAATGATGACAGTGGAATCAAGTGCGAGGAAATAGCTTCGAAACACCCTGGGTCCGGCCCGTCGAATGGAGTTCTTGAGGTTTGGGTAAAGATCGTCCATTCAAAAGGCGGAAGACCGTTTGAACAGTTTGGACGTTTCGACAGCGAGTGCCATCCGAAGAACAGCTATGCGGGCCGGATGCAAGGAGGAGTCCGGATTCTTGTGCGGGCTTGAACGATTCCAATAGTCAGGTCTGCCCAGAGGGACACAATATTAGCCCCATCGCATCGCTAGAACCACGGAGAAAGAAAGAATCAGTGACATACACATAACGACAATCTGCTCCCAGATACGGACGGTTAGACCCGCATGTGGTTCATCGATGGTATCACCATGCGGAAATGCGCAACAGTCCTCGAGGGTGAGGATCCTGACTCAGAGGAAAAACCATTACCGCAAGTGTAAGGGCAAATGGGCAGACGCTCACCTGTTAACTGTACCCGTTTTCATGCGGTCATAACCTGCTGTAAGCGTCCTTTTGACCTCGTGCTGTTGTCGAGGGCGTTAGAAGACATACAGCGTTTCCAGCACGGTTGCAATAAGTCCAGGTGACAAGGGCGTTTGTCGGCCGTTTCAAGTTGTCATTCACTACTCTTGACTAGAATCTTTCAATAAAAGAAACACGAAACCGATTTGTGCGCTGTAGCAGTGTCCTGTGGCGAGAACTACAACATTCAATGTGTGCTGATCGTGGTCAAGAGTCAAGACCGGTCAACGCCACATCTCTGGCCAACACTTACAGTCACCGACTCTTTAGAAACTCAAAATCTTCATGGAATAATAAACGCGCTCAAACTATTTCATTCTGTAATCGTAAAGTAATATATACACAAGTGGGCTGTATTGTATCCGTACCAAGAAGCGTCAGCAAGCACTACGAACCTCTGTAAGTAGTAGATAACTGAAATTGTGGGAGTGAATGTGCGTGCTAAATCGTGACAAATTCGGGAGCAGGTGCAGTATGAGATGATGTATGTATGTAAATCGATACAGTTGGGGGGCAAGAGGGTCCTCAGAACCCATGTAAGTAATATGAATAAAAAATGTCAATTAACTTCTGCAGTATGCCCAACCAAACCACAGAATAATGCAATGCCGTGCAAGATGCAAAGAGAAGAAGCAGAGATATCTAGATGAAGAGCAGGAATATAAATTACACATTGACGAAAGCGGCCAAAGTCCTTAGAGACCAAGTGTCCAGTCGTTATTTCTGGGGCTGGTGGGAGGGCTTGCAGACTCGGGAGACTCGCCCCCTGTCCATTCCGCGCTGAACGGTCGTCCAAATATATGAGCGGGCGGAGGTGCCATTAACCATGGTCCACCAGACCCCTGGGAGCCTTCCGTGTTGACCGTTCCTACAGAACGACCATTTGATGATGCAGAGCCTTGAGAGCCATTCAGGTCTCGCCTTGAACCGTTGTTAGCGTTTGGGTCGAGCTGGGAGCGTTCCGAATAAAGAGAGCCAATTTCAGCGAATTCTGATGCATTTGCAATTCGCTACAAAAACATGTTATTAGTTTATAGCTGAAAAAAAGGCCAGAAGAACCTGCTTACCTGTCCAAAAGTCCCTCGCCTCTCGTGCTGCGAGATATCGGACATAGCTCTCCAATTTGCTCCAGCCCTCGGCGGTTCCTCTTCCAGAATATCAATTGAAATGCCTGCATTTGTGCCCAAACTTGAAACCGGATGGAAGGATTGATTCCGGCTATGTGGTGAGGTCGAAGAGGCCCAGCTTTTAGCCCGTGCACCGTCATGCTCAAGTCCAGGCGGGAATGGATAGTAAGTCCTATCGCTTGCCGTTACTGCTGTCGCTGTGTCCCGCAGAGAAGGCACCGAAGCCGAACCGGAGAACGGCGAAACAGCCGCTGGCGCAGGTTCGTCAAGAACATCTCGTGTCTGCGTCTGGTCTACGACAGTGCTTGGAAGGGGCGGAACAGGCGGTATGTGAGGAGCAGGTGATCCTCTTGAGGAAGCACTCCCCCAAACCGGAAGGTTTGGAGTAAGGACTCTTGGTAAAGGTGTGGGAGGCGTATTCATCAACGTTGGTGTAGCGCGGAAGGAAGATCGAGCGTCGTAATATACGGTCCCATTGCTCTTGCTGCTGTATCCAGACTGCGGCCGTTCGCCTTCGATCAAGCCCAACCCGAGGATAGGTCTCTTGTATGAGGATGGTCCTGCTTCAGGCATTTCTGCCATCTCGCGGCGGCCCAGGAGTGACTGGCCAGCCTCGCCTTCCTCAGGCCCCCATGAACGGTGTCCTGACGTGGAGCCAAAGTTCATCAGTTTACTCAGGCGGTTGAGGCCGAGACTGTTGAGGAAACGATTCGTGCTCTTGCTAGAGCCGCTTCCATCGACTGGATGGGGTAGTTTGGGAGGCGAATGGATACCGAGCTCGTCAACTCGGACGCGGCGGGCATTGAGGATGGTCGCTGGTTCGTCAGCATCGGGATACTGGCCGAGGGTGGTTTGCGAGCTTTCACGTCGTGTGGTTTGGAAGGTCTCTCTCCTGGCAGGGTCAACCAACCGAGGAGGAGGGAGTAGAAGTGGATCGTCCTCGTCCTTCTCTTTGTCTGGAAGTGTTGCTTCTTCCTCAATTTTGCGAATGTCCTCCTCCGACAGAATCTTGCCGCGAGCATTGGAGTAGTCAAATTCTGGGGTCGCCGGGCGGAGGTTAAGAGTTGGCTTTTCCAGCACATCGCCATAGCCTGATGTGGATCCAGAGGAGTGGCTATCATGCGGGACAGGCACGCGGGGGATTCCAGCATAAGGAGGTCGGCCTCCAAGTTCTGAGTTATAACCTGAGGAACGGCTACGCTGAAGGAAAGCGTCTCTCTCCTCACCGCTTGTTCTCGGAGACCCCTCTCCGTACATACGGCCATCTGGAGTAACCCATGTGAAGCTCTCGTCTCGAAGGGTGCCGTATGGCGAACCGCGACTACTCCTTCTACGCCTGCGGATACAGAGCAGAAGAAGCAGGCCCACGATGAAGAGAAAAATGAACCCAAGGATACTGGCAATTATGACACCGATAAGCTGTGCACGGCTCAGCCCACTAGCGGCGGAGGGTGTTGGTACGGCGGATGTAGATGTGGGCGAAGGTGATGTGGATGTGGGTGAAGAGGTGGATGATAGTGATGAAGACGGAAGTGATGAAGTGGATGTCGCTGCGGATGTAGATGAAGGTGACGCGGTGGATGATGAGGTGGTAGGTATCGCGGTAGGGATAGAAGTTGTGGTCGGCATCGTTATCGACGTAGAAGTTGTCGACATGACTGAACTGGTTGAAGCAGGAGAAGTTAGACCACCATAAGTCCATTCTGGACCCAACGGAATCTATTTCACTCGATGTCAGTATGAGGTGGGGCAAAGATCCAAGCATAACTTACACTAGGTCCATAGTATGTCAGTGGCAGATAGAGGATTTCCGTTGCAGTGGTCAATGGTTCTCCGTTCGGTGCGTAGATAGTGGTTGGTACAGCTGTCAGCCACGGAGGATACTCCTGCGTAGGTGCCGCCATTTTATTTTTATTTTTTTCGAGTTTTTATGGTCTTTTAGATTGCTGGAAATCGTCAGTAGTGAGCGTGCGGTTCTGTCAAGTCTAATTTAGCTTCTTCGGCTATAACTCGCAACAAAATTGTGCGGACTTACGGGCTTCTTCAGCACCAGTTGCTATTGTATTACAGTTAAAATCGTTTGAGACGCGTGGGGAGGCGGAAAGGAGGAATAGAGGGGGGAGCGCGGGCTCTAGGAAAGGGTGAGGGACCGGAGGGTGAGCATTCCAGGTGTTCATGGCGCGCAATTGAACCAAGGTCACGTGGTCGCTGATCTTATTTGGCAATGGCACGCCGATCAAACTCTCTTTCGTCTTGCCATCAATGTGGCCCATCGTCTGTGTGGCGTCCATGCGACCAAATGCTGGAAGAGCAGTGCTTCACGTATCAAGGAGAGTCGGGGGTAACGAGGGAGAGCCTTTCTTTTTCAAATTTGAACTCGGGAATTCCACCCTGAATTTTCGTACCATTCCTTTCACGACCTGACATGAGTACCACAATATCATTTCAGAAGTAGGAAAGGAGGCGTAAAGTGTACATACCTGGCGTTCTCAGCCATCGGGGGATGAGGGTCCCCGGGAGAAGCCCATGATCATCTGTCATTCTAGCATTGTGTACCACGAAAACAAATCATCCTATGTCTACATCGGTTATATTTCAATTTCATAAAGATTTCGTCGTTTCTTTGGGCAACTTGAACGCCAGACGTAACCCACAAAGCGACATCGACGCGATCACAATGTACACCAAGTTTCCACCAGCTGCCTTGTGCTCCGTAGAGTAGGCGAAAAGGGATGAAGCAATCGAGGGTGCAATCGAGCGGGTAACTGATCCGACAGCTTGAGCGAGACCGTTTGTTGCGCCTAGTGCAGATTTTCGAGGAGCACTGTTCACAACGAGGATGTTAATCGAACCTGGGACGGCGTTAGCACACATCTTTCCATTATAGGGGGAAAGATCTTACCATACGCCATGCCATTCGTGAGCCTAGCGCCCAACTGCAGCACAATCACAGGCCAAACCCACCCATCTACCCTCCCCGCCCTTCTCGCGAACATATTCAAGAAAGGATACAGGGCAATGGTCACAAAGTAGCACGTATGCGCAACAATCTGCATCCTCCTCGGCCCATACTTCCGGACGAGCCTCGCCAACAGAGTCACCTGCACAACGAAGTTCGCTGCTCCCCATATAGCCATGACAGCTCCGATTTGGTATGGTTCCATTCCAAGGCCACCGTTAGGGATGGAGGTGGAATAGACGAGAGGGAGGAGGACTTGCTGCGAGAGATCGCTGAAGGCCTGGAATATGTAGACGATGAGCGGGATGAGGACTTGGGGTATCATCAGCTCCTTGATGGTAGCTGGGCTATCATCTTCGACAGCCTTCGTATCTTCATCGTTGGAAGAGGATGGGGTATCCGTGGACCCGTAGGCAGGAATGACAGATTCATCTAAGAGTGCAGTTTCGGCATCGGCATTGTCCCCAGAAATGGCGCGCTTCTTCGTTTTTTCCTGGAACACTAGAGAGGGCAAAGTCTTCGAGTAGAAAATCAGCTCCAGAAAGTGACTATATGCGCATACGTATCACCTCTCTTAGGCCAAGGAACGCCAGAATCCCAGAGACAAGTGCGAATGCACCAGCTGCGGCGCAAGGCAAGAAGTAGGGGTATATGTGGAAGAAAGCAAGTCGGCCGAATGAGTCTGGCCATCGCTTCGCTGGTTCAGCGAGCAAGCCGCCCATTGAAGGTCTAAAGAAGTTCTGTTAGACGAGGATGTTGAAGTGGTAATATGGATATATGCACTCACCCGACGCTTCCCCCCAAGCTCCACATTAGAGGCATGATAGCAAACGCATCTGCAATGTTTGTTTCGTCTGCCAACTAGTCTCCGTTATTAGCATGGAGAAATTTGTTCAAATCAGAAATATTACCTCTGCGAGGACAGTCTTCGAAACACCTATGTTCCCATTGAAGACGCCCTGGAACGCGCGGGATACCACAAGAAGGGGAAACGTTTTTGTAAGCCCAAAGCTAAGCATCGCAATCGTCAATCCGATGGGCCCAAGAAGCAAGATCGGTCGTCTTCCATATCTATCAGACGCCCAGCCCCAGTGAAAAACAGTCAGAGCTTCTGCAAAATAGAAAGCAGAGCCCTATGATATCGAGAATGAGTAAAGACGCCGAGAATCATCATCCTTCGGATTACTCACGATGAGGCCGGCATAGTAGCCAGTTTTACGCTCGTTGCCCTTCGTAACGCCAGTATCGCGCACGAACTGGTTGATGAAGGGTGTTATAACATGCGCCGTTATTGGTTCAGCCAGTTGTATGAGGTAAACCAGAAAAAGCTGAAATTTTGGTAGTGGCGTTCTCTTCTTCCTCCCCTCAGCCTGGCTCGCCTCAGGCTCTCTAGGCGACTCGTCCATTAGACTTGCTGAAGGATCGCTGTCTGAATCACACCCTGAGCCTTGGCCGACTTGGACGCGTCGCTCGTCGCTTGTCGACATGATAGCAAAGAGACAACCTCCAGCTGAAGAACATTCTGCGAGTCACAACGATTGACAGGAAAATATATTGTAAGCCGAAGAGCAATTATTCAGGAATAATATATCATGACTCGGAGCAGCCCAAGGTATTTTATACGAAGCCTCGCCGGCGGCATGCTCATCCCATCGTCCGATAAACTTCCCCGGCCGTTATCAGCCGTTATCTCAATTTGGGAATCTAATCTGATGGCTAGGTCGCCCCATTAGGACAAACGAACGAGAGTCAATCAGATCGCACCCCTTGGCTTCCACGTTGTGTGAGTCCTCTGTAGGTCCAATGTCGTTCAACACCACAGGTACTCCGAGTCGGGGCGGTGAGTGGGCGACAAGAATCAGAACGAGCCACAGAACGGTTTCGAATAACAAAAACATTTTTCGGGGGATATCCACGACTAACAAATACATAAAACGGGTTGTGATATGAAATACACGGAGATGGACAAGAACAGCTGGAGATATATATGCCTGGCTATCTATCGTAAAGAAGCTCACTTGGTGGGAATGCATAGAGACCATGTTAGAGACGAACGAAATCAGAAGAGAGCATGAGGATAGATGGTAGAACGAAGAAAAACAAAAGAAATCATGGGAGGCCATAAACGACGGAGGGCGCCAAATGGAGGAAGCGTGAGTGTAACCGAGGCAGTAGAAAAAATTGGCATGAGACCAAATGAAATGATGATCTCATTTTAAGGCCTAAAGTGTGCGAGATTTGCCTTTTGAGTCGGTGATATTCGAGCGGTCACCCCTTCGTAATGAACGACGTTCGGGCATGTCCACCTGATGGTGTTGGCGTTGGCCCACAGGAGGTCCAGTGTAGGCGCCAGAACCCAGAGTTGGAACTTGAGGGGATGAGCTGGAACGTGTGGGACGCGAGGGCCCCGCCATTGAAGGCTGACCGAAGAGAGGGCGGCTGCTATACCCAGGACGAATGCTGGTCTGAGAAGGGATAATATCAGAATGGATGCTGGAGGTATCGTCGCTTTCGTCGTAGTCCTCGGAAATCTCGTCGTCATCGTAAGAAGAAGTGGAACTGGGAGTTCCCTGACCGCGCCTCTTGCGTTCACGCTTGTATGGGTTGTTGGGGTCAGGTAAGACGACGCGCCAGTAGCCACCTTTTCCGGAGCCGTGAAGAGGGCGTTGCCTGTTCTCGAACATCGAATAGAGCGAGAGGCTGTGGCGCATGGAGCGCTGATATTGTGGAATTAGCACGGTGTACATCTGTCTCGGCGAAAGAAACGTACCTGCCACTTTTTTCCATTCCTAGGATCTCGGTAGTATGCAAATCGCCGCTCCATCGCCTCGTAGATTTGGGAAAGGGTGAGTTGCTTCTCGGGCGATTCGAAGATGGCGAGGCCCATCAGGATCCTGTGAGATTGGGGTGGCTTCTCGTTCGGATCGTCCCAGCTTCCGGGAAGATGGGTCAAGCCAATGGGCCTGCCCGCTGGGATGTTAGCCTCACGAGCGAGGTAGGGGCCGACCCTGCGGTCGAAGTAGTCTCCCAGCTCCTGTTGGTCGGGGTCGGTGGGTGACGCCCTCGAGGTTGTTGGCAGAGGGGCTGAGCGTTGACGAGAAGGCTGGGGATACGGTGATTGCTGGAGGTGCATTTGTTGCGGCATCGTATGATGAGGAATACCGGGAGAGTTACGAGGACTATCGAAGGAAGAGTGAGACGACACGGGAGAGGCTGTTGGATAGTTTGAAGTATGTTGTGGAAGCGCTAGGGGGACGATATTTTGATGGCCGGGGTGAGTGGCGTTAAATTGCATTTGGTAGCCCCGCTGTGGTTGTTGTTGATAATGTTGTTGGTACCCATGCTGTTGTACCTGTTGGCCCATCGCCCATTGTTGTTGCTGCTGCGGCTGATTGAGGGGAGGGTTATTCCAATCTTGCGATGAATACCCAGTCGAGTACTGCTGAGGTTGGTGAAGGCTTTCGGCACTCTGTGAGAAGTCGTATTCGTACTTCATGATCGGGGAGGTGAGTTAGAAGCAGAAAAAAAGGTGGCGCACTATATAGGACTCACAGGCTGGTGCTCGGTGGGCAAGATCAAGTCCCCTGTATGTCTCCGGGCCTGAAAATGGTTATCGCCCGGAAGGTACGGCGTGTCACCGACGGGCGGGAAATCAAAATTGTTGTGGGGGTTTCCGCCGCCGGAACTGTTCCCGTAGGATGAACCGCCACTGGTACCACTCATCTCACTATCGTCAGGTGAGTGATGATACGAAACGGGGAAGAACGCGGCTGACGACCACTGATGGTTATACGGCTGCGACATGGACGAACAAGGATAAAACGCCGTGGGTGTGCAATTAAGGAGACAAATCTGTGGGACGAGATTCGCCGAAAAGGACATCACGACGATGTTGCCAAATAAATCAGGTACGCGATTCGGGAGCAGAAATGATGCATGAGTGGTAAGCGGAAATGAAAGAACAAGGCAAAGGACTCGTTAGCGAGGATGCTCAGCGTTTACCAGATAAGGCAACGAACCTTCCGAGTATATGAGGAGGGTCGTGATGTGCAAGATGACGCCTCACGGCTTTCAGAAGTTGATGCAAAATTTGAGAAGGGTCGAATATGATGCAGGGAGGATGTCCCAAGCTCGAAAATGGGGTCTTTGAGGGCGTTTTCATTGCACAAACCCTGGGGTTTTTAAACCTCTCGGAACGGCTACTCGCTTGACAGGTTGTTTGGTTCAATCTGAAGAAATCGCCTTTTGCAGTAAAACCGCTCTGCGACGAAAACATGCCTCACAATTAATTGTCTGATGGATTGGTCCTGACCTAGTTTTTTAGAATCACGTGCGAATCAACTCCCTCTTTAGCAGGCAAGTCTATGGCAGAATACCATCAAACGGGTGACAAAGACTCCTAATTTGGCAATTTCTGAGTTGTGGGTCCGCCAAGTTAAAAAAGGCAATTCTTCTGTTTGGATTGGTTCGCCATTTAGAATAAATTTACCTCATATGGGAATTTTTCACTCACCACTGAAGAAAGCCAAATGTTTACATGTAGGCGTCGGTCCTCCTGAAAAGGCAAAGGTGTCCAACTTCAAGCCTACCAATGGGTGGAACGACGAGGGTGCCAAACCGTTAACAATTTGGAAAATCTGACGCTGATTTCGATGAAACCCTTTGAAGATTGCTTTGTGAATGCGAGTCAGAAGGGTGAACGTTTCATTAATTCTTGAAGATACCTCAGACTCGAGGCTAGCACATCACTGGTCCTTGTATTCTAATCGTGTGGGTCCTCGGCGCATCATGATCAACCTCCTTCAACGTTTTCGTTTCTCGTGAGGAAAGAGGGGGAATATCGCATCATTGATTTTATGGAAGTCGACCCAGGTTGCACGAACTGAGGACGCAGAAGACATGTGGAGTCACAAGGAACTGTTCCGACTCGCACAAGCCTAGAATGACCTCGCTTGACTAGGATACAAGCGATAGGGCACCAGGATAGAAAACAGGGCAAAGCAGGATGCCGACTACGAATTACTCAATGTGAGGAGCGATGGCATGGTTTCTAGTCAAAGTACCACCATTCAGCTCGATCTTTGTCTAATCCAGGTAAGTCCAGCACCAAATTTGGGTGACCGGTAATTTTCGCTGCCATTGACTGCACGTGAGGGTCCGTGCGGGCTTACTAATCCAGAGTTCAAGCGGACAAAAGACATTTGGACGTCGACCACGACCTTGACCAGTAACTTATTAGCGATGGCCACCATTATAGATAGGCCGTCGACCGTCCCGAGCGACGCATCGACCCTTCATCGCAATATGAGCGCAAATTCCGTCGAAATTATCGACGTCGATCAATTCGATGACCCACCCGTTGCAAGCTCCTCGACGGCAAGAACAGCTTTTCGCCAACCTCCTAGGCGGCGGACGGAAACCATCTCCTTGCTAGATAGCGACGACGACGATGTTGTTATGCTACCAGGTATGTTCTTCCCGATCTCGGATCCTCACGACTACCATGCTCATTCTGCGCTTGAAGGGACTCAAACGCGAGTCCGGCCAAGGCTCCTTTCGCCTCCTCCCCCGGTGCCATCAGGCTCATCCAGTCATCTCCCGCCAGTTCCGCCTCTACCCAGAGGCCTAATTCCCTTTTCATCGTTGCCGTCTAGGCGACAAACCCCTTCCGTTACGTCACCTCCTGTGGTTCGCCCAAATGCTCAGCCTTTCGCTTTCGAACTGGCTGCTGGAAATGCTGGTTCTCAGGCAGGGCCTTCACGCATGCATTTGCATCCGAACCGTCACAGACGTATACCTCAGAACGAGCCCCTTCTCCAACCTGCGGCCCCTTCACATCACACCCCTTCCATGGGGTTTGGTGGTGCCTTACTTGCATATAACAACCGCGTTCAAGCGCAAGCACGAGAACGAGCACGAGCTGAACAACAACGTCAAGATGATGAAGGTGGTGGACGATGGTTCTCCCGCGCCAATGACGCCGTACAGCGGGTGGTGCAGTTGTTCACCCGGAGCCGCCAGGGCGATACAGAAGCAGAGGATCATCTGGAGCATCTATTCTCAGGATTCGACGATTTTGAGCATCCAATGAGACGTTTTGCTCAGCAAGAAATAGCGATACGGCATCGTCACATCCCTCCCATTGATTATCAAACAGAGTACACCCACCCGACGCCACCTGAGTCAGGGTTCACCTTCAACTTTGCACCTCCTGAACCTACATCAGATGGTAAAGGAAAGGGCAAAGAGCAACCAACTGTCATTGACCTTGTCAACGACGGAGATTCGCCTATGGCTGGGCCAAGTTCGCAGTCAGCGGCTCCACCATCACCACCCACTAAAGTCAGCACGCTTCTTGCATGCGCGCGTTGCTTGGATCCCCTTGTTCTGGGGAGCGGTCTCGTTGGAGACGATGCAAAGAAGCGTCGGGTCTGGGCTCTCCGATGTGGACATATGATTGACGGCAAATGTCTCGAGCAGCTTGCGGCCCCTGACGCCGCGAAGAGATCGGCTGAGGACGAGGGCGACGCGGACGCAAGCGTAGACCTCAAGGGCAAAGGCAAGGCGAAGGAAGTCCCTGAACCTGAGAGGCATGTGGAGGAGGAGAACAACAACATACGCTCCCGGTTGAGGTCGAGAGGATCTACTTCTATGATGTCCGTGGACGCTGCTGAGCCAGCACCGGCTCCTCCACCATCAAACCTTGGTAAACGCAAGCGCAACTCGATGGCGGCTAAGAACAAGGTTCAGCAAACGCACGAATGGCTATGTCCCGTACAGGGCTGTGCTCGCATGCACGTCAGTGTGAAGATCAACGACGTCTGGGAACAGGAAGGACCGTCAGGGCCAACGATAACGAGGAAGGGCAAGGAGAGGAAGTTGGTTGTCAAACCAGATGCTCCAGGAGGAAGGTTGGGTAGAGGTGCTATCGCATGTTTCGTCTAAAGTGCTATCAGCTTTTCGGCTCGTGCTTTTTCCGATGGACACCCAGTTATCGGCGCGGCTATTGCATATTGTTTCAACTTTTCCATCCATTGTTTATATCTTAATGCTTCAGCGAGTACATTCACGTCTGCATTTTCTTAATGGCATCGCATTTTCTCAGTTTCAGTACTGTCGTGACTGGTGGGGCTTTGTTTTCTTGTTCGTCTGCAACGTCTGCGTGACGACCCAGGACCGTTGCTTGGCTAGGAGTACAGAGGTGGGGTGGGGCAAACAACTCTGCTGAACATTGCATCGGAATCGGATGTTCGGGTTCTTGGCTTCCTCACCCCTCACCACCACCACATCTCATCTCTCGGACGATAGGATGAGCGCTCGTGCACCCTTTGTCCCCGGTTCTCGACCAGCTTCAAGGGCTGCCCATCTACAAGACCAGCCTGAACCTGCGAAGAAGACGTTCTCTTCTGACTTATCGAACCCTCTGCATGCTAACTCTGGTTCTGGCAAACTGTTCCCCAAGCTCGCTGCTCATCAAACTGACACTGGAGATGGTTCTACGACTGATCCTACCCCTCGCAAGGAAAACAAGCCCTTGAATACTAGCTCTTTATTGCGGAAGAAGAATAACAATATCAACGCTCACGCGAATGGCACTCCTCAAAGACGTGGCTCTATGCGCCAACCTGCTCAAGATACGACTCCTCGTGAGTCCGGCCCTCAGAAGGATCACCAGGCTTCTTGTCACAAAGGGGAAGGAGGCATGCCTGCCATTGTAGCTCCTGTTCCTCGCCAAGCTGCTAGAGAGGAGTCCCCGCTCCTGACTGAGGGCATCCCTCACTCCAAATCCCAGCAAACCCAGCAACAAACGAAGCTTTCTGGGCCAGTGCTGATGAACGCAATGTCTACTGAGGCTAGGATCGAAAACAAGACGCATACAGTCACCTCTCTCGCGCATATACCTGCACCCTCCCAAACGCCTATTCAAGAGAAGGTTCCCTCGCAGCTTCCTAGCCCTCCGAAATCTGCTCGTATGCCGAGTTCTCGTATCTTTGAAGGGTTGCACCCCGCTGCTGCTAGGCAACCGCCTGCTCGCCTCAGACTTGACCATCCTCAGGCTGGACTCATTCAAGACGAAACTCTAAACCCCTTTGAGAGGATCATGCCTGGGCCCTTTATCCCAACGAAAAGAGGCCGACATGACCAAGGCGAATACGATGTCTCTGTGGACGATCATGGTGGTAATCCAAAACGCCATCGAGGTTCGGACGTGAGTACTCAATTTCTCAGCTGTAGTCCTCGCTAACCGGATACAGGGCGCATATACCCGCCCAGTGGGACCAAACCACGCCTCCAGCCCACGTCAAGAATATCTCGAGCCCACCAATTTCGGAAGCTCCCCGCAAGGTGGCGACGGCGGTCAACCTCAATTCGCATATAGTCGCGAACGTCGTCCTTCAACTCCTCACCCTCCTTTCCCGGCTTCTCAAGAGCCCACGTCCTCGCAACCACAGGAAGGCTCAGCAATTGCGGACGGTCAATTTACTCGCGCATTTGACAGGTTATTGGAGTGCAATGTTGACGATTATTTCGAATATCGGTCCGAAGAGTATGAGCGTACATTGGTAAGATGGAGGGAGTGTACGACAGAGGAATGGATAGCTGGTTCCAAGGGTAAGAAAGGGCATGGTCGTGCTTTATCTGCTTTGTTCACGCTGATTTGGGTAGAACACGTTGAGCGATGGGCAAAGATGCTTGATTTCGTGAGTGTTGAACCCGCCACATAATATGGATCAGCGACTGACAATGAACCTTCAGGTGAAAGACCATGTCAGGTCTGTCCTCATATTTCTTTCACATTCGCACTTGTTGACCATCAATGAAGCGCCAAGGTACAACTCTTCACCAGCTTTGACACCAAGCTTGGGGCGCATAACGCTGTGTTGGATGACCGAGAGAAGACGCTTGGTGAAGTTCGGGATAGGATGGTGGAAAAGAGTAATAGTGTCTTCGACCGAATCTAACAAGAAGGACCCCAAGAATCTTTATAAGGTTCTTGTTACCTGAATCCCACTTTCTTGCAGTCTGATACGCATGTGGTTGAAGAATCGAATTCTGTCTTCATTCTGCCCACAGCAACAGCTTGTACACTACGCAACAGCAAATGTTGTAGTAATAACAATGCATAGTACTCTTCTCCCGCGACGAAGAAAATTCAGCATATCTAAAGGTGAATAGTCAGTAAATGGTCAATGAAGAGGAGAACACGACGCAAAAAGATCAGAAGCAGTAGTCTAATCAAAGCCAAAGCTAAGCAACAGCTTCTAGTTGATAATTATTTTGAAGTATTTCATCCAAAGAAAATGTAATGAATATACAAGATGATCAACTAACCTTGCATTGGAACGAGGGGTAGTGCGCGATGGTTGAGAGGACAGACCGGTGACGGAACCTGACGAAGTCGAGTTAGTATGGTAAATTGAGCGGAGAGGTGAGATGAATCAGAGGGGGGTGCCCGAAAAAATGAGCTGTGGCGGGCATTTTCGGCAGTGATATACGAAGACCGTCGTGATAAAGCATCATGCAAAAGGATGAAGAGGAATCTGATGCTTACCGTTGCCAGTCCGTTAATGGGTAATCCAACGTAGTCAACGATGGCTTCCACTTCCAAGGTGAAGGCGGTGTAGAAGACTTCCTATGAGGGGGAGTTGTCAGTACGAAGATTCCGAAAACACAAGAGGTAGAAGAGGTTCAGGTTAGTAAAAATACAGCCTTGGAATTTTCGTCGTCGTCAACCCATATAGGATTGCTCAGGCGGTAATTCCTTGTTACTCATCAGAAAGATAGGAAGGAACGCTTGCTCACCTACGCCTACACGTTCAACGACGTTATCACGTCAAGGTGTAAACCATGCGTTAAAATGTGAAGGTTAAATCCTTGAAAAGGGCAGATGTGAGAATAAGTTTCGAAAAAATTTCAAAGAGGGAGGAATCAGTGGATTGACAGATATAAATTGAGATCATGAAGCCGTTGGCTCTCAGATACTCTAGTTTGAATTGAAAATGGTTCATCTTGACGAGTAGGCAAGAATGCCAGAAATTGAGAGGAGTTGGAAAAGACGCGTACCATGAAGGTGCTTCGCAGATAGAATTACCCGCTTCCAGTGCAATGTAAAAGCATGTTTGAGTAGGCTATCTGAAGAAAGAAAGGGAATCAGTAAAAAGAAATAAAGATTCATGAGAAAACCGATCAGTGTAACTATGACAAAAAATGGTCATCGTGCCAATGTCTAGGTAATTGACGGTAGGCACTCGAGTAAACGTAAAGTTTTCATCGTTTCGAAAACGTAAAGAAACGAGACAATGGATGCTCACCCTTTGAACGTTGGTCTGGATGAGGACGATGTTGAGGATCATCAAACAAATTTTCTGTGGTTAGCGCGACTTTGTTTAGGGCTGGCACAATACCGGATCCGCTTATGTAAGTACGGAGCGGCCCGGGAGTTGTGGCTCCAGGTTAGACTGAAGCGAGTGAGGTACTGCCAGTGCTAGTAGTACGCTGCGGATTCAGCTTTCATATTGCTGTCATGAATACACGGATTTCCTCGAGATAATCAATCTGAAAGCCTAATATCAATATGTACTATCTTGCAGAGTTAAGGTGGGGTTAGGACCTGTCTCGCGCTGAAACTCGAATATCCATCAAGTTCTGCCGTCAAAACTGCTGGCATCTGGGACTTATACCGTAATTGCTTGGCTTCTGCTCGATTTCTAACAAAACCTATCTGGCTGGGTGACCAATTTCTCAAGCTGAACTACCCTGTCGTACTTCTCCGAGGGTTACAAATCTGTATAAAGCTTTGGTAGGGTGCCAACCCGCCCCAACCGACATAATGCAAGTGAGTACTTTATCTCCTTGGTGCAATACACAGGGTGACACGCTCCGAAATAGTAATTTCACGCGGTATCAGTTTTCTAATCAGCTCTATCCGACCAGATAGATGAGGTTGGTAACACGGACAGACCCCGCCATAACCGTGATATCATCTTCATAGATCCTGCCGCGCTCAACCAACGGCTGCTTGTCCGCAACACCCCACTGAGCGAGCAAAATTACCCAGATGAGCCGCGGCAATCTGAAGCAGATCCGAAGGTTGGATGGCAGAGCAGCGCACTACCTTCATGATTGCCTTAGCTCAATTGACTCGATATTGCCAAACCTCCAGATCCAACCCAACCCAATTCAAACGGCATGATTCAATGCAAGCCAGAAAGGGCGTCTTCCTCATCAATCAGATGAAGGTCAGTTCGGTGGCTCACGAACCGATCTCTGAGGCAAGATTGACTACTTCAAAGAGGATAATTTGGGCTGTTGTCCCGAGATCTCGACGAACGAATTCTGGAAGGAGTAACTGCCTTGCTCGTACCTGTCGGCTCACTGCCACTCTGACTCTCCGTCGATCAAGCACTTCGCACTTTTGGTTGAATAGCCCCCCGTTTGATGTGGGTAAAGACACCTATAAACGAGCAAGAATCAGCCTCGAGGCGCTTCCGCTTCCGGGCTTCGATGTCATGCAGGCGAAGACCACCAAAAATAACGGCTACTTCCCGCGGTACCAACTTGCTGCGGCTCAGATCTCAAGTTGCCAGAAGCACATTCAACAAGAGGCCGAAACCTGTTTATAGGCATGCCAGGTATCACGAATCTGACTACGTCTGATGCAGCAAGAACACATCACTAATGAATTACACGTTGCCAGAGTGGGAACCCATTTGGAAAATGAAAAGTAGGATGGAGCGGAACTGGCGGGCGTCCTCTGGGATTATTAACGGACATCAATGGTTGCCTATATAAACCACCTGCATCGATCGAGCGACTTTAACAAGCCATCTATGCTATAACTTAGTGCGCTGACTTCGTTCACAAAGGATACACCTCCGAGTCTGTGCCTTGAAAATATTCTCCCCAGCTTTCCTCCACTCGACGTTCACGCTGTCATGGTTGCCCTGACCGATTTACTCATATTCGTCTCCAAGTAGACCTTCAATGCCAATTGCATTCGTCTAACCGTCTCCCCCTCGATGTGATCAGGTTGATCTCCGAGTAGCTCTCGGTTTGAATTGTCTGAGGCTGTCTGCAACTTCATACACCCAATGCTGCCTTCGGACTCACCTATGCCGCACGTTTATCAAGCAGAAAGGGGGCCGCACGTTCCCTTGCAGTACGAGATCTCTGTTCCTTCTACCTGACTGATGTATTACGCCGACCAGTCACTGTCTTCGCAAGGGTCTTCGTGTCTAGCTAACGGAGTCTCCTCGTCAACGGATCGACGTTGCCCAAGCCTTTGAGGCGCAAAAATCGTCGAATTTTCCTAAAATATCCAGCTTGGCACTTTAGCCTGGGGCTTGGTTTACTTGGCTCAACTGTCGAGTCTATTCTTAGCTCGGCTACTCCGGCGCGATTTGGTGGTCTTCTTCCGAGTGTATGCATGGCGTGGCGAAAGCATCGTATCAACTGACGAGATCGCAGAAGACGTGTATTCGAACATATGCCTCTGGCCTTATCTCTACATGCGATGCGATTGCTCGTTCACAACGGATCTCGCATCCGTCGATTCGCCGAAGGGCAAAAGATTCCATTCACTAAGGTTCTTCTGCTACCCCATGGAGGAGCGAACATATGGTGCCTGTTTTCAGAGTCCAATACATTTACTTCGGCAATTTGGATCCGGGTTCTAATTTTATCACGCCAACAAAGTTCCTGGTGTCGCACACGGGCCCCCTCAGGTTTGCTCTTGATGCTGGGTATGTTATGCTTCTCAAAACGATCGATCGAGTTCTTGGCTGTGCGATATCCAGCAGGTGACACAGTGGAATCAAAAGAAGTATATTCAACAATTGCGCGGTTTCAGCATACATAATCATACAAGGTGAGGAAAAATACAAAATTTCTGCAGTTCAATAAAAAAGCGTATGGAAAAACTGATTTTGATCTATTAAAGAGGCCCAACAACGGTTGGCTTCTTCTTGGGAAGTTTGGCAATGACATCGTCGGAGAGACCAAGGTGGTCCTGGACCAACTTGGGCGGAGTCAATGCGAGCCACTGGTTCAAAAGCTCTAATCAGTCCCGTGGTTAAGCAACGGCGCAATCAGAAACTGACCTGGTTCAAGCTGACATCCTCGAATTTTTCTAAGGTTCTTCGTCAGCATCGGGTCTCACTCAGTACCAAACGCACTCACCAGTGTTGAAGATTTCCAAGAACTTGAGGGTAGTGTTGCCGGTGTTCTCAACGTAGTGGCCTACGTTGTGTGAGTACTGTATTCTGTCTCATTCAAAGTACGTGGGACTGACCAAAAGTTGCTGGGACATATCCTTCATTGACAAGGTTAGAGAAGCCCCCACGCCGCAGGGTCAACAATGAGCTTACCGATATCGCCAGCCTATCACCAGAACCGTGGGTCAGCAGCTTTCGTCAACTTCTCGCGAGAGGACGCACCTGATAGTTGAAAGTCCTGGCGTTTGATTGAGAGGCGAAGATAGTCACGCGGCCTTGACCCTCACTAATCCGATGGGTTAGAAGACGCAGAGGGCTAGGCGAATCTGACTTACAGGAAGAAGCTCCACTCGTCCTCAGTGGGGTGCCACTAGAACCGTCATCAGCTCGTATTCTTCAGAAGATTGATCGGAGGTCTTACGTGAAGCTCACTAAAGGGTTGCGATGAGCATTGATCAGAAGGACTACAAGGCAACAAGAAACTCACCGAATTGCACCGGGCTCGACGGTTACCTCTGTATAATGATGGTCAGCAGATTCGCAAGCATGTGGGTAGAGTTGGTAAACCTACCAGCTGCAGCAATGGTCTTCGAAATCTTGAAGGTGGTAGAGTCAACAACTCGGACAGAGCCGCCTGCGAGTTTGGTGGGCGTGACCTTGGACAGGGCGAAGGAGAATGGATCGGGAACTTTTCCTTGAGGGCTGACGGGAGCAGCACTATCGGGCTCGGGAAGGCCTAGATCAACTTGTATCAGCAATCTACACAGCCAGAGGTGGCGGAGGACTCACGAGCTGGGAAGATGTAAAGTTCGTCATCGGGAATATTTGCCAGGTCAGTGAGATTGCTGAACGAACATGATCAGAGCAGGCTCGAATCGTCGGAGGTATTTACGCTTACGATTGGAAGTTCTTCGCTAAAACTGCAAGTTCAATACAGGTTAGTAGTCATGCGCAAAATCTGTGTGTCCCCGCTTGCCTTCAGCAGGAACGTGATTGAGCCAGTCGGTAAGCTGAAATAAGGTGAGCACCTGGCTAGTCTGTGATAACGGCCTTGATTTACCAAGAAAGTCGAGTCCTCGCTGAAAGCACCAGAGTCGAATACCTAAGGGCAAATAAGTGGTGAGGCGTAGAGGTATAGGAATGGGCCTACCAAGATGAATTCGGCGCCATCAGCGTCGTCATTGGTTGCTTGGAGAGAGTGAGGAATGCCGGGCGGGAAGTACCAGAGATCGCCGGGACCCTTTCAGAAGAAGGTGAGAGTGTGAATCGGGTCAATGATGAGTGGCTTACGACGGTCGAGATGTAGTTGCGGCCGCCTGCATCAACTGAAGTGATCTGCACCTCACCCTAATCAAGAAGGTGTCAGTGCACGTCATCTTTGGCCGATGTAAAAGGGATGTACCTTGAGGACATATGCCCACTATTGAGATAAGGCTCAGTGATCCATGAACTTGATCGAATATGAAAAGAAGCATACCTCGGATGTCTTGTGCCAGTGCAATTCTCTGTTGAGATGTTACGATGAGATGGCCGATGACCGAAATAATTTGATCAGCACTGACCTGACAGCTCCTGCGTCCAAGCGCATGTTGACACTAGCCATAGCTATCGGACATATCGTCAGAATATGACGACACTTCAATCGCTGAAAGATAAGTACCTTGTGCAATGGGCATTACGCCATCTACACGGCATTTGGTTAGAGGAATGATCACCACCGAGAAGAATTGTCTTACTGTTTTGCTGACGAGCCCAACCGCCGGTTTGGAGACGATTGTGACTAAGACTGAAGGGCCACTTGGCGTTTTGACTGGGCAAGGAACGTGTTCAGCTGAAGTTCTCTAGTGAAGAACAGATACTTACACGCTTCCATGATCTGTAGAAGGAGGCGCAAGCAGATCTGGATTCTGCTCGTCGACCAATGGGTTCTTGGGTCCGAGGACTGAAGCACCAAGTGAGCCTCGGATGCCTTCGTGGTTGCTGCCGTCGGTGATATCCCAAAGAGGCTCATTGGGGTCGAGGCTGATCTTGGGAACTGTGGCGAGGGAGGAAGGCGCGCTCAATGTTCCGGTAGAAGGAGCCGTGGTAGTCTTCGTCGTCTTGCTCTCAACACTAACGCTGACGGCGGTCGGAGCTGACACGACATCAGAGGACACCGCAGAAGATGCAGCGGGGGCTGCAACAGCGAAGTGAGAGAGAAGGATAGAGCAAAGGCAAACAGAGAGCTTCAACATGTTAGCGAATGCAGATGTTGCTTGGGGCTGAGGAATTTGGGTGAGTTCTGCATCTCTTTTATAGCCTTCTTCTAGGGTCAGGTCTGCTTTGGTCAGAACTGGAGTCGGCTACAACGAAGAACAGGACTGGTCTTCGAAGCTAGGGTTCGCTTTCCGTTTGCATCCGGGGGAAGACGGATCATGTGCCAGAGGGTAGATGAGCGAAGCCAAATTTGTCTGAGAGGGTTGACAACGCTGGAGCAAATTGCGGGAAGCAAAGCTGCTCACCCGAAGGAATACGAGGCATCACGAATAAGAATCGGGCCGCAGTAAAGCTCGATCATGATCCATAGTCATGCTGAAATGAAAAGGAGTTCTGGGACGGACGGATAACTCGAGATGTGCACAAATGACCTCGCTCTTGTTTGCGTGCTGGCGACGCATCGCGGAAGCCTGCCATCTAAGGGTGACATTATTACGGGACCTTTCAGCCCCATACACCCTCCTGCGAGAATTTTGCTCAACGTTGATTATCCCGAAGAGGGCATACCAGTGCTTTCGAACGTAGGCTACGAACAAAGTTGTTACCGGTTTCTAAGAATCTAAGAATAGCTCACTGCTCCCCCAGATGGGGATAACGCACCTCGCGGATGGATGAAGGACGAGGGCTGGAAGTCTTCCAATCACCTGGCTCAGATTGGTTCATCTCACGTACATAGAGGGCCGATTACTGTATGCTCGGGCGAGCTGCGGAGCACGTTCGATCAGTCAATGGCATCATTTAAGGAAGCAGAAATTGCGTACGCCGCTTGGCTACGACCAGATAGAGCTTGTTCGCTCTCTCCAAATAGCCATGGAACATCCGGCCTTGGCGATAAAAATGATAAAATGGATCTATTAACATCTTTGAGGGGTATACAACGTGATAATGGGAGTCCGCAGTCAATAACGTGAAATATTAATTTATTCCCCGAGGCCTTAATCGACGGGAAATTGGTTTATGAGGGCGGCCATGAGAACGACAGGTAAACGCACAAAAAGATGAGCTGACCAAATCTTGTGTCATGTTGGGGCGTGAATCTGCAGCATACAGAGTGGGGGCACCACCTGGGTTATGGGGATATCGGGAACGTATGCTCTGAACCAATTTGAGTAAGTTCAAAGCGCGCGTTCCTTTTGCGCCCGAGTGATCATTATGCTCGTTGAACGTAGTTCGAGGCTTCGTGGATCAACACGGAAGAATGCCGACGGTTTTGCTATCCTCGAGGATCTTGATTGTTTGCTGTACCTCAGCAAACCAGCTGAGGCCTTTGTGGTATCGCCCGAAGCCTTTGGCGATTGGGTACTTGGCTTCTTTCGCCTTAGAAATGTATGGGAGGCCTTGCACGTGCAGGTGGATATGCTGCACAGAATTAAACGGAGGTATATGGAAACCCATTCTTCGACATTGAGTTGGGACAGAGCGAGCATCAAGGAGTTTGTTCCCGATGGCCTCCATGGACCTAACTGGAAGCCCGTTAATCACACGAAAAGAGAGATAGGTGGGACAGAGGTCTCACCCATGGTCGCGTCATCTTTGCGGAGATCCCTGACCGAAGCTGAAGTTTGGATTTGTGAATCATCGGTCATAGATATCCAGCGAGGTCAATGAACGTACGGATGTGGCTCTTCGGAATGATTAGAAAGTGATACTGTGCTGCGGGGGAGCGGTCCACAAAGCCAACAAAGATGTCGTCCTGTGGCAACGGACTCAAATCAGCCAGCTTGGACCCGAAGGAAAATATTTCGCCCGAACCTCCCAGATAATGTTGAAGCCAGCTTCTTTCGAGACGTTGCAGAACGAACAGGACGGATCATAGTGGTCATTTGTATCCCCAGTAAAGCAAGACAGTAAGCTAGATAGCACCATGGCCCAGGAATTTCGAGGGTGCAAATTCGGCCCCAAGCACGTCGAGCAAGGACACGAGCAAGCCGCGGTGTGACAGGTGGTCACCGCCGTCACTTGAATACTTGCAGCTCAACGACGCGTGCAGCGACGACCACGACCCCCAGATATACTTCAGTGTTCATTGAGTCTTGGAAGCTCTTCAACGACCTGCATGCCTGAACTTTGGACGGCTTGAATCACTGATGGAAGATAATGGAGCCTGCCCACACTTCTCTGCGAAAGTTCAGGACGATGAACTCGGACCTGTGATCCTGGCCACTTACCAGTCTGTCGTTGCATGGGGTCTCAGCCGCTTTCAATATACGAAGAACGCTGCCAAGAAGAGGAAGGTGAGCGTCACTGAGACAGCAAGCCAACTTATGCTTACCTTCACTCAGATTTCTTCGCCTTCATGCCATACCTGCAAGGTCCACTTGGCACGTCCTTTCGCTTGCCTGCAATGCTCATATACGGGCTGCTGGACCGATAAGCACATATTGGACCATCTGGGTGAAGAAGAGCACATCTTTGGTGAGTGTTCTATCTGCCCTTCCAGCCTACGCTCTTTTAAACTGTCTTTGCAGGCGTTGATGCCAAGCTGGGCTATGTCTTCTGTTCCGAGTGTAACGACTTCATCTATCACTCGCAGCTTGAAGATTTGCGTCTCCAGACATTGATATCGGCTGAAGAAAAACTGACGCGCTTCCAAGGTGGGAAATATTCTCTCAAGTCTGCAAATCTCTGAGCTCCTCAACTAGTTGCGCAGAAGCCTAGAGAGCCCTACCAGGTCTGGAAACCGACTGAGAAAGAAGCTGACGTTCTGCAGGCCGCAACGCCGATTCCATGCCAAGGTATAGCATTGCATTCACCAGAATATCAACTCAAGGCTCATTGTAACTCAGGTCGGCGAGGTCTATTGAATCTCGGGCAAACCTGCTTCATGAACGCGGTGCTGCAATGCCTGGCACACAATCCTCTGTTACGGAATTACTTTCTCGGCGATAGGCACAATAACAAGCAGTGCAAGACTGAAAATTGCACTTGCTGCGAAATGGATCGCTTCTTCTTGGAGGTCTGGTGTCTTCTCTCGATTCCGAACATGTTCTCACCCGACACCACGTCTAGATCTACTCTGATGACTCCAACCCGTATGGGCCCGTGTCTTTCCTCGCAACGACATGGCGCGCATCGGCGGAACTTTCTGGCTATGCTCAACAAGACGCTCACGAGTTCTTTATTTCCGCGCTAAACCAGATACATTCAACGTCCCGTGGTTCTACGAATGTTTCCTGTAATTGTGTTGTGCACAACACATTCTCAGGACAACTTCAAAGCGATGTCAAATGTGAACGATGTGGCAATGTCACAAGCACCATTGACCCGATGCTTGACATTAGTCTCGAACTCAAGGATAAGGCCAATGCTGGGCCAGGGGGAAACACTCTTGCGGGGTGCTTACGTCGGTAATAATTCAATCATGTCTCCTTGATTCATAGGGCTTACGTACTGTTTTAGGTTTACCCTCCCGGAGAAACTAGGTTCGAAGGAATACAGTTGCGCAAAATGCGGTAAAGCCCATGTGGGTGTTTCTGATGTTTTACCTACCGTTTCAACCCACTCATCGGAACCTGTAGGAAGCCAGCAAACGATTGAGCATTCGGAAGCTACCCCCTGTTCTCAGTTTTCAATTCAAAGTAAGGGTGCCATTATCAAGGACATTATGATGTGCTGAATTGACTTCAGCGCTTCGAATACACCAGCGCTGATAAGAGCTCGGCTCGCAAGGTTGACGCACCAGTTCGAGTTCCTGCGACCATCAATATGGCGCCCTTCACAACTTTGGCGATGAACAGCTCTGAGAAAGAGAAGACTGGCGTACTTCATACTGCGTAAGCATTTTTTCCAGTCCATTTTTGCATACAACAGACCACGAGGCTCACATATCCTCGGCAGGCCGGGCCCTCATACGATCTATGAATACGACCTGTTTGCAGTGATCAATCATGAAGGTCAGATGGACAACGGTCATTACACCAATTATGCCCGTTTTCAGGATGAGGTACGTGCCCACCCATTGCCGGAAGCAGACGTGATCTCATGGACAACCAGTGGTATCGGTTTGATGATGATAAGTAAGTGCTTCTTGATATCCGAATCCCGTTGTTGCTAATTGTCGATCATTAGAGTCACTCCTTCCAATCTTGGCGCCTGTTTAGGTTCAGCCGCATACATGTGCTTCTATGTCAAGCGCCATCTGGATTACAAGCCGTTCATGAAGCCGACGTACGTGCTCACGCGTGAAAGTGAGGCAATTCGCGAGAAGGAAATGGAGAAGGAGAAAGAAGCCGCACGGTTGAGAGAAGTCGAAGACGCTCTTTTGGCAACTCTCTGAGCAGCGATAATCCGGTCGTCCACATGCTTGTATATTTCTCTGTCTTACGCTTGACATGTTCCAATGCAATGATCCTTCATTCTCTGCCATCTTCAAAATAGTGAACTTTATTATCTGCCATGCCTCCCACGTGGAGCACCGCAATGAGGATAGCACCGCGAGGGCTTCTCACCAGGCACTGGAAATAACATAGAATTGCCTGTCTCAGCCCTGTAGTAGATCAGGCCGCACTTCCCAGAAGTCGTCTCTGATGATGTCGCAATGCAAAAGGGCTATTTTTATCATCGGCTTGATCCTCTTCGCCTTTGCTTTTGTTTTCTCCTTGCCTGCCGGGGAAGGAATAGGTGCTTCTTCCTGCACCAGGGGCAAGGTCGCCGTATCAGAACACTCGGCTGGGGGTTCACTGGTCTATTCGGAGGTTCAATGAGGGAATGAGAAAACGGCGAGAGACGGGACAGATCGAGGTGGATTACGAACCTCCTCGCGAACCAAGACGCTCCCTTTTCGGAAACGTTCGTCAAGCTGGTTGTAGTTGATGTTGAACCGCGAAAACAGGATTTCGTGTTTGTCCTTAGAGAATGTTCCCTGGTGTGGTAGTCAGCAGACCAAGCAGGGAGATAGCGGCCGGAGTTACAACCTTCAGGGTAGCATGGGCCTCGGTTGTGGTTTGCCCTCCATTCTGTACGAGAGCCCAGAAGGTAGTATTGTAAAGGTTGTTGATATGAGCTATAGTACGCGTCAGATAATTCTCAATCAAGAGTCGTAGCATACTTACTGTCCGTCTGCCTCCACGCGAAGTAGTCTCGTATGTGGCGTTCGGTGGGATACAAGACTAAACGTCCATCAAACGACGGTGGGTACTGGAGCAGAGTGTCTGGGAAATATTTTGGCCAATAAAGAACATATGCCGAAGTGAACAATGAGGTCAATGTTGATACAATTTTAGCTTGTCTGCGGTTGTACAACTCCGTTGTTTTTCGGAGCAAGAAACTGAATAATGAACGCGTCAACATCCGCTCCTTCCTCCAAATCCCGACGCACCTGTATTCATCGGATTCACCGAACCCGAGGACGAGATCGGGATAGGTCTCCATCAAATGGGTTGCCGCAGCATCCATGAGCTCTAGTGCGCGTCGATCATTTGGTTTTGTAAAGTTGTGCTTGTCTGAAAACCTATCAGCGAAGGTCGGTTTATTTGTTGCCTTCAAATCATGTACCCTACCGATGGAAAGAATGGCCGTCGAGGCGAAAGACCATATATGTACCGGGGAGAAGCGGATCTGGAAGTTCAAACTTCTTAACATATGCGTATTTTGACCCCGCCATGTCTATTTTTCTGTCCTCGTCGCCGTTACAGCTTTTGTGAACGTTGGCAGGGCAGATGGGCAGTGGATGCTATCGGTAGAGATATGATATGCCTTTTTTGGAAGCTGTCACACGTGACTGGGGTAGACTGGCATCACAGCCACACCTCACGGTTGCCTCACCGCCTCCTGACTCTCCCTGGCTTGCATATCTACCACAACGATTGCCAGGACTATAACCTTTGTCAACGATTACAATGAGCTCTGCACCGGATCCTTACTACTTTCGCCGACGTACTGTGGGCCGAGCAGCTTCGCCACCGACTTGGGCTTGTTACGAGCAGATCCCATATGGTGAAGACGATTACAGCGATAGTGGGTCGGACTCTTGCTCGGAGGACGATGAAGAGTACCCCGAAGATGGTGATATAACCAATGTGAACGTCAGGGATGGAATGGTCACAAGAGAGGATGACTCCGATAGTGGAACAAGTGACGAGATGAACATGGATATGGCTGAGGAAGGAGATGGAACGACGGCCAAAGGCCCATCGGACTCATTGAAAGACCTCAAGGGAAAGCAAAGAGCTGTGGAAAGTGAACCTGAGAAGATGCCTAGCCCTCGTCGGAGGAAACCTCGATCACCTACCTACACCCTTCGGCCTATACTCACTATCCATAGAAGCCAAGGCTTTGTCTGGAACCAGGTAAGCACCGGTATCTGTTCAAGTCTCCGGGACTTCTACTCAATATACATATGTAGGATCTCTTTGTACCACCGTATATCAAGGACCGATGTTAGTCTCTGTTACTCTCCTCAATTTCTTCTGACCTTCTTATACCAACTCGGATAACTCTGTTAGATATCGCTTCCACGTCGCCTCCGAATGCGCCTGGGTTCACGTCTTCCTCGGCCTCGTCTACGAACTCTGGTTTCAATGACTATGAGATAGAAGTTGTCGAGATCCGGGTGAATGAAGGAGACCTAGATTACATCATGCCCTGAATTATAACCTCTCGTCTCTGTTGTCCTTGGAATATCTGGTACTTTCTTTTCGACTGCTCGCTCCATCGTGTATCCTTTACTTACCGTCTCTTACATCCTTTTAGATTAGTTGTTTTGCATTCCCTCTGTAGCATGTAGGTATAGTCGCAATCTTGTATCAATGAACATTCTATTTCCTTCCAAATCCTCGGCCCGGAATCATATCCCTTGTTTTCGGTGACGCCACCACGTTCATCCCCCTCACCCCTCCCGTGGGCTTCAACAGCACACCAATGGGCATAGATCAGTATCCCTCTGCGGACCTGCGGCGCCTGCCCTGTCAAGTGGGTCCAAGACATGAGCACGTTTCTTCAACCATCTGCTCGGTGGTGTAACCTGTTGATGTCTGGATTACTCCCTTTATCGCCGGTCGTACGAGTCATGTCGGCACTGCCAAGCTTCGTTCACGGGACGAGGCGTGGGAGGTCCAAAACCCTGGTGTCAATTTGCGTCTAATTATTGGGGTCTCTGTCAGGCTGTCAGCGACTCAGGAATGCGATCCGGACACCGGAGGAGTAATACCATAGGTGCGTGGATCCTCCCCCTTTTCTGGCCAATTAACGCTAAGCCCGGCACAATCAACATCATTTTCCGGGCTAGTGATAGCGAGCTGCCATCAAAAGCGTAATCATCGAGGATCCCGTTCGCTCTCCCTCTCGAAACGTCACGGCTGCTATTTATTGCACTCATAGTCGAGAAAATTGGAACGAACGAATGTCTGGGGAACATCAGGAGACATGCAAGTAAGTGAATCGCTGCATGTGGAAAAATCAGGTGAGGTCGGGAAGCTCCGAACGAACAAAGCAAGCCCCCACTCGCAACGATCACGCTGATTACCCGTGGAATCAGAGCTAACAAAGGAAGAAATTCTGGCCTTTCCCGTCGGCCCTGTGGGCTCTTGCTTTGTCTGCGAAATGAACGCATGAATTTCTGATAACACTCGCACAGATGTTGCCTCTGAATTTCTTTTTTTATCCAGACTTTAAGACCCAAACTGTACGGCGCAGTGCCTAGATCATGGCATCATGTCGGAAGCTGTGGTGCGCCTCTTTTTATGGGTTTCCAAAGGCGATAGACGTGGGCTAACCGATCATTTATAGTCGAAGGCGGGCCACTAGCACCTTTTTGGGAAAAGGCTCTTGTAACCGGGCGGGGCGGGGACGCGAGGCTTATCATTCAGAACTCCTGGTTTAGGAAACGCCGTAACAGCGTCGAGGATGTCAAATTGCCTCTATTCGCCTGGCCCAGCCCGAAGCAAAACAAAGCAGTCTGCCACAAACTCCACGCAGCTCGGCGCACCGCGAACGTCATTTCTTGGATTTCCAGAATCCAAGTAGCCTTCCCTTTACAGGGACGAAGTTGCTGGATTATTCAACGAAGTAGCGGCGGAAAAATTGTCCCCTGGATTCTAGGTAATTCGGCAAAGTAGCTCCGGCTGAGTACGAATTAACGAGGGTATGACAGGCGCACACACGCATCATCGCCTTTTTCACAACATATTCCCCATTAATTGTCAAGAGAAATCAACAAGACGTCGAGAGAAAGGAAGCTACAGGGCTCGAGGTTACCGCCTAACGGGGAACCATGATCCCAGCGTGTGGTTGGAGTATAATCCCCCTTGTACCAATCAAACAACACAGCAGTTACGATGCATTCGCAATGGCCCGGGCATGGTCCTCATGGATGTCTTACTAAATTGAAGTAGTAAATAAAATAAGGCTCACCGTATTATCGACGTTTGTGCATATACACCTGGGTATGTACGCATGTCCTCAGTGGGGGATTTTTTCCCCACCTTTGCTTCCTCATCTTCCGGTCTTTCCGTGGGTCTCACAAGGTCGTTACCCCCGTGAGTCGTTGTAAAAATCATTCCAACAAGGAAATTACTGATCCAATACCTAATTTGTTCCTTTGTGTCGCTTTTACCATATTGATTTATTTTTCCTGTTGTATCAACCGGGTGCCTTTTATTTATTCGCCGATTGGTTATGGGTCCATGTTTGTTTTGGTTAATTGGACCATGTTAGGCCGCTTACCGTGCCACCCACATTCACCTATAACATCCCCCTGCGACCACTTGTCGCCCACAATTTTTTCTGCCACTACTGGGCCACCGAGTACCCTCATCGAGGATCCGTCGGTTTAAATTCTCCGTTTAGTGACGGTCTTTGCTTTGCAAGGGCGCCCACGACAGCGTCCACAGCCGTTCATTGAGTCTAGCTCCGAGACGATCTCGTCCGCATCTTGCTCTGCGACTTCAGTCCAGAGACTCCCTTCTGCCTACAGAATATAATTGCCTGGCGTGTATATTTCCCCCTTTGACTCTTATTTTATCAAATTCCCCTTCGTCCCCGGCTTACCCCCGGCGTTCTTATTACCAAAACGCCTGCTCTTCAACGCCAAATACACAGGATTTGGAATTTTGCTTCTACTGCTGTATAAAAGTTCACCACACTCTCGACGTCACCCCCACTTGTTTATAAACTATTCGGCCAGATACCACGCGCTCTCATGGCTCGTACAAAAGATATCCCCATGTCTTCAACTACCAAGACTCGCGCCGCATCGTACCGTGGCGCCAACGGCCGCTTGTCCAACACGCCCAGCTCTAGTCACGGTGGCGGCACCTCCCCCGGCGGTCCAAGCTCATCTGGAAGCACGCATGGCTTTAGTCAAAGCGCGGTGGTCCTTCCACAAATATATATCCCTCCCGCTCCCACAAGTAACCCCACAGAGAGGCCTGTCACTCAATGGCTCCGGAAGCTCGCAGGCATCGCACCTCATCTCCCCCTGAATCTGTCGAGCATCACCGATCGAGGTCCAAACAGGCGCCCAGGTGCACATCTTCCGGAGCTCATCGCCATTGCAATCGAAAGCTCCCCCACACGGGCCCTACAGCTTGGGGAGATACATAGCTCCTTTATGGACCATTTTGAATATTACAGAGTCCGAGGGAGGCATGCTCCATGGGCTGTATGTATAATTTTATCGTTTTTGGGGCAACGAGTTATGCTGACCACTTATGGCTATAGGAATCAGTCCGCCACGCCCTCTCCTTTCACTCCCGCTTCGTCCGGGTGCCGAACCATGAACCTCTGCACCACGAGAGTACAAAAGGGGAATTGTGGACCGTCATCCCGAGGAAGGGAACAAAGCGGCCGCGAAAGCGAAAGTCTAGGAAGGTAGCAAAAGGTGATGCACCTGAAAGCGAAGTTGACTCACAGGACAAGGTTGAGGCCGAAAGCAAGGGAAAGGGCAAGAAGAAGACCACAGGCAAGAGGACGAGCAAGACCAAGGGCAAGGGCAAGGGCGAAAAGGGATTAGCATCCCCGACGGAGCTAGATCAAGCCATGGGGGACCTTGCCATCGGTGCCACTTCCCAAGCCAGCTCGGAGACACGACGGGATTACTCCCCCGGCTCCCTCTGCCCACCCCCGAACCCGACATACATCATGTCGCATTACGTGCCTCTCGGCTATAATTCGTCCACCTACCCAAATCCTCCTCTCCTTCATTACCATCAAGTGCGAGGGACCGAGGAATATCGTTTTCCACCCCAATTCCTGGCTTATCCCTGCGACAATCGTCATCATGGGTTCCCCGGCCCTCTCCACGTCCCCTCAGCTGCTCAGCGACCTACTCCCTGCTATTCCGACAGCGGGTACTCAGACATGTCCGGTCAGAGTTCGGGTTCGGGTCACGGTGGCTACCACCGCTATCACGCTCGCAGCTGGGAGCCTGACATGGGCTCTATTGATCCCCGAGAGCTGACGGCGCCAACTCAGAGGTGCAAAGGAAAAGGTCGTGCTTTTTGATCGTTTGCGTCATCGTCGTCGTCCCCTCGTGTTGCATCGTCGGCATCGATCAACAATATACCCCGCCGTGCCTTGTTTTCTCACTCTCGCCTCCTGGACTTTCTTAATTACATATGATCTCCAACAAGATTCTGGCCAACTACTATTCTGATTCTGATTGCTTAGACGTACATATTCATCATCACCTTTGATAATACCCATTGGTCTTTCATCGTAGCACCAGTCGGGTGAATACTTTTTGTTAGTAAAATACTTCTGTCGCCCAGTGTACTTCCAAAATGAGATATAGCTGTTCGACAGATCATTGCTTCATGAAACCAGACATTCTACAAGATCAACGCGAAGAGATAACTAGGTATAATAATTACGGCCAGGTAATGAGGGACACAAGGACTCAACCTCAGTCGAGAAATAGGGTATCTATGCCACAGACATAGCTTCAAAAATATAAACACGAATGGCGAGTAACCTAGCTACGAGGGCAAACACAATATGAGAGATAATCGAGACAAGAGATGATAGCCAGCAAGCTGGACCAGATATAACGAGAAGAGACATATGAAGAGGAGAAATCGCATCGATCTTGACCAGAGACCGGTTGGCGGAATGTTGAGAGACTCTAATAGCCTGTAATGTGCCTCTTGACGCGATCGTGGTGAATGCGGTAGAGGGAAGACCTCTTCGTGGGTTGTTTGAGGGCGTCAGCTTGCTTCTTAGCCTCGGCGTCCTTCGCAGCCTTCAGCTCCCTTAGCCACTTGTGTCTATACTTGCGAATGCCACATTGCGGGCCAGCAGCGTCGTGTGTCAGAGAAGAGCTGCCGACGTTGGGAGCAGGAGACGAAGGGCCTGGGTTTGTCACTGAATTGTGGTTGTTCTGCTGAGGCTTCGGCGGTGCTGGAGACGGCGAAGGAGAGTGGTTATGGTGGGTGGATGAAGGAGCTGGTTGCACTTCATCATCTTCGTCGTCGCATTCTTCATCCTCTTCGTTGTTATCTGCAGGCGCTGGCTCTTCGTCATCGTCGCAATCTTCGTCGTCTTCTGAATCGTCATTATTGTTGGTGGGATTGTTCGAGCCGGAGTCAGAAGAGGGATGAGAGGCGGACGTAGTGTGAGGGGCGCTTGTCTGAGTAGAAGTGGCGACATAGGAAGTAATGACCACGGTGGTGGTGGGATGAACATTACTCGTCCCATGAACTGAGGTGGCATGTGTCGTCACAGATGCAGACGAAGGTGTAGCCGAAACGCTCGAAGACTCTTTGATCGAAGTGCTAGGTGCCGCGGTGGTTGAAGTTGCTAAAGAAGTGGAGGTATGACTCTGGCCAGGAGCGGACGTAGCCTCCACAGTGGATGTCGCTTTGGAGGTGGAGATGGCAGAAGCACTGGAGGCTGGCTTGGAGCTTGAAGGAGCTGCTGTGCTGGTTGAGCCGTGTGATGGGGGAACGACAACCGAGCCTGATTTCGGAGGAGCATTGCCCATGTAAGCGTAGACGGGGCTGATGAGGCCAGGAGTGTCTGGGTCGGTGTACATGGTCGCAGGCTTGCCGTAAGGTTGCACTGGGTTGTTGCCTGGAAGCTTGGGAAGGGTTCCGGTCGCTGCAAGGAAAGTCAGAAAATGAAAGCTGAGAGTTAGCGGTTGTACGAACTCTGTTCATCGATAGACCTTGTAATTCGGCAGTTGGAGTTTTGCTTGTAGGTAAAAACACCCTTGCTGGCGCAACATTCCAACTAGACGAGAGAGTGACTGAGTATGTCTGTTGATAACAAGTGGCCAATGCATCAACTTACCGAACCATTTGGATCACAATGACATTCATCAACAGCACGCTGAAGGACACCCTTGTCCCATCCATTAATGAAATCGGCATGATATCCGTAACCAGTGGGATCTCCATAAGCAAACCTGAAAGCCAAGTCAGCCAGACGGAACGTTAGGAAGGTAGGAGATAAAGAGACGCACACAAAAGGCTGAGAGGAATTCATTGCCTCTGATCGGTATTTCTCGACATCGCCGGTATTCCAGTAAACCTACCAAAATGCCAGTCAAAGTTTGATTCCGACGAATACAGGAGTGCAAACCTCAATGAATATCCTCGGTAAAGTAACAGGATATTTGGGATCACTGCATGATCCAGAGTCAGGACCTCCCGATAAGAAAGCAACGTGCGACTTGTGATCGGGGGAATCGAGGTTCTACGTCAACGGGGGAAGAGCGGTATGAGTTCGATGAAACGATGAAACGAGAGAAGACCGGAGATAAGGTGAAAAGTGCGAGATAAGGTGTGCCGTAGATGACAGAAGTTCGCAAAATAGACAGCCCAATCACTACCAAGTATCAATGTCCGGTTCAATCAAAAAAGCACCGACCTTGCCATCCCAGCAGCTCGGGAAATTCACTTGAGCGCGAACACCAGACGGGCATTTCTTTGAAGGCAGCTCATTATGACGAGTGGTGACACCGTTGAAGTCCAAGCAGAGGAAGGTAATGGCCTGTTGGTCGTAGCTGTTCGTGTCGTAGGTGCGGAGGGTCGGGTTACCACTGAGCATGCGGAACTATAGCGGTTTATCAGTACAACATCTACGATACTGATATGGGTTGGAACAGTTACGTACATCGTCCGGGAAGGCAGTTGTCGTTCCTGGTTTATCACCGAACAGATAGTCTAACAGGAGACATTAATGAAACTGCTATCAGAAGGTACTCGAGAAAGCTTACAACTGCGAATGAAGGTCAGCTGTAGTTGAAGTAGAGTCTGGAAACAGAGACCTACATCACAGGTCCGCCGTTCAGGCTGGTGAAGCTTCCGTTCTTCCACCTTTAGGTTTGGTTTGATAAGGATATGCCTGGCAGCTATGAGGAGTTAATACGTACTGGAAGTACAGATGCTATATAGCACGGCGTTTAGTAATTTTCCTCATGTAGGATAAAGGCCCAGAATGCTTACAGGGAACCAATAGGCAGATTTGTCTTCGGCGATAGGCATGGAGGTGCACTCGCTTTGCCTGAGGTATGAGGTGTTGGTGGTCAATCGGAAGTTGCTTCCACCCATCACTAAAATGCAGGGTTATATGTCAGTCATAGGTTCAGAAAACGGGTACTTCCTTAGTTACTCCACTGACCTGAGTGAACATGTCCAGAGACCTTGCCAGGACTGACCAAAGGGTCCATACGCTCAGTAGTTATAGTGTTCTCTGTTCCGCAGTTTATTCATCCGTTCCACAGAGATTTCTAGGCGTGTTTGCCTTACCAGCAGCCATAAGCCAGTAACCATTGACAGTAGCTATCAGAGCCGTTGCAAGCCATGCTTGTAAGAACCGCATAACTCGGGTTAGATATTGGCAAGATAATGAAGGAGTGTCTGCTTAGAAAGAACGGTGCTCTTGCTCGTTATAAAGGAGAGAAAGGGGGCTATACGGGCCCAGGAGGAGGAGAAGGAGAGGAGAAGGAGGGAGAAGGAGGTGAAAGAAGGAAGTGAAGCGTGAAGGTGGCGTAGCACTCAAATGCGATCATGGTTCGGAGCAGCAATCCGAGTTTACGTTTGTTTGCTCTTCGATAAAACTTTGAATTTTCCCAACGTCGCCACCTACAATAGGTCCATCATCTCAGGAGTTGTTGAACGAGATGTGGGTCAGTTCTCTGGAAAACCCCTTTCTGAAGTCTGGACGCGTGTTTACAAAGAATCACCGTGGAAACCAAGTTTTCTAGGCTCGATATCGTCATCGATTGGCTCGGATATCGACCAGTGTGTACTCGAGGTTGACTCGAGGCACTGATAATCGCTCGTTGTCAATCCTACAGCCGATTATCCACGCTGTTCCCTCTATGTTTCTACCCAAGCCAAGCTTATTTGTAAGCCTGGACGCAGTAACTGTGTTGTAATTTCGTTGTTATACATGGCCCAACATCTCGTTAACGTTCCTCGTCAATGATTGTAAACGGCGACCAACGGTCTTCCAGCATCCGCCGAGGAGGAGGAGGATCTAATCACCGGCTTTCGAGAATCTAGAACTCTGAGTCGCTCCATAACGGGTGCCGCCTGTTCAAAGCCGGATCTTGACAGCTTTGCGGCCCACTGAACTTCAGGAGGCAAATACTTCCTCCTGGTATATCGCCTGGCAATCCTCAAGCGGATTGCCTGAATAACCGTATACAGATGAAGGCCGAGATGAACTTCACTGCTCCGTGAATGGTTGATCATCGGGCCTGGCCACTCTCTCGAACAATTGCAGGCTACAGAGTGTGGATAGTTCCTCGGGCTTAAAGTCCGTTTCCTATTACAACCCAAGATTTTGCATTAGCATCCAGTCAGGAGTGCGAGCTACAGGTGCTGTTCTCTCAATCGGATTCTCTTTGTTCGAAAACCGCGGGGATGGTCCATAAGAGACTTACAGTTCCTATCTGAGAGGAAGTTGCGTCAGGGTATTTAGATCTATCGAGCATCACGACTCCAGAGCATAAATGGAGGAGGAGGGGTGCTACCTCAAGGTTTCAGGTCAATCCTTCTAAAGGGCATCAGATGAACAGATAACAGATGAATAAGACTATTCAACAGATAATGGAGCATTTCGTCTGCTATCTTCTCGGTACCGGGACGGCAATGAGATACAAGCTTTGGGAAGCTCATGGAGCAGAAGCATTCGGAAGTTCTGCAATTTGAACACCCGAGCTACAAGTAGAGTGGCAGAGGAGCGGAAGGTTGGAGACGAGAATAAAGAAGGCCCTCAGAAATCCAGTTCGAATGCCCCTAAGATTTGAGCCTCGATGTCTTTACGTTTTTCTTATTTCTTGAGTATGGTTCCAGATCAAAGTCGAGGTCAAAGTTCGGCCCGACGGTGATGAGCATCGAAGCCTTTGGCAATCATTCACAAACAAATGACCACCGCCAAAGGCGAACCACCATGCCTCCTTGACATCCCAAACGCTCCGTGACGAACAGAAGATGCATGGAACGACAATAAGACGATGCATTTCACAATCTTTGAAGCCAAGCTATTGGTATCAACCTGCTAGAGGCGTTCTGGCTGCGTACCAACCAGTAAATCCATGCCGTTCCAGCCCACTCGCCTGGGGTACGAGCAACCCAAGTAACCCAAGATGGTTCTCCTCGACGTTAGCTCTCTCTGCGGGCAAGAATTCATCATCAACTGCCGCAAAGCTGCCTTATCTTGAGAGGCCGGAAGATATTGAGGAAGCAAACGAGTTTATAAAGCGCTGGCAGGCAGAAGACGAAATCCCAAAGAATTTGGTTGAGATTTCATATTCCAGGAGTACAGGTCCCGGGGGCCAAGTAAGTACACTTAAGGCTTACATTTCGAGGTGCTATTCTAAGTGAACTCGTGTATAGAATGTGAACAAGGTTGAAACAAAAGCTAGCATGAGGCTTTCTCTTGATTCGAAGTGGATACCTCAGTGGTTACTCCCCTTTATCAAATCGGATGTGCGTTCACCCGACGATCTTGCACCTCCTGATGATTAACTCCTCGACCATATAGCCCCACTTCGTTGCCTCCTCCAATTCTCTTCTAATAACCTCTCAGCTCACAAGGTCCCAAGCCGAGAACGTTGACGACTGTTTCCGTAAAGTACGTCTCCTCATTAACCTTGCTCATCCCGCTCGTGGCTGAGTAGAATACAGCTCCACACCATCATCCTCAACTCCGCCCTCAAAGCAATAAAGAAGGAACCATCTGAAGCTCAGAAGAAGCGCGTTGAAGGACTTGAGAGGGCGGAGAAAGCGCGCAGGAGGCAGGAGAAGTCATATCGAAGCGATGTTAAGAAGAATAGAGGATCGAGGGGAGTCTCGTTGGATTAACACATCATCTTTCCCATCCGCAACGCAATGTCAAGGTTTTATGATCAACATGTATAGTAAAGCTGCAATTCTAGAAGTCGGTTACCAGACCCGCACTCCGATCAACCATTCCCATTTCCCATCTTCCAAACAACATGGCAACAAACCTTTCTACAAAACTGCTCCACTCCCTGGCCCTGCCGAATACAATGGCTTAAGTCTGTCCACAAATCTCTGGCCCCGTGGATGCTCAGCCGTATTTGCAGAAAGAGTTTACCAGCTCCTCTGGAGCGGAAGCTTGTTGTTTCCGAAGGCGAACCACAGTTCGCCATTTCTCGCATGCTTGGAGATTGCTGGACAATGCAGCAACTCGCCAGAAAGCAGCCCTGCCGGACCTCAAAATCTCAGGACCTCGACACTGGATATTTCTCGCGTCCGACAAAGCGATCTTCGATATTTGAGTGGTTACACCCCGCCCTCGACATGCACTCCTCCTGTGGAACTTCTTCTATCTCATACAACACCAAACAGGGTTTCCCCCCTAACACTATAGGGTTATTTTATTTCCACCACAATCCACAGATCCCTCCTGTATCGGGAGAAATACGCATTCGGTTCGCTACTGATTTGTCGAGGAAAGCCCTGGAGAGTGGCAAAGGCCTTACCAACCCTGATGGGTTGACTCCTTGGGCTTTATCGCTCCTAAGAGTGGTTCATTCTTCCGTAATTCAACCATTGGTGACACACCTTCTGAAAGATGGCCTGTTGTCTCCTGAGGATATCCAGCTAACCAATTAACCGTTTCTCCTCGATTATTCCGAAAGTTTATATGGAACATTTCACTTGTGAGCACAAAACCACCCTCCACTAGATCATATAATGACAACTTCTAATTACTCTTGTCCGCGTCTGTACAAATGCCAGTGCTTAATGGAAGTTAAAAGAAAATATGCCGAGAAATGGCATAATCAGCCCCTTTGTATCGAAGATAGAGCTCCTTCAGAGACATTGTCTCAACGGAGGGAGGTTCAGAATGATAGGTAATGAACCCTGAACCTTTCCCCTCTCTGATAGCTAGCTCAGGACCAAACGGCTATGGTTGATTGTGACAGGACAACGTAAACGTGGTCTCGCAAATAACCGACAATTCTCTCTATGTCACCTCCGACTGAACCGCAACAAAGAAATGTTTAAAGACAAAGGGGATTGGGGATTGCAGTACTGAATACGCAAAGTTTCAAGAAATGATGTATCGTATCCTTAAAGGTAGTTCGAAAGAATTCAAAAAAAAATGTGTCGAGAAATGGCATACTCGGCCCCATTGTATCGAGAATATGTATCCTGTAACGACATCACTTGAACGGGAATGGAGGGGGAACCGGTATGATAAACGACAAAACGCGAGCCTCGAGTTTGCATCCGAGCCGCGCCACCTCCAGGTTGCCTTGAATCGAGCATTTGTAGGACGTTTTCCTCATCTGCCTCTACGTCACCTCGACTCACAGTATTGGCTGCCGTTTCCGTGATCCAAAGATGTTGAAGGCTAGGTCCCAGAAGAGGGTCCAAGGCTGGTAAGCGTTGTAGCTTGCCTACAAGATGTTTGCTGAGGAAGAGCGAGTCGGATACTCGGAGCGTCTGAATGGTGGGTGCGGCTTTCAGAACGGATATGACTTGTTGTTCTTTAGCATTTTCACCCTTATATGGGCCCAGAGCCCACTTGCATCTCACCATACAGAAATGCTGCAGGGGGAAGGCAGAGCGAGTTGCCAAGTCTATGAATGATTGTTCCCAGGCAACAGCCCGGTCTATGCGTAGCTCCTGCAGCGCAGGTAATGTAAGGCGTTCTAGAAGCCACTTTGTGCCCAGGGATACGTCAATATGTAGTACTTCAAGGGCAGGAAGGGTGATTCGATCGTCTTCGGGAGTTACCCCATGAGCTAAATGTTCCTCGAGCTCTACTACTCCGCCCGTATATTCGTTGCCAGAGGGAGGGTATGCACGAGTGGACTGGGCGAGGATCACGGATTGGAGGTGGGTGTACGATGAGAGAAAATCGAGTAGTTGTCGAAGATTGAATGATGGGTTCATATGCTCCAAGGTGAGATGTGTGATTCGGTCCATGGGTATCGGAATATCAGAAGGAGGCAGAGACATCTCTTTAATCCTAAGTTTCCATAGACGCGGAGTCTTTGTCGTCGCCTTCAAGAGTGCGCACTTGACAGTCGGCCAATCCCCAGTTGTGAGGTCTAAGTCCAGCTCTTCAAGGTTGTCGAAACGGTCGCCTGGAATGATGGGGATGCGCTTTTCAGGATCAAGTGGCCACTGGTACTTCCACCGTTTCAGGGATACCGAGAGCTTCTGGATACGTGGTCTGTGAGGCTCTAGCCAATCGAGTCTGATTGTAGGCCGTTCTGTATGTCGCTCTCTGTCCCATTCGTGGAATATTACGCACAGCGGAAGGGTGGGTCCAGCGCGTTTAAGAAACAGCTGAGCAGCATCGAAGCTCCCTTCAGCTGAAGTTATGCGTATGTATGTCCAGAGGTTCGGTGTATTCAAGATAACCTGTCTCCATGTCGAACAAACAAGGGACATGGAGGGCGGAAAGCCTTCGTCAAAGTTTTGAAGACATTTGAGAACCTCTCCAAGGATCTCTAGAGGCAGATTCCGTATGGGAAACGGGAGGTCAAAGCCAGTCGGGTCGGCTGGAAACAGACGAGCTAGATCAGCAATCGTTCGGTACATTTCTGAAGATGTCGTACCATCTGGCTTCGACCGTGAGTTTTCGGTGTTCTCCATCTCTGGTGTTACGTCGCTTTAGAGGTTTTATTGGTCGTTGTCCAGCAGTAACCTAAGTCCTCGTGTAGTGGCATGGTGTCCCTACAGAAGATGCTTGAAGGCCGGCATCTCAAGCTGAACCCGGTTTTGATGGCATTGTGTAAGCACAAAGTCTCCGAAAGATTGGATCCGACGCCAATCCGAAGCTCCCAAGGTTGTGGTCATGAGACGATCCCCTCTTGAGAATGAATCGCACCACCAGCCGCACTTGCTCCTACTCTCGAACCTGGACTCTTCCTTCGGCTTGCTCTGTGACTGGACTCGGAGCTCTTTGAAAAAGGTAGAAAATCCCACAGGTTCACTGGTGTCGTCGGGTGGTTGTTGCAGCTGAATGACAACGTTGGAACAAGATGGAAAAAGCAGCGCAGGATATTCTCATGAAACTCGGTGCTCTTCAAGCTGAGAAGAAGCAAGCAAAGCCTTCACGAACGACGCATCCGGACTTTGAGCTTGATGTCAAAGTTGGCTCTTACAGGCTCCTCGCTGAGCTTGTTGGAACGTCGTATCGCCTGGGAGGTGCATTGGCTGAAGAAGTTTGGAAAGCTATTAGAGATGCCGGAGAAGGGATGGCTTTAGATGGCGATACGGTGCTTGAACATGAGGAGGATATTGTGGAGACCCTCTTGGACTCAGACTGCTCAGCATTGAACGAACTGGCGGCTGCGACCTTCACTCATGTTGGACTGGCTTGTATGTGGTATCACTTTCGTTTCCGCCTCCACCTATCCTAATTCCCAACTTGCAGTTGGTATACCGGAGGTTCCTCATCCATTTCCCGTTGCTCTCGACGAAGATGAAGAAGCAAAGAAAGCAGCTGAATTGCTCCGAGTCGGTGTTGCCATTCGTTCAGTGTCCTCACACTTACTCAAATGTGACTTCTGTTAGGTCCTAAAGAGAGATGGGACGTGCTGCCCTCTCACAGACATCACGTTCTACGGGACCACTCTTGAAGAGCCCGGAAGAAATGAACCAGTGCTTACGCACATTATACCCACGTCCATCTTTGAGAAGGTCCGTAATTTTTTGAATCGAATTGAACAATACACTGAACTGACTGTATACACTCAGCCTGAGACGCTGGCATATATCAAAATATTATCCAGTTCCGATACCCAAGCACTCATCCAGGACCTTGCCTCCACAAGAGATGATACCACCATCATGAATTCCCTCGCCCTTCAAGCGGACGCCTCCCAGACTTTCAAAGAGGGCCTCTTGGGTATCCAGTATCTCGACGCTTTACCACACCTCACAATTACCCCAGATTATGATTCCTACAACGACCCGTACGTCCTCCGAACAATCACGCCAGACCTAGGCAACCAATCAATACCCTCAATCCACAACGACGGTAGCACCATCCATTTCGGCCGCGGCCTCTCCGACCCCTGTTCGTCACCTATAGAGGAACGACACGGCCGCCTAGACTACCCCCACCCACTCCTCTGCAACCTACGTTACGAGATCGCGTGCGCCCTGCAGGAGAGCGGTGCCCGAGCCCTCATCGCACGGCTGATGGCAGAAGCTAATCAGCCGCTGGAGTCGCCCACGGAGGAGATTGCTATTCCACATCCTAAGCAAATTCGCGTAAGACGGCGGACATTGTCGTTTCTCGGAGCGGAGAGTACGAGCGAGAGGGTTCGGAGGATCTTATGTGCCAAGGGACGAGGTGGTTTGGGGTTTGATGTTGGTCCGGAACGAGAGGCTGAGGGGGAGAAAGATGATCGGACACACTTTTGTGAAGTTTTGAGTGCGAAGTTGATGATTTGTGGTCGGGCTGCGGTCATGATTTGAGTTGGGCCTTTGGTAATCTTTCCATTGTACTTGTGCGGTTCCTTTGCTGTAGTATGTGTTATTCATAGCCACGATGATCAGGAAGAGTGTTCCGCTGACGTTTCCGTTATTCGTCAGGTATTTTGGTAAACTATGAAGTAGGTGCCCCGGTCCATTGCCGCTGGAGGCAATCGCAAATCGAGGATGACAGCACTCAAGTGTGTCAGCTCCATGGCGTCGTATCTGAAGCCGCAGCATTGAAGCCAACTGATAGGATGCAGGAAAAGCTACGTCCTCCAGAAAGTCCGCCGAGCGAGGAGCGATTCGCAGAGGAAAGGTATAGCTACGACTTGGCTGCGACATTGAAACCGAGCAACGTCCAAGCGAGGCAAGCGAATGCCCAAACGGAGACTAGTCTCAGCAAAAACGCGTGATATCGAGTGTGACGCGTCGCGTCTTTGAGGAATTTGCAAGAATTTGCCCGCTAATCCCGATTCCGTCAGCCAACGGCAATTTCGGTTCCATCGAAGAGCATCCTGCATGTCTAAGCCGACAAGCACCTTTCTTTCCTTCCTAACACTCCCGACATGCCTCTCGTCACCATGATACCTGACTATATGCGCCCCAGCCTTCCGCCTTGGCTAACGACCTTCACGCCTGGACAAACGCCTTTCTCGACGGACGTCTCGGTAGCGGGAACGCTCATTGCGTATCTCGCGGTCGTCTTTGGGCTCAGGACGTTCTTGAGGAACCAGCAGCCGTACAAGTTGAACACCCTGTTTCGGATACACAATGTCGTTCTGAGCGCTGGCAGTCTTTGGTTGTTGGCCCTCATGGTTGAGGAGATTGCGCCGATTTTGTGGAGACATGGACTGTGGTACGCATTGTGTGCGGAAGAGGCATACACTCCGGTGAGTTTTACAGAGTATGCTAAGGGCCTAGTAAGCTGACTCCAGCTACGTAGAAGATGGAAGCCTACTACATTCTCAATTATTTCTTCAAGTACCTGGAACTACTCGATACGATTTTCCTGGCTGCCAAGAAGAAGCCACTCAGTACGGATTCGTCGTCGACTAGAACCACATATATTGGGTCTGACCATTTCTTTCCAGCGTTCTTGCATGTATTCCACCATTCAGCTACGGCTGTTCTGTGTTATATCCAACTTAAGGGACGAACAAGCATTGTAAGCGCGTCCAACTCCTCCGGACTTCATATGCTGACTTTTACAGTCGTGGGCTATTATATCACTAAACCTGCTTGTCCATGTCGCAATGTGTAGGTTTTCTTCCAATGCCCAGGTGTTCTAGAACTGATCATGTACGCATATAGATTACTACTATTACGCCTCCGCAGGCGGCGCTAAGATATGGTGGAAGAAGTATCTTACATCAATGCAAATCACCCAATTCCTGATCGACTTAACCCTCGTATACGCTGGCAGTACGTGTTGATCAGCCCTCAGTTGACCTTGGCTCACGGATTGCCCTCTTAGCTTACGCCGGAGTTTCCTACCGCTACTTCCCTGGTCTTCCTACTCCTGGGGATTGTGCAGGATCCCTTGGAGCTGCGTTGAGCGGATGCGCGGTGTTGACAAGCTATCTTTTGCTGTTCATCAAGTTTTACTTCGACACGTACAAGTCGCTGAAATCATCTCGGAGGGGAGTAACGTACGCAGAAAAGGTTGCTAATGGGGATCCGCATGGTCATCAGGGCGTTAATGGTACGACTAAGCAATGACGGACGTCGGTATAGGGAAGGAGGAAAGAAATGGGCTGTTGCTGGAATGTTGCAGGAGTTGTTTTCTGTATAATCCGGATGCATGTCATGACTCATATCACGAATTACGATTAGATGACTTTATGACTTTATGAAAAGGACGATGCCTTTATTTCATGCACCCTCCAGACCATCCAGTTGTTCAGGCGTCAACACAGTCGGTGACAGGAACGGAGATGCCAAGGGCAATCTTATCAGATATCAGAAGATTTCCATCAACACTGCCACTCCGGGCCTCTCATGATGGAGCCACTTTCCTTTTGCTGCCGACCTCAAGTCGCAATCATGGACAGGCTCGACATGTTCAACTTGTTCTTATCACAGCATCCAAACGCCCCCTGCAGCGAGGCACCTTTCTCGCAAAACCTTTCAATTCTTGGTCACGGAATTTTGAATCGTTAAGGCGCTCACAGGAGAGAAAACAATGAACATCACTCAATGGCTGCCACTAGCTGTTCTGGCCGGTCTCTGTGCTAGTGTACATGCTCGACAAGCCCCATTTACCTTGAACGAGCTTTTAAGCGATGAGCCCACTCCTATACAACAGCCCCCACATTTGCAGTCGGACGTTGATTCCTCATGGAACCTGCTGGCTGCTGAACGCCCGTCAGCAAACACGAGTCACAATCTTGTTTTCGACTCCGTAGCATCATTGCTCCAACGATGGCCAAATACGAGATATAGAAACGGTAAGCTACCCAATGTATCTTTCAGCATACCTCAACTGACTGACGAGTCGACTAGGCCACAATGTAGTTCCTGGCACCATCCCAGCAGGAACGTTGCTCTATCACGGCAGTCATTTCCCCAGTCCTCCCCAAGGTCCCGAATGGGTTGCTTTAGACCCGGAACATTCGTACCTCTTTACTGGGTTTTGTTTCCCCGCGGATCTGGCCGGTCCCTCTGACTTGTCTATTCGCCGACGAGCTGTCAACAACAACTCGACCAGGCCAAACTCGGAATCGTGTTGGCATCTCACGTTCACGACTACACGGCCCCTTAGGGTGTTGTATTTCGACGGTAGCAGCGCGGCGAAGCTCCCTCTTCTGCTCAGGAATCGCAAGCCGAAAGAAAATGAAACTCGTTCAGGAGTGGCAGGGGAAGCAAGGTTCCCTGTGATGCAGAAGGCTGGGGGTACGCTCGACAGCCAGGATTTTTTGCTTTGGGGCAGGGTGCGAGAAGATATGATTACTCGCGATGATCAACGGATCCAGGAAATGTGCGGAAAGTGGGGAAGGGGTGGTTCGGAGGTTGAGGACGGAGGTGGGTTCGATGGGTTCGTGAGGATGCAGATGTCGTTGTAAGTGTTTTCCTTTCAGATCCTGCCAGCGTTGTCAATATTGATGGTGTCTTCATTAGTGAAGTGATGCTTTGCGACTTCAACGCTGGTACTAGGCTAGTCACCTCGTTACCTCTTCCATCCTTCGACTTCCCAGTCGATACCGAAGACCCACCACCAAGCCCTGTCATGACTTCTCTCATCCAGGCTGGCTCGTGGCACAATTCTTTCCCCGGAGAGACAAGGATTAACCTCGACCTGTCTCGTCTCCTCAGCTTCTACGATACGAAGCTCATTCCGAGCTTAGTGCATCAACGTGTAAATCAGACACGCTGGGAACATAGAATTCGTGGTATTTCTGAAGAAGATGTTGGAAGAGCGAGAAAGGCTCTGCGGAATATATCCACTCCCAGGTTGACTACCAGTAATGTCGACTGGAAAGGTCTATTCCATACCGTAATGGATCGGTATGCGGAGAGGTTAGAGACGATCAGGGATTTATTCGATGTGGACTCTCATGAACCTACCCCTATGTCAAGAAACGACCTCAAATTGGTAGCTCAGAAAGTCCAGACCATTCTGCGCTTCATTCTTACACCTTACATCACGACATCCGTTACTCCTCCCTCCTCTAAAGGCCAGACAGGCAACTCAACCTGGGCTTCTCCCGTATTCAGGCTCTGCTCGACCGCGTTCACTAAATACCTATTCTCTCCCGACGTCGAGTTGACCAGCTCGGAGGTCCTCATGCGCGAATCGATCTTTCATACAAACAAGGAGATTTGTAGGGTGACTACGAAGATGTGGACACAAGGCGTTGAGATAGGACTCGATTCTGCGCTTTCCTCAAGCCAACAAGCGAAATCAGCGGTGTCCTTCCCAGAGATTGAGAAGTTGCTTGGAGATTGGAAGGATGAGGTAGAGTCTTTGATGCGTTGGTTGGACTGGAGTGTATGGGTGAAATGTCGCCCTGCGTGTGGCTCAGAGGTGGATCGTTCTGCGCATGGCTTTTCTGATCAGGATGCTGACACGCTACTTTGTTTGTCGCAGGAAATGTGCTATCTTCCTACGTGGCCTCTCCTGGATCCGATTCCTGCGCACACCCCCGCCACGAAAATAGTACAGGATAGCGATGATAGGGCTAAAAATGGCCAACACGAAGGAGACCCAGAGGTGGACTGGCTGGATCCTCAGCCGAGATGTGTCAGGAAGGTTATGCCGTATGAGCTGTGAGTTAGATGGATAGATATGCAAATATAGCTTTCGGCCAGAGTCATCCGTGGACTATTCAATCGCTTGGTTAAAGGAACCTCAAGCATCAGCGCTGCGCCGACTCGCGCGTGGATGAGCATCGGCATAGCCGCATAGTGCCATCCTTCCGATTTATTATTCGATTTCTATGGTCAACCCTGTGCTATCATCTGGCCGTGTTTAAACCTGATTGCCCCCAGACTTGGATTACACGATCAATCGGAATAAAACCTCTTACTGGGTACGTAGTCACCAATGGTGTTCTCGTCGTGGTGCATTGGATTGATTGCTGGCGAATGGCTTTCAAACTCTTTCACGACTTGAGATTTTCGGGAGAACCTTGTATCTTGCCCAAGACTCTCCCTCTCCCGCCAGTTATCACTGCCGTTTTCGCATGTCGCTCCCGCAATGCAATTAAAGATACGTACCCCTGTTCCATTTATCGGACATGATCTGTCTGCATGCTGATCGCAGAGGTATTTTTGAGAATTGTATTGGTATGTAGGATGGCTGCACCTGAGCGCTGAGCCTGAAGAATCGGCACCATGGCCAGAAGGCTAGACCGATGTCCAGAACTGGAACTATGGCTGACTTTCAGGTATAAATGCCCACCTCCTGGTTCTCGAAACAGCTGCACCTCTGGAAGAAAGCCACTCAGCCCACTTACGCATCTCACTCTCCAATTACGCCGGTCGTCAGTTTCTATCTACTTAGTACGTCCAAGGTTTATGCAAACCATAGCGGACGACTGATTAGACTTCTTGCCTTTGCAGAAACACAGTTATAATAGTGTCCATCCGTGCTGCCGTTTTGCTCGCCGTCAGTGCCGCCATGTCTGCGTGTGCATACTCCTACGACGACGCGATCGAGACTCTCGTCGCTCGCGCAATCGCCAACGACCATGGAGTCTCAGCGCTCGCGAATACGCTCCCTCTACCAACCGCTACATCGCTCGTACCTACGCCGACGACGGCATGGGCATTCTCGCCAGGGATCTCACGGCACTCGGCATCCGTTCTGAGGACATCTCTCACGTCCTCGTCGTCCGTGCCGGCAGGTCCCCCTCGCCTCGAGCTCGTGGTAGTAGGCCTCCTTCGCCAAAGGGCATGTCGAAGGCAGAATGCGAGAAGCAGATCAAGGAACGCAAGGAGTGGCTCAAAGATGTCAAGGCTAAGATCATGGCCAAGTTGGCCGAGATTCGGATAGCCTCGTTCCGTCGAGTCCTCGAATTATGCCAGGCGACCATTCGACTGAGCCTATCCAACGAAACCCACCAAGAACAGCCGCCGGCGATTGTAAAACCGACCAGTAAGCAAGTTTGACTTCTCTCCACCATACGCTGTCATACGGCATTTGTTGTGCCCCCACATCTCCAGAGGGTTGTTGACGGTAAGGGAGCATTGGTTCGGCATCGTATTCGGATCATGATGCCCATCACGCCTCTAGACGCCAAAAGAGTTGGAATCAGGCAACGTTCTCAAGATCGCTCTACCACGGCTGCAGTCTTCCTTTTCTATTCAATGTTATCCATCTTGCTACGGGCCTGCTTATGCAGCACGAGTACACGTCAGGTACTTAAGCACCGACGAGTTCATTATTTCTACCAATCATTACGATGTCGTGAGTTCCTTCGCATCAGGCCGAACGAAAAACCAACTGACGAAATTCGTGCTAGTGAAGCCCTACGGTTGTTCCGGAAACGGCTCAGTGTCTGGTCTGACTTTCGTTCCATCAAGTTCAGAGCTCTCTTCAAAGAGTGTTATTTCATCGATGACCCCAAGTGGCTACCTGAGCAAATGCCCGACCAGACTGGCCGTACGGTGATTGTCACCGGAGGAAATGCAGGCATCGGGAAGGAATGCGTCAAGGTGAGAGAGGCCTGACCCGGGAATTTCACCAGTATACATACTCAATCGCTGTGCTGTGTGTAGGTTCTTCTCATGAAGAATGCGAATGTGTACATTGCATCCCGGAATCGTCAGAAGTCTGAAGAAGCGATCGAGGAGCTCCGTGCTTTGACCGGCAAACGTGCCCACTTCATCGAGCTCGACTTGGGTGATCTGTCTTCTGTGAAAACAGCTGCTAACGAATTTATGAGGTAAACGACATCCTGAGAGTCCTGCACTGTAGCCTCTGAGATACTTTTTTTTAGCAAGGAAAAGCAGCTTCACGTCTTAATCAACAATGCGTTGAGTGCATTTATCGGATTTTCCGCCCTGTTTACTAACTGCTTGATCTTCGCAGTGGGCTTACAACTTCCATGGAAAACCAATGTAACGGGTATGACCCTCATATACATGTGCATACCCTAGGTCTGTACCCGCTCCCAACCGATTGCTTCAGGCTAACCCGGAAGGCAAACAGGTCATTTCTACTTGACGAAGTTACTTCTTCCGGTTCTATTAGCGACTTCGGAGTCCGGAGCAAGACCAAGGGTTGTTCATCTCTCATCCGCCGTTCAGTATTTCTCGAAGGCTAAGGGCCCGGATTTCTCCACGTTCAAATGTGGGCCGTCCAGGGATAAAATGACGACCACGGAGATGTACGTTCAGTCAAAGCTGGTCAGTGCTTCTTGATTATATTGCATCAGTTTGTGCTTACTATCAATAATTAGGCTAATATCATTCTCTCGAACGAGCTCGCGAAGAGGTACGAGAAGGACGGTCTGGTTTCTATTGCAGTCAATCCTGGTGGGATATTATAATTTCATCGACAAGTAAATGAACTCACCCAGCTGCAGGTAATTTGAGAACTACGATTACGTATGAACATACAAAAACAAGGCCGGGACTTCGATGGATATTAGTATGTCACCAAACAACCTCAGAAACTTTTTGATGAAGTAACTCATTGTCTACGGCAGAGCCAGTTACAGATACACCCACCTTCCAAAGGTGCTATTACGCCGCTTTGGGCTGCTACGGCGACCGAAACGGAAGTATACTCTGGGAAGGTATGATACGTTTCTTCATTATGCTTTTGTCGTAGAGCTAATCAAGAGGTAATGTGTTTTAGTACCTCGGGCCATGGGCAAAGGTTAGGTCGCCCCATAAGGCAGCACAGGATCCAGAACTAGGCAAGACCCTTTGGGACTGGCTGGAGGAGCAGGTTGCCGCGATATGATATACGAATATGTTACCAGCGTTGTATTCGATGTGTACCAGCTCGTAACGCGACCTCAAAAGGGCCGTGTGTCACCCTTGTTGTTCTTCCTTCCCAACGCGGTCATCGTCTGCTTTCCTAGCTCTGCAATTGGCAATGGTAGATCGCGTCCCTAGATACTGGTTCGGAGCTCGGAGCTCGAATAGTTCATCTTCATTCGGCTAAATTCCTTCCAACATCTTTCTTAACAGGGCTAGAACGAATGCTCCAGCTAATTGCAAAACGTAGATCCCCGCATATATAAGAGAAGTTGTTGTCATGGCAGACATCCAGTTGACATCCTTCGTGAACCATCATGTCGTAAGTTGCACATACAGGATATTCAAAGAACCAACAGGCCGACGAGCTTCACTCCCAATTCATGCTAGCGAACTTCTCTGGCTGGCATGGAACCGACTCACCGCCTGGTCTGACCTTCGCTACATCAAGTTTAGAGATCTTATCAAAGAGAGCTATTTCCTTGAAGAGCCTAGCTGGCTGCCTGAGCAAATGCCAGACCAGACGGGTCGTACAGTAATCGTCACGGGGGGAAATGCAGGTATCGGAAAGGAATGTGTCAAGGTACGGTCCAGGTGAACTGCAATGAACTGTTATGCATACTTAAGTAAGGCCTTTTGCGGTATACAGGTACTTCTCACGAAGAATGCTAAGGTGTATGTCGCTTCCAGGAATCGTCAAAAGGCTGAAGAAGCTATCGAAGTGCTCTATGATTTAACCGGCAAACGAGCTCACTTCATTGAGCTGGATTTGGGCGATCTAACCTCTGTGAAAAGGGCTGCCGATGAGTTTCTAAGGTATTCAAGGACCGGATCCCGCATGTTTGGCTCTGATACATCTTCGTCACACAGTAAGGAAAAGCAGCTTCATATCTTGATTAACAACGCGTTGAGCATCACCATTGGATTTTGGGTTGGCGCTCACTGAAGGGTTGATCTTCTCAGTGGATTGATATCTTCGATGGAAAACCATTGCAATGGCTACGACACCCACATGCATGTGCATACCCTAGGTCTGTGACTACTCGCCATCGGCTTCCTAAAACGTTAACTTGGGCCCACACAGGACATTTCTATCTGACCAAGTTACTTCTCCCTGTCCTCCTCTCGACATCAAACTCCGGAATCAAACCAAGAATTGTCCACCTTTCATCGGTTCTCCACTACCTTTCGAAGGTTGACGGCCTTGACTTCTCCACGTTCCAATGCGGGCCGTCCAGAGACAAGCTGTCAACAACGGAAATGTACATACAGTCAAAGCTGGTTTGTCCTTGAAGTTCAATGATGTTGCGCCATCTAATCCATAGTACCCTTGCTCAGGCCAATATTCTCCTTTCAAATGAACTCGCAAGGAGATACGAGAAGGACGGCCTGGTTTCGATCGCAGTGAATCCAGGTGAGATTTATTACTTTGACAATATGTACGTCGATTTACTCGGGCTTCAGGCAATCTGAAAACCGCGCTTGGGCGCGAGCATACGGCAACAAGGCCAGTTCTTCGGTGGATCTCGGTACGTACTTAGACCGAGCAAATCTCTGTATGGTATCGCTTATAACATACGGCAGACCCTAATATTGATTCACCCGCCTCCGAAAGGGGCCATTACCCCTTTGTGGGCTGCAACAGCGCCGGAAACGGAAGCATACTCTGGCAAGGTGTGTTGCATCTGCTCACGTTCGTCCTAGACCTGAAGGTCTTTGCAGTACCTCATACCCTGGGCGAAGGTTGGGTCGCCCCATAAAGCAACACAGGATCCTCAGCTAGCGAAGGCTCTCTGGGACTGGTTAGAAGGCAGGTTGCCTCCATCTAAGCCAAATGTTGGCGGTGTTAGATCGATAACTTGAATTCTTTGAATTTTATTTTCCGAAGTACACTATAGTTACAAATAAGGAAGACTTCGACTATTTCTTGTTTGGAAGTCGTCGTTGAGACCCACCCGGTGTTAGCCTTGCTTTCTTTCTCGGTGGTCCATCATCGTCGGACTCGTCTGAATCTGACATCCATGCTTCATCGCGCAAGCGTCTTGAACTGCGGCTGATCACCTTCGCTGAAGCGATCTCCTTGTCCTTCCGGGTGTGGGGGACGCCATCAGGCATTCCATCCTCGGATTTATCGTCCGATGGCCAGTCCTCCCTTTCAAGCATATGAGTAAATAGTTCAGACATGGCGTGATGCGTGTACAGCTTGCAGTTCTCAGCAGATTGGTCGGGATGATAAACCTGGTGTTGGATCCGGATCCATTCCCTAGAGAAGTCCATGGCTCGGAATAACCAGTTGGTGAGGGGATTGTTATCGATGAATTTCAAGTCGCTGATGCGTCTGTAGCCAGGTAGGGACATCTTGGTCACCCCGCCAGTAAGGCCGCCTCGCTCGTCGGTATCTTGCTCGTCGAAAATCTTGTGAACCAGGTTTCGAGTTTCTGGCATCAGATTATGGCGAAGATAGCGTAGTCCTAGGTAGAGCACCACATAGACGAAGGATTCCATATCATCCTGACGGGTGTGAGGCTTCAGATGCCCTTGTAAAAGGAGAGCAGACATGAATGTCCAGGTACCCTGACGACGACCACACGAGCATTAGCAAACTCTCCTGCGATGAGAGTGGGAAGGCTCACCGTGCGTTCGTGGTTTCTCGATGGTTTCTGTATGTCCTTGATACGACGACAGAGATCCCAGTCAATCACGATGCCGCGACCGTCAGGCCCGATCAGAATATTTCCAGCACTAATGTCACGATGTAGAATTCCTTTCTTGAAAGCCTGGTGATGAGCTAGTACGGGAAGAAGATCAGCTTAGGGTGGGGTTGGTTTTCTACTGAGGAGACTTGCCTTTGAAAGCATCTGCCACCGCCTGGAGCATTTGTTTGGAGGAACCAAACAACTCTATCTGGCGGCCATAGACACCTACAACGAGCCTGTTGTGCACACGTGGGGTGATTCGCTTGAAGTCTTTCCCGAGAAGCCAGGAGGTGTCGACTAATCCTTGGGCCACGTTAAGCTTACGTCTGGTGTATCGGTCCGTAACTGTTGTGTGGCTTGGAATGTCCTGGCCGCAGACAAAGGGTGGAACAAAGGGAACATCTGCCAAGTCCTTGAGAATGTCGGATTCCGGCTCCAAGTCCTTCGCTCGCCACACGTCTTTGAGGAACAGTACCGGCGGAAGTTGTTCCTCCTTATCTTTCCTCTCAAAGTCTTCCAAGTCGAGAACCGGATATGCACGTGTGCATCTCCCCGTCAGCGACCAAGGTTCTGTCGTGGGGTACCAGCCGATAAATCTGCGTTCTCCACCATCGTCCGTGGGGAAGGTGAAAACAAACATCTGACGTTCTCCGTGATGCTGAACTTCTTTGGGCAGATAGCGGGCAGCAAAATCCCACTCAGAAGCGGTGGCTTCGCGAACCGTCGTGTCGAAGCCACGAGAGGCGGCATCCGCAGATGCAAAGCGCCAAAGAAAGTTCGCTAGGTAACGCGACCTCATTCGAAAATTGAACTTCCTGGACACAATAGCGCCTGCACGGTCCCATCGAACGAAACGAACCCAAGGATCGGCGACGAAAATGGTAAAGCCGAAGCAGCGGTGCTGCCTTGAGAACCATTGAGCCGCCTGAACAGCTAGTTGCCCTAAGCAGCGGCGACGGTCTTCACTCTTCAGCAGTACGAAGACTCTGTCGTCTTTTTCCGCATCCGTCAGCACGGCCGTGCCTTTCTCGAGAAGAGGTGGATCATCGAAGGGATCATGGTTGGGGTCCGTCTTGAATATACATTTCATTTGTAACCTATCGAGTTGGCTGAGTTGCTTTTGAACGTTGACAGTTTCGTCGTAGAAAGATAGGTCAAGCTTGATCTTCGGGTTCTTGACTATGTTATTGTCGCTTTGATGGGAGGAGTTAACCAGCTTCAAACCTGGAATAAGACTGTGTTCGCCTATAATTTTAGCCTTGGCGATATCGTCAGCAAACAATAGGATTAAAGGTTTAAAGGTTGCTCACAAAGGCATCAAATAATTGTCTTTCACCAACGCCGGTCGGCAAACCTTCGAAGAGGTTGTTTGGCACCTCTGGGCATGGTTGCTGGGGTTGCGGCAGGAATGTCTCCGTGAAATCTTGATAGTGCATCGGTCCGACCCAAAGTCCTTTCGTAGAGTTGACCATGGTCGAACAGTGAGTTTCTGCATCCTGCTGGAAAGCTTCATACCCAGTAGGATGTCCAACCTTGATTGGGGACGGAGGAACATTAGTGGTGGTAGCATCAGGCATTGGAGACTTCATACCAGTTCAGGCTTCATGGCGCTCTGTTTTATTTCGAGCTTTCAAGAACAATGGGAGCTATCTGGCCCAAATGGTTGCACTATTGAACAGCCAAAGCGGTACTGAGGTGGCCCAGTTGGTGGGGGTCCATTGTGCACCAAATTTACGTCAGCAACAGACACAGTTCACGCCGCGTGGGCGCGATTTGATGAATTTAGGGTCGGTCAAGGCGCGTTTCTGTTGCAGTCCCCACCGGTCCGAATACCCGTGCACAACAATTGGTTCCGGCGCTTGAATCAAACAACGCATTTTCTCACCAAGATGTGCCAGTGGACTTTGTCCTCGAGCCAAAAGAAACGAATTGCGAATCGAACTACTGGCAAACACACGTAGAAGAGCATGGAATTCATGCTGAGAGACGAGGTTGCACGAATGACCAACAATTCACCCAGAACTCGAATGCTTTGAACCGATCCATCCACGCAAACGTAGTCGAGACGGGCGAAGTTCGACTTTAACAACTTACCGCAGGATCCAACGAGTGAGACGACATCACCTCACTAGCTACAGAAGAAGCAGGCAGAAGACGCTCGTTACGACGACGCCGAGCCAATCCTGGGTCATGCAGCACCACCGAGGTGTTCTGGGCGATTTAAGTCATGAACCAGGCCGTGACGCAACTTCACAAGTAGGGCTGGAGTTTCCCTTTTCGTTCTTCTTTGCCGAAGCACGCAGTTACCATCTGCTTTCTGACCTCTGAGCGACTATTACGTCGCGTCTCTGATTCATGTTCGGATCCTCCAAGAGTTGATCAGAATTCTTGGAGCATTCCTTTCGACATCCGTCTTAACAGGGTTAGAACGAATGTCAGATCCCACACACATATGGACATGACGAGCTGCCAGCAAGCTGTCAGCACAGACAGTGACACACTTCTTGAACCATCATGTCGTGAGTTGCACATACAGCGTTTTTGAACGAATCGCCAGCTAACCAGCTTCATGCCAGTGACGCCCTTAAGCTAGTCTGGAATCGACTCAGTACCTGGTCCGACTTTTGTTCCATTAAGCTCGTTCCATTTATCCGAGAGAGCTATTTCATCGAAGGGCCAAAGTGGCTGCCCGAGCAAATGCCTGACCAGACTGGCCGTACGGTGATCCTTACTGGAGGAAATGCGGGCATCGGGAAAGAATGTGTTAAGGTGAGAAAACCTGCAAATGCACCGATATGCACGCTCAAATAACATGTTCTTTGTGATATATAGGTACTTCTCACGAAGAATGCCAAGGTGTATATCGCATCCAGGAATCGTCAAAAGGCCGAACAAGCTATCAACGAGCTCTATGATTTGACCGGCAAACGAGCTCACTTCGTTGAGCTGGATTTGGGTGATCTAGCTTCCGTGAAAAGGGCTGCTCACGAGTTTCTGAGGTAATTGTGAATAATTTGTTCATATGTGCCTCTAACCCACCTTTGTCATAGTAAGGAAAATCAGCTTCATATCTTGATTAACAACGCGTTGAGTACTTCCATTGCGTTCTGTGTTAGCACTCGCTGACAATTTGATCTTCTCAGTGGATTGATATCTTCGATGGAAACCAATTGCAATGGTTATGATCCCCACATACATGTCCATACTCTAGGTCTGTGACTAGCTCACCACCGGCTGCCTCATACGCTAACCTGGAGGTCGAATAGGACATTTCTACTTGACCAAGCTACTTCTCCCTACCCTCTTCTTGTCGACAGATTCCGGAATAAGACCAAGAGTTGTTCACTTCTCATCAATCCTTCACAACCTATCGAAGGCCAATGGACCTGATTTCAACACGTTCAAATGCGGGCCGTCCAGGGATAAGCTGACGACCTTTGAATTGTACCTCCAGTCAAAACTGGTATGTCTTCAAATTTCAACGCTGTCACGTCATCTAATCTGTACCATACGTCCAGGCAAATATTCTCCTCTCGAATGAGTTTGCAAGGAGATACGAGAAGGAAGGTCTCCTTTCAATTGCGGTGAATCCGGGTAGGTTTATTTCTTGAGCGAGGTGTACGTCACTTTAATTCGGCTTTAGGCAATCTGAGAACTGCGATTGTGAAGGAGCACACGGCAGAGAGACCAGGTCTCCGGTGGATCTTTGTATGTTTTTGTTCATGCAAGTCCCTTGGTGTAGTCGTTGATAAACTACGACAGGCCATATTCATGACGCACCCACCCCCGAAAGGTGCCATTACGCCTCTGTGGGCTGCCACAGCACTCGAAACAGAGGCATACTCGGGCAAGGTGTGTCGCGTTTCCTCGGGTTGATCTTTGAGCTGATAACTCTTTGTAGTACCTCATCCCGTGGGCGAGGGTTGGGTCACCACATAAAGCAGCACAGGACCCACGACTAGCGAAGGCGCTTTGGGATTGGTTAGAGGAACAGGTTGCCTCAGTCTAAATCCAATGTTTACCAGTATTCGATCGCAAATTCTTTGTATTTGTATTTTATTTCCTTTATCCTTCATGATTTCAGAGAAATAAAGGCTTCGACTAACCTGGTGTGAAAATCATCACTGTGACATGCCCAGTTTTATCTTTCTCAGTGGTGCATCACCGTTGCGTTCGCCTGAATCTGACATGCATGTTTCATCACTCAAGCCCTAAATAATCCAAGTCGCACTGAGAGGCCGAGTAAGCTGCGTTTTTGCCTTTTGCCGAATCCCGTGACTCTACCATACTTGATTTTGGCGCTTGAACGAAAGAATTCCGTCAACTCCGCAAAACGCACTAGGAGCCAATGCCTTTCCGGTCAGCGACAAGAAGCATGTCAGAGCCTTAAGGGCTTCCGATCAAGAACGAGGCAGAAGACGTTTGTTCGGATGCTCGAAGAGCTAATCAACATTCCACCCTTCCAACATCTGGCTTAACAGGGCTAGCACGAATGGCGGATCCCGCTTATATATAGGGAAGAGGAACTTTCATGACAGGCCCCCGTTGCACCTACAACGAACTACCATGTCGTGAGTTGCACCCACAGCATCTTGAAAGAAACACCAGCTAACGATTTTCATACAAGTGACGTCCTTAAGCTGTTCTGGAATCGACTTAGCACTTGGCCCGACTTTCGTTCCCTTAAGTTTGGACCTATTATCCGAGAGAGCATTTTCATCGAAGAGCCAAAGTGGCTGCTCGAGCAAATGCCTGACCAGACGGGTCGTACAGTAATCGTCACTGGAGGAAATGCGGGTATCGGGAAGGAATGTGTCAAGGTAAGGAGAACTGCGACTTCACTCACCGTTGCGCACGCTCAAACGACGCCTTTTTTATGGTGTAAAGGTACTTCTCACGAAGAATGCCAACGTGTATGTCGCGTCCAGGAACCCCCAAAAGGCCGAAGCAGCTATTGAAGAGCTCTACGATCTAACCGGCAGACGAGCTCACTTCATTGAGCTAGATTTGGGTGATCTAACCTCTGTGAAGAAGGCTGCTCATGAATTTTTGAGGTGAATACGAGGCAGATTTGGCACGTTTGACTGACACAGCTTCATCGTATAGTAAGGAAAAGCAGCTTCATGTCTTGATTAACAATGCGTTGAGTACATCCATTGTATTTGGCGTGGCGGTTACTGAACGTTCTGTCTTCCCACAGGGGACTGGCATCTTCGATGGAGAACCATTACAATGGCTATGACCCCCACATACATGTGCATACTCTGGGTCTGTAGCCACCCACCATCAGCTGCTTCGTACGCTAACCTTAGGTCAAATAGGACATTTTTACCTGACCAAGTTACTTCTCCCTTCCCTCTTATCGACATCGAATTCTGGAACAAGACCAAGAGTTGTTCACCTCTCATCGGTCCTTCACTGTCTCTCGAAGGCTGACGGCCTTGACTTCTCCACATTCAAATGTGGGCCATCCAGAGACAAGCTGACAACAACGGAAATGTACATTCAATCGAAGCTGGTGAGTGCTTCGTGACCAACATGACGCTGATGAGATTATTATACTGTCTAATTCATCCTTTTCTCCCTCAGGCTAACATTATCTTCTCAAATGAGCTCGCAAGGAGATACGAGAAGGATGGTCTAGTTTCTATTGCGGTGAATCCTGGTTAGTATTTCATCACTTCGACGAGTGGTACTTCAACCGACATGAGCTTTAGGTAATTTGAGGACAGCGATTGCCCGCGAGCACACGACAACCAGGCCAGGTCTTCGTTGGATCTTAGTATGTCGTGTGACCGTGCAAGTCGCCTCGGCGAAGTCGCTGATAAATCACGGCAGGGCCTATTCATGACTCATCCACCGTCAAAAGGTACCATTACGCCCCTTTGGGCTGCTACAGCACTAGAAACGGAAGCGTACTCGGGCAAGGTGTGTTGCATCTCCTCGCATATGCACGAGACCTAAAAACGCCTGCTAGTACCTTGTACCATGGGCAAAGGTTGGCTCGCCCCATAAAGCAACGGAGGATCCACAGTTGGCGAAGGCACTCTGGGAGTGGTTAGAGGAACAGGTAGCAGCGCTATGATCAGGGTCACGCTTTGAGGAGCTTGTAGAGGTCTGCATCACTAACGAGGAGAGCAGCTGTTATCAGAAGCGAACTCCTTGTATTGGCTTTGATTGAAAATGGTTACAAGACATTACATGGTGCCCTAAGATAGTATCCTACTTTAAATGACGATATATACCTAGAGGGTGGCTGAGACTCTGGACCTCTTTTTCCTTTGAGGCTTGGTTAGCCCTCTCTCTTTCTTGTCTTCACCATCTGATTCGAAGGCCGAGGAGTGCGGGCGTTTTGACCCATAGTTCGCCTTCTTCTTCGCAAGCGCTATCTCTGGGATCAACTCGCTTTGAGGAACTGAGTTGCTCAAGGCATCCTTGGGACCATCACCAGTTGGCCAGTCATTCCTGCTTAGGACGTCGAAAAACAGACTCTTCAACGCCTTATGTGTCGAAAACTTGCGAAGCGGGTGATTCTCTGGGCTGTTCTTCGCATTCAAGCAAGAAAGCACCCATTCCCGAGCGAACTCAATGGCTTGAAGAACCCAGGTGGTTAGAGGAGCATTACCAGGGAACCCGAAGTTCTCTTCTATGTGGATTTGGTAGGAGAACATGTTGAGCTTGGCGAAACCGCCGATCCGGCGCCCGTTCCCATCGAGATGAGCATTGTCGAATATTGTCTCCACCAAGTCTTGTGTTTGCAGAGAGCGATTGTGAGGTAGATAACGTAGCCCAAGGTAGAGCACAACGTATACGAAAGACTCCATGTCGTCCTGGATGGTATGCGCTTTGGTAAGACTTTTCAACAGGAGAGCAGACATGAAGGACCAGGTTCCCTAAAGTTGAACCATATAAGAAACCTCAAAATACCTGCCCGTAACATGAGTAATACGCACTGTTCGTTCATGTCTCCGAGGAGCATCTGGCATGGGTTTCAGACGACGACACAGGTCCCAATCAATGAGTATACCCCGACCGTCAGGTCCGATCAGGATATTACCACAGCTGATATCGCGGTGTAGGATGTTGCATTTAGCGTAAGCTTCGTAGTGTGCTACGGAGGTGTGGATTAGTTTGATATCGGGTGACAGGAAGAACCAATAACTTGCCTTCAAACGCGTCCGCAACGGCCTGCAGCATTTGCTTGGAACAATCGAACATCTCGATTGGGCGGCCATAGACTCCTACCACATGCCTGTTATGCACACGCGGAGTAATTCTCCGAAAACCATTCCCAAGAACCCAAGAAGGATCGACAGGATCGTCCTCGTCCTCTTCCTCGTTGTTGCCGGGAACATAACGATCGGTGGTTGTCGTATGCCCCAGAACATCATCGCCGCAAACGAAGGGAGCAATGTGTGGAACGTCGTTCGCAGTCAGGTCTTGCAGGATGCTGGATTCCTTCTCCAAATCCGCTGCACGCCAGACGTCTTTGAGAAAGTAGACAGGGACCTTCTCTCCGTCGTTTTCCTTCCTCTCAAAGTCCTCTAAGTCAATGACTGGGTACGCGCGCGTACACCTGCCTGTCAATGACCATGGCTCCGACGTGGGGTACCAACCTGCAAACTCTCGAACTCCTCCACCATCATTCGGAAACGCGAAGACAGTCACGAGTCGTTCCTTATCTCGTAGTTGAGCCTCAATTGGTAGGCGAGACCACGCAAATTCGGTTTCGGCGGTTGTTGCATCACGAACTGTTGTGTCCACGCCACGAGCAGCATCGTCGGCATGGCTGAAGCGCCACAGAAAGTTGACAAGGTGGTGGGGTTTTCGACGAAAGTTAAATTTCCGAGACACAATGGCGCCAGCGCGATCCCAACGGATAAATCGCACCCACGGGTCGGTGACGAGGACCGTGAAGCCAAAACAGCGGAACTGTCTGCTGAACCACTCAGCGGCGTGGAGAGCAAGCTGTCCTAGGCAGCGGTTACGTTCATGGCTTTTCGGGCGAGTAAAGACCCAGTCAGCCTTCTGCTCGTCTGTCATTGGGGCAGCCCCTGGTTTTGGGAAGACCGGGTCTTGGAAAGGATCGTGGTTCTCGTCTTTCTTGAATAGAAAGTTCATTTGAAGTCGATCCAGCTTGGTAGGCTCCTGGTCGGTGACCGTATCCTGGCTTTTATAGAGTGACAAGTCTGGCTGGCTGGCGTATTTTTGGTTCGAGTCCTTGTCGCTGTGATTGGAAGTATTGACGAGTTTAAGGCCGGGGACTAGATTTTGCTCGTGGATGGTACCGATCTAAGAGAATGTCAGTCAGTAGATTGATGGTATGCCAGAGTTATTCACTCACAAAAGCATTGAATAGGTCTTGTTCATTAGCACCGGTTGGCACTGCGTCAAAGAGATCCTTTGGCACATCCGGGCAGGGCTCACTCGGCTCGGGTAGGAATGATTCGGTGAAGCTGTCGTAGGGCATGGGACCTAGCCAAAGGCCTTTCATAGATTGAACCATGGCGTGTAAATTAGCCTCGACGGTTGGGGGGTAAGCTTCATAGCCCGTAGGATGACCAGTCTTGATTGGAGAAGGGGGAACATTAGCACAGGGGGTAAGAGAGTCAGCCATGATAATTTCTTACCTCTTCGGCTTGCATTTCGAGGTATATTATACCGTATTTTCAGACAATGGAGTCCTGCTTTGACACAAGGCAGTGAAAGATGGCCAAGCAGTAAACTGGCCTCGCTGGAGTTCATTGTTCATTAAAGAGTTAGGTAAGCCAATGCCACAGCGATGTGGGCGCGATTTGATGACTTTAGGGCAGGTCAAGGCGCGTTCATGCCAGGGACGGTCCGAGTTCCGTCAATCCATGTACAGTATTTGGCATCGGCACCTGAGCCAAACAACACATTTTTCCCGTCAAGATTTGACCTCAACCCCTCCCCTTAAAGGCTCATATACAACCATCGTAAAGGCCTACCCAGCTAAGATGGATGTCACGGTGAGGGATAAGGCTGCCTGGAATGGCTAGCGATTTACAAAGCTTCAGACAGGGCTCGAATGCTCTGAACCGATCCATGCAAACCCTTTGGTCTAGACGGGCGAAGGTTAATCTCAACAATCTACCGCAGAGCCCAACAAACGGCGAAGCGACACCGCCAGTGGCCGTGGAAGGGAGCTCACAGACTACTCCAGCTACGCCTGATGCTCTCGATCCTCTGTCAACTCCACAACAGGCGCTAGAACCAGACGCAGTATCGGCGGAAGTTATGCCTACTCCGGTCAGCAACAAGCGGAAAGTCAGATCCTCGAGGGCTCCTGAATCTTCGAGCAGTAAACGCACGAAGACTGCTTCAGGATTTACGCCATCGTCTGGTGGTGCTATATCAAAGGAACATACACCTCCGACAGCAAGACTCTCCGATCTAGGGGGTGTGGATGCTTGTATTGAGAAGATGCTAGAGCTCGTTGCTATGCCTCTGTGTCATCCGGAGGTCTATCTGCATACAGGGGTGCAACCTCCGAGAGGCGTTTTGCTGCATGGACCACCAGGGTGTGGCAAAACCCTCCTTGCAAACGCCATGGCAGGGGTAAGTCTGCAGTTCATATCTTTCTAACGCGGTATTTGCTCACATAGGTTCAGGAATTGGGTATCCCATTCATCAGCATCTCAGCACCTTCAATAGTCTCCGGGATGAGTGGCGAATCCGAAAAGACCCTTCGAGATACGTTCGAGGAAGCCAAGGTTGGTGGCACATCCTACCGAATTATTCATGAGCTCATCGTTATTGTGCGTAGCGCGTGGCGCCATGCCTCCTCTTTATTGACGAAATTGACGCCATAACACCTAAAAGGGAGAGTGCTCAGAGAGAAATGGAACGAAGAATAGTCGCTCAATTTCTCACTTGTATGGATGGTAAATTTCACTTGTTCTTTCCACTCCCATTCTACGTTCTCAAGTTGGCATCACAGATATGTCATGGGAAAAGACTGATAACAAGCCGGTAATTGTCATGGGTGCAACGAACCGACCCGATTCCCTCGATGCAGCCCTCCGTAGAGCAGGCAGATTTGACCACGAGATCAGTATTGGTGTCCCAGATGAGCAAGCGCGAGAAAGGTATTTCCAATACAGTATCCTCATTTGTGCCTACGTCTGACCAATGCTTCAGAATCCTAAAGGTCCAATCCGAGAAGCTGAGATTAGAGGGTGATTTCGACTTTGCTGCACTCGCAAAAGCAACGCCGGGCTACGTTGGAGCAGATCTTGCTGCGTTAACAGGTGCTGCAGGCATCATTGCTGTGAAGCGCATCTTCAAACAATTATCAGAGGGAACCCTCATACTCCCACCAGACCCACCACCGGTCGAACAAGCTCCAGACCAGGACGTGAATATGGTCGTTGACCCTCAGCCAACCCCATCCTCAGATGTCCCAGTTCCAGCTATAACAGCGTCCGCTTTAAAAGGGCCCTTCGCCAACATTCTCGCCAACCTCTCGCCAACCTCCATCGCACATTTCCTACATGCACATCCCTCACCGCTTACAGATTACCAGCTCTCACCCCTGTGCATTACATTCGCCGATTTCAAGGCCGCCCTCTCTGAGGTTCAACCATCATCCAAACGAGAAGGTTTTGCTACGGTTCCCGACGTTACCTGGTCCGATGTTGGTGCTTTGCATGGAATAAGGGAAGAGCTACATATGGCTATCGTCCAGCCTATCAAGAGGCCGGAGCTGTTTCAGAAAGTTGGAATTGTTGCTCCTTGTGGCGTGTTGCTTTGGGGTCCACCAGGGTGCGGGAAAACACTTCTGGCTAAGGCTGTCGCTGCGGAGAGTAGAGCCAGTTTCATCAGCGTCAAAGGTCCGGAGTTGTTGAACAAGGTTTGTCCTCCCAGGTGCCCACACGAGGAACCACAATTTGCTAACCCTGTTGTCTGTTCAGTACGTTGGTGAAAGCGAAAGAGCTGTTAGACAGGTCTTCTCCCGAGCGAGGGCTTCTGCTCCGTGTGTAATCTTCTTCGATGAGCTAGATGCACTCGTTCCCCGCCGTGATGACAGTTTGGTACGTCCCGTATATTACTCCTCCCGCTATTTACTAATCTGATATACCACCAGTCCGAATCTTCCGCCCGAGTTGTCAACACCCTCCTCACCGAACTCGACGGCCTGTCTTCCCGCAAAGGTGTTTATGTCATCGCAGCCACCAACCGACCAGACATGATCGACGCCGCGATGGTCCGACCGGGACGACTTGACAAGCTGCTTTACGTCGACCTGCCCACTGGCGAAGAGAGGGTCGAGATCGTTCGTGCCGTTGGACGGAGTGTGCCATATGCTGCGACGGCTGAACCAAATGGGACTCGACAGGAGGTTGAGAGAATCGTCAAAGAGCGCTGTGATGGGTATAGCGGTGCAGACCTCGCGGCATTGGTGAGGGAGGCTGGTGTCATTGCCTTGAAAAGAACGTTGGGGAGACTGGATGAGATGGACGCTGTGGAGGCAGGAGGCGGCGATGCGGCGGGAGGAGAGGTGGTGGTGACAATGGAGGACTTCGCCCAGGCGATTGAGAAAGTCAACCCGAGTGTCAGCGTTGCGCAGCGGAGGAGATATGAAGCACTTAGGTCCAAATTTGCTGGGCTGCCTGTCCGAAGTGGGAAAATTAGGAGAGAAGAAGATGCGCCGGTGGGTGGAGGAGACGAAAAAGCAGAAGGTGGGACAGAGATGGCGAGCTAGGCGTATCGGGATTCCATTTCTGCAACATATAATTGACCATTCACATAATGTGTACGGTCGTACGGACGCACATTACAAAAAATATATGGTATACAAGATTAAGCATGAGTTCCGGGAGATATCCAAAATTCCTCTATTCTTCATCTCAATTTAGTTCCGCACCTGCGATTTATCAATCGCATGCTTCCATAGCGCCCTGACTGCACCCCAGTATCTATCGGGGTCCGCCCTGGCATGCATAACATGGTCTGTGTCCTCAAAAATCTCCTCCTGAATATCGCTGTTACCACTGGCCTTGGCCTCCTGGATGTGTTCTACCGTAATATAAGCAGGAACTACGCGGTCCTTCTTCGAATAGATGTACAGCCGCGGCGTAGTTGCCGAGGTGAGAGGTCGCGAGTTGCTGGAATACGTTGACAATATGGGAGATGCCAATCCAGGAACTATGCGGTTGGTATATTCCGTGGTGTTGGATTTCGAGGATCCTCGGAACAGTTTGCGGAAAAGCAGAAGAGGTTGGAGTCGTAGGTAGAGTGCGGAGACGAGGATGGTTACAAGGAGTTTGAATATGGGCCGGATGATGAGCTTTGAGAGGATGGATTTTGACCTCGGGGCGAAGAGTGCGTAAAATGCGCGGTGTGAGTGCATGAATGTCCCGATTCCTGGGCAAGAATCCAACACGAGGGCGGATGTTATTGGGGCCATCTTGATATGGCTGGGCAAGGAAGAGAGAATGCGAGAGAGGCAAAGGAGCTGGGCGCATCCGCCGTTTGAGAATGCATGTATAAGGATACGGTGGGGTTGGAGTGGTTCTGTTTGACTTAAGGACAGAAGCCCGAGTGCGGTGAGAGCGTCTACAAGAGGTGCAAGCTGTTTTCGCTGTAGAAATAATGAGTTCCATAAGCAATGCGATTGTGAATTCCAAGGAATACGTACGTTCTTTGCTTCACTGCTCCAGAAAAAGGAAGCTTCAGAAGTCACAATAACTTGGTCTGCTGAGGGATACATCTGGGTATGGTATTGGGTATACTTGAAGACATGAGAGATTTTCGCTCCCACTAGAAGTAACTATTAGTCAAGCATAGCACTACTAGTTGATTGAACCTACTCCATCCGAAAGTTAATATGAGGCTGCCAAAATCTGTGTCAGGCCCATTTTGTTACAGTGGAATAAAAGAAGCTCTTACGTTGGCTCATCTGCATTCCCAGCAGCCTGTGATGCAGATCTCCTTAGGTAGACTCCATTCCCAATTTTACTGAAGCTTCCAAGGTCCACAGGTTTATCAACGTTAGAAGGAGCCCCCATTGAACACAACGCTCCTAGCGCAGTCAAGGTCAACTCAAACGTTCTCGGCAAAAGGTTAGCCGGACCACGCGTTATTTGGTGCCAAAGCCGAAGTCAAAGTCAAAGGCAGCGCCCCAAATTGGCGGTTTGCCTTTCGCCGTCTCGAGGTTCCTCCTTTTTATTAGATTATACCATGTCCGACCTCTATCGTTCAGCTCTAAGTGCCCGTATAGCGAAACTACCAGCGTTGCCTCCTACCGACGATGACTACGACGAAGAAGAGGAAGAAAATGATTCCTTAGGCGATCTACCAGGATCAGGAATGGGACCACCAGCGATGTAAGCATGTTACCAACAGCCCTGCACCTGTATGACGAATAATCAAAGAATTTTCGTGCTGTTTTTGATAGGCCAGCAAGAAAACCACTTCATGCTTCAAAACAAAGACCACCGAACCCAGCATTTGCGCCTATCTCTGCATCCGGTTTCTTCGCAGAAGCTATCCAGGTCACTCTGGAGTCCAGACAATTAGATGCTAGAGTATACTATACCCCTCCAAACCCAAAACGAGGTGGAAATGTGTCTGCTTCGTTCAGAGATGGTACTGTCATGGTGTGCCATCACGGTGCTGGATACTCTGGGCTCAGCTTTGCTTGCTTCGCAAAAGAGGTTGAGGCAATGACTAGGGGTGAATGTGGCGTACTATCTCTGGACGCTAGGAGACATGGTATGTTGCATATGGAGAATTTTCGCCTCGCCTCGCTCACAGCATGATTTATAGGGAAGACTAAATCCACTGCGGAAGAGGCTCAAGAAAATGAGGACCTTTCTGTCGATACGCTCGTACAAGATTTTACCGCTCTTATTATGAAGATCTTTCCTGATCCAGATGATGCTCCGACCTTGGTGGTAGGGCAACCCCTGTAGTTTCTGCCTTTGCACCAACTAATCCGCTTGAATCCTAGTTAATAGGACACAGCATGGGAGGGTCTGTGGTAACTAGAAGTTGTCCCGTTCTCTTAGAGCACAAGTATCGGATTACCGGCGTCACAGTCATTGATGTCGTCGAAGGTAGGCTCGCAGATTGTTTGCCTCTATACAAATGCTGATCTGCGTTGTAGGGTCTGCGGTAGACGCGCTCCCACACATGCACAGTTTATTAAATGCCCGTCCGGACGGGTTTGGTAGCATCGAGGCTGCTGTAGAATGGCAGTACGTACCTAATTTTTCATCCTCTGTTACAGAGCCTAAATATGTTTCACTACTCCTAGTGTATCCACAAAGACGAGCCGAAATGCGCACTCAGCTCGTATTTCTATTCCACCGATCTTCGTCAAAGACGATACCCCTGGAGCAGTGTTCCCGTATAAATGGAGGACACCACTAAGAAGCACGGCTCCTTATTGGATGAGTACGTTCGAGACGACCTGTTTTCTCAGTTGGCCTTTAAATTTAACATCCATGCAGGCTGGTTTAAAGGACTTTCGTCGACCTTCCTGTCAGCGCGAGCTGCGCGTCTTCTGGTCCTGGCGGGAACTGATCGTCTAGATAACGAGCTCATGATTGGGCAGATGCAGGGCAAGTTCCAAATGGTTGTTATCCCTGGAGTCGGGCATATGGTACAAGAGGTCAGTGCATCCGGCCGTGCTTAGATCGGGACTCATAAAAGTGGTTTCATATAGGATGATCCGACGAAGCTTGCTGAAATTATGGTGGAGTTTTGGAGGAGGAACGAGAGGTTGCCGATTAAAGGTATTAAGAAAGTGGGAGAGTTATAGATTCGAGGCGTGCGTCAACATTTCAACCTCGATAGGGATCCCGTTGTATAATACATAGAATTTGGAAGAATACAAATTGTACCATTGAAGGAAATCACTACAGCCCAATTTCATGACATCTAGAAACAGAAAGGCGTAGACATTGCAATGCCCAGATACTGTGAAACCATTAGTAAATGACCTTTCCTTGCTTACAGGTACTCACCGTAACATGAGCGGGGTTTATACCCCTTGACGGAATAGAAGCAGAGCACGTTGGGTCCTCGCCGTCGGGTGAACAGCGGACTACAGTGTTAGCACATGGTGGTTCTTCCTTCTGCCAATATTCGACGCCGTGGTGGTGGTAGCCCAAGGATGTAGGAATGACGGTTGGTGCTCTGGATAAATAGGTCAGATGCGGATGGGAGCGAAGGGGGTAAGAAAGGGTTTATACCCGTCGTTGGTGTGGACAACTTTAGAGTGACGGTAAGTACGCAAGGTTAAAAAGGACTAGCTATATGCCTACCTCGATACGAGTCCGAGCCAAACTCGGCATTTAGGTATTCACCAAACACTTTATTCTGCAAGCCATCAGCACCGTTACAGCGAGAAGATGTCAAGGAAGGCTCACCCCTACTCTCGGAGCGCCAAATGTATACATTCTAACTTCTCTGTGTGCCAAGGGAGATCAGAGCCAGACGTAGTCATTTGGAAAACCCATTACCGAGCTGATACGTTGCATTTCATAGAAATGGCAGCTAATGTTGCGAGCGCGCCTCCTAACGAGTGTCCTACGGTGACCACAGCATACTCCGGGTGTTTTTGAAGCTGAATCGACACGGCTGTGTACACCTCGAGGTAGATCGAATCCCATCTGTTTTGCCCTGGTGAGAAACTGCTTGACGATGTTTGGTTGGACTCACGCTAAGAGAAAGCCGGTATGGACTCGGGTGCCAGCTGAAGAAAAGAGTTCACAGTTCAGTTCATTAGGAGCGAGCGTGGAGGTAAACTTACGAGGCGCATCAACCCCGGGCGTCTTCAGGGGTATTAGGAGTACTTGAGTGTCCAGCAAGAAGTCGGTTACTGACAAACTAATGCAAGAGAGCTGAGGGCCCGGAGAAACATCTTTGGTAGGATTTGACTGACCTTCCTCGGAGTGCAATCACAATCTCCTTTCGCTTGTCATCACGAGCAATGAAGCCTTGGATGTCGCTTAGAGGGTTGGAGATCTAAACAATCTTCAGCGGATTGCAGCGAGCGGGCGAGCTTTTCGGGATTACCAGCAGAACGAGGGTGTTCCCGTTGGGACGGGGGCAGACAATGTTATAGGCAGACGAGGCATATTTGACGTAGTGAACCAGATCATCGTAAAGTTCTGCGGTAATTTATGCCGTTATGGGCCAGGAGTCTCGGTGACTGACACCAATGCCTTACCCTTGGTGATTGGTTGACATTTGCATGGGCTCTCAGCTGTTTGAGAACCTTGGCTATCAAGAATAACGCTCATGAGAGAAGTGGTAGGTTCAAGCTCGTCGTTCGTTACAAAGAGGCTCTTCACGGTTGTCTAACAAGTTTGGAACGCATCGACGTTCAAGCAAGATGTCCACAGGCACGTCGGAGCTAAGGACCGAGTGCTTGATCCGTTTGGAAATCCAATATGCTCACGTGAAGCCTTTAGGGCAGGCTCATACGTGACGCTCTGGTTGGCCAGTGGGTACCATCACGAGTATTGCATTGACGCTCATCGTGGCGGCGAGCCTTTAACGCTGAGGCTCCAATACCTCGCAGAATTCGACAATGAGGCGCAGGTCGAACAAGTCGCACAAGGTAACGTGCTCATCAGGTGCAACGACTCGGAACTGTGCTCACCCCAGAAACCTCAGGTGCCAAACGTCAAGCTACGACCAGCTCAGGAAGGCGCGTTACAACGACTTCGTCGGACAGAATCTCCTGCGTGTCTGGCAGAGGATAGTCAGATAGGAAGCGATGATACTGCCATCATTGACTTTTGTCCGAGGCCATTCAAGGGAATGGTGATAAGTGCAACTGGAGTAGCAGATAAAGTAGGTTCCCTTACGCGTCGATTTATTGCTCCTTTTAAATGTCTATCTAGCCAACCGTATTCAAGCAAGCTGTTGAACTTGGAGCAATATGTGTCAGCGCATTCACGGACCGAGTCACCCATTTGGTTGCGGAAGGACATGGAGGGCCAAAATACCAGGTATGACAACATTCATTGCTTAGTCTCATTACCTTGATTAACATGAAATCCTCTTAGTGTGCAGTAGAACGCAAAATACCAATCCTACGGCCTACCTGGGTCGATGTTTGTTATCAAATCTGGCTGCGAGGGGACGATGTAGACCTGGAAGAGGTGAGTTGGCTCCTTGTCACCGAGGCCTGGAATGCGACTGACGTCGGTATCAGACCATTGAGAACCACCGATTGCCAGTCTTCTCCCACGTTGTACTGTGTATATCTGGGGATATGGATGCAACTGCAAGAAGTGAAATCAGCCGCCTGGTCTCGAAGCATGGCGGTAGTTACGTCAAAAACCTTGAGAGGCCAGTCAGAGTCACGCACCTCTTATGCGCTGGCGACGCAGAGACGGAAAAGATGAAGTATGCTGAGAAGTTCAACGAAAGGAAGGAAGCAAATGTTCACCTGGTGTGGGAGGAGTGGTTCTGGGATTCTCTGGAATTCGGAGGTATATTCCTTTGCATTATTTATTGTTTTCTTCGCAGAACTCACCGGCTACTATTAGGGTGCTGGGATGAAGCAACATATAGAGTGAGAGGACCTCGTCCGCAGCCCAAGAAGAAGATAACAGGTCTGTTCAACGCCCTGCTTGCTATCTGAGAACAATCGGACTAAATCTGCATGTTAAACTTCAGAACCGCTTCCGCCATCCTCTAACCCCGACCAAGAACTCGAGCCTTCATCGTCTCTGGACACGGAATCAGACGACACAAATTTGCCAGAAGAAGAGCCTGCAAATATTGTTAGACTGCCCGCTACAACCCTGCATGTCTGGGGCAACCTTCTTGGACGTCGGGGCTATGAAGTCGCTGATGGCGCGCTAATACGGAGTCCAACGAAAGCTCGACCCCCTCCCATGGCCATGGCTGACGAAGACGATGAAATGACCAACAACAAAAGCGTAATTGCCCAGTTCCGACGCGCAAACTCATTTGCTCCACCGAAAGTACCTTTGGAGTCGACTCGGACGCAACCTTTCAGGCGGACGAAGACGGTCGCGGCGGTTGAGGGCAGGGCGGAACCAGCGGATTCGTTCATGTCACCAGTCAATCAGCGGGTGCAGGAGAAGCGTGGAGAGGGTTCGACGTCGGGAAGAAGTTCAAATCTGTTGAATCTCTTTGCTGGGTTGAAATTCGTTGCTTTGGGAGAGGCCAAGGGCCCAGTCGTCAGGAAAGCTGTGGAGGAGCATGGAGGACGAATAATGCTCGGTGCAGCCGACGAAGAAGTGGATTTCATCATTGTTCGACTCGTCAGGTTTGTGATGCAAACTTTTGGCAAGTTCTGAGCTGACATGTGAATACTTCTACAGTGGAAGCAAGCTTTACAGAGAAGAACTTGACGAGTCTCAAAGAGCCAAATACCGGACTGAATGTTGGCTTGAGCGATGCATTTTTGCGGAGAAGATATGTCCGGCGGAAGACAGCATCACTTTTACACCGATTGGGGTTCAGTTGCCCATTCAGGGCGCTGAAAATATGACCGTTAGCTTCTCTGGCTTGGACCAATCAGAGGTTTGCTGGACTGGCAGGCTTCTTCGAGCTCTAGGTCGGTGCATCGGCTTTTCCTCTGAACATTTTTATTTACCCGTCATTATTGCTCTTACAAGGCATAAACCTGGCGAAAGGCTTCTCCAAAAAGTCCACTCACCTCTTGTGTCCTTCGGGATCCGGAGCCAAGTACGACAAGGCTTGTGAATGGGGTATTCCTGTCATCAAGATGGAGTGGCTAGCTTCCATGGCTCGAACAGGCCGAATTCCTTCCGGAGAAAATCACCTCGTTGATGGACCTGTCGCTCCAGCTGCAAGCCCAGTAAAGACGCCGAGAAGAAGCCGTACCTTAGACAAGGGTAAAGGTCGAGCTGTCGACATAAAGCCAATGGAAAAGGGAGATACATATATGGATGTCGTTGGTCAGTATACATTTCCTCTTCCAGGTCGAAAGTGCTCACACATTTCAAACAGATGAGATGCCAGACTCCGCCTTCGTAGAGTCAATCCCTGAGGATCACTACCCGAAGACACCCTCTCATCCAAGAACACAATCTGCACCACAACCTTTTGGGCGGCCAACCGGGCTCCTTGGAGGCGCCCAGCAAATAACACCCACTCGAAGCATGTCGACCCCAGTCATCAGGACAACACCTCAACGCCATTTACCTCATGCGAAGTCACAGCCGATACCACCTCAATCTAGCTCGCGGCGATCCCAAAGGCTTACGAACAGAGACGTGGAGCGGGAGAGAACTCAAATTCGAATACCTTCGTCAAAGTCTCCATCACCAATGAGAATATCACCCCGGTCGCGATCACCTCTGAAGCAGGTATCATCGCCGGTTATTCCAGAAGAGGTTACAAGGGCCCTTCACGATAATATTTCTTCACTACTTGGAAAGCGACCTCCCCCAGAAGACCCTGTCACGAGAAAAGGCAAGAGGCCAAGACCGAGACCAAAGGTAATTCTCATCGGAGATTTATTGCTTAGGGAGTCACTTAACGATTGCTCCCTCCAGGCTACCTCCCGACAACAGTCCAACGCTGACTTGGCGGAGAATTTTGACGAGATAACGAATCCATTCAACGCCCTTGACGAGCCTAATCCGATGGAGGCCGAACCTCTGGATGACGCCTTGCATGTAACATACGAGGACCCAAAGCAGAGGGAAGAAAAGCTGCGGCTAATGCAGCTGCTGAATGTCACTGGGCCTGGCGTCTCTGACTGCGGGGCAGAGGCTACTTCCAGTGGCGGGGAGACGCTCAGGAGAAGGAGTTCCCGGATTGCTGGTCATTGACGATTATTTATAGGATTATTTCTAACAGGAATCAATATATTATACTTGATTACGGGGCGACCAATCCCAGCCAGGCTACTGTGAGCCAGTTCTCGAGAGTACCCAGCGCTTCCAGATTAGAGCGAGTAACGTGAGGAGAAGGCTGTACTCCGCAGCGGGACGAGCAATTGGAAGTATGATCAAGTCCATTTCCCGACGCCATGACATAGATGCCATGCTGTTCGTAGGACAACCACAGCGTTCGTGAGCATGGTCCTAGGGTAGGAACTGTCAGTGGGGACTAGGCGCCAGACTGTAAAACCGGATTGGCCTACAAGAGACTGGAACTGGCTTCCAATCATGCTTACCTAGGAGGAAACGAGTAAGAAGAGTAAGAAAGCAAGTATGGCGGAAAGGAGCTGGACAAACTCACGACTAACAGATTTGAACAGGCTCCTACTCCAAAGCCTAACCACTGATTTCCAGTGTGATGATATTGAATGTTACCAGACATTATTGTTATCGAGCCTTCAGATGCTAGACCGTCAGGTTCCATAGGATTAAGCCACAAAAGAATGAACAAAGAATCCCGGAAAACATACATAGAGTTGATCCTGTAATATCGATCGAACTGAATGTGCTTGGCTGTTCTTATGAATGAGAGAGATCTCTGCCATTTTACTATGCCGGCCGCTGTACCTCGTTCGAATATTCTGGCTCGCGAGGCGCTTGACTTGTAGTCTCCTCACCGGGGTCGACGGATGCGAAAGTGTGGTCAGGAAACCAGGTGGAATCAGCGGGTGGATGTTGCTGACGCTTCCCTTTATCTCCCGCCTCTAGCAACTGGCGGAAAAACTCCTGCAACTTAAGAGTCTGCTCATCAGGCACGACCGATTTGAAAACGCGGTTGGTTGGCCTGGTGGTATCAGCGGGTGGATATTGCTCAAGCTTCTCTCTATCTCTGGTCTCTAGTAACCGGTGGAAAAAGTCCCGCAACTCAGGGCTCTGGGCCAAAGCCATGGCCTCGGCTTCTTGCTGGTGTTCATGAGTGTGGTCCGATGCACTGACGTCGATTAGCACTGATTAAATTGGCACGTCAAGTGAATCTCACTTCAACTATCAAAAGGTTAGCTGTCAAGCATGAAGGGGTTTTGATTTAATTCTGACCTCGTATTGCTGCAAGGCCATATCCGATTGATGGTTGAGTCGATCCAACAACCTCTAAGTTTGACGGAAACGTGCAAGAGATCCTCTCCTGCCACCGCCACTTAGATGACTGGCGCCTAAATATTCCTATCATCAACCACCATCAAGGGATTCACGCCGATGTCACCACGGGGTTCTCGAAACTCAATGCTGAGGCCCTAATTGCGAGGTCCTGTCTGCTTTGCTTTCATGCGCATTACCTTCCGTGCTCTACTGAAACGCTGTGCCGGCTGGTTTGAGAATCCACACCTCGTCCGGCCGCACCGTGGGGTTGATGCCTTCGAATATTACGGGACTAGCCTGTTTAGTGGTGGAGAGGGTCGCCATTGATCATCCTCCTTTCGAGGGCACATTCCGGCATCTTCGGTAAAACTAATGCAATCAGGGTCCTCAGGCCTCAGGCCTTATACCTCTTGTCGAACGTCAGCAACGAATTCCACCCGTCTTCCACCATCGATTGCAGTTAGGCCGCACCTGGGCGGCTTTGGTGAGCAGACATGACACCAAATGAGGTGGTTCAGCTCCGTACAGCGGAGGTTACTGTAAGCGGTCATGTCGTTCTAGTTTCAATAGCAAGCATTTTCTTTGGTGAGTGCTGTTTGACAGATTTGTCGCTCATTACTGAAGGGTCCTTGACAGGTATCTCTATTCCGATGTTTTCCTTTGCAGGATACATCTTTTGGTGTGTTCCACTTGCGCTGAGCGTAACAGGTTCGCTGACGAAAGACTCGACTTGTCCTCCAGGCGCCGAGGATTCCAATCCCGCTCAACCAAGGTCATGACTCTAGCAACAATCTTCTGCTTCGTAATGGCAATCTTTATTCTGGCTGGCAAGATTACAATCATGGCAGCCGCAATGCAAACCTTTAACATCATTGCGGATTTGGCCGCTGAAGGCTTCACGATTGGAAGGAAACGACCAGATTCAATTACAAGACACATATTTCAAGGCGACGTTGTTGCAGATTGGGGCGAACAGCTAGCTGTAAGTATAGAATGCATTCTTGAATGTAACATGCTTATAGTTTCTGTTAGATCTGCGTGAGCGACGCCATTGTCGTTTGGAGAGCTTGGGTCCTGTTTGGAGATCGGTCGTACCTAATGGTGTTACCTCTACTGCTGCTGCTGGGGACCGTTGGTATGAATTCTTTGTTGTGCTTCTACAACGCGGTCTGATTGTGTTTTGACTTCTAGCAACATCTATAACTGTTGTGGTATTCCTGGCCTGGTATAAGAATTGGCACGAATTCGTCACAGGCGGCGCGGCTGCTATTTCACTCATTAATATTATTGGAGGGTACTTGTCTATCGGAACGAATGCAGTTGCAACATTTCTGATTGGGTATAAACTATGGTCAGTAAAACCCTTCTTTGCCTATGACTCGTTCGCCTCACGCGCATTTCGTGATTTGCAGGAGGCATCGACGCCTTATTTCTTCGAGAGACCGCAGACTAGCCCGTAGGGTATCCCCTGTCCAGAAAGCCTTGCTCATCATCGTCGAGTCGGGTGTATTCTTCTGCGCCTTCGAGGTATGTTCTTCCAAGGCTTCGGAAAAGGGAGGCAAGCTAATGCGCCATCCAGTTCTTGGGCTACCTGCTTCAAACTCTTATTGATCACGGAAATTTGCGAGGCTCTGCGGCAGGTCTCGCAACAGGAGCCATCGTTCAATCCATTTCTTCCATCAGCGTTAGTGCTGTCTATTCTCATTGAAAAAGCCTAGTAATGACGTACCCTTGACAGTCCTTCTATCCCGTTATGGTTCTTATTCTCGTCCACACCCAGAAAGCCGTCACAGAATACTACCACTTGACGAAGGTTGATGTTACCGTCAGTGAGGACACCGCCAACTCTTATTCCATGGAGCCTATCAGTAGTGGATCGGCTGGCAGAGATCTTTAACTCAATACATCCATGAATAGTATGGAGTCTATGGGCGCATGTGCTTCTACTTTTCAGAACGCGCTAACTCTTTGATCACTAGAACTCTTATGCCAGGGTCGACTAGCCGCCGAGCGACGGAATCGTGCCGTATGTCAAAAGTTAATTCCTCCTCCGGCTGATAGAGTGGTGTTCCATTCGTTCTGCCATTCATTTCCAACCTCTAGCCTAGGGCCCTGATGTTTGATTGTCTTTCCGCCCTCAAAATTTGTGTCATGCTCGCTGCCACACTAGCCCGGGGAACCGAACACTAGCGTCAGGGTGGAAGGTTTATGTTATATGTCATGAACTGCTCTTATATAAACGCAACTCCTTGCCAGCATATCCTCAATTGCAATTGTAACAATGCCCTCTTTCAAGTCCCTCTTCGCTGCCACATTCCTTTTACTGGCTTCTTGCCAAGTTCAAGCCACTCCTTTCCTCGAGGCCCGTGATAACGAGTGCTTCCCTTGTGTCGGTCGCGCACTGGCGACTGTGCACCATTGGTAAGACCGTCTTTAACACCTAGTTTTGTTGGATAGCACGCTCACCCGCATAACTCAGCCCCGATATCGACTACAAGTGCCTCTGCAACGACCAGAACTTCCAAAACAAAGCGTTCGGTTGTGCCAATAGCTGCGGCGGAATGCAAAATCTCATTAACATCAAGAACAGAGTCTGCAAGTAAATGTAAGTCGAGCGTCGTCGTTTGGGCAGGCGTATATCTTATGACTATCTAGGCGATTGCAATACTTTCTACTCCAAACCACTGGTCAGCGCGATTTACACGAAGCTCGGAGGGTGGATGGCTTCTACTAGGCATGACATACATACTATAATGCGAATACCCTTGAACCATTATATACCATAATACACTATTCTACCCCCTGGTGTACATTCCCTTTGATTTTCCTGTGAGATTGTCCAGGTGGTGTAAAGTCCGTCAAAACCGGCTCTTTGAGTACAATGCAATTAGATGAAATAATTGCGTAAGCTCAGCGTTCAACCATGTCGATTGCGATTGCTTGTGTTCTATGTCAGATGTGTTTCTCTGGCTTAGGGAAGTATACTTCGAGAGGATGAATTTCATATGGTGAAGAGGTTAAGTAAGGGGAACGAGAAACATGAAATTTGCGACAAAATACAGCAAGAAATTGAGTAATACTATGAAGAAGGCTGAACACCGTGATTCGCCGTGTCAGTCTATCTTCAACCCCTTGGACTCGAGCTCTGCCTCAGCCCTAAGGCCCTCATCCTCCACCTTCGCCAATAGATTCCGATTATACTGAGCCAACTTTTCTCCTGCACCATCCTCCGATTCCAGCTTCTTCTTAGCTGCTTTTACACGAGCCCGATAAGCCTGAAACTTTGTGTCCGTCCCCATGATGCGATCCCACCATCTGAAGCAACTGCCGTAGTTGTCCGTAAATGCCATGTGGTGGAAGTCATGATGTTCAGCGCCTGCCCAGAATGGTATGATGTTGTGCAAGGACCAGGGGAAGTCTATCGGAGTCATTACACATGAGGTAAGCTTGACTATGAGGGTGAGTGGTGCTTACCGTAACCGCTGTGGGCGTCGACAGTCTGCCAAAGACGTAGACTAGCAAAGAGGAAAATAGTGAAGATATGAACATCCCCAGTAATCCATGCATGAATAAAGGGACCGAAAATAGCCCCAGCGCTAAGAGCGGATAGCTCTACGGGATGGGCATACTCCGACGCTAGCCCGAATGGCGCAGAATATTTGTGGTGAATTTTATGAAAACGCTTATACAAGTATGGTGTGTGGAGGGCTCTGTGGGCTGAAATGAGACGTCAGTGTTTGAAATCATGGGATACTATCGCAACATGCCGTTATAATGGAAGATATCATCATAGATGAAGAACAGGACACATTGAAGGACTATCTTGGGGAGAGGCGTAATTGGAACCTGATATGTCGAGACACCCGTCCAGCCAGCGAACGCATGGGCAAGGATTGCCTGTTTCAGACCATTTAGGCTACGAATGAGTCTGAATTATTCAAATACGTACGGCTGGAAGTTGCATTGTGAAATGATTCCAGAGAACGTGTTTAGTAATCTTCAACTGCTGGGCAGGTGTGATGGTCTTGTCTGGCTGCAACTTCCACTTGTTGAAGTACGGAATCGTATCCATGACCATGAACGGGATGCATCGTCCAAAGAATGATATCTAACACGAGGTGAGCCCAGGATATTCAAGACTCCGGCGAGCTGCCAGTGGATCACCTACTTCGTGGAGAATGACCGCAAGTAAACCTGTGGCGAGGGTAGGGTTCCCTATCATGATGTACCAAGATGCCCACTTATTCTCAAGCCATGACAGGGAAGAGAAATCGGTGGCAGAATAAAGCTCGGCGTATGCTTGGGTGCTTGCATTAAACGACATCGTTACGACGTGAAAGGGCCTGAAAGTGGCTTGCGGCACCTGATGTTGTCGAAGCCTTATAAAAGGTCGTGTCTTCGTGTATGCAAAATGCCCGCTGTCTAGAGTCTCCGGATTTGGGAAGACCCAAAGGAAGTTTCTTTTCGACGGGGTGTTTGCTTGGGGCCTATAGGATTTAACATGAGGAGGTAGGAACAAGAGAGGTTAGCCTGAAAGTTCAAATTGGGTTCGTCCGGACCGCATTCAACTCATTAAACAGGGCGTGGAGTGGGAGGAAAGGAGATAGCTTCGAAGCATTTTAGTTAGTACAATCTGTCTGAGTTGCGAACCAGTTGAATGAAAAGCATCCACAGATATATGGAGAGATAACGACGTACTTTTCAATGGTTATCGTGTCTGTCAAGCATCCGATCTGGTGTCGGTTGTGTGGCCCGAGGGTGTCGACATTACTCGGAAATTAGGCCATAACATTTGATATGTCGAAGGTATCACGCAGAGGACCCTAGGTTAACACAGGGATAACATGAACTCATGGAGATTCGGGAGTGTGTATCATCATAGTAGCCCCGCGGTGGAGGAGGGATAGTGCATGCACACTGTCAGTAACTGGGTCTGCCCAGGGCTTTAACCTTTAGGATTTGGGTGTCATAAGGGGAACACATCGAAACCGTCCAGTGGAAAGTGGTTTGTGGATTCGGTTAGGCTGGCAAGAGGGAAAGGAGTAATTCATGCTTGGGGCCGCTGCTCCCGGCACCGTGGTATTCGCGTTCAAGTCTGTCATTTCCGCCAGTGCTTAAATGTTGGTATTGGATGTAGTAGAGCCCAAGTTCACCTGAATTCCCACGAGTTGAAGGAGACATGGCAACCTCGTTTTCCGAACCCTAAATCAAAGAGAAATCATGTATTTCTTGTTCAGCAGGACCAAAGTAGGTATCTATGAAACGTAACAAGAGGTAAAGAGTAGTCGGAAGTTGAATATCAAAGAAGTATGTATGAAAAAGGCAGAACGTCATTGAGAGCAATTATGGTAGTTTCAATCGGTTTTAGAGCCCTCTCCCACTAGTTCAGCTTCGGCCTTAAGTCCCTTATCCTCAACCTCAGCCAGTAGTTTCTGCTCATATAGAGCCAACTTTTTGCCAGCACCATCTGCTGACCCGAGGTTCCTCTTAGCCTCTCTCATGCGAGCGCGATAAGCTTGATACTTTTTGTCAGTCCCCATAATCCGATCCCACCATCTGAAGGAGCTGGAGTAGTTATTTGTGAACGCCATATGATGGAAGTCATGGTGCTCGGCGCCAGCCCAGAATGGGACGATGTTACGCAGGGACCACGGGAAGTCTATCGAAAATATGATATGTCAACTAGCCTCAACTGAGAGAATGAAATGCTCACCGTAACCACTGTGGGCGTCGACGGCTTGCCATAGGCGAAGACTAATGAAGACGAATATTGTGAAGATATGAACATCCCCGGTGACGAGTGCATGGAGGAAGGGGCCAACAATGGCCCCTGTGCTAAGGCCAAATACCTCTACAGGATGGCCATACTCTGCAGCTAGGCCGAAAGGTGCGGAGTATTTGTGGTGAACCTTATGCAAACGCTTGTACAGGTAGGGCGTATGAAGCGTCCTATGAGCTAAAAGGGGTTGTCAGCAACCGCGATGGTGGGATACCCATCAGAGCATACCGATGTAGTGGAAAATATCGTCGTAGACGAAGAACAAGAAGCATTGGAGAGCCATCTTAGGGAGAGGCGTGAATGGAACCTGATACGTCGAGACTCCTGTCCAGCCCGACAACGCATGGGCTATGACCAACTGTTACCCAACGTCTAATCAATATGTGGAAGGACCAACGATCTCACAAGGCGTACCGAAGAAAGTTGCATAGTAAAGTGATTCCAAAGAACGAGTTTTGTACATTCCCACTGTTCAGCGGGCGTGAAGGTCTTGTGTGGCTGTAATTTCCACTTGTTGAAGTAAGGAATGGCATCAATAATCATGAACGGAATGCATCGCCCAAAATATGCGGCCTAACAATGGGATAAGCCAGGGTGTCTCTGATGGAGCGGTGGAGCACCCACTTCGTGAACCAAAACAGAAAGTAAGCCTGTGGCGAGGGCGGGGTTCCCGATCATGATATACCAAGCTGCCCACCGTCTCTCGAGCCACGAAAGGGACGAAAAATCAGTGGTAGAATAGAGCTCAGCATAGGGGGGCAAGATAGTGCTTGCATTGAACGACATCGCTCGAGGGGTCAAGTCTAAGAGTGTTCGTGGGATACGGGCTGGGTAGCAATGCGCTAGCCAATATTCCGGAGCCATTATAAAGGGTCGTGTGCTGGTCTAAACATACCCCTGCGGCTTAGGCCTCCTTACTTGGGAAGCCTCATTATTTTTTGGGCTTGGGCCGTCTTTTGAGGACACGGGAGTTGGAAGCGAGATGAACGGGGCTCGAATCACCGAGTTGCAGGTAACGTTTGAAATTGGAGACAAGATGCCTGACCATAGGAAATCATAGGGGCCAAAGTAGCCAGTTACAAGCATTCCTGTTGGCGGATCCCTTTGAGCGCCCGAGCCTTGAGAAGCTACGACTTGATCTTGAAAAGATAACCACATAGTTTGCATCGTCCTGGTGTAGGCAGGTATGTCAAGAGTCCTTTCATAATTCTTGTTGTCAGCCACGACATTCAAACCGGTTCGAGTGCCGATATTATTCGGAAATTAGGTCGCAACATAGAGCCTCGATGCAGGGTGAAGAGGAATTTCGGGGTTAACAGGGCCTTGACATGAGTTCCTTTGAGAGCAGATAGTTCAGCACGAGAGGGAATGCACAGAGAGTAAAACCTTGCTGCAGTGAGCCAACATTTCCCTCGGGATTCAGTGAGCAGGCGGTTGATCCAAAGGTTGCCTTGATCTAAATGGCATTAAAAGTTGCGGGCAGGAGGAATTTTCCTTGCTCGATCCCCGCTCCATGCCTGGCACAGATATTGTCATTGATAGATGTTATTCGGTCGGCCAGCGCGGTTAGGAAATAGGGTAGCAGTTCGAGGGGCGTCGGAGGCTAACTTCAAAGCCCGAGATTTGAGAGTCAGTGTCAACTTTGGGAAGCTGTTTGTGAGAGCTTCCGCCTCGACTCAACGCTGAGACTGAGCATGCTGAACAGCACGTATCTGGCGAGATGTCCTGTTTATCTTGTTCAATGAGATTGGCCCGAGGTATTGTCGATCGATTCTAGTTCAAATCGGAATAGAAGTCATGGTGGTCCCGAACAAAGGTCGATGCATGACGTGACGGCGTACAACTTGCTCCTCAATTTCCGACATACTGACAGTGATAGTCGCCTCCAGTTTTCGAATATAATGCCGATGCCAGCTGCTCGGGATGCTCTAGTGCCTCCTTTCAACCTCTTTGTCTCTTCACGATGTCTCTCGCCACTCTTTTGTCCAGGGTCCTCCCCATACACATTCCTTACTATTACACCACATTCGTTCCCGGAAAATCACCCTTCTCTACGTATGGCTCAGTTATAACAGCTCTTGCGACCTACCTGGCCGTGATTTTCGGCATCCAGCATGTTCTGAAAGATCAGAAGCCTTTCAAACTCAATGCGATCTTCCGCCTTCACAACCTCATCCTGAGTGTGGGGAGTGGTCTGCTTCTGGCTCTCATAGCCGAGGAAGCCGGGCCTCTTCTATTGAAGCGTGGACTTTTCTCTTCCATCTGCGATGAGGACTCATATACACCAGTACGGCTCGATATCTCTTCGAGGTATATAGGGTACTGATTTTGAAATTCTGAAGAGGTTAGAGGCATACTATATGGTCAACTATTTCTTCAAGTACCTTGAGCTCTTCGATACCGTCTTGCTCGCTCTCAAGAAGAAGGATCTCAGTACGTGCCTTGCCTTCACTGCATTCTTGCGCCCTTTTAAACAAGGATAATCTTCCAGAGTTCCTTCACGTCTTCCACCACTCTGCCACCGCCGTCCTCTGTTTCTTCCAGCTTCAGGGCCGAACTAGCATGGTGCGTCTAATTCCATTCTTGTGCTCGTAACTTAACTAAGCCTTGGTGAAGTCATGGCCAATCATCGGCATTAACCTCTTGGTTCACGTTGCAATGTGTAAGGCGGCGTCACCCCTGCCGTTTCTGAAGCGAAATTCTGACTCTATTGCAGATTATTACTACTTTGCTTCCGCCGGTGGCGCAAAGATCTGGTGGAAGAAATATCTCACCTCGATGCAAATCGTTCAATTTCTCGTAGACCTTAGTCTTGTATACACTGGTCGTGAGTAAACCTCGAACAACTTCAACGACACTATACTGACGAACTTGCTACACTTCAGTCCTTACCGAAGGTGCTTACCGCTACGCTCCTTGGATCCCTCATCTCGGTCACTGCGCGGGCACCACGACCGCGGGACTATTTGGTGGAGGCCTCCTTACCTCGTACCTATTCCTCTTTATCCACTTCTACCAGCAAACCTACAAGAAACCCACCGTGAAGCCTGCCGCTGCCGCCATCTCCGAGCCCGCTGGTGCCCGGAAATCCAAGTCAAAGAGGAAGGCTGGTCGCGGCCACAAAAGGACCCCCAGCCGACTGCCGAGCAGTCATTGATTGATACCTCTAAAGAACGAAACAGCAGCTGAGGGTCAGGATTTTCGCTTTCGACACCTGTTGTATTTAATAAACCCGGACATTCGTTACCGCGATACCCTTCTTGTGCAATGATACCATTTATTCTGACTTTCTTTTTACAACTTTGCGTAGAACTCTGTGAGCCGTTTTGATACAAAAAATGTGAATAATAAAACGATCACAACATGGAATGGAATAAAAATACGTGAAAATACATAGGCAGAAGGTCTATGGCAAATATGTCGAAAACAACAAGAAATGAGAATAAGTACGAGTACACTGTACTGAAGCATGACACCAAGAGGTCCATTATGCGAATTAAGGTAAAATAATATCAATGATCACCAACAGAAGCGGTCCGACAAATAAACATACAATCCCCAGAAGGAACCCTCCCAACCTCGCCACCAAACCTCCCGAGGTCTGGCAACGAAGAACCAAAAAAACACCCATATCCGTCCCAATGAACCCAAGCCCCCTCCTACGCTAACCCATCACACTTCTCCCCCGGCCTTCTATTATTCTTCCCCTGACACTCCAGCTTCCCACAATCCTGACACGCACTCTTACAATACTGCCGCCCGCCTTTGCCTTTACACTCCAAGCCGCCACATTTGATGCAATGTCTCGGATTCCGGGTTTTGCTGCCTCCCACAGACGTAGATGATGAGGTCGCTGTTATCCGAGATGGTGCCTGCGCTTGTGCTTGGGGCTGAGCCTGAGCCTGAGCGTGTGGTCGAGGACGGGGCGCGTGTCGGATGTTAGGTGAAGGCGTCGCCGTATGCGAAGATTGCGGGGAAGTGAGCAAGTGGGGTTCAGCAGTGAGCGAGGGTGTAGCCGAAGCTCGACGGGTAGTAGCTGCAGTCGCGTCAATGAAAGGATATGGTCGTTTCAGCGGATTCCGGGGTTGGGGTTGGGGGTTGTAGGTGATACCAGCTGCTTGAAGATTCGGCGACCCGCCAGTCGCGGCGTTACTTGGCGGGAAGAAAGCGTAGGCGGCGTATTGGTAATTGCCAAAGGGTCGGGCGTAGTCGTAAACTTGGGTCAGAGGGCCAGGTTGTTGGTGTTGTTGGAAAGGCAATGGTTGGGGCTGGGATGGTTGAGGTTGGGCAGGTTGGGGCTGGACTTGCATGCTTACGGTGGGGACCTGAACGGGGACTGCTACGGGGACTGGCTGAGGGTGAACTTGTTGAAGTGGTTGGTTTTGAGAAGCAATATGAGGAGAGGCCATAGGTCGCATCGTCGGTGTGTTCGACACGCTGACGGTGTGACTACTTGCTGGTTGCGTGTTAGGTGTAGAGGCAGTGTGGCTATAAGCCTCAATAAAACGCTGTATAAACTAAAAAGAAAAGAAAGCGTAAGCATTCGTTCAGAGGTCAAAAAGTAAAGAACAGAACATACAGACCTCAGGCGCAGGCTGAGCCCCTTCAGGCGGCCCCTGCTGTCCCTCGTGGTTATCTGGGTCGTCCCTCAGTTGATCTTCAGCGTTATCAGCATCCATATCTTCATCGTCGACCTCCACCATGCCACCTGGCCGCGTCTGGGGAGGTTGCGGTTGCTGGTGGTGTTGATGGTCAACACTTCCATCCACGGGTCCAGCTGCCAGAACGAGGGGTGCACCCATTATCCCACCTCCACCAACGACGCTTCCTCCCTGCTGAACACCCAGAATAAGCCCAATGACACCCTCCTTCCTCATGCCCATTCGTAGACACCCTTTGACAAGATTCCACAGAGGCCTGCTCACACCCATGGCACTCCAATTCCAGATGTTTGCACCCGGCCCAACGTCTTGCGCTTCATACATCAACTTGGCTGGGAACTCATCCTTCAATCTCGTTGGGAGAGACCGGAAGATGGATGAGTCTGTTGAGGAGAACCGGCGTCCTGTTCCAGCAGTCGACGACGTAGATGTCGAAGCAGAAGATATACATTGTGGGGAATTGCAGACGTATTCACATCCGATGATGAAGAATGGTTTCTCGATGTCGTAGATTTTGATAGGTCCAGTGCTGATGCGACCTTTATTTATGAGGGGTTGTGCGCATGAGGGACATGCGATCCCGTTGAAAACGAGAGGTAATGGGTCCCAGTATAGGAACCTGTGTTCGGAGGGTGTTCGTGCAGTCGATGCCGATGCCGTCAAGGAGAAATAGGAGGGCGAAGAGGGTAACCAGAAAGTCTTCAAAACATAGTACAGGGATGGAATGGCATTCGACTGTGTGGCCTGCGAGGATGCCGCGTTGGCGTTTGAGGAATTGGAGGGTGGTGTGGCAAGTGACACGAGGTGAGACTTGAAGGCTTCTTCCACGGAAGGTCCGGTTGTCGACAGCGGATTTGGCGCAGCCAAAGATGCTAGGAGCGACGAAAGGAATGCATTTTGGTCGGTTCGATACAAATGAGCCCATTCAGAGGGATTTGTAGTGTCTGCGCGGAGAGAAGGGTCGATCAGTGCTTGTGGTGTAGCAACCGACGCTGATGGTGGCAAGACATTGGCTGGCGTCAATGTTGCAAACGGTACAGGAGCTGAAGCTGGATATGAGACTCCTGTAAAGCCTGTCCACTGAGACTAAGATGAGTTCATTGTCAAAAAGAATGTCCTCATCGGGACTTGAACCTGTACTCACTGGACTGTTCGATAAACGTGGCTGCTTCGCTGGCCGAGGAGCATTCACGCTCCCAGCTGGAAAACCATCCTTTCTCGGCCGTCCTACAGGTCTCTTCACCTTCAATGGATCACTGGGCGGTGGCGGCTGCTCTCCCTCCCTCTTCTTGTTCGTCGAGCCCTTCGGCCTGCCTGGCCTACGTTTTGCAGGCGGTGCATTAGGATCCTTGCTGGGGTCGATACCATTGGTGACGGCTGGATTGTTGACGGAGGACGAGGGAGGATATCCAGGATTTGAATTTGACATTTCCATCTGGAATTATGATATTTTTTAAGTTTATAAAATATTATGGGAGAAATAGAAATCGGAAAAAACTCGTGGGTTACACGAGCACGACCGTTGAACTTCAAGAAGGTGACTCACGGGATGCTCGCAGTTGCCTCGCCGCTGCCTCACCGTCCTCGTTGTTGTCGTATGCCTCTATGGGCGACGGATTGGAGCACCACAAATATGTGGATTTTGAAATGGTTGATTTTGTTATCAGCCCTGTTATCTCTTCAACCGAGAAAAATAAACCACAATTTCCTCCTATGGCGGAGTTGCTGAGCTTAAAATCCATGATCTCCGAGTTCCTGTGGCGTTCTGGTGCCTGCCAATCTCAGGTTACGCCATGACCAGGTCATGAATTGTTCAATCTTGTACTGCAACTAGCAGCAGAGATTCATAGGATCCTCTCTCTGAATGTCGTTAATTTGTCTGAAACCAAAGGTTTTATCCAATATCGCCCGATCCAAAACATACAGTCGTCATAAGCGGGATGCAGCGCTTGAAGGTGGCTCGTAGGTAGAACTAGGCCCGTCCCTCCTTGTATTCGAACATGTTGGTACGGAACGAGTATACTCTCAACTAAACCACAGTATCTTGTGGCGTTGGTGAGGTCCTATACCGTCGGTACAAAGTCAGAGACCTAGCAGGCTTTCCGTTTCTACTTCGGGGCGCATCCTGTCGCGAGACAGACCCCTTGCTTTGTTACCTACGAGTGTCAACGTCTATTGTGAATGGAAGAAGCTTTCCAACTGAGTTTTGGGTTTCGTTGACCATTCATTGGAGGCTGACAGAATGGCCGAGTAGGGCCGAGCGGGCTTTCAACTAGAATCCTTCTTTTGTTGGGGGTGTAAGATGTATGATTTATTGCGTTCGGTGCAGAACAAACGGCGGAACTGTAGAATGGACAACGCTTCCGTACGATGAGTATGAATGACTACTCTTGATAGGCTCTTGAGCAAGGGAGTCACAGACGGAGACGGAGGCAAACTGATCGGTCCGGGAGATGCCGTACACCAAGTTCCCATATATGGACTAGCTTTCGCTAAATTCAGTGGGCTGGACTTTTATTCGCTCGACACGTCTCTTTCCCCGTCTTCCACGTCTTCACGGTCGCTGTCGACACATTTGCCTCAGGCTCTTTCCAAAAGCACTCCTTTCAAGATGCTGTCGCGAGAAATCATCAACATCCAGGTCAGAGATCTCCCTGCAACCCGTACCACCATGGTTTGCTGATGTTGAAGTGGCGTAATTTCAACAGGCAGGTCAAGCCGGAAACCAAGTCCGTCAAGCTCAATTTTACGCTTTCTCTGTATCCAAACCACTCACTAGCCCGTACCATGACCATCTAGGTTGGAGAGACGTTCTGGAATATGCTTTTAGCTGAGCATGGGCTTGATCAGAACGGGGTGAGGAGATTGTCATCACTATTTTTCCCGTCGATCACTCACCCACGCGACGCGACAATTTACAGTTGTACGTCGGCTCTGATCCGTTACAGTTGCAACGGGTAGGGTTCCATTAAAGGTGTTGGAGTAGTGGGTGTTGAAGCGGTGTTTTTTTTGTGCAGGCTGGCGTCTACTTTGTCGAGGTTGACGGCAAGGAGGCCAAGTATGTGCCGAGAAGTGTCCAGGTGGACCTCGAGGGTGGTGTACTAAACAAGGTATTTGCCAAATCCTACCCATCGAAGTGTCTGCTGACGCTCGCTATGTATCCAGATAAAGGGCGGCTCCCTTGGCCACCTGTTCCGACCCGATACCTATATCCACGCTGATTCAGGTGCTGGCAACAACTGGGCAAAAGGATGTAAGTTGTCGCGATTGTTAACCCTGAACAGCTGCTGATCATACTCCTTCTCTAGACTACACGGAGGGTATGGCGTTCTTACGTATCGGCTTCTATCAGTTTGGACTGAGAAACGCATTCATTAGGTGCTGAGCTCGTTGACACCGTTCTGGTATGTTCCCATTCCACCATCCGTTTGGTCACTATAACTGAACGCTGCAACAGGATGCTATGAGGAAACAAGGAGAAGCGTGCGAAGCACTACAAGGATTCCAACTCATACAATCCCTCGGTGGAGGTACTGGTGCTGGCCTAGGAAGTCTTCTGCTATCAAAAATCCGTGAAGAATACCCCGACCGGATGCTGGCAACATTCTCTATTCTTCCTTCACCGAAGGTTTCGGAGACTATCGTTGAGGTATTCAAATCTCTTTCTACGTCAGGCTTGGTGATTGACTGATTTTCGTTTTTAGCCTTATAACGCTATGCTCTCCATGCATCAGCTGGTAGAAAACAGCGACTTGACCATTTGCATTGATAACGAGGCGTTGTATGATATCAATACCAGGTCACTGGGCATCAAGGTTCCCAACTTTTCTGATCTGAACAACGTAAATTTCTTCTGGTCATCTTACTGCTGCATTTACTGACGAGCATGCACAGGTCATCGCAAGAGTCATGTGTGGCGTGAGCACCAGCTTGCGATTCCCTGGTCAACTGAACGGAGACCTACGCAAACTGGGAATGAACCTTGTCCCTTTCCCTCGAGTACGGCGTCTCATACTTTCATCGTCAGTTTACATCTGACAATTTTTCTTACAGCTACACTTCCTTGCACCCAGCTATGCGCCTCTGCATAATCTCAAAAATAGTCAGTATGAAGGTACAAAGGTTGCTGACCTCACAAAAGCGTAGGCTTGAGTTTTTATCTGCTGGAAAGCTTCAGTCTGACGTGAACTACCCAGTGTCTTTGACAAGAAGGCCACTCTTGTTGCTTGTGATCCCGCTCATGGGTGCGTATTTGACCCATGATTATCCCGTACTGTTACTCACTTGGTTGCTTCTGAAGACGTTACCTGACGGCTGCTGTCATCTTCCGAGGCAACATCCCCTCTCGTGAGGTAAGTTCTTCATTCAACCCTACTTCTACCTTTGAGCTAACGATGTTTTCAGGCCGAAGTAAGTGCCGCATGATGAACCCAACTTAACGCCTCTAATCATATTCTCTAGTACGCAATCCGTGATCTGCAAACAAGGAATTCTTCATTCTTCGTCGAGTAAGTAAGATAATACCATCCACTCACCTCCTTGCTAATAGACAATACTAGGTGGATTCCCGACAATGTCTCCATGTCCATTGTATCTGTTCCTCCTGTTGGGCAGAAACACGCAGCCACAGCCTTGATGAACACGACCGCCATCCAGGAAGTCTTCAAGCGCACTCAAGAGACGGTAAGCTTAGCTGTGGATCCAACCCGAACAATAACTCATGACCTGACACCTCTTACGCAGTTCTCTGCTATGCTTAAACGTCGCGCATTCTTGCACTGGTATACCGGCGAAGGCATGGACCCCATGGAATTCACCGAAGCTGAGAGTAACATTCAGGATTTGATGTTCGTCCCTTCTTTCCTTTCTACACCTGCTCCTCGATATTGATGACCTCGTGTTCGTCTTTCTCTGCAGTGCGGAATACCAGCAATACCAAGAAGCGGTTGTGGACGAGGAAGAGTACATTGAGGAGGTGTCTCAAGAAGTCTACGCGGAAGAGGAGGCATATGAACCTGATGCAGGTGTAGAAGAGCCTCTCGAGGAGGAGGATATTTAGAACGCACTCTATGATTTGAGTGTTTTGCTTCCAAGATGCTTTCGTTCTGTCACCCTGTGCAATTCGCTTTTCGCTTTAGTTTACCCCGATGCTACTTTTAATCACAATGGATGTCTCTTTTTCTGGCGGAGAGTCTTGCAGCGAGTCCTGTCTTTCCGATTAAGAGGAATATATTCTACAGTCATGCCCAATAGAGGCAATGTGAACTAGAGCCCTGGAAGACGCCCCGACCGATTTAGCTTGACATCAGCATCAGCATCATCGTGTAACTCGCCATTCTTCAGCGTACTACATCCTTCAACAGCAATTCCATCTTGCATTCCAGCCACCACAATTTCTACTACATACCCGTTCCCGGCTTGTTTCCTTATTGCAACGTCCATGTCCCCAAGGACCTATTCCCTCACACGTCCCCGCTTCATCCTTACCCAGTTCTCACTTTGACCAATACCGCCCGTCGTAATTCGCGTCGCCTGCCCGTCAAATGACCTTGGCCAAGGGGCTTGAAAACCCGATGATGACTCCCTGCGCCACGGGAAAGGGGTTATTCCTACGCAACCACCCTCTCTCGGGCCGTTTGCTCAGGTAGGAAAACCGGGGGTCTTCTCAGGCCACAGTCGGCCTAGCTCACCCACTAGAAGCCCAGCAAGACCTTTCAAACACGCACAAAAGTCATGGCCAACTGATAATCTCTGATACCGGGACATGAACATATCAATAAGACGTCTGGCCGCATGTCTTTTGACGTCTCTTCCATCCAATAAATTCAACCACCGGGTGCGTTTTGCGAAATCCGAGGACCTCCAATAGCTTATTTATCAGCAGGGCGTCTAAGAACACCCTGTAACCCACATTTTTCGACTAAATGGATCACAGGACACTACTCGTGACGATTCCGACGACAGGGGTACCCAATATGAGAAGGATTTCTTTTGGTGCGGAGAAACCTCGGCACATGGTCCCTTCTCCACAATATCACTCTTGCCCTCTTATGCACCCCAGGATAACTGCTGCCGGTCACACGGCGGCCACGACCTAAATGCTCGTGGCGATTTGGATCAGTAGCTGTGGTATAAAAAGCTAGCGGGATGGGGGCGTGGTTTGGATAGATATCGATTCTGATTTCGATTTCTACTTCGTCTCTTTCTCTGAACGTTTGACTTCTGTCTGTCTGAACCATGGATCAGGTTGCAGATAACACTCCCCTCCCTGCTCGTTTCGCAGATCTCAAGAAGGAGATTGCGTCTTCTATCCCTGACTTCGAGGCGCGCGCGACGAAGGCGTGGGGAGAGATTGTCGCGCAGTTGAAGATCGTGAACGAGGATATCGACAAGACTTGTTCTGAGGTGAGCTTGACATTTCTCTCCTCAACAAAGGTCGAAGCTCAGTCTCTGATTGGTATCGAATAGTATATCCCTCAAGTCAAGTTCGAAGACCTGAACAACCTCAGCGCCGAGACGCTTGACAAGATCAAGAGGAGGGGAAGCGTTGTTATTAAGGACGTGATTCCTGACGAGCAGGCAGTGAAGTGGAAAGAGGATCTCAAGGCGTTCGCCAAGAACAATCCTGACTGCGATGGTTAGTTCTCGACTTCCTTGCCTCTCTCGTTTGTCGCCTAACGTCAATCCAGGCCTTCCCACAAACGACAAACAATTCTTCAACCTCTAGTACGTTCTTCTTCCCCAATCTCTCTCCCGCCAGTCTTGACTCATACTTTTCCAGCTGGACCAAGCCCCAAGTCGAAGCTCGCGCCCATCCCAACCTCCTGAACGCGACCGTATGGCTGAACAACCTGTACCACACCAAAGACGGGAAGCCCGTCGAGGGCGTCGATCTCAACACCCCTCTAACCTACGCCGACCGGTTCCGGATCCGACGGGCTGGTGTGCCATGGCCTTTGCACCCGCCTCACGTTGATGGTTCGCAGTGTCTTGTTTTGGTGTTTGTTTCTTGTCCTCATGCACTCTTCGTTGCGGTTTAGGTGGTTCCATTGAGCGATGGGAAGAACCTAATTTCAGGAAATGCTTTGAGCATATTTTGTCTGGGGACTGGAAGGCGCATGATCCGTATGACTTGGAGGGCAGGCTTAATGCTAAGACGTCCTTGTATGGACGTGCTAACCAGTCGAGTGTGTTCAGGACCTTCCAGGGGTGGCTTGCTATGAGGTACATTCGACTATTATTCTCCTTACGGTTGGTTTGATCACTAACAACCTGCGCTTGGCTTCTAGCGAAACGGCACCCACCCAGGGAACACTCAGAGTCTACCCCGACGTTCTTCTCTCGAACGCCTACATCATGCTTCGCCCGTTCTTCAGCCCCAAACTCCAGCCTGGCCAACAAGGGTTCCTCGATGCTACCAACTGGGAGATCGGTACGTTTCACCAATTTAACACCCTCTTCAAACCAGGCTGACTTAGTGCATGTACAGACACTTCCTCCTCCGTCTACCACGGCATCCACATCCGCGATAACGGGTACGGCGGCCCACGACCTGCACCCGCCACGCACCCTCACCTCGAACTTGAGCGTACCATGACTTCCGTGCCGAAGGTGCTTCCCGGAGATATGGTGTTCTGGCATTGTGATGTCATTCATTCCGTTGAGGAGGAGCATACTGGGTCTGGGGATTCTGCAGGTACGACTACTTCCTTCCTTCCTTCCTATCCCTTTTCCCTATTCTGACTCGATGCACGGACGCTGACTTGTTTGGAATTTGACAGTGATGTACATCCCCGCCGTACCTCTTACACCCCAGAACGAGGCCTACGTCAAGCGACAGGCGGATACGTTCCTTCGCCAGAAGTGCCCGCCTGATTTCCCGCAAGGACCTGGAGAGGATACGTTTGTTGGGGTTGCTGGTGCTGATGATGTGAATAATCCTTTGGGGAGGAGGGCGATGGGGTTGCCTATTTCTGTGGCTTGAAGTTGAAGGGAGGTTACGTTACTGGCATGTCGTAGTGCAGGTCTGAAGAATATTTTGCTTGATTTCCCCCAACTTACAATATAAGAATGAAATACATAAATGACTGTTTCTTACTCTCATCTGGATTGAGGAATGCATATGCGCATTGTCGATGATGGCGCAAATCGTGAAGACTTTCGTATGGCTCAGGTTTTGCTTGTGCTCCCGCCTTCCCTTCTGCGCTGAAAGAATATAGATTTTTTCAGACTCCTTACGTCAATGGCCAATTCCTCAATTCCGATACACATACTGAAGCGTTGAAATGTTGAATCCTTGGGCTGTTCACACCATCGGTTTGAGATGCAATACTGGAAACGGCGTGCCAGAAAAGCAGGAGCAAAGAATGATTTGATTGTTTCGAGTACGACAAGTCTGAGTAGCTTGTCAATTTGAGCCTGGAGATTGACAATAGAAGCTTCTCCCTCCCCATCATTCACCACTTCGCATACGGCAAGAACTTGCCACTACACAACCAACCCCATCAACAAACTCGCCTCACAAAAGCAAGAAAAAAGACTCACTCAAAACTCAACACAACCCTATCCCCCTTCGGATCCTCCTTCTTCTGAATATCAACCTTACAATCAATCATGGACATAATTCCATCCCCAAACTTCTCATGAATCACACTCTTAATCGCCTGGCCATACACCAGCACGCCCTCGTACAGCCTATACAAAACTGGGTCCGTCGGCGGCATCGGGCCCAGTCCGCGATTGGGCCACCACTGGTCCCCGAGCGCGGCTAGACCTTCCTGCGGAGGGAGGTCGAGTGCTTCACAGAGCTTCGTTAGGTCTTCGGTGGTGAATTTGGCTTGGGCGTAGAAGGCAGCAGCGGTCCAGACTTCATTCCTTCCGATCTTTTGGGCGATTTGGTCGAACGTGAGGCCTGAGTGGGTGTTAGATTGGTGGGCCTTGTGGAAACAGTGGTTAGACGTACCCTTCTTTGCCTTGGCGTCTAGTAGGCGCCTGTTGAACGGAGGTAGATCGGCGAAGGGCGCGGTGTTATCTGCGAATGCCTGCCAATACATGCTTCAGTTCGTCTCCATTTCGTCGAAGGTATGAAAGGACGTACCGTAGCGGAAGCCATTTCACTCCAATGTTTCTGGGAAAGAAAGTGACGTTGTGAGGTGATAAGCTTTGACCTTTATATCAGAAACCCCAAGAACTCCTCCCTATCTTCTTGGTCAGAAGGTGTGTTCACATGATGAGCTGGATCAGCTTAAGGCCCCGTCTGGACCCGATTGCGAGAAGGAATGGAGTGACGTCGGTCAGACTCGGATTTGAAGACACTGAAGGTGTTCCGTCTCGACATGGGACGAGTAAAGGAAGGAACATGGTGAAATCGGTTGAGATTCAAAGATTAGGCATCTTGTGGTATTGGCTTCCATACATCCTTCGTAGCATGCATAAGCTCGTACAACTGTCCTAACTGCTCCCCTGACATCTGCATTTCAACATAGCTGGTTAGTATCGACAAGAGGTGCTCCCAGGCGGTAATACACACCTTCTCGAAAACCGTAGGATCTAATGGCTTCCCCTTAAACTTTGCGCCCTCTTTTCCCGCCGGTAGTTGGTCCAGATACATCTTCCACTGTGACAGGAACCCAATTATATGGGCTGGATTGTCAATTTTCTGGTGCCGACGAAACTCTGAGAAGCGACTCATGTCAGAACTCAGACACGCCCTCTAGAGGGGTAGAGGAAGAGACGAACCTGCTTTGACATAGATATCTCCCAAAGACCTCATATCATGGGGGAGATATCTATGACCTCGCAACAGCTGGCGGTATAGTCTAGACAGGGATGTATCTTAGTCAGGGTATGAGAGTGGTTCATGACGGAAGAACGCACGGTAATGGGGGTAGCAGTGTCGCACTAGCTTCCTTTAGGTTGAGCGGTTTGGTTGTTACCGACGTTGCAAAGCGTATTAGAGAGGGCCTCATCGTCTAAGAATGCTCTGAGGGAGGTGGTGGTATGGAAGTTAAGAGAAGGTATGTAAACACCAGTAAATCACATTCCGTTCCGCTCAACGCTCGAGTCAGGGTCGAAGGCCTTTTGGCACCATCACGATATTTGTTCATATCATAACCGTCTCCATATTTCTTTGTAAATAATTGAATCTTGTAGCGATACATTGCCCTAAACTGGTGATTTCTGGTTTCTCCTTAGACACCCGATATATTGGTGTTTCGATTTCATTCCTCTAATACTAGCGGGCCACTGACCACTCTAGTATGTCTCCACAATTTATTGAAACAACGCGGCTACCTCCTCCCTAGAGCCGGAGAACATTAGAACGGGACACAATGGCCGTCCAAGTAACTCAAACCGGACTTACCATGCTCGAGTTTCAACCAACCCCCCGCCTTTTCATACATCTCTGCCAGATCCGATGGAATGGGAGGCAGCGGCTGAACGGCATCCCACCAGAAGCGAGGTCGGTATTCGAAGTCCACTGTCTTAAGTTCAGTGACTTGGACTCCGTTGTGCTCCTGGACCTCGCCTTTCCTGGCTCTAGCTGCGTGAAGAAGCGCTTCGGCTGGCTCGGTCTCTGGAGCAAGATTTCCCGTGAGCCGCCTCAATCGTGGAAGTGCTGCTCCCGAGGCGATCTTTCGAAGTATGCTTGGGTACATCGGCGCGCTTCTTAGCGAGAACCTTTTGACAGTCGACATTGACTCGCATAGGACTAAGCGGTTGAGGTCCTGCTCCGAGAGAGAGTATATTATCAGGTAGAAGGTCTTGAGTTTGCATCGAGACCTATCGAAGAGAGCATAGATGTCTCCGACATGAACGACTCGCGTCTTACCAGCTCCGATACTCAAATAATTAAGGCAAGGCAATGTCAGGGATGACAGAAATCGACCAAATTGTTCGGGATGTGTCCATTCGCCGTATTGCAGGTCCAGCTGGAGAGTTGTCAACTTCTCCAGACGTACCGCTTCGACGGTAAAGCTGATTGGTGGTGTGGGGTTTGTGGCTGGGCTGGCCAATTTAAGGTGGCAGTCCTGTAGCAGTGGACATTTGGAGAAGATGGCGAGAGCCAATGATGGAGACAACACAAGGGCCCCGACCAGATTACTTATGGCTAGATGCTTCAAGTTCTTCCATGGGAGATCATGATTTAAATCTGTCGCTGGGTGTCAACATAGAGTCATCTGTGAGAAAATGTAACTTCACGCAATGGCTTGAAAAGTGTGGATATGGATAGACATTGACGTTTATGAGAACTGTAGACGTCGATGGTGAGGCTTCGAAGACTGAGGGGCATGCAAGGCAGGAGAAAGAGCATGGCGTTGACGAAGGCAGGGTCTGCATTCGAGTAAAAGACCGCAACCTTCTCCAATCGCGTCCCTCGTGTGGTTAGCCGCCTCATAAAATCCTGACTTGGGTCGGAGTCAAGACGGCAAAAGTCGATCATAAGGTTTCGAGTACCACGAGCGATAATCTTTTCTGCGAGGCTGGTCATCTTATATAGCCTCTGCAGACCATCCGGGGTGCAGTATTCGTAGTTGGTGTAATTGACGAACACGGACTGGAATACGCCAGGGGTAGACAGGGCAATTTGTCTCCATAAACGGCAGACGTGTTCTGGAAAACAGGCCCCACGCGGAGGAGGGTCTTCATATGTTCGCGAATGTTCGGATATCCGATATACGAAGCCCTCCCGAGCAAATGTAAAGATGAGGGATAGAATTTCCAATGGGAATGCCTTATATGAGGCTAGTGCAGATTCGAGTCGTGATATGCGATTTGTGAGGGCGTCAGGATCTGTCTGGGCTTCTTCCCTAGCGACGAGGCATTGAGAATAGATTTCCTGCAGCTCTTTTCGAGCCTGCGGTGTAAGACTATAGTCAGATCTCCAAGCCTCGTCCTCGACTGGGTGGACTGAGGGAGGTTGTCCTTGGGGCATCTTGTGGGTTAAAATTGAGGACTGGACGGGCGGATGGAGTGATATAAGTAACCCTTCCCGCAGTCCGTAGCGGCGAGCTGAATGCCACTGACCATAGTGAGGCTTCAATGCTTCGTGCTGCGGTAACCGGCAAAATCCGATTCGGTTGGGACGATTTGGCTGTAGACGCGTTTTTGGTGAACAATAACTCGTTTTCGGAGTTCGAGTCCCAAGAGATTGGGCGATTCCAGTTTTGGTTGATCGCAGTAATTGATTATTCCTTAGCAGAAGGGGGACCGTATCTTCTCAACAAATTTAATCCGGGTCATTGCTGTAAATCTTCAATGGCCTCCTCTATTAATCTTGATTCGGGGAATACAATGGAGTAAGCGTTAAGCCGGCTTCGTAATAAAAAGGGTTGAGCTTTATGCCCTCAAGTTGACACAGCGAGGAACCAAAAAGGCCGTGTACGATGCTTCGCTGACCGTAGGCTCCATGAGTTTGTTTATCTTATGCCTGCTCCGTATACGGTAGACCTTTATGGGATAGCCCGCCGACAGACTGGAGACACGAAATATCAGCTCTCTTGGAGTCAAACATACCCGCCAAAACATTATCCACTTTCAAGATTTGACTTCAAGTTTAGCCGACACGCGACACTACCTACCCTAAACCTGAGCCACAGGTGTGTTCAATCACATGACCTGGGCTACCCTCTGGGCCTCTGGCTGGTGGCAGTCGGGCACGTTGCCTACTAGCGAATGTGGGCGTTTACTGATTTTAACAGCATTATACTGAATTCGACATAAATACCCAGAAAGCTTGACAGGTCAGAGCATTACTCCCCAAAATGTCCCAATCAACTCCCGTTGAACCACCTAAAATTTCCTCTAGTCCTATCAAACCTAGTCGCGTCAGTGGATACGAAGTATCACGTCCAGACGCAGAGCGTAACCAGGTCCATATGGTTGAAGACATGCGAAGGCAATGGGTCGGGCTTATGCCTGTCCAACTCTTCATTGACACCTTTTTGCCTCGACCGGAAGGCTGCCCCCCTACCCCGTCAGTTCCCAAGGATGCATTCTGCGTCGGGAAGAAATATGCCAAGGAGCACGACATGTATCAACCTTTCGTAAGTCCTTGTTTAATCTTGTGACACCTTGGGTACTTACCACGTGGTTATGTGAAGATTGACACCTTGAACGAACACGGTCTCATTCCTAATTTCAAGATGGTTAATACCGCTGACTACAAGGATCTCGAGTCTTATAAAGGCAGAGAAGTCAAGCCGGACCCGAGCGTCTACAAGGCTACCGTCAACACCGAGACCAAGAAGACGCAGTTCGACAAGCTTGAACTCAATGTAGAATTCAAAACCACCGATAAAGACGATCCATTCTGCGATCCCTCGACCCCCGTGTCCGAGATGTCACTCGAGGATAGGAGGAATACATCTTTCATGTCTGACAGTCGGAATCGTGCGGCATGCCTAGGGCAGCTTGCGAACTATGCTGCAGAGTGGTTCGGCCGACAACATCGTTGTTTTGGCTTCACCATCTTCATCGCCGATCCATATATCCGCTTCATTCGATGGGATCGTGCAGGAGCCATTGTCACCCAGCATTTTGACTTCAGGGAGGACTGCGGCTTACTTGCCGAGTTTCTATGGCGATTCACGCATTCCAATGATACCAGTCGCGGTCTCGACGACACTGTCCGCGACCCGTCAAAGAAGGAAGCAGAGCTAGCTACATCACTGCTCGCTGACTACAAGAAAGCGAAGGAGCGCTCCATCAAGGTTTTTTCTGTTCCGACTCAAAACGGCCCTCGCGAATACGTTGGTTGGTACCCCAGGGCTGAACCATGGGGTCTCACCGGCCGTTGTACGCGTGCCTACCCAGTGGTAGAGTTACGCACCAAGAAACTTATGTTCCTCAAGGACGTATGGCGGGCCGCGGCGCTAGAAAAGGAGTCTGATATTTTAAAGAGGCTGAACATGGAATCTGTTCAATATGTTCCCACCTTGGTCTGCGGAGACGACCTCGACGGACACACCACACTCACGAATGAATTCATTCCTATCGAACCTACCGATGACGGTTCGAGCGAAAGTTCAGACGACGATTCGGGCCTCGATTCGGACGACAATTCTGGCGCTGGCACCTCTGATAGAGACACATCATGGGTCTTAGGTAGTAATTGGGACCGTATTACCCAACGGATTCACAACAGGCTTGTGGTTGACGTTGTCGCACGGCCGCTGGAGGAGTTCAAATCTACGAAGGCCATGCTACAGGCCGTACATCATGCATTCATAGGTGCTTTACCACTTCTATCTGAACATGCTAATTTTATTGAACCAATCAGCTCATAAACAGGCGTATACGATATGCAGGATTATGCACAGGGACATCAGTTTGGGGAACATTATGATTGACGCTAATGGTAACGGCGTTCTGATCGACTGGGACCTGTCCCGATGTATAGATGAAACAGACGATGGCCCTCGGGACCATGAACGAACTGTGGGTCCTCAGTTCTGATCTACACCCATAATCATAGACTCACAGTCTGCTACCAGGGTACCTGGGCTTTTATGTCTTATCTACTTCAAAGGAGCTACGACAAGCTGCACACAATTCAGGACGACATGGAATCGTTTTTATGGGTTGTTCTCTATCTTGCCCTTCGCTACGTTCCCAACACTCACCCCCAACCGAATGTCCCACTTGAACACATTTTCGACTCCTCCTACAAGGACCACAATGGACGAACTGCGGGAGGGGATCGGAAAAGACTCGTTATGTTCGATGCATACGATTATCTGGGACAAGGTTTTGCGCTTCCCGGCAACGAACCACTCACGAAGTGGATCATGCAAGTCCTTAAATGGGTCGACGAATGGGTTTCAGTGCACAAACCATTTACAGAACCTGCGGTCATCAGCAACCGGAAACTCAAACTGGAAGACCATGCCGCAATGGAAAAGTTGTTTGAAGATGTTCTCGCGGAAACCGGATGGCCCTCCGACACCAAAGCAAAAGACGTCTTGGGGTTTGGAACGCAAAGTGGTTTGAAATCTCAGCACCCACATCGGGATCAAGCAAATTCCATCAGGCGGTCTAAAAGAAGTTACACTTCTTCAATCGCAGAGGGAAGTGGTGGTAGCAGCAAGGGCAGCAATGGGAAGAAAGCACGGACTCAATAAAGACAGAGATTGACCTCGTCTTTCTTCTAGCAGGCACTTCCATTGAATACAATATCTTGCGGAATATATTTCACGTAGTATCCAATCTAGACTCAGGCTGGTGCCCATAGGTCAGCGTCGGTCGTGCCTGCGTGAGGTACGACTTTCTATTTCTTCACCCTCACCCTCTTACGGTCAACAAATCTACGCCAAGCAGCACACGCATAGCTCATTGTCGCCATTCCATGCATGTGGTGCGCGGGAGCTATCATTCATGGGGAAGGCTTGGGCGCCTATCGTGTCGAACGCGATTGATGATATGCCAGCCTGAGTGTAGTCCCGTGTTCTTGCGCCTTTCAACCTACGGCTCGTCGTAGAACATGATCCGGGCGTCTTCAGTTTCCTCCATAGACGGAAGGCTAAACAGGTGCCAAAATTCCTGCACTGTGTCTGGATCTATGGCTAATCCTAACTGCAACCCGATAGACAGTAAACACCTCTGCGCATGATGACCGGCCACGTATTCCTTTTGTATTTCATGATGGAGCTTCTCAGGAGCTAGTACCTTCCAACTATTTCCACGAAAATGTCTGAACCCGGCCCTCCTCGAAAATACGAGTGAACTGTACGTCCGACGTTCTGTTTCCGATCTCTTCACCATCTTTACTCTCCTGTCAGGGTACCTGGACTTTCATGTCATACCTACTTCTGTGCGAAACTGGCAAATCTCACACAATTCGGGACGGCATGGAATGTTTTCTACACGTCATTCTCTATTTCGGCATTCGTTATGTGGCTCACAACCATTCCCAATCGGCCCGCCTACTCCAGCACATTTTTGAGCGTTCGTTCAGGGACAAAACAGGAAAAATACTTGGAGGCGACATCAAAAGATTCCTTCAAGTCTCTCCGAACGAAGTCCTACGGCAGAAAATGTTTACCTTTACTGACAACAAACCCCTCAATAAGTGGATTTGGACCGTCAACATGTGGATTAAGGACTGGGTCAAACTTTGCATGGAATTTGTTGACAAGGGCGACAGAAAACTCCACCTGGAAGACCATTCTGCGATGGAAAGTTTATTCAAAGATATTCTAGCTGACCCCAGATGGCCCGTCGACGATGCAGCAAAGGACGCCCTGCCATCCATCCAGCACTCTAGGTTGAAATTCGAAACCAACGCCTTTTAAGCGATTTTTTGACAGTATTTAGGGCGATATACTGTAGTTTCAATATATCTCGGAATAGGCTCGTAAATGCCCTTACAACATTCAGTACGCTTTGTCACAAATTCGGTAGGTAACAGGGCGCCGGTCATCTCCGAGTTTGCTCCGAGCGTGCAATTGCCCATACACTTTCTGCGTCTTCCCTTCTTGCAATTGCGTCTCGACGAATTTTGGCAGGCGAACATGCCACGGCGTCTCGTTGGCATCTCACAGTTATGGTCCAAAGTGTTGGGGCTGTTGGTCGCGGGCTAGCATCGGGCGCTTAACCTTTTTGAAGCGGATTGAACGGCGGCGCTGGGTATGGACAAGCCTACCGGTTCAGCTGTGATGTGTGGGCGCAAGGCCTCTCATCCTCCTGCCACCTACATCCTGAGGTTCGGCGATGGGGCATGATTCAGGTTTCCTCAGTTTTCTTCACCGACGGAAGCCTAAGCAGGTGCCGAAAATCAGTAGTTCGTCTGGAGCTATGGCTAACCCAAATTGCGATACAACAGACAGCATCCGACTCTACGCACGATGAACAGACATCCGTTCCATCTACACCCAAAGAGATAGCTTCTCAAGATGCAGTACCTTCTGGAAAGGAATACGCTATCGAAGCCACGAAACGGACAGTTGAGATTCTCACTGGTGTAGCTGGGCTGGTGGGTATACCGTTGGTGAAGGAAGTGCTTGATATCGGAGTATCTATACTATCGACGTGCGAGGTATGTGGTTACTGCGCCCTATACTACCTTCAGGCAGCCCGTTAATTTGCCGAATAGACCATTAATGAAGTTCAGGGGAAGGTTGCAGAGCTGAAGAATCGGATTGCAAGCTACCTGCTGGTCATTGCAAAAGCTGCAAGAGATCCCGATACAGATCCAAAGATGAAGTCCTCCCAAGGCTTGATGGACGAACTTAAGGAACTGAAAGAGTCAGTCCGACTTCCTTCCCTTCTGGATTTGTGTATCTTATTCGCCGCTTCTACCAGCTGCCTTGCAAACATCACCTCACGTCTGGAAACCATCCGCAAGCAGAATATTGTTTTGACTACGTTGCTCCCGCAAGCAAATATGGGTGTTATTGGAGAATGTGTGGTTCAATTCCAAGACGCCGTTGCTCGCTTTCAGGTATGTATTGTTTGCCAACAAATTCAGATGTAGGCTAATTTCTGCTCCTCGGGTAGACTCTCAGAGGCATTGCCGCTGCCCAAGATCTCACCAGGCTACAAAACCAGGTGGAAGAAGTCTACCAATTAGCCAGAGTGACGGTCGAAAAGATGGACCGTGTACAAAGCTCTGTCGATAAACTTCAGGCAATGCTTGAGAGCTCAGGGCCTCAGAATGATGCATTCACCTCCTCTTCAAAGATGCCACCAATTCCCGACAATTTCCTGGGCAGAGATGCCGTCGTCAATCGTGTCGCTGAACACCTAACAAGTAGTGACAAGAAACGCTCACGCCTGTGTATCCTCGGCCCAGGTGGCATGGGCAAGACTTCTGCTGCGCTCGCCATCATGGATCATACCGCGGTCACGGCCAAATTCCCCTCTCAGAATCGGCTGTGGATTCCATGTGCCAGTTTAACATCGCCAAGCGCCTTCCTCGCCTTCCTTGCCAGACGACTCGGTATTTCTGGCCAGACAGATCCCCTCCAATCAGTCATCTCTACCCTCGAGCACAGCGCCAGCCCATATGTCATGCTACTCGATAATTTCGAGACACCTTGGCACCCCGTAGAAGGCGACCAGAAATTCACAAAGGAAATCCTGCAAGCCCTAGACGCCGTTCCCAACCTCTCAATCCTGCTCACCATGCGATCACACTTCCCTCCATTGGCTCAATGGCAGGTAGAACGTCTTGATGTTCTATCTCTCGAAGATTGCCGGCGCATCTATACCGTAATCGAGCCAGGTGCTGAAAATGCAGCCAAGGAAGATCTTGATCTACTCCTCGAAACCATCGGCCGTCTGCCGTATGCAGTCACGCTCATGGCCAACCAGGCGAAATATTCGGATGCATCACCAGCTGAGGTCCTCGCTGAATGGCGAAAGGTTGGATCAAAGATGCTTTCCGATGTTGAAGATAGCTCGAAGGGCATGGATAGCTCTATCGAATTATCTGTAAAGGGCAGATATGTCGCTAGCTCTCCCGGAGCTATTGAACTACTTCAAGTTCTGTCAATGCTACCCGCTGGTGTTTACCGGGACGACCTCTCAATTTGGATCAAATCGTGGAGCCTTTCCGCTTTGAGCACCTTGCGCAATGCTGCCCTCGTTGTAACACGAGATATCGAGGTGGAAGGGGCAACGAAACACCATTATCTTGTCCTCCCCGTTGTACAATCGTACATGCGACAGCCAGGACGTATTCCCGGTGATGCTCGCCAGGCCACATATGATGCTTGCATCACATTCCTCCGCGCTCATAGCTCGGTCGTTGAAGACCCCAACGATCCGCGCTTCAGAGCTGATCAGGCTGCCATTATATCGCAAGAAGGCAACATCCAGACCATCATTACGGAGATTCTGCGGACTGTTCAAGATCGAGCCGCTCCCACCGACGAGACGTCTTCAACCACTACCACAGTACATTCCCCTCAGATCACGTCAGAACTGCTTGACGCATGGCTGGTGTTCGTCAGCTTCCAGCGCTATGCTAGGCCCAGTCTTGACCTTGCCAAGCAACTGGTCCTGCTAGCGGAGCGAGAAGCGCCAGGTACTCTCCTCGAAGCCCGTGCCCTATACTGTCTTAGTTCCATGCAAATTCGCCAAGGCACAGTATCAATTGAAGGGTTCCGTAATGCAAAGGAATTGTTCCTCCAGCTAGGTGAACTGTCGAACGCTTGCAACGCCGACTGGTCTATTGCCGTATGCAGTTTTGAGGTTGATGATTTATCATTCGAGGAGAGGCGACAACGGGTCAAGGAAACGCGTGCACGATGGGAAAGTCACGCTGACGATCCATCGATACGAGCGACATTGCTAACCCAATCCAGTCTGCACATGTGGCTCTCCTATGCAGCAGAGGAACCTGTGCCACCAGAGGTGTTCCAAGACATGACCGAAGCCAAAGATATCTACCTTTCCATGGACAACCGACCTTGGGCCCTCGCACAATGCCTTGTCGGTCTTCTCAAGTTCCTTCTACAGGAGAAACGAGCCGAAGAAGCGCATACTATCGCTCAGGAGGTCATCGAGCTGTATAAAAAGGAAGGGTTTCCAGACAGGGGGTACAATCATGTCTGCATGGCCCATTGCCTCAAATCTCTCGACAATTGGGGCGGCGAGCTTCATGCGACTTTGCAGGACGGCTTAAAGATTGCGCGGTCGTATGGATCGCCATACAACGTTGCCCTTGTCTTGGATGAATTGGTGGAGTTGTATATTGTTGAGAAGGATTGGGCGGCTGCACGGCTGGCTTGCGAGGAGGTTGTGAAGGAATGCAGAAAAGGTTTCGGTCATAGCGTTGAAGTTGTGCGGGAGCGAGCGGAATGGAACTTGAAGTACCTCCGGGAATCCAAGGGGGTGGGATTTGAAGATGGCCCTAGCATGGAATACAAGAGGCCTGCCCGGTTCTGAGAACGCTATACAATGAACGTCGTTTGTCGAAGAGTCTCTTGGTGTATTGTAGTAACTTGTGTTGGTTGAACTAGATGATTCGTTAGGACTTTCGTTTCTGTTGGAGGATCGACGGTGATTAACCAACGCAGCCGGGCCGAATAGGCCGAACCTGTGACTGATGCGTCCCGGATCGATTTATCATTTCGGTTAATTGTTCTTTGCCTCTTGCTATTTTGTTGTCGAGGCGATGGAGCCTTGCCAACGCTCTGAACGCAGATTCGGTCACTCCGACTCAATTGTTCACCTATATTCATGGCTCTCTTGGTCTGGCGGAACTGGCGAGGATTGCCGCGACGAACATCTGTGGTCAACAGCAACTCAACCGCTGATTTTCAGCAGTTTTTATGTTTCTGGAAAACCATACAGATGCATGAAGTGAGAGACACCACCGCAACAGGGCTGAGGGAGTCAAAGCTCTGGTGTCCTCATAACAATGTCTCCGCTGGTTCCGCGTGAGGCTTCAAGCTTAGGCACTGAGATACCTCTCTTTCTGTAAAAACCTGTTTTTGGTACGTGGGCTCCGACTCGCATCCCCCTTCTCCATTCTTTCTCACCACTGTCCGCTTTGATTCAGCATTGGCCCAAGCCAACACAGGTTGAGGCGGTACCTGACCTACACCACACCCATTCTCTTCGCCGATCTGATCTCTTTTACATCGTTCAACCAGCCTTGTCTCGGAGATCGGCGTACGATTATGGCAGGCAAAGCAAGCTCCGCCTGTGCACAGCGGTCCTGCAAGCAACGGGGTCAAAGAGGGTGATCGGTGTGATGGGACGCTTTGGTGGTCAAAACGGCCATAGCGCAAAACGGTCGACGACCTTTGCAGGGCCAACACTGGAAAGGATTTAGCTCAGGCTCCAATCATTAGAGGAGCTAGGTCTAGGGTTGGTATAAACGACACATTGGTAGAGCTAGGTTAGTCGAGTTTCACGATTCTCCACGAACCCTAGGTTTTGACGATACCCATAGGCTGTTGATCAGTCTACCTCCATAGACTCATATACTAACTACGTGCCACGCTCTCGATTTCGACTGCTGTTACGACCTTCTCGCTCGCTTTGGCCTTCCATTGCTCTCGTCCTCACGCTCTCTTTGACTTACGCCACACGATACCCTATAAAATCTAGGCCTAGCGCATGGTTTGATACCCATACCAACTTAATCGCAAGATATACGCAAGAGGATCTTATCAGGACGCGGACAATCATGGACACAACAACTGCCCCTCTTCTTACTCCTGCCCAGATCCTTGTCTTCTACCATTCAACATCGCCCGTTGACCTTGATGATTCGTCGAGTTCTTCGTCTTCCCCCCAACATCCCTCCTCCGCGTTCCCTTTCACGCCTGGACGGCCCACACCGCGCGATGAACCACCTGCTGCTGTGTTGCAGCAGTGCGTATCCCCGCAGGAGATCTTTGGCTTCTACTATTCAACACCCAGTCCCAGTAACTCCTGGCCTTCGGCGTCGCGCACCCTCGAGTCCGCATCCAGAGCAGAGGTTCAAAGGGATAGGCATGCCACGGCGGAAGTCGCGAAAGCCGCCAAGCTGTGCACGGTGGACAGTGATTTCTGGGACATTGGGAGTTTCTCCCAAGGAAGCGATGCTGCTTCCTCGGGCTCGAGTTCGAGTTCAAAGTGGGACTCAGCGTTCTCAACATTCTCCAGCCCCGGTTCACCTCATAGTTCGACTTCGCCATCACCTTTGAGCTTTCAAAAGAAGGCAGATTCTGAGGTCGAAGAATGGGATTTTTTGACTATGAGGCTACTCCAGGAGCAACCAAGTTCGCCTTCGCTTTCCAAATCATCTCAGCGTATCGATCATTGGGGGTTCGGTGAGGTGGATGCAGAGGGGGCGGGAGAGGGATGGAATGCAGGTTCCAATGCTAGTGACCATAACACCAGTATTTCTCAACCCATGAAATCGGCGGCGTATCCGTTAGCTCCTCTACAGTTACCTTCTGAATCATGGAGTGGAATTGGGATGGGACAGATGGGCTTCGGATTGAGCAGGAACGCTGCCGCAGCGATGCATCCCCGGGGTATGAAACGGCCCAGGGAGGAGTCCACTGAGGTAAAGTCTTTCATCGTCTTCTGTATTCTTATGGCTCATTCAGCACTTTCATCCACTCAGTATACACCGTCTACAGCCGGACCTTCTCTCCCTCGGGTCGCTTCCAGGACCAAACGCCCCAAAATCGACTTCATCTGTCGCGTCAACGGCTGCCGTCACGTCGCCCAGAATAAAGCTGAATGCGGCAGACACAGGGATACTCACTTCGAACCTCGATTTCAATGCCCGAATACAGCATGTGCGGTCAAATACGGGAGATGCTCGAGTTTGGTGAGACATTTGGGGATGAGGAACGGAATCGTTCAGAACCCGGAGTGTCTTACTGCTGCTGGGGATCGCAAGGGTTGGGGGGGTGGGATGAAGAAGTTTGAAATAAAAGTACCTGAGTGGGCGAAGGATGACTTCAAGTTGGATAAAGTTGAGGATTGGGAGTTCGAGATTTAGAGCGATGGTGGATGTTAATGGTTACATGGACAGTTCCTTGTAAATAGATTCGTATTGCATTAATCGTGTTCATAGTTATGTACCTTGTATATTTTGATGTTGTAGTGTAATAATCTGTAACATATCACCCTATTATCGTGAAGAATCGATATCCACGAGCGTGTATCCATATTCCAAGGAGGCGACCCACGAATTGCACCATCCATATGGTGGCTTTCAAGATAAGCAAATGCATGAACGGAGCGTTGAGGATGAAAAATGAGGATGAAAACTTAGAATGTATTGTTTGGGAAACCGAAAGCAATATTGATGAACGTTAAAACGTCGAAAATCAACTTGGCAACGCGCCTGAGGAGGATAGATACCTACGCGGACTGTGCCGTATCACTTCCCAGCTCGCTGGGCCAGACGACCCATCTCCTCCCTTCGATGCCAACAACCCCCCCAACAACCCCGCCGCCCCTTCCTCCGATCATCTGCCTCCCTTGGCCTCTAGTTCACTCCTCATCAAACGTCGATCTTTTCTCGAAGGATAATCAACTGACGTTAGGGTATCTCGAGGAGATAGAATCACAGACCGGGGCTGAGGGTCGTAGTCGGGAGTCGAAGTAGGAAGAGCCTGAAGCGGGAAGGGAGGGAGAAGACCACCACGTCCTTCTACAGCCGATGAAGAAAGCAACACTCCCCGTAACCGTCCAGCTCTACCCCACTTCTCGCAAACACAGATCGGAGGGAGTCCGGGAAGGGCGAGGAAAGATTCAGAAGGTAAAGGTCACCCGAAGCTCTCTGAGTTATGTGCAGAAGACTTAAAATTGGGTCAGGATACGGAAGCAAAAAGGGAGGTGGTGGATGTTGATGTAGGAGGGGATGCGAAGTGGGTGTTGAAGAGGGGAGCGGTTATACGTCCGAAGGACGGGAAGACTCTGGATGATCATGTCATTGTCGAGGGGGAGTATTTGACCATCTCAAGCCAATATCTGGGCACGTCGAGGATGGAGAACATCTGGACATTTGGAGATGCAATTCCGACTTCAAGTTCTTCATCATTTTCCGTGCTGAAAGTTATCGCCGGCTAGATCCCTTGAAAGCCCTCCAGTACAACATGCTGGGGATATGGGAGATTGCATTTCGCAAGGAATGGGATGACTTGCAGGAGACGAGCTAGGTCGAAGGAGAGCTCAGTTGGAATGGCCCGATTCAGCGTGTCGCCATCGGAATAAACCGACACGTAAAGACCTGCCCTAAACATGCATGTGCGCACATGAGCCCTAACGTGATTAAGCGCCCAGGCGCGTCTAAAGGTTGGAACTTCTCTGGATCGGACTTGGACTTATTCAGTTGACTCATGCAATTATTTGCTAGGGGGAGGAAGGAAGGGGTGCGTAGGACGCTGCAGACCTATCAGGAGAATGAAACATATAATGTATTTTTTGGGGAGGAAAGTACAAAAAGCCGAGCGTGAGCAGTCGTAAGGGTGCCTGTGCCAGTTTATAGAATCCAATCAGAGCAGCTATTCTAATCTACTGATCTCAGACTCCATTTAGATACCGAGGAAGGCGCAGACGTTAACGAGCGCGACGGCGTGGAGGTCAGCGACGAGGCCAACAACCAAGTTGATGGCAACAACAAGGAGGGCGGAGAGGCCAAGGATGAGGGAAGCGCAGACATTCAAGAAGGCGGTCAAGGAAACACTGGATGATGGCCAGTCAGAATTGAAACGGAGTATTGAAAGCGAGAGAATACATACTCAATTTGCGCGCAAACATCGAGGACGAGGTGGAGGTCAACTGAGGCACATGCGCTGATACAGAGCTTGAGGCAGGCAACGATGGTCTGAAAGAGGATTAGATCATTGAACACCGTCGGAACCAAAGAATTAGATACATACAACAATGAGAGTCACGCAGAGGTTGACGAAGACGGTGACAGTGACGGTGAGGATCAGGCTCAAGCTGAGGTTGGCGATGGCTTTGATCTGAGAGACGCAGAGGTCGATCGCTGCCTTGATCTGCAGAGCAATCGTGACGAGGATGTTCACATCGACCTTGACCGAGCCATTGACAGTGATGTCGAGCAGGTGGCTCTTGATGCCGTTGAGAGTGCCTTGGCAAGTGTTGATGGCGTCGTTAATGGTGGCCACGTCGCGGGGAATGAAGGCCTCGCGCTTGACGGGAACAATCTCCTCTGCAAAAGTACTTTGAGCTCGATATATTGGACTCAACAAACGTTGACGCCTTACCCATGATGGGAGCCACGCCACGAGCAGCAATGGGAGCAATCGCATCGCTGCGAGCTACCAAGCCGCCTCGCCAGACGCGGGGGAAGGCAAAGCAAACGCAGTGAGGGCTGCAACGCCGAGAACGAAGAGAGACTTGAAAGAAGGCATGGCGAGAGGAGTTGAGAGAGGAAGTTGAGATCCAAAAGACTTCGAGAGCTCAGATGCGACTGGGTGTCGATGGAGAGCTACAGTCAACTCTCAGAGCCTTTTATACCAGAGTTCATAGCACGACGAGCAAAACAATGAGCTCATAGAAAGTGACGGTAGCCTCCAGAATAGGTTTGCTCAAAAATTAGACGATTTTCCTGATCATCATGTTGGACAAGTGGTGGTGGAGTGGGAGCCAAAACAGAGTTCTGAATTGAACTGAATGGAAATGTCATGTCAAGCTTGTGATCGCTGGGAACCACGGTAAACCTGTATGTCTTGTGGTTGTGTCATTGCTCTGCTCTCCGTTTGTTCTTTGCGGCAAGTGACTCGAAGGTCCGCGCCCTCGAGACTAACCGTAACGGTGTAGTCGGTGAGTGATTTATGAGTCCTCCAAGTCCCCTATTGTCCTGATCCTCAAAACCAACAGAAGGAGAGGTCCGAGTCGTCGAGACCAACCGTAGCGAGATCGTCGGTGAGTGATTTCTGATTCCTCCGAATCTCTTGTTCAAGTTGTACTGATCCTTGAGACCAACAGAAAGAGAGGTCCGGATCGTCGAGACTAACCGTAGCGGCGAGATTGCCGGTGAGCGATTTATGACTCCTCGGAGTCTCTTATCGTACTGATCCTCAAAACCAACAGAAGGAGAGGTCTGGCTCGACGAGTATAACAACACTCTCCGTGAGCGAGTTATGATCCCTCGAAGTCTATTATTCCCCTGACCGGAGTTATTGCATTTCAGAGGCGGCGAACATTAGAAGAACCGTTGGCGGTACCGGTCTAGTAGATGTGAGAAGGGTTGCCAATAAGATTAGTCAGTACATCTTCTCTGCCTTAGTTCGTTTCACTAAACTCTTTTCTTAGCCGCTACCCACAGCTTAACAGACGTCGTGGACGGCAAGACCGTGCGGATGGTTAAATGTGACGAGGTCGCAAGTGAGTTACTCGACTCGTACCTGAGTTCTAATACAAACGCTGGTCGAACTTTATAGAGGCTGGGGGTACCGCAATTGATTTTATTGCGACCGAAGCTTTTGCTAAGGTGGAAAAGGCCTTTCGAGGTGTCACGCTCGAAGATATAGGCGGATACTCCGCCCCCATGCTTCGCCAATATTTGAAGAAGTTTTCTGTCCTGGATCCTGACCATGCAGTGAGTAGAGCGGACCCTCGTGAATTTGATGGAATAAAGGAAGCCGATCTTCGGGGATATCTTACCGATGTTCTCAAAGCTATCAATATCCAACGTGAAAGTAGAGGGGTTTAGGAACCCCCAACGCTGGGTCAAATGTTCTACAAAAATAGTATAACATGTTAGGATCTGTTTAAGTAGGCTCTTATTTCCTTTCAATCTATCTTCAACGGCTTAGGGGGTTCGTAATACCCAAATAGTTCGTATCAGCAAGTAAGAAGTAGTCCCCATTTCGCATCGTGAATCACAATCAAAGATTGCCTACAAGTAATATCTATATCATATCTGGGTTACAAATATACACATATGCGCCACCCAAAGTCGCAACTCACAGTACTCACAGGCCGCAGCAAGTCTCGTTGCCACCAGATGGCCAGACTGGTTCGCGCAGATGGGTTGGGTTCGTAGAGTACCATGTATAGATATTCCAATATCGACAGAGCTGTGGCAAAGTCGCTTCCAATAGCACAAAGAATAAGCTATGAAGGGTATACAGGAGGACACTCCTCCGACGCTCAGCCCCACCCACCCCATCCACCAGCGCTAAGCCAGCGTCCGTGAGTCAAATCCACAGAGACCCCATACACGACTCCAGAGATCAAACCTCTCCAAATCGTCGGCTCAGCGTAACTCTGTTCGTCAATGCCTTGAGCCTATAAATCCAGGTCCCTCACCCCTCCCTACAGCACAACATACTGCCACCACCCCATCTCCCTCATCTCCTCCTCCTTCCCAACAAACTTCCACAACCCTAGATACACATCCAACTTCTCCAACGCCTCCAAGGTCCGTCTATCCTTCGGTCTTATCACCGCTCCCCTTTCTAGGATCCACTTTGCGTCTCCTTTGACGTCGATATCTACCACCTTGATCTGTGTCCCCGTGTTTGAGGATGAAAGGTTCAGGGAAGATGCATGCACCATAGCCGGAGCTGCTTCGAAGAATAGGAGGGCGAAGAGCCGCTCGAGGGGGAGGAAGGATGCTTGTAGGAGAGGGAGGAAGGCGCCTCGGCAGGCGTGGGTTTTTATTCTTTCTAATTCTTTTATCATCTCTTCTCCCTTCCCAGCTGCACTTGCAGCGGCTAAAGTAATGAAGAGATCATACACCGCGCCTCTCTTCCATCCCACCCGCTCGAGCTTGACGAACAACTCGGAGAGTTTAGGGTGCGTGTCGCCCTTGCCCTCCTTAGCTGGAGTGGTGAAATGGGGGTAAAAGTCAACAGTGACGGGGTGCGCCGGAGTCTTGATCGAGTTCAACAACACATCAAGGTCCCCCTGTTCTTCCCGAGCGCGTAACTCAATCTCCTCAACATACCCCAGCGCAATCTGATTATCCTCCTCCGAAAGCCGAATGTTTGAGGAGGAGTGGGATAGAGTCCAGGGGAGGACCACGATCCAGAGGAGGAGGGCGATGATGATTTTGAGGAGGGCGTAGAGGAGGAAGAGGGGGAAGGTGAGGATTTCGTAGAGGGTGATTAGGGTGGTGAGGGAGCGGGGTCGGGGGTGGCGGGGGATTGGCATTTGCGAGGAAGGAAGGAAGGAAGTTGGAGGTGACGGAGCACGGTTTGAGTAGATATGTTATCCTCCTCAGGCACGTTGCCAATGCCAAGCTGATGTTCGATGTTCAGCAACGTTCAACATTCGACATTGTCATTCATCAGTACCAGTCCGCATTTTATGGAGGGCCAGTTTGTTCTATGAATGAGCTGGCTGCAGGGAACATCGTGCATAGAGCTGTAGGCTGGATGCATTAGCATTAGAAATCGAAGTTGGTCAAGGTTGCATCCAAGAGAAAAATAAGGACACGGTGGTAGAGATCTGGACGAGAACAAACACAGGCAAACCACCAAACGGTTTCCATTGACGTCAGTCAGTGCACCCCACTACTCTCACTCAACATGTTACGCTCGTCTCTAAAAGCAACCAATGGCCTCACTGCTCTGACGAGGAAGAGAATCACAAGCCATGTAGTGAGCAGGAAGCTTGCAACTACAACGACGTCATCACTTTCGAGGGCATTGCAGAGAACGTTCGCTGTCTTCGTACGTTTCATCCCAACTCTCTAAACTCTCTTAACTCACCTATCTATCTACCCACAGCCAAAATTTTCTTCACCCCAAAGGCCCTACACCACCCGCTCCGTCCCACCAGACGTCCAACCCGAATCCTCCACCTCCTCTGAACCCTCTGAACCTTCCGAATCCCAACCCCCCTCCGCTGAACAAGAAAAATGGATCTCCGTCCTCGAAAACACAGCCTCCGCACCCTGGCTCTACACCCTCCCTCCAGACCTCTCCAACCGCCTCCGCCTCGCCTACACCCTCCTCTTCCAAATCGTCATCTACCTCTCCCGCCCCATCTCCCCATCCGAAGCCGAGCAATTCCTCCTCGCCTTCTCCGCCCTCCCTGCCCCGCCGCATTCTGAAATTGGGAGAGCTAGAAAAGCGGTGGAGGAGATTACGAGGGCGATTTGTTTTCATTTGGGGAGTGTGCCCGAAGGAAGTGAGGTGTGGAGGGAGCAGAAGGAGGTGTTTGATTTGTTTGGCGCGTTGAGGGTTACTTGTGATGCTTTCCTGTTGACCCAGGAGGCGCCGACTAAGGGAGAGGATAGAGCGGTCCTGGATTTGGAGAATTGGAGGCAGTTCTGGGAGAGGACACAGCCGGTGTTGTTGGAGCTTGGCATGAAGTTGGATGAGAAAGGGTTTGGGCTGGATTTTGACGAGTTGAAGAAGGAGGAGGATGAGGCGAGGGCGAAGGCCGCTGCAAAAGCTGACTCTGAGGCAGGAGGCAATTGACTAAATTCATCTTTGTAGTCCTCGTTGCGTTCACTCTGACTTCTGAATACAAACCAATCATTCGACCTAACTAAACGACTTTCATGGCGGCTAAGCCTGAGATACAAGGTCATTACCTCGACGCGCACTAGCCTACCGCCGGCATGTCCTATTCAATTTCAAGACACCACGCACGACTCGGAGGAAAGGAAAGCTCCTCTTCATAGCTAAAACCACTGGCGGACGACTCGGACTTGGAACTTGGTTTGACCCGGATGTCTGTGAAATTCGTAAGGCGATATAGCACGGGCTAACTCGGCACCAAGGCTTCGTGCTACTATTCCCCGCCCTGGTGGCTGCATTATGAATTTCTCGCATTATAGCCCACTCGTGGACTCTGAGCTGACTGCGGCTCTCGTCTCTCTCAGTCGACGCCCGACAGAGACAGAGCCTGAGGGTGCTCTTGGAGGTGACTCAGCTTCAAGGTCAGCGGCAGCCCTAGTGTTGAGGCTGCGAACGTCGTCGGAGTTGTTCCAACGATTTTGATGACTCCAGCTTTCTCTCCCCGGCCCAACAAGGACGAGCAGACGCCTGCCTCGACACACCCTATCACATGTTATACACTTTCTGTAAAACATTTGACCTATCGTAAGGGAGTCTCTAATACCGTCTACTTTCACGTTGGAAGTTGACAGCTTTGAGAATGGTCGTAAGGTTGTACTGAAGTTCGTCCTTCTCCATTCCGTCAATGACGCTATTCTCTGCACTCGCTGCATGTTTCGGATCCAGCTCGGAGAACCGCTTCAGGAAACGACGAAGCATGGGGACGGGGTATGTGTTGACATCTTCGAGCGTGATACCCCGAAAAGCTTTTTCCACTGCGTCGAAAGCTTCGTTCGCGATATATTCGATGATGGTACCCCCGTCCTGAGTAACCTCTATAAAGTTTGATCAGCGTTGGTGTTATAACTCAGGTCACCGTCAAGTACGAGTCGAGTAACTCACTTGTGTCGTTGTCGCGTTTAAACATCCGCACGGTCTTGCCGTCCACGACGTCTGATGAAAGGTAGGCAGCGGCTAAGAAAACAGTTCAGTGAAACCAACCAAGGCTCTAAGGAGAATAGATGTACTGACTAGTTATATTGCCTACCCTTTCTACATCTACTCGGCCGGTACCACCAACGGTTCTTCTAATGTTTGTCGCCTCTGAGATGCAATAACTCTGTCAGGGGGAATAAGAGGCTCGGGAGGATCATATGTCACTCACGAAGGGTGTTGTTGTACTCAACGACCTGGACGTCTCCATCTGTTGGTTTTAAGGATCAGGCCAATAAGAGACCTCGGAGGAATCATGGATCGCTCACCGACCATGCCGTTACGGTCAGTCTTGAAACCGGTGACCTTCGTTTCTGTCCGTTTTGAGGACCAGGAGGACCAGAACGGAGGTGACATCGTAGAAGGTTGGTGTTCAGTATGTAAAGATACAATGTCCACTCATCACCAATCATATGGTTCTTTAAATACGTTCCTACAGAAGTAATGCCAATCGAGGGCCTGCGGTACCAGTGTACCATCAGATTGACGCTCTGAAACGTGGCTTGCCCATCGTAGAAATCAGTGTGTTACTTTCATGGTTGGACATAGTCATTCGGCTCCCTCAGATGATCTCTGTCGAACGGATTGCCCTAAAGTGTCACTGATTCGAGTTGTAACAAATGAAAGAAGGTTGTGTGAAACCTGGATGCATCAGCCCCGCCACCCGAATAAAAACAGAACAGGGGTTCACCTGTACTCTGCCTCGAAACAGGTATATTGGATGGTTGGTCAGGCGCCAACTCGCCACATGCAGCATCAGCTGAGAGTTCTTGTATGTTTGCCAAGGAACCTTAATTGACAACTATGAAAATCACGTAAGATTAGTATCTTCCCCAAATTTGTTTTACTAGCCGGTCAGATATCCTATTGAAGTGTTCCCTGCATTGAGGGTGTGTGCGTCGTTGTCTTCAGCTTTGATTTTCATCTACAACACAGTTTCTGGTATGAAGGGGGGGTTCAATATGGACACAACGTGGTAAATGGTTCAATGGCAGTTAGTAGATCACCCACTTGTTCTGGCCCGCTTCCCGTTTTTATGACCGGTGAACGAGAAGTACGGTTTTGATTTGGTTTCATTCCGTTCACGGATATGGGCGCCTATGTCTTCCGTATCGTAGCGCCGATATATAAGGGGTGGGCTTCAAGGTCTAAGTATATGTGTGCTGAGGTATTGATACGTCGTAGATAGAAGTCATACACCTTCAATGCCAGCTGGAGTCGCCATGGGGTGGCCACGAGCTCTACGGTGACGTGCATTCTGGCCGGCTCCTAGGCCAGTATTACAACGCAATGTCCAGCCCAAGATATGATACGGAGGTTTAATATCGAGAGATACCAATAGTGAAGCAAAGATCAACTCGCCTAACAGATGTCGGGTCTACATATGAAGGAGAAGTAGAAGCACTGCACCATTGAAGTTTATTGTTCTTAATGCAAGCAAGCGTGCTCTAGATACGTCTGAGAACCCAGAGAGCAAGTAAAGACATGTCGAAAGAAGACATTTAAATTGACTAATCCGGAAGTTGTTTCTGCAAGGACTGGAAGAATTAATAAAATGCAGGGTCTACAGTCGCGGCCTCTGTCTGTCTCGAGGTGTTCTCCACGGCCTGTATTTCGCAAACTGTGTCTCTCAGAGTGCAAGAATATCCCAGATAATACGACCAACAAGGCAACTTGGGCGCAGACCGAGGAAGCTAGTTCTTGAGACTTGTATTCCGTAAGTCCCTTGTTGAAGATTGCATGAAATCGGAAAAGCAGAGGTGTGAGTTTAGGTCTTGGTTTAGGTTTCCCCCTTCTACTGTAGGTCGTTTCAGCTCACAACTCGTACATCTCCTTGCTTCGAGTTGTGGTTCGAGTTTTCGAGTGAGGATGAATGGGAACCGGCATCCAAACTGGTCTGGACAGAATCAGCGGCGTCAGAGGGCGTAAAGCCTTGTATGACAGCGTTCCGGCAGCTGCCGAAGATGATAAGGTTGGGATAAGGCTCGATTTGTCCATCACTGGCAAACCTATCACCTCAAACTGGCATTAAAACCTGGTAAAAGGACAGAGAGGAGGTCGATCTTGAGCCAGAAGGCGATTATGTATTGGCAGGTGCCTAAACGTTTGTATTCAGTGACGCCTGCTGACAGGGCTGGTTAGGAGCTTCTGAGTAGGTGGCACCGCTATGGGCTGCTGCCTTCTCTCCTGGATCATTGGTTACTCGCTCTCTTCGTCTTCGATTTAATCTTGTTAACCACCCCGTCGGCGGTGTATCCCAACTGTACATTTGCGCCTCCTTTGGATACTCAGCTGACCACGAAATACCATCACTCATAGGTGCCGTCAGTGCTTTCAGAAAATGGGGTGAATTGCAATGTTAGAGGGTGCAAACCTTACATGACAGCCTTCATGTGGGGATGGAGCATGATATCGTTGAGGGCTGGAAACACCCTTCTCTATAGGTGTTACCAGTGGATTCGGTAACGCCTTTCCATAGACCAATTGATGAGGAATGGTTACAACTTCCAGTCAATTCTGGACTAACCCCTTGTCTTCACCGGAGGTCTTGGTTCTTGTGTTGGGGCCGCCATCGCGAAGCCAGTTCTATGGCGATATCGAGTTGAATGTGTTTGCTTCGTGAGCGCATTGTATGTGGCATCCGCTGAAAATCTTGAGAGATATACAATTAACCGCACCCAGCGAGGATCGAACCCTCGCTTTCTTGTCCAGTCCCACCAAATTAGACTAAGTTACCGGAATCAAAGGGGATATCGACCGGGGTTACATAAAATCCATTCTGGCAGTCGCCGTAACTCATTCCTTTCCCCAACAGCCATTACGGTTACACTCGCTGAGCGAGCCTCCCTTCCCATCATCAGTACCATGCCTTTTCGAACCCTCCCAACAGCGCTGGCGCTCTCCCATTCTCTGGGTTTAAAAAGCTCAGCTTCTGGTTCTTCCTCATGCTCGGACTCCTCTACATCAAGGTCGACATCCTCCTCAAGATCCCAATTCAGTTGGCACCGCGACCTGAGCTCCTCGGAATCCCAAACGGACTATGATTACTCACGCCCTGTTACACCTAAGTCTGAGCTTGGCGAACGAGGAGATGATGATCAGCTTGCTGGTGCTGGTGTGCGGCTGTCCTTCTTGAACCTCGAAGACTGTGATGACCTGGAAGAAACGCCTAAGCCTATCCAAGCACACAGGCTTTCCGGGTCCATCGACGTTGATACCGGCGCTGAAGAATCGGACCTAGACCTGGGATATGAATCTGAGGCTGAACAGGTTGATGCTCGTACCGACAAGGGAATGTTGGTGCACAATAGGGGTCGTGGCCAGGTTCGGAAACCGAAGAAGACAAGGCGTGGCCAGTTCACTATTAGGCGGTCGTCTGGACTTGAGAAACAAATTGTTCTCACTGCAGCTCCTCCCTGTGGAACCGGTCCAAGATCCACTTCGAGATCAAGGTTGACCCTCCTAGACCTCAACTCTTCGTCATTGTCATCCTCTGAGGATGAACACACTCCGAACCAAGCCTACTGGCAGACCAACCTTAATCCACCGCCTAAACCAAGATTAGATCCACAATCCTTACCTGAAGAGTTGTCTCCTATAATCGATCTGCCGCCACTTCTACTGCCGATCTTGCCATTGCCTACCACTGTGACCGCTGGACAGCACACTCGAGTTTCTGACTTTCGTCAAGGCTCCCACCGACAAACGAGGTGTGCTAACGTGAATGATCCAGGCCTTGGAGAGAAGGAACCAGCGGGGACTGTGACTGTTGCAAACGCGCTTGAGGATATGCTCGGTTTCGGATATTGCGGTTCTGAATCTGGCTTTGGTCAAATTGCTGCCACTGGAATACCAACTCCGCCGGACTCCGAAGGGGAGGAGGATGTGATGGCTAAAACGATGTTCTCAATGGCGATGAGGGAGCTAGATTTAGTGGGAAGGGGTGTTGGTGTTGGGCTGCATGATATGGTCTAGGCTTTCCTATTTCGGCATCATCATTCTATATACATCCCTAGCTTCACAATCTATACATAATCCGACAATATAACTCCTTAATACGTGGACAACGATTTGACTTGCTCCAGAAGCTTGGTGGGCTCATAAAGACCTGCCCTAAACCCTGCACGTGCTTGCGACCATCGGAACGGTTGGCATCGGGCCGAACTGCCAAGCTCTTAAGTTGACCATGCACCGGAAGGTTGAAGGGCGTACGGAGAGGCGCAGCTCGTACGGCGGCCTTGGTACTACATTTGTCTCATTTAAAAGATATTCCGAGCTACACGGTCATTTATCCCATGGCCCATCATAACTTCGCACTTTCTTGCTCTCCGTCGGACAGCGCTCTGAGCAACTGCTTCTCGATTAACTCATCCACCCTGGTCCGTCTGCAGATGTGATGCAGCAATGGCCAGATCATCCAGCCAAGCCGTACACGGGATCTAAAAACTACTTTGAAGAATGGAAAGAACCAAGGCTCGACCTGAGTTCTCGCCTCACGGGGAATGTCACCAGACGAATACCTCAGCAGCGAAGAAGCAGCGAGATCACCCAACATCACTGACACTGCTAATTTTATACACCCCGCCGGTCGGAAGGTGGTAGAATTTAGTGTTGAGCTCTCCCGATGCTTGCAGTGGTGCACATGGTTACTGCAGAAGTTTAGTGCTCAATGTACCTCCCCGTTGCTATCTCATCATCGAGGACTACGCATCTCTGATCTAGAGTGATCTCATCCGGACGACACGCATGCTCACAAGTATCTTAACATTGATACCCATGTGCTCAAGGATAGCTTGAGGAGATCGGGAAGGTATAAGAGCGCTCTCGATTTTGGAAATGGGACGACACCACGACTTGGTTGGAACATCTTGACTCAGAGTCTCATGCAGTTCCGTACAGCACTCCTCGCGGCTTTGGCTTTCGCCCTGCCAGCTTTGGCAAAGACCAACTTCAGGGGTCTCGCAGTTTCTAACAGTGTTGGTGGAACTGGCTCGTATACCTGCAGGAGCCAAGCTCAGGTTAATACGAATCCCTCAAATCCTCTTTTCTCATCTAAGGCTAATAATGCGCGCAGTGGAACCAACTCTTCGCAGATGCCAAAGGGAGTGGTTTTGGTACAGTCCGAATCACCGGCTTCGACTGTAACGCCCTAGACCTCGCCTCCTCCGCTGCCGCTGCCAACGGCATGACCGTCTTGGCTGGTATCTACATTACCGTACGTGGCTTACCCTCTCTCCTTAGCCTCCTTCCCAACTTCGTAACTAACTCATTCTCAACACATTCTCGTAACACAGGGTACAGTTGCACAAAGTCTTACTTCGATCAAGTAGGTTTCGTCCCTCCCGTTTATTTCACGGCCGATCTAAGCGATCGGAAACTAACCAACTCACCAGTAACGACGTCCAGACCTTCCGTGCCGCGTATGCGAAATACGGCGCGGGACGATATGTTGGCCTCACAGTTGGCAACGAGGTGCAGGACTCGGTTGGGAACATCATGGCAAAGGTGTACGACGTCCGAGGTTCGTTCTGTTTCAATTCAAGCCGATCGACTGAATACCTGAGCAACTGCATGAATTTGACTAACGAATTGAATATTCTAGGCTACCTCGGTTCAGTTGGTGTGACAACTCCCGTGTCGACAGTACACACATGGGTCGCAATCCGTGACAACCCAGCGCTCTGTGGTGCTGACTTCGTAGGTGCCAATGCTCAGTATGTGGTTTCCCTCTCTGTGGTCCTTGCTTGTTCCTTTGCTAACCACCCCTCCCTCCTTTGCTTCTCTTTTTCTTCTACCTACCAGTGCATTCTACGATGGCGGTCGTACCTCCGGCCAAGCCGGCGATTTCCTTTTCAAAACCGTCGTTCCTGCCCTCAAAGCCGCCTGCCCAGGCAAAACCGTGCGCATCACCGAAACTGGCTGGCCTTCTCGTGGCGGCAGTAACGGCGTCGCAGTGGCCTCTCTTGCTGACGAGAAGAACGCACTCCTGAATATCAATTGCGCGTGCAGGGATGATACGAGCGTGTTGGTGTACGCGTTCGAGTATGACGATCAGAATTGGAAGGGGAACGATAATGAGAGGAGTTTCGGGATCTTTGGCAAGTTTAATTTGAATGGGGATGTGTTTGCACCTTGTTAGGTTGTTAGAGGGGCAGGAGACAGGTTAGCCAAGGAAGGGTGAGAAGATGCCCTAACTATCTTTATTGGTGAATTATCTATAACACTAGCAATTACTTGAATATGAATATCCAAAACCTTGATCTACGGACACAGTGCTTCTAGTCTCAACTTGCAGGCTCAGAAACATCCGGTATAGCCAAGCCTTTCAACTCGCTCAGCCGAAACAAGACATGCCTTAACAACTTAACCTGAGGATCAGACACGATCGAAACCTTTCATCTCATGGTCGCTTGACTCTTCATCAGGACCTGGAGTTCAGCCTTCAGCGAATCAGAGGTGCCTAACAACAGTCAGCCTTGAATACTCCAGAGGATTGTACTGGATGTGAGCAAATTATTTCCTGGCCCCGACTTCGACTCCTTGGGGGTTTATTCGAGGGGGATTGCTATAGATGATATGATGATGGGCGAAGATGCTCTCGAACATATGCTCTCTGCACACCGCCCTTCAGAAAGGTTCAAGCGTTGGGTCAGACTCTCGTGTTAACACCGGACTGGCGCTGAGGGGATCTTCATACTCCTGATAGCCTTCGTTCGTGCTGAAACGCGTCAACAGTCAAGGAACGAGGGTAGGAAGTGCATCGTTGAGCGCTGATACCAATAGCTGGTATGTAATAACAACATTATTCATGGTCAGTGAGTGAAAGGCGAACTCATTGCCTCTGCTCTAGCACCAAGTGCGCTCCGCCGGATTCTGAAGAGGAGGAAGAAGGTGTCATGGATATGGCAATGTTTGCAATGGCATTGAAGGAGCTAAATTTAGTAGAAAGCGTACTGATGTTGGACATTAGTGGGCTGCATGATATGGTCTAGGCTTCTGGTGCGATATATTTTTTCTATATACTTTTCTACCTACACATTGCAAGTTACACAAATAACAATATTCTAAACAATCGCACCACTAATCCATCTAACAAGCTGCAAACACATCCCCATTCAAATTAAACCCCTTCCCGAAGATCCCAAAACTCCTCTCGTTATCATTCGCCTTCCAAAGCATATCGCCATACTCAAACGCATACACCAATACGCTCGTATCACCTTTGCACGCGCAGTTGATCTTCGACAATGCCGTTTTCTCGTTTGCGAGGGAGGGGACTGCCGCGCCGTTCTTTCCCCCGCGGGAAGGCCACCCCGTTTCGGTGATGCGTATGGTTTTGCCGGGGCAGGCGGCTTTGAGGGCGGGAACGACGGTTTTGAAGACGAAGTCGCCGGCTTGGGAGGCGGTGCGGCCGCCGTCGTAGAATGCACTGGTAGAATAACGGCTCTCGATTAGCAAAAGGAGGAGGGACGAGGGAACCAATGACGTACTGAGCATTTGCACCTACGAAGTCAGCGCCGCAAAGAGCTGGGTTGTCACGGATTGCGACCCAGGTGTGGACTGTCGACACTGGGGTTTTCACTCCAACTGAACCGAGGTAGCCTAAAGTAGCGTTCGATTTGTGTTAGATAGGATGTGATATTCAAATTCATGTGATCGCATTGGGTTGGGAATGGAATATGGTTACGAACCTCGGACGTCGTAAACCTTTGCCATGATGTTCCCAACTGAGTCCTGCGCTTCGTTGCCGACCGTAAGGCCGACATATCGTCCAGCACCATATTTCATATATGCAGCGCGGAAGGTCTGGACATCGTTGCTGGGGAGTTAGGTTGGTGAGTATCCGACCGCTTAAAATTAAACGAGAGCTTAGAGGGGGCGTACTTGATTGAAGTAAGACTCTGTGCGACTGTACCCTGTATTGTGAGAGTGATTTAGTTTCGGAAGTGGGTAGGAGGGTAAGGAGAGAGGGTAAGCCACGTACGGTAATGTAGATACCAGCCAAGATGGTCATGCCGTGGGAGGCGGCAGAGGAGGAGGCCAAGTCGAGAGCGTTACAGTCGAAGCCGGTGAGTCGGACCGTACCGATGCCACTTGCTTTGGCATCTGCGAAGAGTTTGTCCCACTGGAGAATGTAACAGTGTTAGGTCACTTAGGTAGGAGGGGTGGGGAGGGGCCGAGCTAACCTGGCCTTGTGTTCTGCAGGTATATGTCGCAGTATTGCCAATGCTGTTGGAGACGGAGAGACCTTTGAAGTAGGTCTTTGCCAGAGCGGGCAAAGCGAACCCCAGTGCTGCGATGAGAGTTGTACGGAACAGCATTGGGCTGAGGATTCCACAAAATCGTGGTGCAGGTACATTCTACCGAAATCGAAGAGCTCTTATACGTTTCTGGTTTCCTTGTGGTTCCATCGAGCACAGGCTATTGATGTCGAGATACTTGGGAGCATACGTGCTTCTAGGATGAGATCACCATAGATCAGAGATGCGTAGCCCTCGATGATGAGATAGCAGGGAGAGCTGCATTGAGCTTCTGTAGTAACCATGTGCATGCTCGAGCTAGAGACTGGACTCGGAGAGGCCGGGGGTGTAAAATCAGCAATATTGGTAATGTTGGATGATCTCGCTGCTTCTTGGCGGTTGAGGTATTCGTCTGTTGACGTCCCGCGGAGGTGAGAGCTCAGGCCGAGTCCTAGTTCTTTCCATTCTGTGAGGAGTGATTAGATCCGGTGTGAGGTTAGCCTTGATGATCTACCCATTGTTGCATCATATCTTCAGACGGACCAGGGTGGTCGGGTTAATCGAGAAGCAGCTGCACTGTCTGAAGAGGAGTAAAAAGAACGAAATCATGATCCTGATCCTTATGATGAGATTTATTGGCCGCGTTTGCTGGAGTTCGATGGAGCCCACTGAGAGTCATACTTCCCTTTGCTGTGTAAATAGCACTTGGTTTCGCCACATGCCGAGTTGTTTCTTTACATGACTCTGGTCAATCTCAATTGAGAGCTGAGCGCTGGTCAAAGATCAATACTGCACGTGCGTGTTTAGGGCAGGTCTTAATCAAGTTAATGCGGCCAGCTCGCCGATGCTCCGAATGGCCCAGACGCAGACCGTCACTTTGACAATTAAACGCGATTCCTTTTGCGGCTTGTCGGCTCCTTGCTTGTCAAACGAAAACGCCTCTCAACCTTTACATAGGCCGCCTTGGTCTTCACAAACTTCCAACAAACTTCCACAGTCCAGGCCCGTTCATCGAGAATCCTCGCTACGGAGAATGTACGATGCCTGTCCGGTAGCCTTCTCGTTTGGAGGCGCAGAATGGTCTAGCAAGTAGTTAAGTCCGTGCTTTTGGAATGCATACATCAACATTTCACCAAAAGGCTGCCGACGATGATCTACAGCACGATGTATTGCCACCATCCCTCTTCTTTCAGGTCCTCTTCTTTCTCCACGAACTTCCACATCCCTAACGCCCTGTCCAACCTGGAAAGCGCCCGTAAAGTCTTCGTATCTTTTGGACGAATAACAGCGCCCCTCGCCAATATCCACTTGGTGTCTCCTTTGAAATCGACATCAACTACAAGCCTCCTTCCCGCGGTCAACATCTTTGGCGGTGCTTCTAGCCAGCTCCATAACAAATTCAACGGCGGAACCAACACGTTTAGTGTCAAACCAAGGACGGCCCCTTTACAAACCCTTTGCTTGACTTTCTTCAGCTCGTCGGTCATCTCTGTGTTCGTTGCAATTGAGATGAATAGATCGTATACGGCTTCTCTTCGCCAGCCGGAGTCCTCCAGCCTGGTGAAGAGTTCAGAGAGCATCGGGTACCGGTATGTGGTGCTCCAGTAGGATCCGACAAAAGGGATGCAGCAGAAGAACCTCTGGGCTTTGTGTGGGTAGAACTTGACAGTCGACGAGAATGCCCCCTGCCTTCTTATTGATCGCAACAAGGCATTGACATTGCTATTCCGAACCTCTATCGTCTCCGCATATCCTCTTGTGAGTTTTCTATCCTTCGACAGAAGACCCCAATTTGACGAGTAATATGTCAGGGTCCAAGGTAGCGTCGTGACACCTACCAGAAGGTATGCGCCAAGTACGAAGACGACGTACACTACGACCAGCGGGAGAATCAGGAGCGTATAGAGCACGACAAGGGTGGTGATCGCTGGGTGCCGTTTTTCTCTGGGAATTGGCATTGCAAACGTGGGTATCCTGAGAGTTCATTTGTTGTAGAGAAACCTCCATCTATATACCCAGGCTTGTTCTCACCAGATCTAGGGTCAGTTGCAATATCAGTCCCTTCCAAGCTCAGGAACGAGTAAGAGATATTCTTAGATTTGAATTCAGCTGTGATGGTGGCATTACGCCTCCAGTAACAGCAAGCGATCCTTGGAGGAGAATCTCTCGAATGCATTTAGAGGACCATGATATCTAGAAGAAAGTTCGTACATTGCTAAATATCTCTCTTAATTCGACCTAATGCGACCCAAGAAGATCTGAAGGAAATCAATGTATACTTCAAACGATCTCCAGGTCTGAAATCGTGTTCTGCATAGCCAACTCCATGCTCTGGCACCAAACCAATTTTGAAATCCGTCCACAAACCGTCCCCTAGCTTCTGAAATGACAGAACCTTGGAATCAAATATGATATTAAACGGCATTCTGACTAAAACTGTCGTCATTCCTGCGCCAGACGAGTTACACGCCTCACTCATATCGTACGACGTATTGCCACCATCCCTCTTTCTTCAGGTCCTCCTCTTTCTCGACAAACTTCCACAATTCTGGCAGCACCTCGTCCAACTTGGAAAGCGCTTGTAGAGTTTTCTCATCATTTGGACGGATGATAGCCCCCCTTGCCAACACCCACTCCGTATCTCCTTTGACGTCTACATCAACCACCAATCTGCTCCCCGCGGTCAACATCTTTGGAGTTCCTAGTGCCCAGCTGGCTGGCGAGGGCGGAAACATCGTGTTCCATACCCGGCGAAGAATTTCACCCTTGCACGCTCGCTGCTTGACCTTCTTCAACCCACCGACCATCCCCGTACCCGCGGCTACCGATACGAAGAGGTCGTAAATAGCCTCCCGTCGCCAACCAGAATCTTCCAGCCTCGTGAAAATTTCTGAGAGTATCGGGTACCGATATGTGGTGCTCGAGTAGGCTCCGATGGATGGGGCGCAGAAGAAGACCCTCTCGGCCTTGTGTGGGTAGAACCTAGTTGTCGACGAGGGCTTTCCCCTCCTCCTTATCGAACGCAACAAGGCATTGACATCACTATTCCGAACCTCTATTGTCTCCGCATAGCCTCTCGTGAGTTTCCTATCCTTAGAGAGGAGCCCCCAGTTTGACGAAAAATAGGTTAGGGTCCAGGGCAGTGTGATGAGACGTATTATTATGAATACACTCAAACAGAAGATGGCGTAGGCTATGATCACTGGGAGTATGAGAAGTTCAAAGGCCAAGGCAAGAATTTCAATGACGAGGTGTCGTTTTTCTCGGGGGATTGGCATCGCGAATGTGGGCTGTTGTTTGATACTTCATTTCTTGTGGACCAGACTTGATTTATATTCGAGCCACACCGTTATCATTTGCACCCGTCTTGATGTCTATCGGCCTATGTCTTCCAGGCATCAGAACCCGAACACGCCGGAAAGTTGTTGCGTCTGAGTTCAGCTGATGATGGTGACAGACTGGTGACAGTACGATTTCACTATTCCTACCCTCATACAAGAACATCCGTGCCCCTAACAGTTATGATTTTCTCAGATTTTCTCCTTCTCGATGGCTATCATCCTACAGCAACGGCCCGTTCAAGTCCGCCTTGATTCTGTTCGAAAAAGGCAATGCTAAGAGAGTTTTGGAAAGAGTGGTTCGTGTATTATGGTATTAGGGTCGTACAAAACCGCAACTAGGCTTCTAATGACTATACGGGATACAAATTTACCAGCAATAGCTACAGTGTCCTTTACTTAGTGTGAAAAATCGTTTATTTCCTCGTTGTATCATCCATGTCAAACTTCGTGTGCATCAGCAGCGGATTAGCCCAGCCCGCTAATTTGAAAATCTCTCGACGAAACGCCCTCTAGCGTCTGAAATGGCGGCACTCTCGGAATCAAACATGATATACCGATAAAATCAAACGGCTTTCTTACTAGAACTTCCTACGCCGAGCCGTTTCTGGGACTTTTCGTCGGAAGATGAGGCCTCGAATTCAGGGGACGCCAATCCACTGGTCGTCATTCCTGCGCCAGGCTTGATTTCTTCTGCATCGTGCTCCGTAACAGGTGGCGTGCTCCCCTTCTTTCGGTTCCATAACCCGCTTTTCTTCTTTGTCCCGTCAGCCTCTTTGCCTTCGAGTGCGAGGAGTTGTTCCCCCCTGATTCGAAGGAGCTCGTAAAGCAAAGCCGCATTCCTGCTGTTTGGCTTGTAGACGGCGACAACAAGGTCACCAACGAATGGAACCAGGCCGACACCTGTTCCGATGGCGAGATGCGTCATCATCTGGGTGAGCAACCAGGGTGGAATTTCGGCTTGTCGGGCTTTTCGAATCACAAGTCCGTAGTTCATGCCTGCGACTATGGCATCGCCTGCAACTGGGATAAGGCCAATCCAGAAAGCCCACCCGAATTTGAAGCCACAGAGGGAGAAGCTTTTGTCGAGGTAATGGGCACGCTTTTGAACTGATCTCAGAATTGCGGCATCACGTTTCGACAAGCCAGGTGGTATCGCCCGCTGTTAAGATTTTGAGGTCAATTTTTGGAAGTCTATCGCAAAGGCTAGCCGTCGGCTTACCTTTCGGCGTTTCACATTACCTCGTTCATCCTCATAAGTTTCGTACAAAGGGTCTTCTGGTCGGTATTGCTCTAGATGCTTGCCGAACACCTTTCTTCCAGCTTTTTGAACGAACCAGGACATAATGGTAGATGGATGGGGGGTAGTTTTTGGACGCACCACCACGCTGGAAACTGGCCTCAAATGGCCCCCAAAGGGATGACATCATTGGCCATTACGCAAGGATCGTGTTCTCCATTGCCACTGTGGCTATGCACTGTGGCTGTCCAGGCTTCTGCTGCGCACTGCTAACTACGTAGCCTCGGAATGTAATGGCTGGAGGTAAAAGGCAACCGAAGTCTCGAATGTTCAACAGGCAAACTTCGGGTTCCAAGGCACATTGTTTTGTTAAATTATTCTTTAAATTATACTGTACACGACTTTTCCTTTAGTAATGATTGTTGCGTGAGTTCTGACAATTCAAACATCGCCACGGTACGACTTCAATTCGTCCATACGAGCTGAGGAATTGCTATCTTGGTACGTTGACATTTCGATGTTGATTCTGGTCCCCGTAGCTGGCATGAACTTTGAAGTCGGTTAGATTAGAAGAATGCTGAAAACAGCACGGCTTACGGTCGGTATTCGTGCGCTCGCCTCGAGGTTTGTTTCGCCAGGTTCAGCTACGAAGCGACGCAGGCCAGCTCGCGCATTCAGGCTGGTTGAAGAGTCAGTTTCACCAGACTGAGCAAGAAATGGAAGTTCCTACGAAGCCATTAAAGAGTTGGCAAAGACTTCATCGGACGTTCGTCAGTGGTCAAATGAAACAGAAGACACAAGCCTCACGTCGTGATATAACGTAGAACAAGCCTAACCACGCAAAATTTGTGCTTTGTGTAATGAACTAGTTGCAAGTTTTAGCATAAAAGCCAGCCATGAATCCACGAGGTCGCTTACCGTGATCAGCAACGTTAATGTCGCAATGCTGCCCAATTCAGCCGATCAGTTTCTTTGCCACCTGCCTCTATCTGTGTGCAACACACCTTGTTAATAGCCCCGTCTCTATCCCCGATATCAGCCAGAGTTATTTTTGGAAAAGGGAAGTTACTCACGGATGGTGTATCTTATAACTTGATCGATGATCTGCTGAGTACTGTAACACGGTCAAGCCTGACCATCATCCAGGAGAAATGAGGCGTACCCCTTGAAATCAGCCTCCCTCCGCTGCCATAGATAGTACGTGAGGGTGCCTGCGATTGTTATATCCAGGGCTGCTGAAACTGTGGTCACGAATACGGGTAACCAATAGACGTCCCTTCTGAATTCCACGACAGAATGGGTGATTGTGATCGCGGCAACGCCAAAAAGGCTAACGCCACGGGCAAATGACAGGATCCAGCATATGACGGGAATGATGTAGCTCCCTGAGAGGACGAGAATGCGATAGGCAAAGAAAGCCTGGAATGAAGAATCAGCGACCCGAGGTGTAGCAACCCTTAGGAGAGAGACGGTACCTGTATAGCTGGTCCAATCAAGCCCGAGAGGATACAGACAATCGACGTGGTTATCGGAAAGTGCAGCAGTGTCTCTGGATGGCCGTATTTCGTCACGCTCAGCTATAAACTCAGGTCAGTAGCGGAAACCTGTGGCAGACGGAAGACATTCCGTACCCAGTATATTGAATGTGATGAGAGGGCCGTATGCGCCAGTTCCAGCAGCCACACCCACGCAACCTAACACATGAAATCACACTCAACGGCGCATCAAGACTAGGTTCACCATCACGTACGAATAGCTTCAGCCTCAGCGAATCATTTGGAAATTTCCTGTAATCGACCGGAAGAAATGTGTATTAGATCACCCCTAGTCGTCAGAAGACATACGTACTGATAATAAGTGAACGTCTGCACCGTCTCAAGCCCGAACAGAAACATCCCCACCAGTATCCCAACCTCTAGCGCGCCCAATGTCCCATCAAGTGTAAGGTGAGGAATTGTCGCCTCAGGTGTTGATGTAACCATCTTCTCTTTCTCTCGTTCGGCGCTGAGGAAGGCTGGTGGTGGCACTGGATTCGTGCAGAAGTTTCTCCATATTCCCAGCAGGGATCTTATATAGTGATTTGCAGTCGCTGACTTCCTTTCCACCGGTATGGACTGAGTAACCGCATCAATATCTTGTGTACTCAGCGCCAGTAGGGTGTAAAGATCAGATCATACGCACTCACGGACGACGTTTCCATATGTTGTCAGACTATTTCAGGCGGGTGTCGAGTGGGACTTCGTTAGGTGGACAAAACTGTCGATAAGTTGTCGAGTTCTTGCCTAGCTGTGCTTTCTCCTGCCCGAGGGAAGTGAACGAGCTCCCAGTTGCTGGAGGAATGTCATGTATTATAATGTGCAAGGGGCTGATAAATATCGACCTGAGGCTTTCCTCAGTTCCAGCCGAAGGCCCGAGTCTCAAGAGGGCCAACTCTATCAAGGACCGCTTCTCCTTTCTATAGAGTCTGCCTTGTTCCTGAGTGTCGGCAGAGAGGATGGGATAAGATGGCATATCTATCTGTCAAAGATATGTCAGGCGCTTGTCTTTCTCCATATAGACCGGCTGCTAATCCTCACCTCTGTCAATTACGATGAGTGCGCTTCGTTTCAAGGCCTCGGTTCAATGGCAATGAGGTGCTGGAAACTATAGTGATCAGGGGCTGAAGCGCTGAAGGCTTGCAGAAAGAGGAAGATTACTCCGCGATGATCCTCGCACCGTCGGCTTCGGATATGAACACCTTGATAATAAAACCCCTGAACCCGAGACGCAAGTCCATGGGACGCAGAAATACGAGGCTCAAATATCGCTACATTCGTGTGGGAACACTCTACAAAACATGGCAGTAGAAATCATACGCAGTACAATAAGACCGCCGTTTCATTACGTACGGTAAAGTCATCTTCAGAATCTTCTCTTTTCTCCGGACTTCATTCTATCTTTCCATTATGAAGCTGCTTGCCAGTTGGGGCATTCATAAAGGAAGCAATATCCTTTCCCAATCTCCAAATGATTGAGGTACAGAAAATGATCCACACCCTGAGTCGATCGAACGTGAGTTAGTTTAAGTTGGGAAGTTAATGAAGCTGGGGAAGCTACGCACGTATTGGGCATGATCCAGAAAAAGAAGGTGGTCACGAAATCATTGTGTCCGACAGAGCAGCCACTGCAAAAATATTCTTGGGTAACGTATAAGATGGTCTTGGCGAGAGTCATGACGGCGCCCGTATACCCAAATAATGGTGCGAGGTTTGAGGATTTGATATGAACGAGGTATAGATAGATGAGCTGGTTGGGGAATGTGTGATTGACATGCATTGCCTAGATTGGTGGTGGACCTACGTTGGTGAGAATTTCGAGGACGTTCATAACGGCTAAAGGACGGCGGTAAGTGTAAGAAAACAGCTTCGCTGTGGCAATCAAGACCGACCTGCTCCTCCCGCAAATCCCTCGCCATTATTAAATGCATCCACACCATATACCTGAGCATCACATGAGCGAAGCCCTTCATCTCGAACAAGAAACGGGCGTACGTGGTCGACTCCTCCGTATATGTCATAAAACTTCCAGAGCCAATGCAGGTCTCCTCCCACCATGGAACGTGGCCTAAAATTAAATGAGTCAAAGTCCAAAAAATGAGGATTTTCGAATTACTTACCGCATCAAGCAATAGCCAGCATCCCATAACATCAAAGGGGCAGTAAGCAGAAACCAACCAGAGATCCACTTATGAGTTTTTGGCGCCATTTGGTGCAGAGAAAACGAAAGAGAAGGGGAGGAGAGTAATGGGAAACAGGCAGCCTCCGACCTGACAGTGGCCTTTTATGCATTTTGACGGAGGGAGAAGTTTATTCGAAGCTGGCCGAGGTGGCAGTGATGGGTGCGAACAAAGCGCTGGAGGCCCTAAAAACTTTCCCTGACTGCTTTCAAAATCATTCCTCGTTGCAGAAAGGACACCGCCAGAAGGCATCTAGAAGGATGCAAAGAAAATGCGCCAGGGATATGATCGGAAACGATGCGAAATCTTGAAATTAATGAGATTTGGACACGGAGACATGGAGGTTTCTGCAGACCTGGTGCAAATGAAGCCAGCCATGAGGTTGATGGTGGCGCTAATCGCACACAATTCAACACGTAAACCGAAGAGGAAAAGCAAAAGTCGATCACCCATGGTCGTCCTCAGCATGTCTTCAGTGTCAATGGCACATTCCTTCATGACATCTTTTGGAAAGCTAGACCGCATGGGTGCTTACATACGTTACAGCCAATTTGATCGTTGACCACCCACGACGTGGTATCAATTGAAAGTTTCGAAGCTGCATTCCTATATCCTGCTCCAGCTCGCCGTTCTTCAACATCCTGATCGAACTCGCCGGCAACGTTTGAGGGGATATGGACGGGTTCACTGGCTTCTTCAAGCGCTTGTATCAGGCGATTTGTCAGGCTTTCACCTGGGTGGTCCAAGCAGTATATTCCTTTGGGAACCTGCAGGACTCGTATCAAGCACCTACCGACCTTCCTTTCTCATTCCCGAATTCGCCGCAAGTTAGAATACAAACGGCGACCCCTAGGTTAAGCTCTGATAGAGGTGTGCCGCTACCTAAACCCAGTCACTGTCTATCTAACCTCGCCAATAGACTTCACACGAAGGCTAGTGAGCGGGCCTCCACGCCAACTACACCTACCTCAGAGGGTCTCTGCCCGTGAAAGTCTGGAACTTGAGGGAAAGCATCAGGATCCTCCTAAGCCCACGCACGCTGGACGTAAAGGGCAACTTCCTTTCCTGAAGAAGAAGGCATCATCCATATCCGTAGCCAGTATCCATCGAGAAGCAACAGGAAGCTCCGCCGGCACTCCAAATACTGGCTTTCTGTCGCCTACTTTCTCTACTCATAGAATGTCAACAACTTCTTTGACATCAATCGAGTCACCAGCTATCTCGCACAGTCCAGCTTCACGACACAAGCCCAGTCTTTCTGATGGAGCCCAAGTCTCCGCGACGAACCTACCTGGTGGAAACAAACCTCACAGTGTATCTATCGAACTAGGCGGGTTAGCAAAAAGGCGGGGTTTCAAAGGCTCGCCCCTTCTCACATCTCAAACTAGTCTGGGCGATTCTCTTCGTTCCCTATCGCCTGCTATCAGCCCAAGGGCTTCTCGCGCTATGACCTTGCTGAGTCCTCGAAGCTCTATGGAAGCTGTTACGAACATCATTAGGAACGGAAAGGCTAGCTCACAGGAGAAGGAACCAGATGTTGCTCCAGAGACTCAGGACGCTTTTGATGCCGCGGATCCATTTGCATTAAACGGCAATAGCTTCTATGAACCAGGCATCGCGTTTGGTGACGTCCCGAAGTCGACGGTTTATGACTTTGAAGTCTACGAACAAGCTGCTTTGGCTCAGGAACCTAATCTGAAGAAGAAGAATCGGCTCTCAAACCTTCGCAGTGCTGTAACTCCAGTTTCGAAGAAGCCTGTCACTACGACGACGATATACGATCTGACCATAGCTGATATTCCACTCGATCCCAGCTCTCTTCTTGTTCCTGGCCCCTGTGTATCATCTTCCTCGGGTTTTCCTCCACCACCACGCTCTCCTAAGATCCTGGTGACATCTCCGAGCGCCCATTCCACTTCGGCTAGGACTGATAACTCGACGTGCTCTGCGGATATGAACAGCACGCCATCATCTACAGAAGCGAAGGAATCTGCTTCCCCTTCCCGATGTGAAGATGAGAACGAGTATGGGGCAATTCATACCCAGGATTCCGCGCCGTCTCTTCCACCGACTATTAGCTTTAATGAAGATGATGATCTTCTGGGCCTGGGTGATGTACTTGGGAACAAACGTGCTTCAAGGGAACCTTTTTCTGTCATCCGAGAAGTGGGGAATGTGGCAGTCTCTAGCCAATCGACAGCCGCCAAGATTGTTCTAGGTGGAAATGAACTGCTGAAGGAGTCGTCAGGTGAGTATTCATGTTCCGAATTATGATGAGCATTGTTCAAGTGACTCATCTACTATGCACTCCTCTACAGCAACCCGAGTTGTTTCAGACTTGGTTCTCGTCTCGGCCAAGATGTATGAAGCTGAGAATCTTGCCTCCAAACGATTACCGCCCGCACCGATATCATCCCATCCAGAAGACGCTTCCATAATCCCAGGTCATGTCGATATGGCTCTTACAGATGTTCCACTGGATGAGAAGATGAAACTGGCGGGACGTAGGTCTACCCTTCAACCCTTGGTATTACCAGGACGTCTTACCAATAGAGATGATTCGCCTGCTCAAGCAGTTTGAATCCACCATTCCTTCTTCCCCTCGTGGACGGATATCGGTGTGCAATGCAGGCCGTGGCATCTCAGGGAATGGCAATGAGTAATGAGCTTCCGTATAGGCACATCATTTATCTACATCAACCGACATTTATTCTACCGAACACTTTCCTACATTCTGTATTGGTTACACCTAGTAATGTTGCAATTTTTTTCGGGAAGCGAATGAGGCGGAGAATCAGACTACAGCAACCAGAAGGATTCAGTTCAGGTAGATTGGAGTTCTTTGTCAATTGGCCACAAACCCTGGCGATACCTCAAAGATGCCGCACGCAGATATTTCTCCTGTTCGGTCAATGTTTTGACCAACTCCGGCGCTTCATTAGAAGACCCGAGAGACACCTCGAGTACGGACTGAGCATCAGCAACCTCGTGGAAAAAGGTCTGCGATACTGAACGAAGTTCTGAAATGATGGACGAATCTTTCAGTTGGGGAGCATTCTTATAAATCAGGATGATCCTACCCTGGTATTGTTTCCGAAGGGATTGACGCTGATCCTGGTTCACCTTCAACCGTTCCTTCAACGCACTGACCTCTGCTAGGTGGCTCAGCTCAACATCTCGTTGCACTTCGGCCACGACCATTGGCGCCACCTCCGGCACTTCGTCACGAGTAACCGAGTTCTCCGACCATTGGTTCGGTCCAGGAGCAGCTTCAGCAGGCACTATCTCGATAACGGAAGGGGATGGACTAGGAGGGCGGACGGTAGGTTGAGCTGACTGGCCTATTTTAGATGGCGGTCCTTCGGTGGGGATCGATAAAGTAGTTTCACGAAGTCCTGATCCTCGAGTATTCTTCGTCGCGACATCACTCGTTCTGGTTTTTTGTACCCTGGAGCTTCGCCTGTGTGGCCCAAGAACACCCCCGTCATGCAAAAGAGGGGTGATCGGCATCGCCGACATGGCCCTTTGAATTGTCCCTTGCCTCACCACTCCGTTCCTTCGTGTATTGGCCGGGCGAGGCGCGGGGGCAGCCTTTTGCTTCTGCCTACCGTTGCCCGGTCTTTCTCGAGTCGGCCCTCCGGCAATACGAAAGCGATCCATAGAGACAGATAGGTCGATGTTCATTCTGCGGGAAGCGTAATCCACATAATAACGCTCGAGGTGCTGACATCTGACGCCAGGTTGTCTATGGTCGTGACAGTACTTGCAGGTGGCCCTTGGGCCTCTCTTGCAAGGAATACCGAGCTGATTGCACTTCGAACATGTCTAGAGCATGATACTATCAGTTAGGGTCTACTAGACGAACTCGTTCGGAAAGGCACCTTCGCCATGCGGATTCTTCCGTCAAAAAATCTCCCGGCCCATTGGCATTGGGCCGCGACGTCGTACATAGCGTACCAAAGGACTTCTCGGAACTCTTTCTTTTCTTTCTCCGTCATTTTGGTGCCTACCCCCGCATCAGGCCATTTTTCCAGGCCATACTTATCGATGGTCGCGAACGGATTTGGTTGATCCATCTCCAGTGTTTCTGGTGTTATACTGCTGGTCTTTTTACTGGATTGCGGGGCCTGAGATCGGCATTTGCTATCGGCATACACATTTTTCGCGATCGGGCCACCTGCTTGTTTCCGTAGACGAGAGAGAGCGATTTCATTGTCCAAGTCAGCACCGCCATCACGGAATGCAGGCAACACCGAGTGCCCATCGGTAGGCTGGGAAGCTGTTTGCCCCATGTTGGAAGACGACGGGGCGGAAAGAAGGGAGGAACGAATAGGAGTATGGCAGCAGTAGCCAGTATGTATGTCCTGGGCGCATGCCTAGGAACAGCACCCCAGAATATGGACGTTGATTGACAAGCGGCGAACTTGGTATCGATACCTAGATAGGGAACTATTGCAACTTTCTCCCGTCATCACCAGTTGCCTAAATTTTCGATGGTATGCCACGTTCTTGCACCTCTTCACCATCTCCAAGACTCTCATCAATATATCAATATTCAAGTTGTTCGATAATCGAGTATAATACAGCAGGCCAACGTAGATACATTTCGACGAAGAATAGACATAGCTGTGATACTGGCCAAGCAGTACTTGAGATTGGATCTGTTCGTGAAAACATAAACGTAGATGTGAAGAAGGGAGGAAGACACGAAGTAAATTCTGAATGTATATGGTTAGGCACGGACTCTTCTTGATCTGCCACGCGGAGGGAGCAGGGCTACTTCGCTCCCTCGAGATCCTGGAGTCCCTTTCGATAAGCCGACAATGCTGCCCTTAAGCGTTCCTCTTGCTCAGACAATGCTCTGGCGGGTATAGGAATCCTGCTTGAAGATGGGGATGCATCTGGGAGCGAAGGAATGGAGGATTCGAGGAAAGACCGAGCATTGGAGACTTGGTGGAAAAGATTCTCGGCCAAGGCACGAACGGCTGGAGGTTCGCGATCATGAGCCGATCACAAAGAAAGAATGTGCAAGGCACTCACTGCTGTATCGATAATTTGAAATGCGATTAGCTTCTTCTAGTTGCTTGTCTAATTGTTCGCTCTTCCGTTTCCAGTGGCTACCAGTACTTGTCGCGAGCGATCGCAAGTCAGACTTTGAGGCTCCATTCCTTTGACACAAGGATGAGGATGGGACAGCCCGATGGGCGATAACTTCAATGGAATTATCACTCCCGGAAGGGGAGCTCGGAGGATCAACCCAAGCTGGTTGACGGCGAGAGGATAGGGCTAACTGTTGAGATACTGTAGCACTTTTGGCCCCATTCACGTCTTGGCAATTTGCCAGTGCATGGCGCGTCGTGGCTTCGGCTGGTGTCTCTCGGATATTCCTAGAGTTGGAGCTAGGTTCAGGAGTTATCGTGTCACGAGATTCGCGTGTCGCGCCGCCTAAGAGACTGTAACGCGCCAAAGCGACCGAAAGGTTAATATTAAGCTTTCGAGAAGCGTAGTCCACATAGAACCGTTCAAGGTGTTGGCACCTGCAACTTGCTCGCCGCTCGCGGCAATTTGTGCAAACAACCGTGTTTGCTTTACGAATGCAAGGAATTCTAGCCCTGATGCAACTTGAACAGTTCTGTCGACGAAAAAGGTGTTAAAAGTGGGCTTAATCGAAAAGCTGACATATGTGCTCACCTTCGACATCTTCAGTTTTCCAGCATAGATTCGATCGCCCCATTGACGTTGGGCAAGTCGGTCATACATCGCATCCCACATTACTTGACGCCACTCTTCTTCCTCTTGCTTCGTGACCTGAACCCCTTTCAGGGCCGCCGGCCACTCTTCCAAGCCTTCATTGCTTATCTTCGAATACGGATTCGGAATGTCCATGCGAATCAGATCGGACGCTTCCAATCCGTGCCTATTGCGGTCACGGAATTCGACTGCCTTGGAAGCTATGACACTTCGCTGAAAATCGTTTAGGCCATCCCATTCGCGTCCAGAGTAGAAGCGCCTGGCCTCGACTTCTGTCTCCTGAAAGGTGAGATCCCCAGATATATCGTCGACAGAAAAGTTGATTGGGGCCTCCTCCAAAGCAACAGGTAAAGTGTTTGAGGCCCGAGTAGTGTGAGACACAGGGAAGGGTGAGCTCGATCGGCTGGGGACATATTCGGATGAACCTTGGCTCCCGGTAGGGGAGGCCAAACGATTCAGGGGGATGTGCTGGCGTGGAGACTGACAGGCCTCATGGCGTGCTCTGCTAATGCTAGGCAAAGTGGCACTCTTGTCTACCGTTGCCAGATTTCGGTGTAGTGGAGGGAGGGCCTTGAAGGCGGAAAAGGAAGGCGGATTCACGGCTTGTCCATGACGCGTTTCACCTTCCTCTGGTTCGTTTCCCGTGTTGCGGGTTAGTTGGATTTCTGGAAGCATCGAACGCCGGGCGCCACCCATGACACGGTATCGTGTCCGGGCCTCCGAAACGCTAATTTGAAGCTTTTTAGACGCGTAATCCACGTAGAATCGCACGACGTGTTCGCATCGAATTCGACACCGACCATTAGCACAATGTTGACAGACGACCTTGTCCCCATCGCGAATGCAAGCAACTCCAGCGTCGCTGCATTGTACGCAATTCTGTTGAAGAGGTCAATTGTCAGTGGTGGGACAATCGGTCTTGACTGATAGTCCACCGACCTTGTTCATCCGTCGCAGTTTCCCGGCATAGAGCTGGTCTCCCCACTGGCGTTTAGCCTCTCGGTCATACCGCGCTTCATGCAACGCCTGATACCATTCTTGTCTGTCCTTCACGGTGTACTGGGGGCGCGACGCCGGCTCTTGGGAGTCTTCTAGCTCCCGGCTTGTGGGGGTTGGTTTGCTTCTGCCCGTGTTGGACGCGTCAGACGCGTCCAAAAGGCGTTCATTGTGATCGCGAAACTCAAGCGCAGTGGAAATTATGACGAATCGTTGGTATTCGTTGAGGTTGTTCCACTCATGCTCAGAGTAGAACCGTTTTGCCTCAAGCTCTGTCGCTTGTGCGTTGAGACTCTGAGCGAAATCATTGGCTGAGAACTTGATTGGTACCTCCGCCGACGCGTCAGACGCATCAATTGGGGTAGGAGAACGCGAGGCTTGAGCTTCAGCAGGGCTGGAGGTCGATTGTCCCATGTTGGTTGGTTGTATATCTGGTTCAAGAGAGGCGTGGGCAAAGGATACACGTACCTCCGCCTTATAACACGGTCACAGGGTCATGGGGCATGAGCGAGGGAACTAATTTCTTCAATCGGCTATGTTACAGAATGTGAAGAGCAGAACAATGTGCGAGGTTCGTCACAATTTCACTGCTTGATGTCTCTGTAAGCTATGATCCTTTCGACCAATTTCTCCTTGATGTACTCCTAGAACAGCAGTCAGGAGTTAGCAACGAAATCATGGGGCACATATGAAAGAAATGCATACCTCATCAAACGTCTTCTTGAAGCTCTCCCTCTCCTTGATCTTCGCCCAGTACCTTCTGTACCTCTCAAACTTCGGGTCCGTCTCGAGAGTATTCAGTGTCTGTTGTCCGGCCTCGTCTCCTGGCACGTTGCGGAGTGCAACCTCCAATCTTGCGAAGAATGGTGTAATGGCAGCATCAGCGATCGTGAATTCATTCCCAATAGCGAAATCAGCGTCATTTGGAAGCAGTTCCTGGGCTTTCTCGATGGCCGCAAACAGTTTCTCGTGCTCCTTGCCGAAAATGGCAACATTCTGGAAGGCGGGGAGGAGGGTTGTCGAGATAGTCTCGATGAAGAAACGGGCTTTGGAGCGGCGGACAGGGTCGGTAGGTAGAAGGGGATTGACGCCCGCAGATTGTTGCTGGAGTGAAAGATCCGCGATAAACTCCAAGAGAACGAGCGATTCTGTGATTTTGACGGATTCTGGGGAGGGAGGTTGGCCCTCAGGAACGGTTGGTCCGCCATATGCTACTGCTGGTACCTACAGGTAGTCAGATGCTGAACGGTCCAAAGAAACACGACGTCGGACATACTTTGTTCGCTGCGTTCACTTGGGATGTGTACCATTCTGGCTTGTTGTCTAGCTCAAAGATGAAACGGTTGTATTGCAAACCAGACTCTGCCAAAGCTATATCGACCTTTGGGTGACCTTCTCAGTCAACGATGTGCGCAGCGCTGGACAAGACTTACTCGATGACAGTAGGGACAAAGCTAGGTTCCGCTACGAGATTGACATGCTAATAATGAAGATTGGTAATCGTCGACGAACCTTCGCAGCGTATAAAGTAAGTTGTTCAGGCATCTTCAAAAGTGTTCTTGCTTGTTGCGGTCCGTCACAGTTGACTATCGAGGGCTAAAGCAGTTGGCGATAGAGTTTCAGCTGGGTGTTAGGTTGTTTATAATCGATTCCGGACCCCCGGTGAGTTGCTTGCAGTCTACCATCAGTACATTCCATGATTAGACATTAATAAGAGGTCGTACCTCAGCCGTTCCAGCTGATTAGAAATCCGAATGAAGAGCCGGAACAACTTGAAGATGCCTATTTTAGCTCCAAGCCGGCCTTCATTCGGAATCTGGGAAGGAAGTGTCTCGAATTGTAACACCACCATTCCTCCGAGCTCACAACGAACATCAGTTGGCGACAAACCCGTCTTGGCCTCACCTTAACCTTCAAAGAGTTCAAGAGAACACTTGCTTAGGAAGGGGCATTCACGGCCGCACTGTGTTCGCCCTGAAAGTCCGGAACGAGTTGTGGATGGTTGTCGTGGTGAATTCTTTAGGATAATTGAAACTTGAGCTTATCGCTTGCATGCGGGTGAAATACAGAGAAACTCTAATGTCCTCGAAGGTTTCACGAATTCTAGGAGTGCATTGGAATCAACCAACCCAACGTTGCTGCTCGTCGTCCTTGGAAAATTATGCAAGCCAGGTTCAACTTCAAGCGCAAGCGCGATCGGAAGTTGCCGTAACAACGCGTAGGCCTGCCCTAAATGACCCTACCTCATACTGAGGCCATACTACGCAATGATACTCGTTCAGCCGATTTGCATCATTAATAGGAAACCGTAACAGTTGGTTCCTCGTGTAGCACTTGTGTGCGGTCGATATCTGGTGTAGACCGCAAATCGTTGTCAATTGGTGCGGCAGCACGCGTACGCGTTGCTTGTCTGCAAGAACTGAAATAAACAATGATATTCCGAGATGTTCGGAGATTCGCCAAAACTCGGTTGAACTGAACAGTTGGACCTGGACAAGTTGCTTTAAGTTGAATAACTGGCCTCTCGCCTTCATTCGTGCTGCAAAGCCTATTTGAAGATGACTCTTCATGCGCAAAAAATAACGAGGGGAACCCAACCAATCAAGTATAATCGCCTTATACTGCTTGGACCATGTCCAGGCACCGCATGAGCGCTCAGTCGCCTGTGCAGCATGTTACCAACTTGAACTCGGACCCGTCGCCTTTAGAGTTGCACAGGCTAGAGTCCATGGACGCTCATGAAGCAGGATGTTTCTCGTGGTTCCAAAGACGAAAGACTCGAAAGGTCAAGCGGGATGTAGAGGTAACACGATTTAAGCTTGCTGGAAACTGCAGTTCTCACCTTTGCTTCAGAAGCCAACGCCACCTGTTACAGACACAACAAACTTTACAGGTCAAACTGAATCGATCAAAGACTTTACACCCTCAGGAAAAGAATATGCCATTGAAGCCACCAAGCGGACAATCGACATCCTAAGTGGTGTAGTGGGTCTAGTTGGGGTTCCTCTCGTCAAGGAGATCCTGGACATTGGTCTGTCCATCATCAGTACATGTGAAGTAGGTACTTCATCGTTTCTGACTGTACATTAAGCTGACAATCTTGACAATCTCAGACTATAAACGAAGTGCAGGAACGAGTGGCAGAGCTCAAAAACAGAGTTGCAAGCTTCCTCTTGGTCATCGCCAAAATTGCGAAGGATCCAAACGACAATCCTATGCTCAAGACGTCGCAAAATCTGATGGACGAACTTCAAGATTTGAAGCTGTAGGTCTTCCCCACGTGTATTTGGGCGCTTCCTGATCCTTGTGGCTCTTTAAGCTGCCTTACTTCGATTACAACACGTCTTGAAGCAATTGGCAATCAAAATGTTGTTCTAACAACTCTCCTCCCCGATGCGAACATGAAGACTATCGATGAATGTGTTAGCTGTTTCCAGGATGGGATTGATCGCTTTCAGGTGAGGTTTTCTGCCGGGGTCAACTCCTAGAACCTTGTATTCATAGCCGCTTTCTAACAGACCCTTCGTGGAATACACGCCGCGCAAGACCTTACAAACATCCAGAATCAATTGGAAGAGATTTACGGTCTTACCAAAGTAGTCGCTCAAAAGGTTGAGCACATTGAGTTTGAAGTCCGCGAAATGAAGAGTTCCGTCGATGAACTCAAGGCGATGCTAGAGAGCGCTGGATCTGAAACCGACCACTTCGCAGTCTCCACTAGAATGCCCCCAGCACCTGGATTCCTCCTGGGCAGAGACGCTGTTGTCGACCGCATCGCCACTGAACTCTCTAGCGGAAACACAAAACGCGCCCGTGTGTGTGTACTAGGCCCAGGAGGAATGGGAAAAACCTCAACGGCACTTGCGGTCGTAGAACATCCTGCTGTCAAAGCCAAATTCACCACCAGGAATCGCATCTGGGTGCCATGTATCAGCCTTACATCCCCCAGCGCTCTTCTGGCATTCCTCGCCCGTTGTTTGGGCGTTGCCAGCCAATCCGATCCGCTACAAGCAGTGGTCTCCACCCTTGAGCAGCAGACGAACCCCACCATCATTCTCCTCGACAACTTTGAGACCCCTTGGCATCCAGTAGAGGGCGATCAGAGCCTAACGAGGAACATCCTGCAGGCCCTTGACACATTATCAAACGTCTCCATCATGGTGACAATGCGCTCCGAATTCCCTCCCCTACCACATTGGCAAGCTGAGCGCCTGGATATCTTGTCGCTTGAAGACTCCCGACGTGTATACACGGCGATCAGGCAACGAGAAGAGAAAACAGAAGAACTCAACCCACTTCTTGAAGCTATTGGTCGCCTCCCCTACGCTGTAACACTACTCGCTACTCAAGCCAAATACGCCAGTGCTTCGCCGTCTCAAATGCTGTCCGAATGGCAGGTAATCGGCTCCGAGATGCTCACCGATGTCGAAGACACTTCAAAGAGCATGGACAACTCCATCGAGTTGTCCGTCAAGAGCAAGTATGTCACACAATCGGCGGGTGCTACAGAACTGCTTCAAGTCCTCTCCATGCTCCCCGGAGGTGTTTATCAGGACGACCTCTCCATCTGGATGAAGTCCTGGAGACTCAGTGCATTAAGCATCCTCCGCAATGCTGCACTTGTTATATCTCGCGAATTGACTGTAGAAGGGGTGGCAAGAATGCACCTGTTGGTGCTGCCAGTAGTGCAGTCCTATATGCAACAACACGGTCGCATATCTGAAGCCATCCGTCGGTCCACACATAAGGCTTGCATCGACTTTCTCTGCGCTCGTAAATCGATGATTGAGGGACCCAATAATCCTCAATACAAGAACGACTTACCAGACATTACGGCGCAAGAGGCCAATCTGCAGGCCATCCTGACCGACATACTTCAGGAGCTCAAATGCAATACACCATCCTCGTCCACTTCAGAACAATTACCCGCGGCATCTTCAGAACAGCTTGATGCCCTACTCACATTCGCATTCTACCAAACCCACACCCGACCACGACTCGATATGGCCGAGCAGGTCCTTACATTGGTGAAGCGCTCGAATAGCCCCTTACACGAAGCCCATGCCAATTCATGCTTGGCGGTGCAACAGGCATCTCTCTGGTTCGACTCATTGGCCATTTCGGGCTACACAAGAGCTAGGGAATTATATCTCACCCTCGGGGAACCCATTGAGGCATGCCATGCAGACATAGGGATCCTCTTTTGCTCTCACGAGGCAGAAGATGAGACCAGCCATACGAGCCACCTTCTTTCTCTTGCCGCCGAGATGCAGAAGCGATGGGAACCATTCTTCTCGTCACATCCGGCTATTCACGGTTTGGTCTTGTCGTGGACCGCACATCTATCATGGCTACTCTGTCCCCATAACCAACCGGGGAACGTAACAATCGTTGAAGACATGCAAAAAGCACAAGAAATCTTTGCCACCGCTCACCTCCCAGAAGACCTCCGGGACAGCCAGCTCGTTTTGATGCGCTATTACCTCAAGGCGAGCCAACATGACAAAGCTCTCCTTCTTGCCGATCAAGCCCTCGAATTGATTGTCAAAGAGCGCCTCCCGGAGGACAGTTTCTTCCAGCTTTGCAAGGCTCGCTGCATGAAGACTAAGGGCGAATGGGGTCAAGAACTTCATACAACCTTACAAGAAGGTTTGGCCAGTGCGCAGAAGATCGGACTGCCATACGAAATTGCTCTTCTCCTTGAAGAGTTTGCAGAGGTCTACGTTCGTAACGAAGACTGGCCGGCCGCACGCCTGGCTTTTGAAGGGATACTGAAGGAGTGCGGGAAAGGAACGGGTCAAAGTCTAGCCGATGTATCCGGACGAGTACGCAAAAATTTAGCGTTTATCAACGATAAAGAGGCAGGTACCATGGATTCCCCAACCCGTTACAGACCTCCTCTTAGGTGGTGACCTCGGATGTTACATATACCCCCTGTGTATCAACTGGCTCGTAAAACCCCATCTGTATATTGTTTGGTGTCAGTGTAATGTAAAAGTAATGACCATCCTTCCGCCGCCAAAGTATCTTCAAAGCCGTATTGAGCTTGAGTGCTCTCGTCAATCGTGTCTTCAGACTGCCAGGGAATTGAGTAATTTATTACCAGTGACCGCAAATCTCTTCCTGGTCGAGCATGTGTCGTGCTTATCCTTCTCCTGTATACATTGCAAGGTGTAGGCATCTTAGAGTGTTTCCGGCTCCCCTCAATGAACATAATCATCCAACATATTTTGGCCCCTGCCGTCCCAAAGAATCTACAAGTGCACCTGAGCTTCTGTCACGATACATGTCCGGAAAGGTTCAACGTTCAAAGAGGCCCGGTTTTATTTGCACCATCGAGAAACAATGCAGTAGCTGGCCTATTCAGAGTAAATAACTTCGTTTCTACTGGCCCGTCAGCGCAGATACACTCTCCCAAAACCTATACGAAACTTGGTCAGCTCCGAATCCAACCGACTGGGACCATATGATACTCACCTGCATCTTTGAAGTAAAGCAGCCTCTGTCTTCACAGATCGGATGTCCGGTGTCCCACTGTCGGTCTTGTTGAACAACATTTCCGCACCACCTCTCCATTGACTCCAATTCGGTGTAATGCTCGTCGGGTCTTTCTTTACGTTCGGATTGAGTGAGATCGTGAAATCTGTGAAAGACTCGGTGAAGGCTTTAATGAAGTCGGAGTTGTTGTACGAGGGAGGGTAAATACTAACGGCACTCATCAGCATGAACCGAGGAAAATTGGAGGAGGAACATACGAAGGCCAATAGAACAGGACATCTTGCGCATGTCCGCCTGGAGGGACTGCAAATTCGCCCTGAAGAATTTCCTGTCAACCTCCATTCTCAAACGTCATAAACGCCTTAGCATTACCTTGAACCCACGGCCTCCAAATGCACCCAGTAGCCAGTAGGTTGGACAAATGAAGATTGCTACAGCCTTTGATCAGCAATCGAGTTTGGAGTCATGATAAAGCGCGATCAACTCACATTCACCCATAATAGCGGTAACCTGGAGGAGCCCATCACCCAGCCCTTGGTACTGTTTTGCAGTAGCTTCAACCTCCTTTGCACCAAATTTGGGGAACAACTGCGTGATGTAGTTTGACACGTCGACGTTTGGTGGTGTGTTCGGATCGACGAAAAGAGCTCCTTCAAAGGTGTTGGTGACCGAGAGGAGCGCGTGCTATAACACAAAGGAGCGTCCGTACATGCCCTCGCCATGAATTGAAAAATATCACTGCTTACCCCGTTGACCTTCCCCTGTTTTAACGCTTCTGAAGGTCGTTGTTGGATGAAACTGCCATCAACGACCGGAACGAAGACATAGGTTCCATAAAAACCACTGTTGCTGATATTGACATGTGCCGCCTGTAAAGCCGTAACATCTGCTTGTCGGAGACAGGCTAAAGTATCTGGGGATTCGGAACATCTGATACATGGTGAGCGAGGCAGATCTGAGCGCAAATAATTGAGAAACCCACCCAGATTGAGAGATGACCTCGCCATATATTGTCTGGAAAGGCCAGAAAGTTGATTGAGCAAGTGAAGTAGAGACCATCAGGATGTGAACGTACCTCAGATATCCGGTCGTCATACGAATACTGAGATGGCAAGAAGGTCGAACTAGTGATTGCTGCACGAAACAATGGAGGCGTCGTCTTCCCTCCATTTGCAACAACATGCTGCAGTACCGAACCCGCCCCAGCAGATTCACCCCAAATCGTTACACGGTTGGGGTCGCCTCCAAACTTCCTGATCTGTATTTTGGTGAGTTCAATGCAAAGTGTTTGGAGAAGGGATAGACGAACATGTTGCTGGACCCATTTCAAGGCAAATTGTTGATCCACTGGAAAATCGAAAAGCCATGTCAACAACGCGAGAGCTGAGCAAGCTGAGCAACGTACGCAGTCCAGCATTCAAAGCGCCTCCTTTCTTTACCTCCTCGCCAGCCAGGAAACCAAACAAGCCGAGTCGGTATTGAATCGTGACCACGACCACTCCATTTTGAGATGTTTTGAGCAAGTCGTTTCCATTGTAGCCGATTGCGTCTCCAGCAACGTATCCGCCTCTATCACTGGGTATGAGGAAATAAGCAGTATAATCAAAGAAGTCGACATACCCATGGATCCAGAAGATGACGGGTAAAGGTTTCTTCGTATTCAGGCTTGTTGGTGTCCAGACACTAATCAAGGTTAGTATCAGTTATCTGTGGCCAACTCCGTCGTAGAGGCAGGACGTACTTCACGAACAGGCAATCCTCTGACGGGGTGTAAACTGACTGCCTTTTGGATAGGACCTCGCTAGTTTGATTCCTGAATGGCGTCGTTGGAGAGGTCCCGGCAGCGGAATACAAGCACGGGTCGCCGAAAGTATCCGCAAGTTGAATGCCCGGCATAGGCGAAGGAGGGTGGGGTTCTTTCCATCTAAGTGAGCCTACCCAATGATGAGGCTGGTCAGAAGTGCCTTTCGGTCTGCAGAAAAAGAAACGTACCAGTAGGAGCTGCGGCATATCGCATCCCAACAAAGCTCGTCACCCCAGTGGTCTCATTGAAAGTTCCCTGATATTTCGTATATCCAAGATCAACAATGTTTGAGTTGGGAGGTGCACTAGGGGAGGCAAAAACAATTCCCAAGCACAGCGCGGATACAAGGAGGCTGAGGTTCTTCATGCTGGTCGACCACCTCAGGACCTTCCTGTTCTTCGGCTACCTGCTGGGGATCAGAGATGGACTGTAGGGTCTTTATATTGTACACTGACCTAGCGGACCATCTTCACCGCGCCCGTCAACACTAAGTACTGGAATTCCTGACGGAATTTGGAGGTCGACATCACCGATATTCACGCGTGGTGTGGACTAAATTTGACACTGCAAAGATTGTGGGCTTGCCCCAGGTGAACATGGAAATGTGCAACCTTGATCATCAGACTGGTTCGTCCCGTCTCAACGCCCGAGCTACCGCGCCGGCCAGAGGTGTCAAGTTTTGAAGGTTCTGCGGGCCGGTGTGGTTAACAGCTGCTGAGGTTGTCGAAGGCTCAATGCTCTATGTTTGATCCTGGAATCAAGACTTGGTCCCAACTTGGTGTTGGTAAGGAAGACATAATAGTGGCGGTGACCTACGCTCCAGCTCCTTTCATAGCCTGAATCGGCCGAGAAATATAGATTAGAGACAGTGGGATGATACAGGCCGTTAGAAAGTAAAGAAAAACCACGACTACAAGTATGTACATGGAAATAGTCTGTCGTGCAATGAATTCAAGACCGGTCAGGTTTCAAGTATCGCAGCCCCTCCTCAATGCCCACTAACTTCCCTTGAATATACCTTAAATTCGATTCCGCCCGCCCTCTGACGGCTTCAATGCTATAACCAGATCCTTTTCTGCTTTCCTTCAAAGTCTCCTCACAGGCCAGCTCCGCTGCCGCCCAATCCCGCTCCACGATGTATAACTCCACCAGTTCTTCCATGAGAAGGGAGACATAGTAGGGTGACCCGTACGTGCGTGCAACCTTCAAGCCATCCTGCAAAATGGCGGGAAGCTCCGGCCCCCAGTTGTTCATGCTTTTGAGGCAACGAACCATACAAATATGATTGCGCCCTGTGTCGGGAAGCCCTTCTTTATCGTATAGCTTCAGAGTTTCTTTGGCAACAATGGACGCTTCTTCGGTCTTATTCTCCGCCAGGTAGAACCTCGTTAGGCAGACAAGGCATCTCCCTAGGTCCCATGGTCGGTTATTCAGGGAGAGATAGATATCCTTGGCTTCTATCATGTCCTGGAGAACCTCTGGTGGCGAAGCATTACCCACTCCGTATGCAACCCACATGCGCTCGCTCGACCAGTATAAGATCGCCGCTCGCATCAATAGGTCCCCCATATAGCTTTCCCACAGAGAACGAGTCGCCTTCGCCATTTGCAGACGATCTGCAAGTGATAGAGAGTCAATCTCACAAACGCATGTCTGCGCGTACCACTCGGCCTCACAAGCCTGCAAGGGTAGGCTGAGTTGTAGGAACAACTCCTTTGCCTCTCCGAACCCTTCAATTGCAGGCTTCAATTCTTCAAGTCCATATTGTATGAGACTGAGATAACGTAGGGCATGAGCGTGAAGTAGAGTACCCCTGACCTCTTGTTTTGCTAGAGCGACGAGCTGCCCAGCGATGTCGAGGCGGGGACGAGCATAGTATTGAAAGCTGACGAATACCAGGAATGCGTCCAACTGTTCTGGGGTGACTCGGGCAGAATGTATTGTGGTATTTGCAGAGGTCTCGTTGGCGGGAGAGGGTTGATCTTGGATGATTTTCAAAACCTCCATGATGATGGTCTGAAGGTTGCTTTCCTGCGATATGATAGCTGCCATATCGGCTGTGAACCGCGGATCATTTGGGCCTTCGATCATCGAGTTGTGGGAGCGGAGGAATGTGGAGCAGGCGTCATAAGTGGCTTTGCGAATGTCGTGAGGGATGCGCCCTGGCTGTCGCATGTAAGATTGAACAACTGGAAGAACGAGGTAGTGGGTCGTGTTTGAGCCCTCTAACTCGACTTCTCGACTGACAACAAGGGCAGTGTTTCGTAGAGTGCTTAAGGCTGCCAGGTTCCAGGATTTCAGCCAGATTGAGATGTCTTCACGATAAACGCCGGCGGGAAGCATTGACAATACTTGAAGTAGCTCGAGAGCTCCTGCGGAACCAGCCACATACTTGCTCTTCACGGATAGTTCTATCGAACTATCCATTCCTTTGGATGGGTCTTCAACCTCGGCAAGCATCTTCGAGCCGACCTTGTGCCACTCCAAGAGGACTTCGGCTGGTGATGCATCAGAGTGCTTGGCCTGATTGGCCATGAGCGTAACTGCATATGGAAGGCGTCCAATGGTTTCGAGGAGGAGATCAAGGTCTTCACTGGCGGAATGTTCAGCCTGCGGTTCGATGGCGGTGTAGATGCGCCTGCAATCCTCCAGAGGCAGAACGTCGAGATTTTCAGCCTGCCAATGAGCCAATGGAGGTAAACGGGCTCGCATGGTGAGCAGGATCGAGAGATTGGGAATAGCATCCAAAGCTTGCAGGATTTCCTTCGTAAATTTCTGGGCGCCTTCAACGGGGTGCCAGGGTGTCTCGAAGTTGTCGAGTAGTATGATGTAGGGGGTGTCGGTGTGTTCAAGAGTGGAAAGGACCGATTGGAGGGGGTCTGCCTGCCCAGAGATACCAAGCCGTCTGGCAAGGAAGGCCAAAAAGGCACTAGGTGACGTTAAGCTGATACATGGAATCCAAAGTCGATTCTTCGTTGGGAACTTGGCTTTGATTACTGGATGGTCCAGGATGGCGAGAGCTGCTGAAGTCTTGCCCATTCCACCTGGACCGAGAATGCACATGCGCGAGCGTTTCCCGTCACCACTCGCCAGGTGCTCGGCGACGCGATCGACAACGGCGTCTCTTCCAAGGAAGTTGTCGGGTATCGGTGGCATCTTTGAAGAGAAAGCGAAGGTGTCACTTCGAGCCGCCGTACTTTCAAACATTGCCCGAAGCTCATCAACGGAGCTCTGAACCCGGTCCACCTTTTCCTCCACCACATCCATCTTCTCCACCGCTACCCTCGCCAACTGGTAGACTTCTTCAACCTGAGCCTGCAATCTCGAGAGGTCTTGAGCTGCATGGATGCCTCTGAGCGCCTGGATGAGTGCCGAAAGTGAGCGTTCTTCCACACTCAATCGTGAAATAATTCATACCTGAAAACGAGCAACGGCATCTTGGAAGCAATCTACGCACTCTTCGATGGTATTCAGGTTGGGTTTTGAGAGAACAGTGGTCAAAACAACATTCTGCTTGCTAATGGCTTCGAGACGTATTGTGATTGTGGCAAGGCACCTATAAGGTCGAATGAGATGTTAGAAAAAGGGAGGGGTATGAAACGAGCGTACTCTTTCAGCTCTTGTAATTCGTCTATCAAGCCTTGCGAGGACTTCAGCAGAGGATCAGTGTCGGGGTCCTTAGCAATCTTGGCAATGACGAGAAGGTAACTTGCAACCCGATTCTTCAGCTCGGCGACCTTCTCCTGAACTTCGTTGATCGTCTATTCATTGAATTAATAGATAGTTGTCCAAGGGGGCCAACGATACACACCTCGCATGTCGATAGTATAGACACCCCAATATCAAGCACTTCCTTCACCAACGGCACTCCCACTAGACCTGCTACACCCGTCAGGATCTCGAGCGTACGTTTTGTGGCTTCCATAGCATATTCCTTCTTCGATGGTACTAGGCCTTGAGAAGCGCAATCTTTAGGCACAGAAGCCATGGCGGTCGGTTCATTTTTTGCGTGTTCACTGGCAGATGCGATCTATTACGTGCCGCCATAAATGTGTAGTTCCAGCCTACGACTCCGAACAAAGTCGTATGTGACTCACCTTCGACTCAGAAGAGGCTTTTGACGCCTGTTCAGGCTTCCTTCGGCGGAGAAAACCAAAGCAGCCTGAACCATGACCCATCGCTGCCACTAGACGATGACAACGCTCCCAAGAGGCGACGTTACCTCGTTCAATACATTCTCGGCAGACTTGAGCACGCTGCTGCCGTTATATACCCACTTTTGACACGTTTAGGCGCCCGATCCCTTGCTTGGAAGATAGCTCCCCAATTCCAGATGCATTCATAAAGATACACGCAAGGTTGCGCACTCTCATGCCCCCTCGTTTTACTGACTGGCATGGAGCCTAAGTTGAGACTCAGAGATTGAGGGTGTAGTGAGACGAGGACGAAAGCAGACTCGGACTCGGAGATGGCCGGGTGGCCGAAAGCCGGGTGAAGCCCGAAAGTGGATTCAGAATGTCCACGAGTCAGGAATTCCGCAATAAAATCGGTGGGTGCCGGAGTCTCTAAACACCAAAACCATGTGACGATTGATATTCCACATAAATTAGAGTATTATGAACCTGCCAATACTACATGATCTACAAACTACTTCTTGAGCGTAGGCAATAACTTCTGATAAAATTCAAGATCCTCCTCATATTGATCCCGGAGACCATTCAAGTCCGAAAGGTCTTTTTTCAATGTCTTTTTCTTCGCGTCCTTCTCGTTCTTGATTTCTGTCATCTTAGTCTTGATCTTAACCTTGATATCACGGACCCATTTTGTGAACTTGGCAATTTGCTTCTCGCACTCGGCTTTGGTGATCCCAGAATTTCTAGGAGCTGGAGACCTGCTAGCACGGAGGACGAGGACATGGGAAATGTCTTCGGAGCGGATGCCCAGTTCGGTGAGGTTCCGAGCTGCTAGGCCTGTACTATCATCGAAATAGGTGCGAGCGACATAGCGGATGGAAGAGGGGGCGTAGTTGCGAGCGACGAGGCTGTCGTAATCCTCGGAGTAGGCACGGGCAACTAGAGCTTCAATGGCGTCATCGTAGGAAAAAATGCGTGCACAGACATGGCCGCGGTAATAGCAAGGAGGACGGTGGCACGAATGGAAACTATGATGGATGTATTGGTGGACTGTAAATGCAAGGATCGTAGTCAGTATTCTGGACTGGACTGGTATCAACTTGAACTTTGGATTGAAAGGGACGGCCGGCGTGTGCTTCGAAGAAGTTTGAATTGACAAGAGAGATGTGGAAGTGGGTTGTGTGACTTCCTTCCAGAGGTGCTGCTGTTTCGGAAGACGGCACCTAGCCTTTTATACCAATGCCCTCTAGCACACGCCCGATTCGGGGAACGGTTCTGAATCCCAGAGAAGGCATCGAACGCCGTGCATTATGCATAATGTAGTGTCCTAAGGGGTAACAGTGATCGCACGAACAATTCATTTATGCATTTCTAACAGGTCGGTGAGGCCATTTTTACTTTCAAAGGCACAACGGGCGGGAACACCAAACATGAGGATGGGCTATTCAGAAGCGGCACGGGTATGGATGCTAAGTATGAGGAGATGGAGGGTTCCTTTGCACAAAGATTGCCGAAAGGGACCCTAGCAAGAGCATCATAGGCTCCGACAACAAACCAGTTGACTTGCTTGCCCAAAACGATGTTGAATCGGCCGGAATCAACACGTTGCGAAGTTGGATTAAATCAAAACATCTCACTTTCAACACACCAGATGTCCTAGTTTACGAACACGAAAATGGGCGCATTAAGCGTTGCGTGAATCTGGGGTATGAACAGATTATCCAGTTCTGTCAATTCCAGGGATGAACGTAGAAGGAGAAAAGGATTTATTGATCCGTGACTGATCAGGCGAATGCCAAACGCCAAACACCCTGCCCTAAACCTATCGCGTGTCAATGGTACGAAATCTCCGTCACCTTAACTCGATCATCCGAATCGCGACCTTGCAAAACGTGTTTGCAGACATGAAGGAACGATAGTCCAAGCTTTCCGATAATGGCGCTACTGAAAGACTTTGACTCTGCTCATATATAACGCTCATACCGTTCACGAGCTCCAGATGCGCCATGGGGACATGAATGTTCACCAAGAAACATGTGTAAGTATACTCGATGCCTTGGGCTAACATGGTGAGGGTATGTGATGCAGGAATAGGTCGAACTGTGATTAAACGATTAATAGCATCAGTGTCGCCGTGTGTAATCAGTCTAGACTGAGGATTATCCACTGAGTTTCCTATCAGCCCACAATCAGTCAAGCGTCAGTTCATGTCATTGTCTAGTCATATTCCATAGTCAGACCCAGTCAATGGATGTCCTCGTGAAAGTCTGTAATAAGCCACTCTTTAGTCAGTCTTTAGCCAACAACAAGTTATTTCTCAGTCAAGATCTACTCGGTAGTCTATCAGCTGTTCGTGCCCAGGCGGCGCCGTGGTGGATTCAGAGGCAGACAGAGTTTAGAGGTTTGGCGGATCCGCCTCTTTCTCAGCTCCACCAATATTTGCTTTGCCATAAGAATTGGGATTCCAAATCTACTTTAACGTCAAAGGTCACGATCACCAATTCAGCCTGAGTGTCAATGCTAACATGAATTTCCGAGGTCAGCCCCAAAAAGATGTACTGCGAGCCAATAGTAAACTTCATTGTTCGCAAGAGTTATGGTTACTACGCAATGTTTCCGATCACTGGAAGCCAATATCAACGACCTATCCCTACTTCTTCTGTTCTTCAGCATAAACCCCTCAAAGATCCTCTCGCCCGTCCCCGCCCCCCAGAGCCCATCGCCGTGCATCTTGACTTATCTCTTACACTCGGCTTAAATGAGGCCAAATGAGGCCGGAAGGAGCACTGCTACGCGACGCGCAAGCACGAGCACTATAACGATTGACGGAGGGTGCGTAGTTGCGAGCGAGGAGCTGGTCGTATTCCTCATAGTAGGCACGTGTGATAAGAGCTTCAATGGCTGCTTCGTAAGAGTATGCACGCGCAGACATGGCGGCGGTGATGGCGAGAAGGAGAGTGACGCGGATGGACACCATGATAAATGTAATGTATTGGTTGACTCTAATGGAATTATTCTAGTTAGTAGTTGTCATGAATGAGTGACAATCTTGGCCCTTACTTTAGATTTAGATCGAAACAAGACGACCAGCGTATGTTTCTGAAGAAGTTCAAATTGACGAAGGAGATGCGGAAGGGGCTTCCTTCCAGAGGTGCTGCTGCTGTGCCAGGGGCGAAAGCTAGGCTGTTATACTAACTTATAGCAGAGTCTCAGGCAAAAACCACCACCATTGTGGGATCTGTTTCGAATCCCAAGGAACGCATTGAGGGCTGTGCATCAAGTAGTGTGATCTCCAGGGCGAACGACGGCCTGGGATGGTATTGACGCATTTCGATGTGTCAACATTGTCGCGAGGCAGTCTTTGTCTAAATCTTCAGTGCAACACGGGCATAGACGCTGAGTATGGGACCATCATGAGCCACTGCCATGTTGACGATGTGGACAATTTCTTAGGCGGGAACAATGGACAATGGACAATGGAATACCGAGATTATTAGCAACATCCTTAGCAGCGAGCGAGAATGCAAGACAAGTAGAGTGTCATCATCAATTCCGGAGATGAACGTAGGGCAACAAGAGCAATCCTTGCTGACGTGAATGATTTGGCAGATACAAAACGCCAATCGACCTGCCCTCAACTCGCCGCGTGACCTATAAACACGGGTAAATTGAGACGAAGCCGAATCGCGAAGTTCGTGTTTGTGGGAGCCAATTCGACGAGGCTCATCGATGAGCTCGCCGGAGGCAGTTCAAGTCAACTCAAAGTCAGATTGAGTCCACAATTTTGGAATCTAGTCAAACCCTGGTCAATGAAAGGTCAGTCGAAGTCGCATTCTAGTCAATCTGTAGTCAGTCCTAGTCAGGATTTAGTCATTCCCTAGTCAGCCTGTAGTCATTTCCAGTTATTTCTACAGGATTCCCTATCAATGTTCACTCGGTAATCGCACAATCATTCGTGTTAAGAGTCCGGTCTGACATTGCCCGCCTTCCCCAGCCAAATTTCATCCAACGCGTTCAAAGCTTTCAGCATGTATGCATTGAACCTGTCCATAACTTTACATTCTCTCCGAATCGTACGTATCTGAGTATAATTTCTCCTTCGAATCTTATCACACCCAGTCCAAGGCCAAAAACTCGGCGCGGTCCTCTTATACTCCCTCCCGTCCGTATCATCCTTGATCTCCCCGTCTGACTTTTTCTTGGTTGGCGGTACACTGGATGCCTAAGCACAAACACCAGGATTAGGAAGAATGTCGAGAGCAGAAGGCTGATACTTACATGAGGAACGAGGAAATACGTGAACAGCGGGCTAACCGCCGCACCCAACCACATCCTTCTCGGGAAATACGGCGTCCGGAGCGCCTTAGTCGAACGCAAGCACATACCTGTCCAGATTCCTACTTCTCCGACAAATCTATGTGCGAATCAGATGGATGCTTCTAAAAGCCAAGCTCAAACTTACTTCAGATGCCGACTCATACTCTACAACCCGCTCCTAACAAAGTTCTCCTTGTCCTCCTCCCTCTCCCCTCCCTCCCTCCACCTCGCCTTCTGCCAATCCACAACAACCTCCCACACCAACCCACACACATATATATCCACCCTTACCCAATCCCTCAAACCAACCAACGAGCGATAGAGCCGGCGGGTACTCGAGGTTTGACGAGCCCAAGAAGGATAAAGTCAAGTTCACAGGCGCGTGGATGGCGTAGGCGACGTGAATTACGGTCGTTGGGTTGCCGGCGTAGTTGGTGAATATTTTACCTGCGCCTTTGCAGCATCCTAGGGGCTGGAAAGGAACCGAAGCGTACGATCCATATGCCGAGCATTAAACTGGTGAGAACGAGAATGTAACGTGGGTTGAAGGTTTGTTGGGAGAGGGGAGGGAGGGAGGTAGTGGTGTGATGGTAGTATTTTGCTTTGAGGGAGGGGTAGTTCAAAGTTGGGGGAGAGGAAGGTGGTTGAGAGGAATCAGAGTGCTTCGCCGAGGTCGTAGTATTTGTAGGTTTGGGCGGAGACGAAAAGGAGGGCGAAGGCTGTGGGGAGGGTGGTTAGGATTCGAAACTAGTAGGATGGGGAGGACCTACAGGATTGTAGCGCACACGCTGATGTTATGCGAGGGAGAAGACGAGAGAAGACCCGACCCTTCTTGGCCTCTTTGGTTTCCCCGGCGCCCTTCCTTTCAGCAATGAAAAACATCCTGAATCATGGTTGGACATGTTACTAGCAGCGGAAGCACATATACTGTAACTTTGCGAAGGCGGAAACCGCTTCCAAGGAGGCAATCGTGGTATAGGCGATCGACTAGGAGGGGCAAGCGCCCTGACCACACTTGGGTGGGCGCAGATGAAAGCAGAGAACCCAGAAGAGGCAACGGAGGCATTCACCAACTTGAAGGCGTATGATGTCTGTACGGAGATCGGTTACACCCATGGCCAGGGACAAGCGCTGCACGATCTCGGCTTGGCCCACAGGCTGAATGGTAGCACCAACCATATTATCCATTTCCTTGAAAAGTCTATCAAGGTTTACCAGTAGATTTCTGCTGCTGCTGATGCTGAGATCGTGAGGAAGGAACTTTTGGACCTTCCAACGACGCCTCGGGAGACGCCAATCTCTGAATCAAGGACAATGGCAAATACGAACAAACGTGCAGAATTTCGAGACGCGGATTCCGTATTGATATGAAGTGCGCTGTAGGAAAAATGGTTCGCTCTCAACCACTTCAAGCCTCTGCGGTCTTCTCCTTCAATCTCGTTAGAATTATCGGTATGGATAGAGGAGGATCTTGGTATTCGCCATAGAAACGAAGGTACGCTTATTTCTAAAAAATGATAGAGTGGCTGCCCAACGAAATTGCGGACAATGTCACAGGTCCTTCTCCCATTGTCCTCACCAATACCGCCAACTTCAAGGTCCACAAAACCCCAGGCGGATAGGATGAGAGGGCATATAGGTCCCTTCTCTACCGAGGGATCCTCGAGAGTCAGTATCTTTCATTTCCTCTGCACTAGCTTCCTCGCTTCCTCCACGCCGACTCCAGTACCCTTTCATTTGCTCTGCGTTTCCAAATCTAACCTTGCTTATGATTACTCACCAATTTACCCTAAGATAAGAATCACGTGTGAGAGGCGAAGCTGCGAGCAGTGTTGTGGACTACGATGCTGTTTTCTACTCGAGGTATGTGCTCCTCCATGCGGCATCTTTCTGCAAAAACTGAAATATCTGCGATTTTCAGTATCCCTGGTGCATGCGTGCGACCTCTGGTACTCAGACTCATGAGTTTTCTCCTCCGCGCATGTTCCCTGCACCCATTTGCTTCGCCCTGATTTCTAGTATTGGCATCTTGATGGTAGCAGACGGGTTACGACGACACTTTCCCTGTGATGTGGATATTTTGTAATATGAAATCCAAATTATCTTGTTCTGTCTCGATTGAAACCCGGGCCAGAGGAAGAGGGAAAAGACGCGCATTACCAGAATCGTCAACGCGTTGTTTGGCACTAACCTGCAGAGAAAGCAAAGGAAGAAAAGGGACCGTTCTTGGACCGTTCCCTACTTTCTCTTCCATTGACATTCCGTGATTGACCTTTATTTCAACCTCGCCCAGATCTCGTTCAAACCTTGGCCACGAGGGCACGGAGAGCTGTTGACGATATTCTCCGGTAGGTTCGTCCCCTTAGAGAGAACTTTCCTACAAAATTGCTAACACGCGTCTCATTTTCTCCCAGGACACGCATTCCCTGGCATTGAGACCTGCAGCAAATTATGTACTGGAATCAACGGGATGACAAGATATTGAATTGCTAATGCTGTTAATATCTGTGTGTTAGCTCCCTTCTTTTGACTCCCTCAATTCTGATAGCTAGTCTGCTTTGCAGGGCAGGTGCGTCTTTTGTTCCAGGCTGAACGACTTCTTCCAAAACCCACGCATATCTTCTCTTACAGTATCTTCCAGTGCATTTATGCGATTATTTGGGGCCTGAGCATACCCGGAAATGTGTTACCACCTAGGGATCCATCTTACAAATGCTGGGAGCGATAAAGGGAATGTCGGTTCACTATGAGAGCTGCCGACCTCAGTGAGTTATCTCCTTTTTTCGTTATCCTACCCCATTGTTTTTTTCAATCCTTTCCATCTTTGCGCTACCAGGCTCATGACAAGCTCATCATCCCACTACCTTTGTTTCGCCATCAAACCTTTATCTTTCTAAAGCTTTCGCTACATCCTTCCTCGCCTCTATTCTTTCTTCCAGTTTCCGAATCCGCGTTCGATGCACCTCCATCTTTGCTAGGCCACGACTAGGGCTGGATGATGATTGATGGTCAACGGAGGTAAGCAAACAAATGACCCGTTCCGTCTTTCTTTGCTAACAATCTCAGCGCCGGACTGGTCAATCTCTCCTTTCATATCGATTGTTCAAAGTCTTGGCGGGTTGTGTGCGACATGTTCATCACAGCCGGTGAGCCTTTTACGAGTTTGGGTGTCCAGATGTTATCATTCTTGACCGCGTATCTGTCTCCGTCCATCATTCTGCATCGCCTCCCCTCTCCCTTTCTTCATATCCTGTCCCTACTTATGTACGGTTTGCGGGATTCAGATCACTGATTCATCTTTTCATTCATTCTTCGTGGCCTGTGTTTTGTTGCCTACTAATAATCAGCATTGCTTTATCCCACTTCTTCCTCCCCTCCTCGTTCTGGTCACATATCGAAGGTCCTCTGTGACAGTTTCATCCCCAGGTGTCTGGTGGCGTAGTCTGATTGAGCTTGGCGCCGCCAACTACCATTACCGGTTACCATATTGTGAATTCCATTTGGTTTGTTCCAACAACAGCACTGTGGTGTTAATCCGGCACGAGCTATAGGCCATGGATTGGTTCATTGTAACCCTCATAGACACATACATGGCGCCTCCTGTCAGCATGAGTGACTAGCGACAATGGTCACTGCCTTCAAGTTGTGAGATTTGTGTCTAGCTTCTCGATCATCTGAAACACCTGGACTCCGTTCTTTCTATCAAGCAATTGCCGTTTAAATGCCACCAGTCTTGGCTTCCCTAGAACAGGAACAACTGTCTAATATTCTGGATTCTTTGAGTCCTTATTCATGCCGCTTCTCTGTCGCTCGCCTGAGAAAAGGGGGTCGAGAGTAGACATATTCCCGGAAATCCAAGCTTGCGAAGGCCAGAAAGTAGGGCCGTGTTAATCGCTGCCGCACTGATGTATCCCCCGTACACCACTTTTGTCACCGCAGTGTTCTCCAGCATCATAACATCACAAGTTCGACGGGGAAGACTCAATCCCCTTGAAAGGAGGAGTCTTATTCGCCGAGGTATAGAATGAGAGCTACCCTCAATTAAAACCCTCATTGGGTAGGAATCGAGCTAGCGGATTTTGTAGGGATGACTAGTGAGGTGGAGTGGGCAACTATGTGCTTTCGAACAGAGAAACCACAGGGGGAACGTTTCTAAGGATTAAATCTACCGGGCTCGTCTTGGGGGCTGTGGCCCGATTCTTGTGATGGATTTGCAATCCGAAAAGCCAGACGGTGGCCGAATAGACCCATATACACCAGAATTTAAAAGAGACGTTGTTACCTCGACTCGTATGCTTTCCTTCACTCATCATGTCCCCATCCTCCAACATGGAGTGTAATCTCCGTCAGATGGTTCTAACTTCAACCATTCATGGATATCCAATGGTGCACACAACTGCTGTCGTTAGCAATTTCAAGCAGGAACGTGACACAGCCAGCCCTCGTGCCCTAGTGGATGATGCCAACTCCCTGGCACTCGTATTGGTCCATCTATTGAAGGATGTTGCAAAGACAGCGGAAAAGCTTCCGTATGTTGAGGGTATTGCTGGGGTCATATCTCAACTCCTTCAAATCCGACAGGTGGGTATCACACCGTGGCCCCAATTTATGAAACAATCTGAACCCGGCATATATAGGAGCTTCAGGCGCACTCAAAACGGTGCAACGAACTTTTAGAAAAAGTTCTTCGCAGGGGGAAGATTGTATTAGAGCAGTGGCTCAGGTTGAAGAATTATACGGACAAGGGAAAATTCGAAGAGCTGCTGAAACAGCTCGAGGACTATCACAGGTAGTGGTTCGGTTTCCATACTCATTTCCAATGATAACTTAAGGATTTTTAGGTTATTGCTACAAGTATACTCGGTCCTACAGGGAATGATTGGACGCAAATTTCTTCGTCGAATCTTTGACCGCGAGCTAGACAATCTGAAGGAGCTCGATCGTAAGATTGATAGCTTTGGAGTTGAACTCATTCTGGTTAGCGTCAAATTAAATTATCATACGGGTCTGAGAATTGATCGTTGGACAAACAGTGGGGAGTGACGCAAACCTTGCGCGACGTGAATATACAGGCTCAGCTGGTTGAGAATCTGAAGCGGTAAGTAGCATTCCCATGCATATTTATAGCGTCTCTAACACTTGTTCTTATTTGTGCCGAAGACCTCCTATCGATCTTATAACGCCCCTCCCACCAGGTCCAGCCTATATGTTTGAGAGAGATGCTCAATTCAAGGAGCTCGTCGACGCTCTCATATACTCCCCAAACGCGAGAGTTACAATTCTAGGTATGGGTGGTATAGGAAAAACAGCGCTTGCCTCCCGTGCTATGAGAGATCCACGAGTTATCGAAGCCTACCCGCGTCGACCATTCCTATCATTTGAGGGCCTCTTCACGCGGCAACTCGTCTACAACTCCCTTGCGAACATCTTAATGATTCCAGCGGAGTCTCGAAGGTCGGAGGCCCAGATCTTGGATCAGATCCTGCTCCATCTAAGGGGGGGAGTCACCCTAATATGTATTGACAACTTCGAAACATTTTGGGAGATCCCTGCAAACCGACGCATAGCCGATGATTTCCTTGGGCAGTTAGCCTCGCTCCCTGCACTCTCTATCATAGTCACACTTCGAGGCTCACAGGAGCCTGGAAACATCCATTGGCAGCGAATCGGCCCGTTGCTGCCCTTAACAACTGCTGCATCAAATGAGCTCGTCCAAAAAATCACCCGAAATAAACTCGACGACAGCGAGAAAGAGCCTCTGCGTAATCTCCTTGATGCGGTATCTGGAGTCCCTCTGGCCGTAACACTTGTCGGAAATCTGCTAAGAGATGAATTGGAGACTCCCGAGTCACTCTGGCGGCGTTGGAACAGAGAAAGTACACATGCGATTGGGACGGAAGTGCCTGATCGCCAGTACCAGCTTGATGTTTCCCTCAGGTTATCCATTTTCGGCCCACGCATGAGCAAAGATGCTAGAAATGTCCTGGCCGCAATTGCCGTGCTTCCGAATGGACTTTCCTCCGAGGAGAACTGGTTGGATGACTTCCAAGCTCTTCTCCCACCGACCACCCACCTCCACGAGTGCATCAGAGCCCTTCGCAACGCAGCGCTCTGCTCACTTAATAAAAGCACTTTCCCCCCTCGGTTCCAATTGCTTTCGCCAGTGAGGCACTTCTGCATCAGCAATCTATCCCTCAATGATACGGTCATTCACAAGCTAATTGATCTGTATAGTTCCCGACTGGGAAAGCATACAGAATATCAATCAAGCTCACGATATGCCTGGATTACCAGCGAGCTCAGCAATATAACGGCTATACTCAAACTCGCATTCTCCTTCCAATATTTCACCGACAACCTTGGCTATGCTTGTGCCACCTACACACATTGGATGATATATCTGGACTCCCCGACCAGTGACATCATCCAAAAAGCTATTGCCGCCCAGACGAAGCATACCTCTGCAAAAGGAGTATGTCTTCGATCATTCGCCGATGTACTTAGGCGCCAGAACCGATGCGAAGAAGCCATGCATCTACTACGACAGGCCTTGGCAGTTCATCAAGATGTTGGGGACCCTTTGGAGGAGGCTCACGATCTATTGCTGATTGGAACAGCCTATCGGTGGCTTAACAGGGTGGACGACGCAGAATCAACCTTAAAGGCTGCATTGGAACTTTACCAGAATCAAGGATCTATCCAAGGCAAAGCGAACTGTATCCAGCACCTGGCAGCTGTGTACAACGAGAAGAAAGAGTTTTCCAAAGCTGAAACGTATGCGGTCGAGGCGATTGCGCTTTCTCGTTTTAGGGGAGGGCGCTTAGGAGAAGCCCATGGATTCGGAACATTAGGATGGGCGTACTGGAAACAGGAAAAGTTTGAAATGGCAGTGGAGGCCTTAACAGATGCATGTGGAATCTATTCGGAGGTCAAGTACGTACAAGGCCAGGCCTTTGCGATTTGCAATCTTGGCTTAGTCCAGGAGGCCGTTGGCAATCTAACTTCGGCCGTTTCCTGTCTTCGAGAAGCTACCAGGCTTTTCAAACAGGGTTCGAGTACCTTTGACGCAAAGGCCGCCAGCGATAACCTTTCAAGGGTTGCCTCGAGGCTAAATCTGAGCGGATAGATATGCATTCAAGACACATTTCTACAGATTTGTAACTACCTTGGTGACACCCGAATACCTATCTCATTGGACTTCATTGGTATACGAGTGATCGACTACGCTAGGAGAAGCGGCTGTCTTGGGCATCCCGGCGTACACGGACTCGGAGCAGAAGAAGGCAGGGCTGTTAGTCGAGGTATTGCAGTTGGAAAATGTGAAAAGAGTCAACACATAGATCCATTACAGCACCCGCCAGGTCGGTTCAGCGTGCTATCTTGGCTTGGCTCCAATCCTTGTTGGTGGCTGGCTGGAGCCAATTGATAACATACCAGGCGTCATCGCACCTCGGCTCCATCAGCCGTGCCCCCCCCCAAAAAAAAAAAAAAAAAAAAAAAAAAATCAGGCATTGCAACAGTGTTCGATACATTTCATGGTCCAAGTAGTCTTCGAAGCTGAACTCCGCCATCCAAACGACAGAAAATACCCCATGGGGGCATTAATGCTACTCATTTCCTCTACTGTTTACTTGTTACTACTCTGTGTGTTCGTTGGCTTTCCGCGCGGATGAAGGCAGTCCTTGTGCAGAAGGCTGTAGGTATCGAGCGTCCAAGAACAAAGATGATTTCCTCACCTTCCCTACAGCAGCTAGAAGTGAAAATATGAAACCGATGAGCCCCTGCAACCCTTCTCTGGCTGAGAAATGCAGCTCAGCTCTATGAACGAGGAATAAAGACAGAAAAAGCTGCGATGGAGGGGAATCGAACCCTCGAGTCCAAAAATGGTACACCGTGTCATAACCGCTAAGCCAAAGTTCCTTTTATCGTGTTCTCTGTAGAAGCCTAATGGCGGTGCAAATGTTGCGATCTGAGGAAGCCTGGTCATCGGCGTTATAATGTGTGGATTTAGGAGTAATAATTCTACGTGGATTATAATCTAACATCTAATTCGGACTCGGTAGGTCGTAGTATAATACCATTTTCCTGTAAATGTTGGACGTATCACAAAACGCCTACACGGACGACTCGGCGTTGAAGAGCTAGGAGAGGTAGATCTGTGTCTTTCCTTCTTCAAGAGTACTCCATCATCAGGTTGGCCCATCATGTCATCTTATTCAGGTATGGAACCCGAGACAGAACATCCAGAAAATGCTGCTTAATGCCGAAATAGAGGTAATGGCTACTATCCAATCTAATACAATTTTAGCGTGCCGGGTTTGCTCCGGGTGGGCTTGGTGTGGTATCGACTGAAGCATACCCTCAGTATCGTCTTGTCCGCAGGTGGTCCTAATGCCGAGGCCGCGCTTTGCTTTGGGGGAGGCATCTACATTCGCCGTACGAACGATCCAGGTAGGAGCAGCAAAAGGCTTCAACAGGGAGTGCGTGCACACATAGGGTAAGGTGAAGCCGGCGCAATCCGCGTCCATGCTTAACTTCTGGAGGGTTTCACGAATACTGAGGCCGATATCAAAGGCAACCACGTATTGCGAGCAGCACCCTTATTCGCCGCCGGTTTAAGTTAAACTGGCCTGTCAAACATTTTCGATGTCGCCGGGTGGAGTTCGGTGGGGTGCCTGTGCCAGCTTTGTCCAGCCTGTCAGTTCTGGTTTGACCGGAACACCCACTTCGTCGACTCTTGGAACACCATGAGCACAACGAGCGAGCCGCCATCAATCATTTCAACGCGTAAAATTCGAGGAAAAGTGGGCACGGATGGACTCACTGGCGCCTAGCGATATTATAGAAAGTAAGAATCTTGCTCCATTTGGTGGAATGCTGAGCGCTGAAACTTTTCCGGCGCTTACTAGACATCCTGATCTCAAAGAAAAGATCCGACTGCTTCAACGCGCGCGTCGGGCGAAACGTGGGTTTCAGAGATATTATTCACTGTTAGTCGATTCCTTTCCCACCACAGGAAACTCGACCAGTCCGTCCAAGCTTCCTCCTCGGCTCCATCGCCGTCTGCCAGGCCAATAACACCGTCACTCAATCCAGCCACCGGCCCTCATCCAAATAAACCCTCCCAGCCCACACCTGGCCGCACGTCGCACCAGCGGTGGCACATTTCTCGTCACTGGGTGCAACACATCTTTCTGAATTCGGTTTCTACGGACGTAGGACGAGCCATTTAATCTTCTACTTCTTAGTCGTCGATGATCAAATGGTGTTTAACCACCCTTGTCGTGCGAACACAGTTTAATTGGCAGGGCAGATCATATGGTAGCATTTCCTATGTGGGTTTCAGAGGGGGAAAGAACTCCAATAGGTTGCGCATTCTAACCCAACATGCAAATATATTTGAACTACGAAGCTATACCAAGGAAGTCCTTTTGTGACAAGTGAATCTAAAAATTGTTCAATCCTTTGGAAGAGAGTAAGACTTGTTGGAGAGCCTTACATGATGCTGAGACGAAGGGATCCAGTTTATGAGGGTGAAAACAAGTTCTACGTCTTTGAATTCACATTGCAGCTTTCCCCATACCTGGGACCGTTGGAAGAGGTATTCCAAAGTCGCTTTATCCGTGCTGAACGATCCTATACAGATCCGGAAGCAGGGGGCAGGAGGGAATGCAGTCTTCAACTTCGTAATCAGACTGCGCCACGAAGATACATCTGTAATCTCTGCCTGCCTTTCTTTCTTACCAGTAAAGCCAAAAATGACTTTGACGCATTGGATGATGGATGGGTTGGGCAAAGATGAAAGGGTCGTCCACATGGTTTCCTCGAAGATCGACGTGTGATCTTCAGCCAATTCAATGATCCCAACGGACACTGTGGTAAGGTTTGTGCAGTGGGAGAAGTCGATCCGTGTGTAGTACTCCATGAGATCCGTGGAGTATAGTCAACGCTGTGAGGAGAGCTGAAAATGTAAATGCTGAACTTACTAGAGTCGGACTCTGGGAAGCTGTCGCAGAGATTAACCACTAGATGACGGATGGTAGGTCCCGAACAACGAAGAAAATCGGACGTGATGGAAAGAAGTTCATCTTCTCCATCATTTGAGCTCCAGAAATGAAGATAAAACTTGTCTACGGGAATAGGCTCTCCGCCCACGAGCACCCCAGCTCTATGAAGACTGGTCAACGAAGTATTGTCGATCACGTCAATCCGAAAACTGGCATCCTGAATGCAACGACGATGCACCGGATTACTGTCGCCCCGAACCCTGACGTTACTGTCCGGAGCAAGTCTGGGGTGGAGAAGCAGTGTTGTTGTCTTGTAGAGTGTAAGTAGCTTCGTGGCCGACGAGAGATGGTTCCAAAAGTGAATGAGTCTTCCGACGTGTGAAAATACAGCAGAATCAACCTCAATCCTATCAGCTGACAGGTGAGCCATGAAGTCAAGTATATCCGTTGGAGGGATGTTGAGACCATAGGCTGCTAGACGGTGAAATCGCAGAAGGGTGATATTGACGAGCTTCTGGGCCAGATGGGCGGTGTTTGGCCTGGGTTGTTTATGGCGATACGAGAGGTTTGAGAACGATTGGTTGAATATTATAGTTCGTACAGGAGTTGCCACCGTCGTAAAAGGATGGTCGAGAAGATCAAAGAATGGGTCTATTCGACAGTCATCAGCCTGTCCATGAAAGATCACGGTTTCGAACAGGACTCTTCGACAGAGCTGGCAGAAATATCGAGATGTTTGGCTGAGTGTGAGAAGGGTAGTTCTTTCGGCATAAGCAATGAGGTGATCTACTAAGTCGAGGTCGAGTATGACCATGATGGAGGTCCTGACACCGAGGTTGTTCAAGTTGTCGTTCAACAGCAATGAGCGACTTACCTCATATCGGTTTGGACCTACGCGGGACACACAAACCCCAAGCTCCATTTCAGCCAGAATTTTGCAAGGTCTGTCGGCTGAGTACGCTGATAATAACATTTAGGAAGGACAGCATGTGGGCCTCATGCTCAACTTACCGACTCGCATTAATTTGCTGCAGGAGCCGCTGTCGAAGAAATATCAAAGTAGAGGATCATGGTCGTGGAAGCTCACGCAAGAAAGCGTAGAATTTGTTGGCATTCACGAAGCGTCAATCTCCCTGAAGAAGACGACAACAGAAGGCAAACATTGACAGTCTTCGCCTCCAAGTTTGCTTCATTTGACGCCAATTGACCCGCCCTAAACAGGCACGTGATCCCTGAATCTCTCCTCATGGAATTTCGCGAACGGGTTTTTGGTCAAAATCGTCACTCAAACCTTCCGGTGCAGGCTTATCGAGTATCCCTTGCATTAGTATTCAAGCAACTCTCAGGAGTCTGACACCTGATTCCCGTGCAAGATGGCAACAATGCACGAAAACCGATCCCAAAGGCCTAGGGCACTCATGAGGCAGACCGGGAGGAAGGTACTAGTTGGACAACAGGGCAGTTAACTATGTCAACGCATACATACAGCACACATTAACTAAAATTCCTGGGCAGGGGTATGCTAGCTCTGATCGGGTGAAAGGCGGTCCAATTACATTCTAGTCAGTTTTGGTCGAATCTGGTCATCAGAAGTCAATTGAAGTTATTCTCAGTCCAGAGAAATCTAATCCTAGTCTTATAGTTATCCTGTAAACCTACACACTAGCCAACATCTCATCTAAGTAAAGTAAATACAATCAACGCAAATTATAACACTATCAGATACTACAAATGTCCCTCACTGGCGAATCGACTTAATGTACAAATGCAAATAGGTAACAAGAACGAAAACATGACACTACCACCACCACAAGGCTAGCAGTATGGGTGTAATAATTAGGACTTAAATACATCGTGTCTTCCTCGCCCTCCTCACTTCGACCCCCATCCACCATGACTACTCCCCGGCCGACTCCCCATCCCAGTCCCACCTGCCGTCGTAGCATGACTCCGATAATAACTCCCAATCCCCTCCCCATACCCACTCTGCTGCTGTTGCTGCTGCTGTGTCCCACCTCCCACACCTCCTGCCGCCGCTATTGTGGGTGCAGGAGGCGGCGGCGGCGGCGACCGCATCGTAGCAGCAGGCGACACCGTCCCGCTCCCCGGAACCACAGGCAACTGCGTCACAGGAGGTGTTATGGAAGTGGGTGTAGGCACCGACATGGCTTGAGTTTGAGGAGAACGACCGAGAATGGGGGAGGCGACGATGTCGACGGTGGCTGAGGCTGTTACGGGCATTGGCCAGGGTTTGTTTGAGGATATGGCGGTGGGTGGGAGTTTGGGGGTTGTTGAGGTTGAGGTGGAGGTGGAGGGTCTTTTGTTGGTGTTTGTCAGGGTGCTTGTAGTGTTGGTCGGTGAGGTAGCTGTACCTCCAGAAGATGAGATGGGACGCGGCATAACTCGTGGTGTAGTAGAGGTAGAGGTATGTCCCATTGCGGGTGAAGCATTGACACTCGCAGCAGCAGAGGTCGAAGGGCCTGAGGTCACGGTGGAGGAAGACCCAGGCCTCGACCTCGATAGTTTGGCTGCACTCGCTCCCTCTCCGGTTCCCGTATCTCCTTCTCCTCTCTTCCTCTTTCCTCGAGCCGTCGTTGCTTCAGTTACCTGTGTCGTTGTCGTCGTCCCAGCAGTCGTGGGAGCAGCACCCGCACCGCCAGCAGTAGTAGAAGCCGCAACACTCCCCCCCCTCCCCGAACTCTCCTTCAACCCCAAACTAGTCGCTTTAATCAATATCTGATGCCTCGTCCTCCCATGCCCCCACGTCTTACACACCCAATCCCAATCAACCTCCCCCACCGGAAGTATCCTCCCCTCCCCACCCTTCTCCACCGCCTCCGCCGTTCTACTTTTCCCTGCGGTTTTCACGGTTTTGGATTGCTCGACGAGGCTGGTGAGTTGGGTGAGCTCGGCGGGTGTCCAGGGACCTTGGGCGGGTGCGGAGCTGGGGATTGGGTGTGAGGGGATGGGTTTTTGGGGGGCGACGAAGCCTGGGGGGAAGAGAGGGGTTGTGCCGGATGTTGTAGTTGTGGGCGAAGTCGTGGTCGTGGCTGCAGCTGGTGCTGGAGTTGAAGCAGCACCTCCACTCGCCGTCGTAGCAGCTGCAGCTGGTGCACCACTCCCAGCATACGCTCCCTCAGGATACCCACCTTGACCCGGTGGTGCATAATGCCCCGTACTCGTATACGCCCCAACCCCAGGCGGCGGAGGCGGATAATGACCCCCAGGATGATGGTAATACCCCCCATGCGAACCCGGATACGCGTACTGGTAATAACTCGTCGTGGGGTATCCACTGGTTGTAGGATACCCTGGCACTGGGACGCCCATGGAGGAGATGGGGACGGGGATGCTGTAGGGGTAGCCGGGAGAGGTGTATGCGCCTTGGTGGTGCGGGGGGGGAGGTGGGTAGGGTGAGTGTGGATGGGGGTAGGGGTTGCCACCGGTTGAGGACGATGAGGAGGTGGAGTGTGCTACGGGAGGTGGAGGAGGAGCGGAGGAGGGGTAGATCTGGTATTGGTATGATTGGCCTGGTGGGTATGTCGTGGTCGTGGTCGTACTCCCGCCTGCACCTGAAGCAGTTGTTGGTGCAGTTGCGGTAGTGGTAGGTGCAGGCGTAGTAGTTCCCGTTGTGGATGTAGAACTCGGCCCAGGGTTAGTGAGGTTAACTTTGAATGTCGACGTTCCGGGAGGAGCGTGTAGATTTGTGCTTGGAGTCGTTTCCGAAGGCGGCGGAGGTGCAGATGCGGCTGCTGCTTGCGCTGCTAAGGAGAGTGCGGAGGGAGCAATGGTCGTCGATGGTGCCGGTGTAGATGTAGATGCAGGTGCCGGTGCTGGTGTTGATCCTGTCGCAGCCGGTTGTTGTTGTGAGTCTTGCTGTGGTGGTGGTGCAGGTGTACCATCCTTCTCTTTCTCTTTCTCTTTTTCCTTGTCCTTGTCTTTCTCCTTCGCCTTTGCAGCCTTCCCCCTCGCCTTCGTACTCTTCTCCTTCGCCGTAGGTGCACTAGCAGGAACAGTCGCCAATCCCTCTGTCGACGTCGGTGGCGGCGGTGGTACATGCACGGCTGGTTGCACATGTACTGGTAGTTCAACAGGTGGAGGCAAGGTAACAGGTCCATGATAGAAACGCGGAGGAGGCGCATATATCGGTGGTGGTGGATGTGTGATTAATCGCGTTGGGTTGGATAACTAGAATAAACGAGATAGTTAGGATAGTTTAGATAGTTTAGATAGATGGACTCACGAGAGTATCACAGCTCCTCTTCGCATCACCCAACATAACCAACGGGTCTACCTTCACCCCCTCTCCCATTGAATAAGACTGTGCAATCACCATCGGATTCGTCGCTTTCTATTCCAACCCAAACCTTTCATTAGCCATCTCTTCTCCCAAACGCATATAGCAAGGGAGCAACTCACGACCAACTCCTCAGCCGCCCCATAAAACTCCGCACAGAGATTCAACACCCTCCATTGGAACTCGTAATACAGTTGATTATGCGCATTCACGTCTGGATGTTGTGGGACGTTCGCGTTTGGGTGCAGTGGTGGTTGGTGGTTGTGTACATTTGCTGCTCCTGCTGCTGTCCCTCCACCATGTCCACCAGTCCCAGTCCCAGCTCCTCCTCCACTTGCACTCGCACTTCCCACCCCACTCGCACTCGCAACCCCATTCACCCCTGCCCCCCCTCCTCCCCCTTGCCCCTCCCCACTCCCACTCCCTCCAGCACTTGTAGCATAAAACCCACCCGTCGAACTCCCAGTCGCACCATCCGTCTTCGCAGCAGGCGGTGCCCTCGGTTTCCGATTCTTACTCCCCCTCGGTCGGCCGGGTTTTCTCTTCGTGCCTCCGGGGCCTGAGGTGTCGTCGTCGTTGGTGCTTATCGTGCTAGGGTGGGTGTTTGGGTTTGGGTTGGGATGAGTGGAAGAGGTGCTGTCTTCGGGTAGGGAGGTGCTGGTGGAGGGGGAGGTTGTCGTTGTCGTTATGTTGGTAGGGTTCTGCGGTTGTGAAGATGAACTTGGACCAGGACCAGCGGTAGATGTTGAAGGAGGCTTCGACCCCGAAGTCGCAGGTACAACTTTTCTCGGCCGTCCAGGCCGTCTTGGTGATTTCGAAGGCGTCACAGTAGGTGTTGGATTATGTTCCCGCTCCTGCTCGCGGCCGTGGTCGTGTGCATTCGAATGCGAATTCGGATTCGATGGTACGTGCACAGGTTCCATGTCAACATCCTCATCCTCATCCTCCTCTTCCCTCCCATGTCTCCCCATCCGAGGTCCCAATCCCAACTGCTCCTCTACCATCCCTTCATCATCGTCTTCCTCGTGCTCTAGTCCGTCCCCATCTCTTTCCCTATACACTTCTCCATCTCGTTCTCCAAACGCGTCCCCATCTGCTTCGCCTTCGTCAGAAGAAGATGACGACGAAGATGACGACGATTCTTCTTCCTCCTCTTGTGCATGCACATGCGCATGTGTACGGTTGTGGTTCTGATTATGATTGTGGTTGGTTATAGAAGTATTCGTATGCGCATTCCGACTCGTCCCCGTCCTACCCGCATGTCCGTGATTAGAGTTCGAGTTCGCGCCTGCAGCCGCAGCCGTGTAGTTCCAACTCCCAGTATACGTCTGCTGTGCATGACTTGACGTGCCATATGAACTGCTCTGCCTTTGGTGCTGTAGCTGGACCTGGAAAGTTGACGTTGAGGAGGATGAAGCTGAAGTTGACCCAGACGCCTGCGGCTGGGATTGTGGTGGTGGGAGAGGATGGAGGGCGTGCGAGAGGGGTTGGTAGTGTTGTGGGTTTGACATGGTTAGTGTTAGTCTTTGAAGCTCAAGGTTCGGGTTATAGTGGTGGCAAGATACAGCAGTATCGGAACGTCGGAGGGAGGTCGAGAGATGCCAGAGGTGTATTATGAGAAGATACGAGCCGAGCAGGTCCCAGCAATTGGTGTGGAAGATATTCCGAACTTCAAACACAACAAACAGTTACACCGACGTCGATCCCGGATGAAGATCCCTTCACAGATAGCCTTTTACACTTTTTCGTCCTCGAGACTCGAGTGGGGTAAACCACAAGCGGGTGCAGTCCTGCAAGAACCCAACAATTGGTTATTCGTCGTATCGCCGAATAGGTACCCCTACACGTACCAGGATATATTATTTTCTGCTGTTTATTTCCGAGTCGGGTCGTGTTGGGGTTGGGTTTGTTGTCGGAGGTTTTGGTGTGACCCTAGCCTTTGACCAAATTCAAATGCGAGCCTGTCGTTTCTCAGCGCTTCTTTCAAGCCTCGTCTCTGTACGAGCAAGAACTCTAGCAATGTCGTCTCGAGTCAGAACCTGTGACTCAAAGCTTCGTTTGCCGCAACGTATAGGTTGACCGACGATGGTCGAGAGTGTGGGAAATCGGCAGAACCTGGAAAACACCTGGCTCGCGAAATATTTGGGGAATTCTTTTTTCGTGGGTTAGTGTGACGGCGAATTGATGATGGGGGTGATGGTGTGACAAGGGTTTTGGGTTTGTCACACCGGACCGAAAGGTTGACCTTCGTTCCTGACTTTTGTTCCTGGTGCTCAAGGCGTCTATGGGCGTCTAAGGTCGAATTTGCCATTAGATCCGTAGGTCGAGAAGAAATTGGACCCAATGGACGTAGAGCGAAAAGGTGCACGTGTCTGTAGAGAAGACGCGTCAACGACTGGACGCGACGATGTGTCTAACTCTCGATCTATTGCGAGATGACGTCTACATCTATTCTCAAGGGAGTACTTAAAGTTAGAGCTGCCTATTCGCTCCTTCTCTTCCTTTCGTTCTCTTTTCCCTTACGAACACCATACGACCGAAAACGACAATAATATATACGACGACCATGGCAGTCTTCTCCCGCCTTCTACCGAGCATAACATCCGCATATGCTTTGCAATCATGTAAGTCCTCCCCAGTCATCTCTCCAAATCAAACCACTAATCTTTACCCAGTCTTCGCCCTCCTCTTCGTCCCTACCCAAACCGACAAATACTACGACCTCGGCGGCGCCCTCGGCTTCCTCTCAACAACCTTCCTTTCCCTCTACTACCCCTCCCTCAAAGCAAAATACTACCACCGCACCACCACCTCCCTTCCACCACTCTCCCTCCAAACCTTCGCCCCACGCCAGATCCTCATCAGCTTAATGCTCGGCATCTGGACCGTGCGCCTCGGGACCTTCCTAGCCCAACGAGCCATAAAAGCCGGTGGGGACTCGAGGTTTGACGAGATTAAGAAGGATAAGGTGAAGTTTACGGGTGCGTGGATGGCGCAGGCGACGTGGATCTCGGTTGTGGGGTTGCCGGTATATTTGGTGAATACTTTACCTGCGCCGTTGCATCCTGGGTTGGGGATGAGAGATTGGATGGGGGTGGGGTTGTATGCAGGTGGGTTGGTGTGGGAGGTTGTTGCGGATTGGCAGAAGGCGAAGTGGAGGGAGGGGAGGGAGAGGAAGGAGCATGAGGAGAAGTTTGTTAGGAGTGGGTTGTGGGGTATTAGTCGGCATCCGAAGTGAGTTCGAGCCTGACTTTTAGAAGGATCTATTTGACTCGCATATAGTTATGTCGGAGAAGTAGGAATCTGGACGGGTATGTGGTTGCTTTCGACCAAGGCGCTTCAGACGCCGTACTTCCCGAGAGGGGTGTGGTTGGGTGCGGCGGTTAGTCCGCTGTTCACCTATTTCCTTGTTCGCCATGTGAGTCCAAGTATATTTCCCTGGAACTATCACTAATTATTGCAACGATCGATAGGCCTCCGGTGTACCACCGCTCGAGAAGAAGTCGGACAAAAAGTTCAAGGATGATGTGGAATGGAAGGAGTACAAGAGGACGGTACCGATCTTTTGGCCGTGGGCTGGGGGTGATAAGATTTGAAGGCGTAATTACGCTTACATCGGTATGATATCGAGAAAACCCAATTCCATTTGCAGGTTTAAGTGTAGTATGCTAAATGCTCTGAACGCGTTGAAAGAATTTCAGCTGACGGGGTTGAGAAGCTGTAGCTCACGGCCGAACTTTAACAAGGAATAAGTCAGCAGATACACCGAAGTTTGACCACGGGATGACTGACGAATGACTATAGGCTAACTAGGGAATGACTAAATACCGACTTTTATTGACTAGGACTGACCACGGAATGACTGGACTCCGACTTTCCGTTGACTAAGAGCCGACTAAATTGTATATTCGTCCATCTATTTTGACTCTGGGCTGAATTGAATTGACCTCCAACGAGCCCTCATCGAATCGACCAGCACTCTTCCTACAAACGCGTACTCGCGATTCGAAGTCAGCGTAATCCAATCACGTGGTGAGTTTAGGGCAAGTCAATTGGCGTCTTCGAACTGTTTAAAATTATGCCTTCAACCAAGTTAGCTCATGTACCAATTTCATGATGATGCGCCCAAACTATAGAAGCTTCTCAAGTTCAGACAACGAAATGGGCGTCTATCACCCTGTGACAATGGACAACACATGGCAGGGGCATGCCAGTGGGATATATCTGACTGAGGTAACGCGGGCACTTGGGAACTTTCCCATCTTCGACATACGAATCAGCCATGGGCCACGACTCGGGTTGTTTCGGTTTTCTGAGACCGAAGGCGAAACGGGTGCCAAAACCCTCTCCGAAGGTGAGTTGCAGAACCCTTTTCCAATCGTCTAGAGCGGCAGCTAATCTGAAGCGAGCTACGACAGGAGGTATCCACCTTGGACCCTGCAAACGTTGAGATACCCTTTGTCCCTAAAGATGAACTCTGTCGGGACCTCGTACCGTCCAAGAAGGAATACGCAATGGAAGCCACGAAGCGGACGCTTGAAGTCCTCACGGGTGTAGCTGGTTTAGTGGGAGTGCCGTTAGTGAAGGAGGTGCTTGATATTGGGGTTTCTATATTGACGACGTGCGAGGTATGAACTTACTAAGTTCGCTGTCTTCTCCAAAAGTTATTAATTTAACGAATAGACCATCAACGAAGTTCAGGAGAAGGTTGCAGAACTCAAGAATTGGGTTGCAAGCTACCTTCTTGTGATTGCCAAGATCGCTAAAGATCCCAAGACTGATCCGCTGGTGGAGTCCTCGCAAGGCTTGATGGACGAATTGTAGGAATTGAAGGAGTCAGTCCAGTTCTCACAATTATTGGTTTCCGTGTATCTTAGTCGCTGCGTTACTAGCTGCCTTGCAACGATTACCATCCGACTAGAAGCCATCAGCAAGCAGAACGTCGTTCTGACTACTCTTCTTCCGAAATCCAACATCAATACCATTGAAGAATGCGTAGACTGCTTGCAAGACACCGTTGCTCGTTTTCAGGTATGAACCGGCTCGCGGACCAGTCTGGATGGACACTGATACCGGTTACTCCCACAGACACTGAGAGGCATCCATGCGGCACAGGATCTTTCGAGAATACAGGCTCAGGTGGAAGAGGTCTACTAATTAACCCGAGTGGTCGTTGAGAAGATTGACCGGGTTCAAAGCTCTGTCGACAAACTCCAGGCTATGCTTGAGAGCACAGGCGCGCAGAGCGACTCCTTCTCTTCCTCGTCAAAGATACCCCCCATTCCCGACAACTTCTCCGGAAGAGACGCAGTTGTCGATCGTGTCGCCGAGCATCTGGCAAGTGGTGACAAGAACCACTCACGTGTATGCATTCTCGGTCCTGGTGGAATGGGCAAGACTTCCGGCGCTCTGGCCATCATGAACCATGGAATTATCAACGCCGAATTCCCACCAAAGAATCGGCTGTGGATTCCATGTATCAGCTTAACTTCACCTAGTGCCTTTTTAGCCTTCATTGCCAGGCGACTCGGTATCTCTGGCCAGGCAGACCCTCTCCAGTCCATCATTTCCACCCTCGAGCACAGCGCCAATCCCTATGTCATCCTCCTTGATAACTTTGAGACCCCTTGGCATCCAATAGAGGGTGATCAGAGGTTCACAAAGGAAATCATCCAGGCCCTGGATGGTGTTGCAAACATCTCCATCCTGGTCACCATGCGATCCCACTTTCCTCCATTAACTCAATGGCAGGCAGAACGTCTTGATGTCCTGCCTCTTGAAGACTGCAGGCATATCTATTCCTCCATAGAACCCCGGGCTGCACACGCTCCCACCGATGATCTTGACCTACTCCTCGAAACCATTGGATGTCTGCCATACGCAGTCACGCTCATGACCAACCAAGCCAAATACTCCGATGGATCGCCGAGTGACCTTCTCCTCGAGTAGCATCAGGTTGAATCGACCATGCTTTCCGACGTTGAGGACAGCTCCAAGGGTATGGATAGTTCTATCGAATTATCTATCAATATTTGTACTTGTGAGTTTGAAGTTTGCCAGTGAGGGACATCTGTAGTGATAGTAACATAATTTGTGTTGATTGTATTTACTTAGAAGAGATGTTGACCGATGTGTAGGTTTACATAACAGTATAAGAAGCTAGGATTAGATTTCTCGGAACTGAGGATTACTTTATTGGATTGCCTGGCAAGCCGAGGACTATAACCTTTCAACCGAAAAGCTTGAGGTTTAGCAAGCCCCAGTGGTGAAGTGGTTATCATGCAGGATTCTCTGAAGGTCCGATACGGGTTACAACGGAAAAAGGAAGACAAAGAAAAACGTGCGATAATGTGAGATGGTATAGCGGAGCCTCGGATATACTGCTTAGCTAGTGATCACAAAACAGGTACTCAGTTATGGAAAGGTTGACCAACGACATTCAACGAGGCTAGTGTAGCGATTATCACGCTCTGCCAGTGGATACGAGGTCTGCCGATGGTCGCTAGAAATACGAGGAGCTTTCGTCCAGGGCAGGCCCCCCTGCCCAACACGGCGGGATAGCGACTTGGGGATGACTAAACTCAAACAAGAACCAATTAGAATGTAGCTGGGACTGTCCTCTTTTTATTTTCAAGAATTGAAACTGTTTTTGTCCGCCCAAAGACGGGGTAATTCTACTTTAGTCTATAGCATATTTAGTTATCCTACTGTTCAACTTTCCTCGTAGGTGCCTTCAGGCTTGAAGCTTGGCCCTCATCGCTGTTCTTGCCATCCGACTTGGGTTTTAGGCTTCGTATTCTCAAGCGCCGGTTAATTAGAGATGCAAGGTGAACTCGACAAGTATGCACCGATCTCGTCCGAAATCGCGCATCGTGAAATCAACACAAAATTCCATTCAGGATGGTTTCAAGATCACGTGGCAGTTTAGGGCGGGTCAATTGGCGTCGAATGAGGTCATCTCGGAGAACAAAATTGTTTGTCAAGTCAAGTCTTCTTCCCAGAAATTGACACTTCGTACATGCTATTGAATTCTGGGCTTTCTTGCGCGACCATGGTGCTCCCCCCTACATTGGACGGAATACATTTATTCAACTGCCACTACTGCACTTACTACTGCAAATTAATCAGCAAGTTGACTCAGTTGAGCATGGCGCCCCCATGCATACAGCGGGGATAGTCTTCTTCACGCCGTTCTTAGCGTACTCAGCCGACAGACCTTGGAAATTTCTGGCTCCAAGAAAATTATGTGATCTGCAGCGGAACTTGAGTTTGGGTGTCCTACGTACTGTGCAGGCCCGACTCGGACCACACTTGATAAAAGGAGCTAAGTCGCTCATTGCTGTTGAACGACAACTAGTACTACAACCACCTCGGTGTCAGGACCTCCAACATGGTCGTATTTGACCTCGACTTAGCCGATCACCTTATTGCTTATGCCGAAAGAACTACCCTTTTCACACTCAGTCAAACATCCCGATATTTCTGTCAGCGCTGTCGAAGGGCCTTTTTCGAAACCGTGATCTTTCACGGACAAGCGGATGACTGTCGGATAGACCCATTTTTTGACCTTCTCGATAATCCCATTGCGACCATCACAACTGCTATTCGAACTCTAACATTCCATAAATCATATGCTGATCCTCAATATCGCCATAAGCAACCGAGGCCGAATGTTTCCCGGCTGGCACATAAACTCGTCAATCTCGTCCTGCTGCGATTTCACCGTCTACCGGCATACATATTCAACATCCCTCCGAAAGAAATAATTGAATTCATGTCCCACCTGACGGTTGACAGGATTGAGATTGATTCTGCCGTGTTTTCACATGTTGCAAGATTTAATCGCTTTTGGGATCACATCCCTCCGACAACGAAGTGGCTCACATTCTACAAGACAAAACTACTTCTCTACCCTGGACCTACTCAGGACAGCGATGATCCAACCGAAGGAAACAGTTCTCAGATAGCTCGTCGTTGTATTCCGGACTCCCACGTTTGCATCGAGGTGATCGACAATATGTCATTGGTCAGTCTTTATAGAGCCGGCGTGCTCGCGAGACGAGAGCCTATACCTGTAAATAAGTTTTATCTTCTTTTCTCATCCTCGATTGATGGAGAAGATAAACTTCTTTCCGTCATCTCCGATTTCCTTCGTTGTTCGGGACCTACCATCCAACATCTAGTGGTTAATCTCTGTGACAGCTTTCTCGAGACGGACTGCGGTAAATCAAGTGTTTACATTTCCAACTCTCTTCACAGGATTAACCGCATTCTACTCAGATCTCATGGAGTACTACACACGAATGGACTTCTCCCACTGCACGAGCCTTATCACAGTGTCCGTTGGGATCATTGAATTGGCTAAGGATTACACATCAATCTTCCAGGAAACCATGTGGACGACCCTTTCGTCCTTACCGAACCCATCTATCATTCAATGCGTGAAAGTCATTTTCGGCTTTACGGCTAAGAAAGAAAGTCTGGCAGAGATTATAGATGGATACTCATGGCTCAATATGATTACGAAGTTAAAGAGTATATTCCCTCTGACCCCTTGCTTCCGAATCTGTATAGGATCGTTCAACGACACAACGAAAGCGGCTGTGGAAGACCTGTTCCAATCCCGGGTATTGGAGCTACAGTCGATATTCAAAGACGTGGAACTCGTCTTCACAGCCATGACCTGGAAACCCCCGCCTCAGCATCATGTAAGACCATTTAAAAAGTCTCACTCTCGATTGAAAGGCTGAACAGAATTTTAGATTCTTTTGTCGCAAGAGGACTTCCTTGCGATAGCTTCTTAGTGTCTTCTTAGTGTAACTATATTTGTATGTGAGTTACAACGCGTAACATACTGAAGAGCGTCATGGGCACCCTTCTCCGATTTCATGAGTAAAACTTGACTCGGTCTGACCATCGATGACTAAGGGGAGGCATACCGCAAAGAAGCCCAGCGGAATGGATCGCACGAGCACTACTATACCATTGAGGATCAACAGTTGCATTAGAGGTGTCCGCACAGCGGAGAGATGGTATACAGTAAGGAGTTGTTTCGTCTGCCGTCGAACAACGATAACGACAGCCACTACAGTGTAGAAACTCTCCGATTGACTCTCCATGATGGTTGCGCTTGACCTCGACCTAGCGGATCCTATCATCGCTTGTGCTGAGAGAACGACACTTCTCACGCTCAGTCAAACATCTCGGTATTTCTCTCAGCGGTGTCGAAGGATCATTTTTGAAAACATATGCTTCCATGGACAAGCCGATGACGGTCGGATAGACCAATTATTTGACCTTATCCAGGATCCTTCGACGACTATCGCAACTGCTGTTCGAAGTCTAACGTTCAATGGATCGTTCACAAGTCTCTCATATCGCCACAAGCAGTCAAGGGGAAACGCTGCCCAACTGGGACGCAAACTTGTCAATCTTACCCTTCTCCGTTTTCGAAATCTGCCCAAATCCATACTCAATGCCCCTCCGAAGGATATACTCGACTTTATGGCTCACCTGGCAGCAAGCAGGGTTGAGATCGATTCTGCCGTGTTCTCATATCGCGAAAGATTTTTTCACTTTTGGGATCACCTCCCTCCGACAACGAAGTTACTCTCGTTCTACAAGACAAGACTACTTCTCCCTCCCAGGCCTCCTTGGGACAGCGACGAGACAGTGGAGGATAACAATTCTCAGCTGAGTCGTCGTTGTATCCAAAATGCCAGTGTGCGTATCGAAGCCATCGACGCTACTTCGTTGGTAACTCTGCACCAAACTGGCGTGATGTTGGCGCAGGGGGATACGCCAGTAAACAAGTTTTATCTTCACTTGGACGACGAACCAGACCCAATCATTTCCGAATTCCTCTGTCGTTCCGGGCCTACCATCTGTCATCTGGTAGTTAATCTCAGTGACTATTGCGCTCAGCCCGGTGAGCTACACCCTTAGTTCTTTTCAAAACACTGACCAACCTCCATCTACTCAGATCTCATGAAGCACTACAGCCGCATTGATTTCTCTCACTGCACAAGCCTCGTCACGGTGTCTGTGGGGATTATAGACTTGCTGAAAGACCATACATCGGTATTTGAGGAGACGATGTGGCGTATCCTTTCGTCTTTACCCGCTCCGCCTATGATCCAATGCATCAAAGTCATTTTTGGCTTTGCAAGTGAGATTGGAAGGCTGGCAGAGCTCACAGATGGGTATTCGTGGCTCACCTTAATTACAAAGCTAAGGACCAGATTTCCTCTGACGCCCAGCTTTCGAATATGTCTGGGATCGTATGAGCTTGAGAGAGCGGTGGTGGAGAATTTCTTCCAGGACCAGGTATGGTGAAGGCTGCAAGAGGTATCAGAAGGTGTGGAAATTGTTTTCGAGGCGATCAACTGGGCCCCCAGATCTCAGACTCATGTAGGATCTCGTCAACTCTAGCTTTTGGTTGGAAGCCTAACTAAAGACCCTATAGGTTCTACTGGAGCAAAGAGATTTCCTTGCTATAGCATCGTAGGACTATGAACTCTGTTCTTTCCGGGCTTTATTCCTTTGAGACCAGCAACTCTCGGAAAAATATTGCCCATTTTTTGTGGAATACTAGTGCATTAGAATACAGTGGTCTGGGAGAGCTGGGATCTGCAATGGAGGCGAAACAAATAGACTCATACATCTTTGTTGAACATCTGCTAGAATGTGGCAAGGCATTGTAAGGCTGCAAATCTGGCCTTTTAAGAGTTGGTAAAGATGCACATAGATCATTGATGGCGAAGATGCGAAGCCAAATGTGTATAAAAGAGATATGCAATGATTACAGTAAAGGGTTGGCAAAAAAAGCGGTCCTTCGCGGTTGCGAAGAAAGTCACTAAAATTTCTCAGGGCCATGAAAGCTGACTATGGATACGTCGGCGGATGAGTCATTAGAATATCCCCGGCCTTCTTGAACATCAATGTATATCAGACTTTTCTCTGCCTTTTCCCGTTGAAGCTGCAGACTGCGGCTTGACCCCCTCACGGACTGCTTTATTATCCCTTCATAAGCTGTCTGCGCAGCAGCCCAGTCCCCTTCACGAACGTAAACCTCCCCAAGCTCTTCCAAAACGAGAGCAATGTCGTAGCACAGCCCATTTTCCTCTCCATTGGTCAATCCATGTCGGAGAACTGCATGGAGTTCTGATTCCCAATTTCCGACACGTTTAAGATAGCGTGCTTTGAGAACATAAGAGAAGACACAATCCCCGTCCTCGGGAAGGTGCTCCTTGACGGTGAGGTCCAGGGCACAATCAATCGATGCACGGGACGTGTCAAGTTGATCATACTGAAGGTAGTATCTACCTAACGCGAGGTAAATTTGGCGAAGGTCAAAATATCTGTGTGTTGACTTGAAAATAGCTTGGGCTTCTAAGAAATTCTTCAAGCGTAGGGTGCGATCGAAGGGAAAGAATTCGAAGAGCCACGATGTGTCTGCAATCCGGTATAAGACGAGCGCGCAGACGACAGGATTCTTGGAGAAGTGAGGCTTCCATCGAAGCTCCAGTGCTTCCAGGGTGGCCTCGAGTCTGCGCTTTCTGATATCATATGCATCAGTGGGGTTGTCTTCTTCCATATTGTAAACCATGAGGACGTCCGAATAGCAGTCCTTGACTATCAGATTGAGCGAGAGATATAGATCTCTGGCCTTCTCAAAACCACTGACGGCACTTGGCACAAGCAGAAAGAAAGATGTTGTTGCGCAAGGCAAAATGTGGCTTCTGCCTCGTGGGAGGAGCTTCTGGCGCACTGTACCAAGGCGAGGACTTGCTGAGCAAAGTCAACACGTGGCCGGGTCCAGCATTGGTAAAAGGCAAATGTAAGAAGGGCATCGAGTTGTTCTAGAGATGCTGCATGTCGGTCAGGGGTGGATGTCATTGACGAGTTTTCTTGGCTTTGAAAGCTTTGAAGTATTTCGGTCAGCATGGCTTGCAGGTTGATCTCCTGCGCTGTGATCTCCGGTAGAGCAGTTCTGCATTGGGGATCGTTGGGTCTTTCGACAACGGATTTTCGGGCGCTGAGAAAGTTGGTACATGCATCATGAACCAATTGTCGGATGTTTCTGGGAACTCGATCGTGGCGTTGTAGGTAGGATTGTACCACGGGGAGAACGAGGAGGTGCAGTCTCGTTGCGCCTTCTATGGTCACTTCACGCGTAACGACCAAGGCGGCATTGCAAAGAGTACTCAATGCTGATAGCCTCCACGACTTCATCCAAATGGATATGTCGTTCTGGTAGACGCCCCCAGGAAGCATAGAGAGTACCTGAAGCAATTCCGTAGCACCAGCCGATTTCGTGACATAGTTGCTCTTCACGGACATCTCGATGGAGCTGTCCATGCCTTTCGAACTGTCTTCAACATCGGTGAGCATCTCGGAGCCTATGGCCTTCCATTCCGACAGCATTTGTGATGGCGAAGCGCTGGCGTATTTGGCTTGGGTGGCAATTAATGTTACGGCGTAGGGAAGATGGCCAACTGCTCCCAGTAGCGGGTCAAGGGCCGTTTGTCCCCTGATTGAGGTGTAGACGCGTCGTGAGTCTTCAGGTGTCAAAGCGCCGAGGCGTTCTGCATGCCAGTGGGGGAGAGGAGGGAATCCTGAACGCATGGTTATTACGATAGAGCGATTCGACGGTGCGTCAAATGCCCGAAGAATGTTCCTCGCTAAAGTCTGTTCTCCCTCAATAGGATGCCATGGCGTCTCGAAATTGTCGAATAAAAAGATGTATGAGCTACCGTCTTGCTTGAGGGCCCTAACAATGACCTGGAGAGGGTCGGATTGGCTAGCGATGCCCACACGGCTGTTGAGGTATGCTAGGAGGGCATTAGGGGATGTAAGGCTGACGGAAGGCACCCAAATGCGGTTTTTGGAGTCAAATCTCCCATCAAGTGCAGTATGATACATGACTGCAAGCGCCGTGGATGTTTTCCCCATCCCTCCCGGACCAAGGATACACACGCGCGACCGCGCCGTGTCTCCACTGGATACGGCCTCTGCGATACGTTTGACAATGGTATCTCGACCCAGGAAGATTTCGGGGATAGGAGGCATTTCTGCCGAGGTAGCAAAAGTATCCGTCTTAGCACCCATCCTGTCAAGCATGGTGCGGAGCTCGGCGAAGGAAATCTTCATCTCGCTTTGAATCTCATTTACCCCAAGTTGAATGTGGTTGAGCGTCTGCAGGACATTTTCTAGTTGATCCTGAACCTGAGCGAGATCTTCAGTAGCATGTATTTGTCGAAGAATCTATTATGAAGGTAAAGGCATCAAATTTCAAAACCTTCGACTTGAGATGCCCAAGGAACTGACCTGGAAACGTGTAATCCCGTCTTGGAAGCATTCTATGCACTCCTCAATGGTTTTCATATTCGGAGCAGATAGCAGGGTTGTCAGCAGAATATTCTGGTTGCCGATTGTCTCCAACCGTTTTGTGACAGCAGTGAGGCAACTGAGGGAACGTCGAAAATTAGCGCAGGCGAGAACAAATCATAATTCCCACTCTTTTAGGTCTTGAAGCTCTTTCATAAGATCATCTGAAGCTTCAAGCTTGGTTACAGTTTTTGGATCATGGGCGATTTTCACGATGACCAAGAGAAAGCTGGCGATCCGATTCTTCAATTCGGCCACTCTCTTTCCTGAACTGCATTTGCTGCCTACATGGCATCAGGGTAAGGCTTTTAAGCACTTCTATGATGCGGAGGCCTACTTCGCAGGTAGTCACAATAGAGAGACCAATCTCCAACACTTCCTTCACGGGGGGTATTCCGACGATTCCCGCTACACCTTTCAGGACCTCTATTGTTCGTTTGGTGGCTTCAAACGCATAGTCTTTCGCCGCCGGTGTCAGCGGTTTGGAGTCTTCTGCTTTCTCTAAAGCGTTGGAAGTTGATGGTGAGGGAGTCTGAACTTTGAAGGTGAAGGCATGATACTCAATACGAATAAAGGTAATGCTATGGTTCATACCCACATCGAATGGTTTCTTTTCCTTTCCCTTCGCTTTTCCCTTCTTCAGACGCCTGAACCAAGACAAAGACCTTCATCATTATTGGACATCCCGGATATAAACGATTTAAGGGAGATAGCTTTGTGCTGAATGAATGCCACATGTTTGATGTAAATTCACGACAAGACCTGAGGCCTGAGGCCTGATCACGGGCAGGCGCTTATTCGTACCCAAGAAGGATTGTTGGCCGGGAAAACATAGAGCTTTGCAATTGGATTGAAAACACGAGAATCAGCCGTCAGTGTTGAATGGAAGATGTAGACTGACTCGCTTGGTCGCGTATCATGCAGGGCTTTACGTCTGTTGTCATTCGCCTTCCACCTTGAGAGTCAGTTCTCGCCCTTTCATGGCCTTCAAAAGCCTTCGCGTCTTTAGCGCTCGGTGACGGACCCAGAGTGGCCGCTGTATGGTTCAATTCAGTCGAAGACGGCCTGCGACGGACATCAGCATGCGGCATGTCCTTTCAAACTGAGATTCCACGGCATTGTGCTTCTGCTTTCCAACATGCCCAGCCATGATCCAGGATGTTTCTCATGGCTGAAAAGAAGGGCAAAGGGGAAGCCGAAGAGGCCACGAGAGGTGCGTGCCGATAATCTCAGCTCCTTCCAAGCGTTAAAACCTTTCGACAGGCGGAGAAGGACCCCACCGTCGCCAAAGGCCCCCAGAAGCAACGAGATGAGGCGGAACCCGAGGCAACCACTCCTTCGAAGAAAGAATATGCCATTGAAGCCACTAAAAGAACGATCGACATCTTGAGTGGTGTCGCAGGTCTAGTTGGCGTTCCTCTCGTTAAGGAAGTTCTGGACATTGGGGTCTCCATGATAACCACATGCGAGGTAGGTGTTCTACCAAATCTATGATTGGATTTCTCGTTTGACATTGTGTAGACTATAAATCAGGTGCAAGAAAGAGTGAGGGATTTGAAGAATCGTGTAGCAAGCTTTCTCTTGGTCATTGCAAAAATCGCCAAAGAGCCAGAGGGCAATCCCATATTCAAGACATCTCAAGGCCTCATCGAAGAACTTCAGGATCTGAAAGTGTATGTTCTTTTCAACCTTCATGCCCATAACTCATCAGCTCATTCCTTCATTCTATAGTTGCCTGACCTCGATCACGACACGTTTGGAAGCCATTAGCAACCAAAATGTCATTTTGACAACTCTACTCCCCGATGCGAATATGAAGACTATTGAAGAATGTGTGGAATGTTTCCAGGATGGAATCGATCGTTTTCAGGTCAGTACCCTTTCCTGCTACAATCTTCCCTGCCATTCATATTTGCTATACAACAGACCCTGCGCGGAATCCATGCTGCGCAAGATCTCACGAAAATACATAATCAACTAGAGGAGATTTATGGCCTCACCAGAGTCGTCGTTCAGAAGGTTGAACATATCGAGGTCGAAGTTCGCGAGATGAAGAGCTCTGTTGACGAACTTCGGGCAATGCTGGAAAGGACAGGCGCTGAAACCGACCTTTTCGCCGCCTCTACAGAGATGCCTCCCGTCCCCGAGGTCTTTCTGGGACGAGATGTAGTGGTGGAGCGCATTGCTGCAGCACTAGTCAGCGGTGATACGAAACAGTCCCACGTGTGCATCCTTGGCCCAGGCGGAATCGGAAAGACTTCAACAGCTCTTGCGGCCATTGACCATCCCTCGGTCAAAGCAAAGTTTGCTACCAAGAACTGCATCTGGGTCCCGTGTATAAGCCTCACATCCCCCAGTACTCTTTTGGCGTACCTTGCCCGTCGTTTTGGTACGGCCAGCCAAACCGATCCCCTTCAAGCAATGGTTACTACCTTGGAGCAAGATAATAGTCCTTACATTATTCTCCTCGACAACTTTGAAACCACATGGCACCCAGTGGAAGGCGACCAGACGCTAACCCGGAACATTCTCCGAGCGCTTGACAAGTTGTCAAACGTCTCCATCATTGTCACAATGCGCTCAGAATTCCCGCCGCTCCTGCATTGGCAGGCAGAGCGTTTGGACATACTGAGCCTCGAGGATTGTAGACGCATCTACACCGCTTACGAACCCTGGGCAGAAAACAACGAAGACCTTGACCCATTACTTGAAGCCATTGGGCGTCTTCCATACGCGGTGACATTGGTGGCGACCCAAGCCAAGTACGCCAGCGCTTCACCGACCCAAATGCTCTTGGAATGGCATGCGCTCGGCTCCGAGATGCTCGCAGATGTTGAAGATAGTTCGAAGGGCATGGACAACTCCATAGAACTCTCAGTCAAGAGTAAATACGTCACGACATCGGCGGGTGCGGTTGAACTGTTGCAGGTTCTCTCCATGCTTCCTGGCGGGGTATATCAGGACGACCTGTCAATATGGATCAAGTCATGGAGGCTTACAGGGTTGAGCACCCTTCGCAATGCCGCTCTCGTGGTTACTCGGGAGTTGGCCATAGAGGGGGCGAAGAAGGTGCACCTACTCGTCCTTCCAGTTGTCCAATCCTACATGCGACAACACAACCGCATTCCTGACACAATCCGCCATTCTGTCCACGATGCATGCATTGGTTTCCTCTCCGCCCGCAAGTCGATGATCGAGGGTCCCAATGACCCCCGCTACAAGGCGGATATGCCGGAAATTGCAGCCCAAGAAGTCAATCTGCAGGCAATCCTGACGGAGATTCTCCGAGAACTACACGCCCCGAACGCAACCTTGCCGACCGCAATTCAGCTTGACGCATTCCTTAGCTTCACCTTCTACCAATGCTGGACCCGCCCACGCCTTGACATGGCTGAGCAGGTTTTAGTAGTGGCGCAGCGTTCACAAAGCCCATTGCACGAGGCAGAGGTTACATTTTGCCTTGCACGACAGCAATCTAATCTTTGGCTGAACTCGTTAGCCATTGATGGATTTGCGAAGGCCAGGGACATGTATTTGGCCCTCGGGATGCCGCTCAAAGCGTGTATCTCAGACTATCCGATACTCTATTGCATCCACGATGATGAAAATGACCCTGGCTGGAAAGAAAAACTTGACGCTACCTTATCCGAGATCAAGTCTCGCTGGGAGCCATTCTTCGCCTCAGACCGCGTTATATATGGGCTTGTCAAGTTCTGGACGGCTGAACTAGACTGGTTACTGCTCCCGACGGCCAGTGTGGAGTACCCCCAAATCCTGGCACAGTTTTTGGAGACGCGGGAAATCTTCTCCGCTACCCAACGACCATACGATCTCAGATTCTGCCAACTCGCCTTGATCAGGTATTACCTGAAAGAGGATCAACCCGAGGAGGCTCGCCTCACTGTCGATCAGGCGCTTGAGCTGACGGCACGAGAACTCCTACCCGAGGACAGCTTCTTCTACCTTTGCAAGGCTCGTTGCATGAAGAAGGTGGAGGATTGGGGACCAGATCTTCTGGAAACGTTGCGAAACGGTTTAACCAGTGCACATAAGGTTGGATGGCCTTACGAGATCAGCCTGATTCTTGAGGAGCTCGCCGAAGTGTATGTTCGCAATCAGGACTGGCTTGCAGCCCGCCTGGCGTATGAAGAGATAATTAAGGAATCCAAGAAAGGATCAGGTTGGAGTATCTCAGCTATCAGTGGGCGTGCGGTTCGCAATCTGGAATTCATTGGGTTTAAGGAGAGTCATCCTGACGACGAGCCTGTGTATCCATACTATTCGTATCCCGAGCGATCCTGAAGGTTGTAAGAATTTCATTTGGTGGTGCAATTTATTACTGTATACTACTATATACCACTGTATTCTCTCTGCCCTATGCATTCCAATCCCTCTCTGTAAATGCCAACACATTTCATTGACCACCATCCATTCCGAATGCCAAGGTCGGCACAGCCACCAAACCCTCCTTTAACCCAAACCAATACCATTTCTCCCCTGCAACAACAGGATGTTCATGTGTTCGCTCATGAACGAGACCTTGGGGCCATCCATTGCTTCGGCATATTTTCGCAAGAAAAACACGACTATTTCCAGCTTTCTCTCGGCTCTATGTCCTTATCTCTACACGTGATGTCGCGGATAACATAGACCCTTCAAAGTCCCTGAGGCTTATCTCGCTGCTCCGGAACCCCATTTTTACCCTTGTCCACCGTCTGGGGTAGGGCTCAAGGTTCCTTAACCATATACCCTCACCAGAAATGCGTTTGCATCCAAGGGAGCAAGAAAAGCTGCTTTTACATCAGGTACGTGGCCATATCGTTTCACAGTCGTGACTTCGTTTCTGATACTCAACCTTCCCCTTTTCTCGTGTACTTAGGCTGGTTTCTTAGCACAAAAACGCCTTGCTCGTGGCCTGCGACTCAACCGGACCGAAGCTATTGCTTTGCTATGCACGGTTTTGCACGAACTCATCCGTGATGGTGGAGAGTTACAGCCCGACGGAATTGCACCTTCCGTCAGCGATCTAATGGAAAGGGGGAAGAACATCCTGGGGTATAGACACGTACTTCCAGGAGTTGCAGACCTAATTCACGACATACAAGTCGAAGGCACCTTTGATGATGGAGTCTTCCTGCTCACTGTCCATGAACCTATCTCTTCCCCGGACGGTGACATTAATGCGGCATTGTATGGCTCCTTCCTTCCCACCCCTTCCGACAAACTATTTCCTGCCTTCAATGAAGACGATATATCCCCGGAGAAAACCGCTGGCGCAGTCATTGCCAAAGCGGACGCACCAATCCAGATCAACGGTGGGCGTTCAAAAGTAATTCTCAAAGTCCATAACAAAGGAGATCGGCCCATTCAGGTATGTAGCCATTTTGTGCAGTAATTTGGGCTCGTCTAATCATTTGGGTAGGTTGGCTCGCATTATCACTTCATCGAAACAAATCCGGATCTGGAGTTCGATCGAGCACTGGCCTATGGAAAACGTCTCGATATTGCCGCTGGTACCGCCAAGCGATTTGAGCACGACCCACAGACAGTAACTCTTGTGGATATTGGTGGATCAAGAATAATTTCTGGCGGCAACAATCTCGCTTCGGGCGTATACGACCCTAGGAGGACCGACGAGATTGTAGAGAATCTGGTAAAGATGGGATTTAAACACCAACCACAGCCTGACGCACCATTATGGGATGGCGTTTCTCCCATCCCGCTGGGTAATGGACCTGGAGATGACCCTGACGTGCCGAAGTGGGTTGAGGTCCTTGAAAGGGAGACATACATCAAGATGTTCGGTCCTACGACAGGAGATAGGGTTAGACTCGGGGATACGAACCTATGGGTAGAGGTGGAACGGGACCATGTGAGGCAACTTCCATAGCTTTCCATTCGTGAAGTCTCTAATACCGAATTGTTCTTCCAGACGTTGTACGGCGATGAAGTCAAGTTTGGTGGCGGCAAAGTCATCCGAGAGGGCATGGGGCAAGCTACAAACCGGTCCGCTGAAGAATGCCTTGACCTTGTAATCACCAATGCATTGATCATCGACTGGAGTGGCATTTACAAGGTCTGCCATTGTAGAACATGCAAAAACGCTTGACACTAATCCTTCCTTTCCAGGCCGATATAGGTGTTAAAGCAGGCTACATCGTCGGTATAGGCAAATCCGGAAACCCAGACACCCAGTCCGGAATTCATCCCCCAAACATGATTATTGGCGCTACAACAGAGGTCCTCGCTGGCGAGAAGATGATCATTACTGCTGGAGCAATCGATACCCACATTCATTTCATCTGTCCACAGCAGGTAGACGAAGCCCTTGCAGGTGGAACAACGACCATGATCGGTGGCGGAACTGGACCAAACCATGGCACACTCGCAACGACGGCCACACCAGGCCCAATCTGGATGAGGATGATGCTGGCAGCGACGGATGGGCTACCAATGAATGTCGGCTTCACGGGCAAGGGCAACGACGCAGGCAAGGGAGGATCTCCCATTGGGCAAGACGGAGAACTTGCGACAGTTGTTCCATATAATGGCGCAATCGGACTCGAGGAGACAGTGAGGGCAGGAGCCATTGGCTTGAAGCTGCACGAGGATTGGGGAAGCACGCCAGCTGCTATTGACAGCTGTCTTGCTGTTGCGGAGAAATATGATGTCCAGGTTGCGATTCACACTGATACCCTGAATGAGAGTGGATACGTTGATCGTAAGTACTGCCCAGGTTTTGAGCAAGTCTGAAGCTGACGACCACTTTAGGAACTATCAAGGCATTCAGAGGTCGAGCTATCCATACCTATCACACAGAAGGTGCTGGCGGAGGACATGCACCAGACATCATCACTGTTGTTGGCGAGGACAATGTACTGCCAAGCTCTACAAACCCAACCAGACCATTTGCCAAGAATACCGTTGCGGAGCATTTCGACGTATGTCCCAGCCGGATTTACCTCCTTTTCATATTCTTACACCTGCCCTCGCCCCATAGATGTTGGTTGTCTGCCATCACCTGGATCCTAATCTCCAAGAAGATGTCGCATTCGCAGATTCTCGCATTCGTGGGGAGACTATGGCTGCCGAAGATGTTCTTCATGACTTGGGAGCAATCTCAATGATCAGTTCTGATTCGCAGGCAATGGGTCGCGTGGGCGAGGTGGTTAGCCGGACCTGGAGGACTGCGAACAAGATGAAGGAGATGAGAGGTCCGCTAGCCGATCTGGGAGACGAGGAAGGGAAGGACAATGCGAGGGTGAAGAGGTATATCAGCAAGTACACAATTAATCCGTGAGTTTTGTTGCTTCTTTTTCTTGGCCTTTATTGAACTATTTGTCGTGATAGTGCAATGACCCACGGAATCAGCCATGTCGTTGGTGATATTGCACCAGGAAAGCTTGCAGATTTGGTGATGTGGAAACCGGAGAATTTTGGTGCGAAGCCTGAGATGGTGCTCAAGAGTGGTGTAATCGTCCTCGCTCAGGTCAGTGGATTCAATTCTATGTCAAGTTAACCTATCTCACTTCCTTCGTTCCACATTCCATATTTGATCATAATCCTCGGTTTTGTGATTGTCGTTGCCTCTTTCAGATGGGTGACGGAAATGGCTCCATCGCAACGGTCCAACCGATCTCACTCAAACCCATGTGGGGCTCAAAAGTCTCCGCGGCGTCACTTAATTCGCTCGCATTCGTTTCACAAATCAGTATCACTTCCAATACGGTTCAGACCTACGGCTTGAAGAAGAGGGTGGAGGCTGTCAAGGGTTGCAGGACGGTCAGGAAAAAGGACTTGAAGTGGAACTCGTATACTCCTCGTATGGAAGTCGACCCAGAGGACTATGAGGTCAAGGCGGACGATATTCCCATGACAGTCGAAGCTGCCACGGAGCTGCCTTTGACCAGGGCATACAATGTGTTCTGAGGACTGCGAATGCGAGACGATGGTCAAAGGTGGAAGGGCCTTGCATAATATTGAAATGAACGAATGTACGATGGCAATGTATTTCTATCTATACCAGGGAATATATCTTATGTGTTTTTATATTATACAAATGCAATTGTAGTCTATGTCTATGTGCGTGAAGGTCATGAAAAAGAATAGTCATCAATTAAGGTCTGCGTCGTGCATCTCTGTGTCTCCGTCCGCATCAACCCCTTCAAGCTCCAGTGAATCTTCGCCTGCAAAAATGCCTTCGTCCATGTCGTCCAGTGCATCTTCGTAGTCGTCGAAATCGTCGAGGTCTTTTAAAAGTGGCGTATCCAAGATATCCGAATCTTCATCCATGAATGATTCAGAGTCTACGACCATTGCCGGTCTGCCCATTAGGTTACTTAAAGCCGAGTTGGTCTTGGTGTCCAATTTCAAAGCATTTGTAGAGCGGGCGTAAGTCGGTCGACCATATAAAGATGGTTTGAACAGGTTGCGGAGGTGGTTCCCGAAATAGAGGATGACGAGGAGCTTTTTGTAAATTGAGTCCTTTTTGCAGTGTGAACAGTGGTATGAGGTCTTCCTGAGGTAGAATCGCTTGTTTACGCGAAGGTTGGAACAGGCAAGATCGCAAGCCCTGGAAACAATATGAGTGGATGAAGGGTATGTAGCAGAGAAAGAACTTACTGCCGGGAACGAGTGGACTGGTAAAGAGAAGGAAGGGAATTTTGGAACCTTGAGCTCGGTAGAGCTAACTGCTCTTTGGTTGGGTGGCCACCGGATCGAACAGGGATGCATGCCCATGCTCGGAACGTCACCTGCTCCCGCAAAGGGTTCAGCATAGACACCATAGTAGGGGCATGAGGATGCCTTCGTTTATTTTCGAGCAACACGTCAAAGAAAGAACGGGACAGTGGCGTTGGGGTCCTTCTTCTGGCCGCTATCCCTGGCGATAACGAGACGAGTATCGTGTCGTCAGATGTTGGTGAAGGGGGAGATAGGCGAGATGATGATGTAGCTGGGGAACCTGAGCCCCAAGGGTTCGTATGATCTTCAAATTGGCGAGATCCAGATTCATTTCCCTGAGGCCGTCCTGTCCCGATGGGAGATTGCCTACTCATAGGAGCGGAAGGCCGACGGTCCACTGCCATTGGACCACCAACAGAAGCCGCCTTGTCTTCATTGTAATGGATGGAAGAAGCGTCGGAGGATGCGGTGGGCCCGCAGGGTAGTGAGGTCGTGTGCTGTTGAGATGACGGTGACTTGGCATCCAATAGGTTCCAGAGGTCTGATGGTGGCGCGCGAACGCGTGGAAGTCGTTGGCGGTGGGATATTTGTCGACTGTCTTTGAGTGCATTGACTCTGGGAGGGATGAGGGAAAGAGTGTTTCCACTGGACAAAGAAGCGAACTCCTGCAATACGAAGTGTTAGAAGGAATCATGGCGGAATCATGCAAACGCACAAATCTGAATTCTTCTGGTGATGGAGTGAACGCCCGCACGGGAACAGGCATGTCAAGGTTCAGACCGCCCGAATGAGTGGCTGCGGAGGAGACGTCCAAGGCAGAACCAGACAACTTTAGAGGATGCAGGCGTTCTACCGCGACAATGGTTAGTTTTCAGAACCTTTGTCCTTAGTTGGCCTTGTACTCACCTGTACTGGCCAAAAACCAACGGTCCTCTAGGTTGAGTAAGCTTGTGGCAGCAGTCTTGTACATGACCATAGTTGTGAAGAATAAAGAAGTTCCCCAATCAAGAACAAAAGAAGTTTTAGGGCCCTGCTGATTAGATTCTCAGGCAATCCAGTGCCGGTCTAATTGAGTCTAAAGCAGTGTATGGGGTCGAGAATGGGCTCTTTCAGGTGACTCGGTTCGGTGCCATATGAGGCTGTATATAATCGTCAGCAAATGTCAGGGTCTCCCATTTTCGGCTAGGAGCTCTGGCCGCCGCCGCAACTAGATAGGCTTTAGCTTCCCCAGCAAGAAGCTATTACGAAGAACTTTCCACGGGGTTGCCTAAGAGGCTCGATGCCATCGGCTTGGTGCTTTCGCAGTTCAATGGTGTTCGAGCAAGACATCAAACCGGGATCTAGCCATCTGGATGCCGGTGAGATCACACGGTTTCCTTCACAGCCACCGGTCAGCAGCGGATTCTTTTGAGCCGATGGCACTTTGGAAAACTTCAAATTGCTCCTTACAGCTCTCACCGAAAATCACCCGAGCTTTATTCTTCTGAACGACGTACACAAGACATTCGATTGACAGACTACACCAGTACCGATGTCATGCCACTGTTTTTATACGCTTACAAGCACTGTCAAGAATGTCAGGCGACAATTACCCTAGGAGCTGAGGAATTCTGACCTGAGAGTAGTAAGCGTTTGCAGCCTGGCAGGTCCAAGGGGACTGGCAAGTTGTAGGTCCGGCCCAGCCGATACTGCAATGGAGGGATCAACACTGTCCTTCAAATCATATGTTAGATAAGAGCTCACCCGCCGCATTGACCCCAATGAGTCTGTTGAGCACCCGGAGGATTGGTCGTGGTGGGAGGTGTAGTGGTGGGAGGTGTTGTAGTAGGCGGTGTGGTGGTGGTGGGTGGCGTGGTGGTGCCGGATCCGCCAGTGATACCGAACCAGTTGAGGACATCGTTGGCCTGGACCGGGATGTTATGGTCGACATTTGCAGCGCTGATAGCTTGGAAGTTGGGGCCGAAGATCTGACGAGTCCAACCAGAGACAGGAGAATTCTGTTGAGTCTGAGATGGGGTCCCGCTGTATCCGAAGACGTTGGTCCATTGCTTAATACCTTCAGGGAAGTTCTTGTAGTTGAGGGTGGTATCCCTGTCGACGGAGGTTCAGAGAAGGGAAGTTTGAGATTGTATGATCGGCTTACAGGGTTCCTTGCCAGATTTGCAGCTTGGGGCGGGGTCCTGTGTATCCAGGATAGCCGCTTCGTACCAGATCACCCTGAAGAACAATGTGAATTGATATTTCTTGGGTCAAGATAACGAGAGGGATCTTACCCATTGCTGCGCAGTCTTGGAAATGGTCCCTGTGGCGCAAGCACTGTTCCACAAGTCGGGTCCGGCGAAGCATCCGTACGGAACACCGGCGAAGGCAGCGCCAGCTTGGAAGAGGTCGGGATAAGCACCAGCAAGGACGTTGGTCATCATGGCACCGGAGGAGGTTCCAGTTACATATACGCGGTTAGAGGCAACACCATAGGTTGAAATCGAGTACTTGATCATAGATGCGATTGCAATGGAGTCACCACCACCGTTGTGAGTGAGGGTAGCATTGGTGTGGACATCCCAGCATCCTCCTGGGTCGGGTGCATCGGGGTAGACAACGATGTAGCCGTAGGTATCGGCGAGGGTGGCATACTGGGTGCCGCTGAAGTATGCTTGAGCCGTACCAGTGCAGTAGTGGATGGCAACGATGAGAGGAGTAGGGTTCGCAAGCTTAGCGGGCTTGTAGACAAACATCTGTACTCCAGTAGGGTTGGTACCAAAGTTCGACACTTGCTGGAGTTGGCCAGCAGCGGCATTAGCAACAGCCGCAAGTGCGGAGAAAGTGAACGCTTTCAAGAGGGTGCTTAGAACCATGTTGGCTGAGGAAGAGTTAGACGTGGTTGGAAAGCTAGGCTCCAGGGGTGGTCGCCTTTTATCCTTCGACTACGCTGGTATCATTCTTTCCGAAAGGTTCTCTACCGACAACTCGCCGGTCGATGGTGACAACGTCCGTTGAAATTTGCCAAGCGTCCATACCTCCCTCTTTAATGGAAACGCCGGACAAAATACCGTGTCGCAGCAGGTCGAATGAATGCACCTGTAAGAGATTCTTCCGGGCACTAAAAGTCAGCAGCCTCGAGAGTGATCAGCGAAGGATGGAGCTCGTTGAATGAAAATGTGAAGTCCATCATGATCAGTAACATTCAAAGTCGGCCCGTTCAATCCCGTGGGATGGATAACCCCATTTTGGATCTGGTTCTGCGATTGTACGCACTTGGCGAATTTAAATTTGTTCTCGTGGTCATCCAGTACTCCTTGAAACAGAGGTGGGAAGCACTTAAAGACCCCCTGGGCTCCTTGAGCTATTGATGGAGAACGTCATCTTCGGGATCCGACTCATGCAAGTTAGTCCGAATTCATCTCGAGATTAACCATGTTGCTAGTATGCCTCGTACACGTGGATTAGAATACAATAGGCTCCTATTCGAGAGCCAAAAACGAATCAGCAGGTCTTCGTGGATTAGAATCTATAGGGCCTCGTCCACGTGGAAATCGATGATCTCTGGACGGTGCCAAGTCTTGCTCTGCAGGAACGATGTATACGTCTGCAGGCTCGCCTCTTCGATAATCCCAGCGGGGATCGACTTGTAGGTAAATGACGGAAGGAAGAAATGGAGCTTCTCGACTGGAGGAAGACGAAGAACTTGAGGGCGGAGTCCAGGAGCTCGGAAACAAATCTACTTCAGCACCCGAGCCATGATCTTCTAATCCGTCTCCAAAGTCGGCTCCTTTCTGCGGGAACCTTTGAGCGAGGTTGGGAGATTCATCCTGTGTCTTCGTCGGAGAAAAGCCCAATTTTTGTGTCAGTTTTGGGTGCTGTTTGAAATTGTCGGATATTGCTCGCGAAACCCTTGAACTGGAAGGTGGTGGTGGCGGCAAAGGATTAGGGGATGATATGGAGCCTTGAAGGGGACTACACATCACAGAAATGCAATCAGTTGATGATGTCTGTCAAGATAACGTGGAGAAACGTGCCTTGGTTTGGGGACGCGCCTTCCTCGCGATGAACTACGAGATGTAGGTGAGTAGCTGTGAGTAGAGCGCACTGCCTCTGTTCCGGTAATAGAAAGAAATTCCGGAGGAGATTTCTTTCTCTACAGCAGTAATCAGCGGCTGAAGATAAAATAACGCAATATTAATGTATTTCACCTGTCGTTTCGAGTAGAATGCGTCAAAGAAGGAAGCTGTCTGCTCGAGGGTAGAATGGTTCTCGAAGTGCGAGGACGTTGAGACACCAGCGGTTTCCAATGTCCCCTTCGCGGTTTTTGTGGGTGGCATGCTTGTTGCGATACTATATTTGGTCGTATGTCGTGGCGTGGTGAGATAGCCCAATGACCGCTATGCTCGACACTTATATACCCTGTGAGGAGGCATGTGCATGAAGGGGCGAACAATGGGGTCACTGGTGGCCAAGCAGCCTTTTGCAGCCATTGTGTCAGACATTTCCTTTCAGGACGCCAAAAAATTACGTTTGTACGCGACCGTGTTTCACCACGTGAATCATCATTGCCGGCACGGGACCTGGAGGACACAGTTCGTCGCACAGGCCACCTTGACCATCAGCTTTTTCTACAATCTTGAGTTTATGCAACAGGCCGGAGGAAGCGTTTGAACGGGAGCCAAGGCAGAAACAGATCAAAAGGGTGTTCGGGCAAAACTGACGTGAACAGCCAAAGCTTGTGAAAACCAGCCAATCGGAGTACAGGACAATGTTGGCACAAGGGAGGTCTTGTCGCCTTGCCCAAAGCTCAAGCACATTGTCGGCCACAAACAGTCACAGCTGTTGGGCGATAGTTGAATAACTTGTGCAGTAATATGGCCATGGTAGGAGATGAGGTTCAAGCCTTCCAGCAAACATGCGTTCAGCGCTCAGCTGTCCGTCGGCTTTCGGGCTAAGCCGACGTCATCTGGTTTTGCTCTAACCACCACGACGCATGCCTAGGGCCGCCCACCTCAACCTTGATGAGCTGGCAGAAGAGGATATAAGCGACAGCAGCCCATATTTTGGTTTCCGGACACCAGCGAGCTCGACCACGACCAGCTCGATCACGTCTTCGAATGAAGGAAGTTTGACAACTCCGACCCCTGCAAGGCCATCGTTTTCTTCAGGCTTCGAGACTCCTCATGTTTTGCCGTCGTTGAGCAGGAAGAAGAGCTTGGGCGATTTGGGCACACCATCATCGCCTGGTGGAAGGCACGGACGGCAGCATAGTCTATTACGGTCTGCAACTCTGCCTAGGGCGGTTAGGTTGGAGGACAAGCCCAGGAGGCGGCAAGCTGAGCTGGATAAGCTTGAGATGCCAGACGACCGTTTGCAGAATTTGCGCAACTGGATCATCGGCGTAGCGATCGGTAGGTTCTGTCACCTGATGCTCACACTCAAACATCCATAGCTCACCGTCAGTTTGACAGTGGATTTTGACCTCGACGATGGTCCTGTATTAGAAGGCGTCTTCCCCACCACTAAGCTCACACCCACAGAAACCGAAAACATGTGAGCACCGCTCATTATCTGCATCTTTTCCACTATTGACCATTGCTCCTCTAGTGCGTTTTCGGCCTTCCCAGACTCGCTGCAATTTGATCAAGGATCCTCCCGCCATTCATTTCGAATGAGAGAGCAACTAAGTCCAGATGGACCTGCGAAACGTTTCGCAACAAAGGATGGTTTTGTGAATGGCTTCTCGTACTTCACTCAGAAGCGGGAGCCGACGTCAAAGAGAGGATATAAGCAGGTCCGTAATGCAGTTCGTTACTGCGAGACGCCTATTCATCCCTTATATGGGCAGTCCTCTATCATAATCCTTACCCAACATGCCTTTCCCGCTCTCTTTTACGCACTCATAGCAATCTTTGGACCTCTGTATGAGGAGCACGGAATTGCAATGCTAGAGGCCGCATGTCATAATATTGCTTCCTGGTTCGTTCTCGCTCATTGTTGTAATGTCCCTTCTCTAATATTTTACGCGAAGTAAAGGCAGGAACCCAAGCCTGGCAGTCGGCTAGAACTAGGTTTCCTTGGGTCTGTCATGCAGCTTGACCTGCCTCAGAGCGTGGATGAACAGCAATATGCTGAGCCCAGTGTTCCGGAGAAGTTTGATCCCCGGAATCATGTAAGGACCGCTGCCTGTAGGGTTGAAGGACTTTTGGCTGATAAATGAAGTAGATTCTCGCATCGTGTCCTCCTTTCTACCCTCCGCCTATTCTTCTATTTGAAGCCGCATTGGCGCAGCTCTGGTCAATATGGGAATGTCTGGTGCTCTGCGAACCCATACTCATATTTGGTACTTCGCCTTCGCAGACCAGCCAGGCCATCTGGTGGCTGAGAGACTTGCTACGGCCTGTAAGTCCTGACTTTAGATGGCGCATGCATTCAGCTCACCCATGTCACAGATACCACTTGCGGGCGATCTTCGACCATACTTCACGATGCAGGATGGAGACCACTCGTTACTTGTGAATAAGCAACCACCGAAGTCAGGGGTAATATTGGGTGTTACAAACCCCTTCTTCGAGAAATCGTGCGCGCATTGGCCGCATGTACTCAGCCTGGGGAAGAGAATGTGAGCTTGAGATCACCTTGATGGGCACCAGATACTGACTACCACTGCGCAGAGCTCATGCAAGTCCGAAGTATTCCGCTTCTCTCGCCCCGGCCGGTCCTGCTCCTGGTTGGAAATCGAAAACGCATAAACGATACATTTCGAAAGACCGACCTCTTCTAAAAGACCTGGAACAAGCTTTGCGGGGGAACGATACGAGGAGTAAGCAACGTCACCCCTTGCTCTAGGCGTCCTCTTACAGTCCGTACAGAAATCAATGCGTCTCTGCTCCTCCGTCGTCACTTTTGCTCAAGGACTACAGCGGTCATTGCTCCTTTGGCACGATACCTCAATACTTTGATACCCTCACCGAGTGAAGTGAACTCGGCTTCCCGAGGCCATACTTTGCGCCTGAAACCATTCAACAACACTCAGTTCTTTGCTTCCCTCAAGGCCCACGGCAGCCCCTTGCCGTTCAAGTCGACAAACAAGCGAACAGAGTTTTACCAACGATTCTTGAAGACTCCAGCTTTCGCTCTTTGGCTCGCTCAACAGGAACAGGTCGTCGAAGGTGTATTGAAGGGGAAGCGGGCGCCTACTTAGACAGATCCTAGCACATGTTGTATTTTTTTGTATTGGGAGCTGTCGGGAATGTCATCGCATGACTGGTACACAGGGACAAATAAGGAACAAATTTGTGGGGACGCGAAGTCGGATGGCGTCAAACCATTCTTTCCTCTCAACCACATTCTTCTCCTCTCACCGTCTCGCTGTGATTGTTGGTTGTCTTGTAATCTGTGGTGGAATTGCGCGTTCGTTGTACCAGCCTTTACCTGTATATTATTCATATGTAAGGTTTCCTTGTCATGTTACTTTCGTGCTGTGAAGAGCGCTAAACCTGTAAAACGGACACGTTGGTCGTCTTCACACCCCACATCATCGCCACCACCTCTGCCATCGCTCGCTTTTTGTCGTGTATCGGTACTCAAACCTACCCTGTTCTTATTTAGTTCTCTGGAATCAGTTGTCTTTGGACACTTAAGCCCTTAGTCACCCACACTATAAGTTCAAACACCGCGAAGCATGCCTGAAGAATCCACAGTCGAACTTTACCCCGAAGATGAATTCCAAGAGTTGGAAGCCGAAGAGGTGAGCACGCAATTGAGATTTTGAGTAGGCCTTTCGCTGACGGGGGTGGGGTCTTACAGAATGTTCCTGTTTCAATGTCCTCCATAGAGCCCTCTGTGGGAGACAAGCGACCCAGGGACGACGACATGCAAGATGTCCCCAACCCACCACCCGCTGCACGAGCAAGCTCACAAAACACCTCTGGACAAGCTTTCAGTTCATCCGTGAACACCCAAGTGATGAATGGCCAGGCTGCGAGCGGTACTAGTGCAGGTTCTTACGACGCGTTGTACATTGGCGATTTGCAATGGGTCCGTTTGTTCTGTCGTTTAGTGTCATGTGCATACCTTCCTCAACGTGTTTCTCTTTGTTCTATCCTGCTTTTCGCTCCTGTGCGATGTACAGTGGACAACCGATGAAGACCTCCGGCAAGTTGCACTGAGTCTTGGGGTCAATATCGACCACAAGTATATCACGTTCTCTGAACATAAAGTTAACGGAAAGAGTAAAGGGTAAGGTCTTCAAAGAAATTTATTGTCTTCTGTATCTAAACCTTTTCCAGCATTGCCTACATCGAGGCTCCAGATGCTCAGTCTGCTCAACGACTCAAAGATTGGTTCGATTCTAAGTGAGTTGACCCTCGTTTCGTCTTCCAGCTGCCATTCTGATGGGGTCGTTCCCCCAGCGAATTCCAAGGAAGGAGGGCCACGGCGACACCAGCAAGCACATCGCAGGGTAACCCATTCCGCACACTACCAAAAGGTACGCCCATCCCACTTGTGATCATAGGTGATCTCAGAGGCTGAGCGCCTTGTTCTCCAGAACCACCTCCGCGAGAGCAACGGCAACAACAACAACAACAACAGCCGACTGGCCAGCAGCCAATCCAGAGCGGGGGAGGCGTGGCGCGTGGAGGAGGTGGAAATTTCCGTGGAGCTGGAGGCATGAATAACATGAACATGATGGGTGGAAGAGGAGGAGGTATGATCCCAGGGATGATGCCTGCTATGATGGGTATGGGGATGCCAATGATGGGTATGGGTATGGGAAATATGGGTATGAGTGGGATGGGAGGAGGAGGGTTCATGGGTGGTACAAGCGGTCGTGGCGGATTTGGAGGACGGGGTGGTATTCCTCAAGGACCGCGTGGTGGTATGGGTGGGAGAGGGGGCGGTGGCATGGGTTACTAGCGGTTTGGTCTCCTCTATAATTAATGTTTTACTGCATGCTACTGTCACTACGCTCTGTATTTTGCTCTCGATAAATCATGGTTACATACATACTTAGGATCGGACAGAATTAAATGGGTTTATGCATGAATATTACTCGTCATAGCGGAAGCATATTCCTTCGACATTCCTGATAATTTTATGTGTGGGGTTTGATTCCGTGAATCGAGGGAGCCCTGGTTACAGATTGAATCCTCTGATTGTAGGCGCCTCCGTCCCTTTTTTACGCAAGGGTTGACAGTCAATCGACTTCAATCACAACTTAAATACGGCGACTCGACTAGATAGCGAGCATTGGCATCGCTGGACTTCGGTTCCTGGCTTTGATCACACCCGTTTGGGGATATCAAGCTTATTGATTCCTTTCCGGCAACTGACGGTCACGGCCATCCTCGGCCATGCAAGGACTCCTCCACTCAAGTTGGCCATATTCATGGGTATCTAACTCCCAGAAACTCGACGACCCCATCATGAATGACAGTCGCCTGACACTATGCTGACCTCTACACCGGTGCCACGGTTCTGTTGACTGTAAAATCTGGACGTGATCTGAGAAAATTTGACAGCTCGTGGGACCTATCCGCAACATATGGAGATGAACTAGGCTTCTCACAATCGTGCCGTATGCCCAATATCATGCTTGGGATCTCGTTAGCTTTAGGGCTGATTTCTTCGTTCCTCCTTGCTACTTCCACCACCGTGTAGAGGCTATTGAGATGGTGGATCCGCTGGCAATTGAGCCAGTGGACGTCGTCCACCAGAAGTGAGTCATTTTACCTCCAGCTTTCGGTCAGCCCAATGCAGGAATTAACCGACCGCATGACATTAGCCTGGTTCACAATTATCTCCACCTATTGGCCGTCAGTGAGTATTCAATACTGGGAGTGACGTGGAACTGGAGAGCTCATTGATTGTTGTAGCGTTTCTGTTTTATGACCATTTAATCACGTCGGGTGAGTTCAGTTCGCGCAATAGACTCTTCGATTGCATAATGACGGGCACACGATAGGCAATGAGATCGAATATCTTTGGCGGAGACAGAAGACCCAGAGTTCCTGGTGGTTCTTTCTGAACCGTTATTTCTCCCTCTTCGGAAACATTGCCGTCACGATCCTCATTTTTACGACTCTTCCTATCCAAGTAAGCCCCGCTTTTACTGTGTCTGTCAGTGTAAAGATTTGCTCATTATTCATGGGTTTGCAGAGGTTTGAGCCTCAATTAACCGTGCAATCCTGACATTAGACTTACACCGAGTTTCCCTTGACAGCTGCAAGCAATATAATACATTTCGCCAGTTGTTCCTGATTTGCAACCAGGTGTTGGTGTGTAGTAAGCTCTTCCGTCCTATACGCACGAAAACTCGATCTAACGCAGTCTTAGTTCTGCTGACTCTCCGAATATACGCCTTGTATGGCTGTTCAATACGGATATTGGCGTACATGTTGGGAAGCGGAGGCGTGCTGATTGGAGTGGCTTGTGTGAGTCAACTAACCTGGCTCGTTCGCCACTTCTCATATCTGGATCCCCACAGTGGTCGTTGTTCTCCCAGAAGACCACCCCTGCGGTGTTTGGTTCAGGATGTCACACCGAACTTGCGAAAGAAACGTTCGTCTTCCTCGAGACTCATTCTGTAACCCGCATGCTTACTTTTCTCTTCTAGGTCAATCAGGATAGCTTCCGCATGGGAGGCTTTGTTTGTTTACGACCTTAACTTATTTATCCTTACCCTCCTGAAGACTTGGAAGGGAAGACACGATTATGGAATAACGCGGACTTCTGTGCCGATAATACAGTTAATATTGAGAGATGGTAAGCTGCAGCATCCTTTACATTTGTTGTTCACTCACCATTTTACGTGTTTCAGGTGCCATATATTTTGCGTCAGTTAATCAGGGCATCTGCAAAGGAACCCATGAACTAACATCCAACATCATAGGGTTATGGCGTTGGCAAATCTCACCAATATTTTGTCATTTTATGTATGTCTTCGCTCATTTCATCCGTCTTTTTTCGGTCACTGATACCTGTTCCTGTGTACCAGTTTTGTCCTGTATGTACTTGATATCTGAGCTGTTGGGAGACGATCTCTGAAACTTGATTTCACAGCCGTTTCTGCGAGGAAGCCTATCAAGCTTTGCAAGCGCGTACGTTTATCACTCTTGGCTTCAGTATTTCCCCCTGGCAAAGCGTCTCATCTTTATCCATTCCCCTCTAGTGTCTCTGTTACGATGATCTCCCGCCTGATGCTCAACCTTCACGAAACGGCCGACCTCGGGATATACTCCACTGCAAGGACGACGTTCACGGATACGGATGTGGTATGCGCTACGCCCACCAACAATGTCGAACTGGATACCTTGTGGAGCAGTGAAATGGGACGCAACACCGGGACCATGCAAACGCAGAGTTTTCGGATTGAAGATCCTCGTCAAAAGGAAGGATTGGCTGTACAATCACACCATCTGCAGAGTGTATGATTAAATTATTGCCTAAGTGTATTCATATTATCCTTAGAACCCATGGTAAGAGGCTTTGAGTTTTGAGTTTTTTTTGTGCGCTGACGCCTGAGGGTTTAGACAAGGTCAGCCATTTGACCGTGTACCGCTATTTTTGAATCATAAACAGCTTATAATGTAACGCCTCGCTGTATTAAATATTACCAATACCTTAACGCCCTGAGATGATTTTTACATTGTGTTTGGACGCTGTTCCACCCACCATGATACATTTTCGCCGAGTTCTCGTTCGTCATTAGGGTTGAGGCCAGAATATTCTTTAATATATAGGCCGAATCAATAGCGGTATTCCCGAAGCATTGTACTGTACAACCGTAGCATCGAAAAGTAAAGAATACATACACCAGAAGTACATAGATCGGGTAGGTAGACATATCACGTAGTAAACTCATGATCAAAACCTCATAGGTTCCCAATACACAATATCAGATCCACCTTCATAGCCAACCTCCTTGGATTCTTGGAGAAACCTCAAATTCCATTCTGCTCGCTCCCTCACGCCTCCAATGCTGTAACCAGCTCCTTTCCGGCATTCCTTCAGAATTTCCTCGCAAGCAATCCGTGCCGCAGCCCACTCCTGTTGGACGACGTATACTTCCATCAATTCCTCCAGTAGTAATGAGACATTGTAAGGTGTCCCAAACGTGCGCCCAATCTTCAAGCCGTCCTGCAGAGTGGCAAACAGCTCAGGACCCCAATTGTTCAATGCTTTGAGGCAATGTGCCATGCAAACATGATTATACCCTGTGTCCGGAAATCCTTCCCTTTCGAACAATTCGAGGACCTCGTGGGCTATAGCATGAGCTTCCTCAGGTCGGTTCTCCTGTAGGAGGAATCTGAGAAGGCTAGTGAGGCATCCTTGCAGGTCCCACGGGCGATTCCCCATCGAAACATAGATGTCCTTGGCTTTGGTCATGTCCTGGAGTACCTCCTTTGGTCGAGGTTCATCTATCGCATCGGATAACCACATGCTGTCACTCGACCAATAAAGGATCGTGGCTCGTAGCAACGGATCCTCCATATAACCTTCCCAACGGGCACGGGTGTCCCTGACCAATTGTTTCCGCTCGTCGAAAGACGGATCCTCAACCTCGAAAATGCACGAGAGGTTATACCAATCTGCATTGCAAGCTTTCAACGATATTCCCAATCGCAGGAACAGCTCCTTTGCCTTCCGGAATCCCTGGATAGCAGGCTCTGAGCAATCAAGTTGGTACTGTATGCAAGAAAGGCAATATATGGCATGTCCTTCAAGGAGGGTATCCGGTGCTTCTCGTGCGGCAAGTCGGGCAAGCTGCTCAGCGAGGTCCAAATGAGGCCGAGCATAACGCTGGAAGCTGACGAATACAAGGAATGCGTCAAGCTGTTCTGGAGTGACTTGGGAGGGACGTCCTTCGGCGGCAGCACCTCGATTTTGGACCATATTAAGAATTTCTGTGAGGATGGCTTGAAGGTTGCTCTCCTGCGATAGGATTGCAGTTACATCAGTCCTGAACGCGCGGTCGTTTGGGCCCTCGATCATTGATTTGTGAGCGCAGAGGAAGGCGGAGCAGGCGTCGTATGTGGCTTTACGGACGTGGTCGGGGATACGTCCTGGCTGGCGCATGTATGATTGGACGACGGGGAGGACAAGATAATGTGTCCTCTTGGAGCCCTCTGATTCGATCTCTCGTGTGACGACGAGCGCAGCATTCCGTAAGGTGCTCAAAGCTGCAAGGTTCCATGACTTGATCCAAATGGATAAGTCCTCGCGATAAACGCCAGCGGGAAGCATGGACAACACTTGGAGTAGCTCGATCGCTCCGGAAGAGTTGGCCACGTATTTGCTCTTGATAGACAATTCAATAGAACTGTCCATACCCTTCGAGGTATCCTCTACCTCGGAGAGCATCTTGGATCCGAACTTGTGCCATTCGAAGAGGACTTCAGCTGGCGAGGCCTCGGAGTATTTCGCCTGGTTGGCCATGAGCGTGACTGCATATGGCAGGCGCCCAATAGTTTCGAGGAGGAGGTCGAGGTCTTCTGTGGCGGTCTTTTCGGCTTGTGGTTCAATGGCGGTGTAAATGCGCCGGCAATCTTCGAGGGGCAGGACATCAAGGCGTTCTGCCTGCCAGTGGGTCAGTGGAGGGAAGTGAGATCGCATGGTGACCAGGATGGAGATGTTTGCAACACCATCTAGGGCTTGGATGATTTCCTTTGTAAACCTCTGATCGCCCTCTACCGGATGCCAAGGTGTCTCAAAGTTGTCAAGGAGGATGATATAGGGATTGGCACTGTGCTCGAGGGTGGAAATGATGGACTGGAGAGGATCTGCCTGGCCAGAAATACCGAGTCGTCGTGCAAGGAAGGCCAAAAAGGCACTAGGTGATGTTAAGCTGATACATGGAATCCATAGCCTATTCTTCGAAGGGAATTTGGCAGTAGTTGTTGGATGGTTCATGATGGCTAGAGCAGCGGAAGTCTTGCCCATTCCACCCGGACCAAGGAGACATACACGTGAGTGGTCTTTGTCCCCGCTTGCGAGTTGCTCGGTGATACGATCCACGACGGCGTCTCTTCCGAGGAAGTTGTCGGGAATGGGTGGTATCTTCGAGGAGGACGAGAAAGAGTCACTTTGCGCCCCCGTGCTTTCAAGCATAGCCTGGAGCTTATCGACAGAGCTTTGAACCCTGTCAATCTTCTCAACGGCTACTCGGGTCAATTGATAGACCTCTTCCACCTGACCCTGTATTCTTGAGAGATCTTGAGCAGCATGAATACCTCTGAGTGTCTGGGAAATGACTGAAGTTAGCGTACTTCCAAACTCACCCATGGAACAATCCACACCTGGAAGCGAGCGACTGCATCTTGGAAACAGTCCACACATTCTTCGATGGTATTCATGTTGGTTTTCGGAAGAAGAGTGGTCAGAACAACGTTCTGCTTGCTGATAGCTTCGAGCCGGACCGTGATTGTTGCAAGGCAGCTGGTAAAGCAGCGAGTAAGATACACAGGAGTCAATAGCTGTGAGAGCAGAACTAACTCCTTCAATTCTTGCAATTCGTCGATCAAGCCCTGGGAAGACTTCAACATGGGGTCGGTCTCGGGATCCTTTGCAATCTTGGCAATGACGAGGAGATAGCTTGTAACTCGATTCTTCAGCTCTGCAACCCTCTCTTGAACTTCATTGATAGTCTATCCGGTGGATCAGCAAGTCAGGAATAGACAACCAGAGGAACTCAATAGCCTCGTACCTCACAAGTCGATAGCATGGATAAACCAATATCAAGCACTTCTTTCACCAACGGTACTCCCACCAGACCAGCTACACCCGTGAGGATCTCAAGGGTCCGTTTCGAGGCTTCAATTGCGTATTCCTTTTTCGAAGGTACTAAATCCCGAGATACTTCATCTTTAAGCGCGGCAGATACGCTTTTCCGTTCATTATTCACAGATACGATCTAGTTTAGATCGGTTAATTCCAGCCTAATATATAGATGATAGGTGACTAACCTTTGAAGAATTTCGAGGCGCTTTTCTGGCCTTCGTTTTGCGCAGGAAACCAAAGCACCCCGAACCATGGCCCATTGCCGAGATTAGAGTATGTCGCAGGAAGAAGGGAAAGTTCCCAAGGGACCAAGGTTGGTTGCCTCATGTCAATGGTGGCTTCGATCATTTGCTTCGAATCACACAGACTGGTGCGGCCTCAAGCGGGAGCCATGCATAGCTCATGTCTGACAAATACTTAGGCGCCCAATTCATTTCTCGAACCTTCTGGATTGTGCTATAGGCACCATTCTGTTCTGTAGTTGTATACATGGAATTACCCTCACTGGTGGTGAGATGGACAGATTTGTTGGGATGATGTTACACAGCTGTTGTCGACGGGGGAGATAAATTTGAGAAGCTGGTCGCAATCTTTGTCTGGCTCGCAACTTTGATTTTGAAGTTTTTGGAAGTAACTAGGGAGTGCGAGGAATCGAGAATAGGCTGCAATAAAGGCGGATTATGGCAACTGAATAGTACCAGAAATTCAAGCCACTTAGAAATGGAGAAACTGGGCCCTCCCACGCCAAGCCTTTGCACTTTCGCGCGAACACAATATGTGCCAATAAAATCCTCATGTTTGTTGAATCACAGCGTCCATGGTTCAAGTTGTATCATTATTATCAGTTTGTCTCGGAGGATTCACGGGTCATGTATCATGTGTTTGATGTGTTGCAGTGGGTAGAGGCTGAGGTGAACCTGATATTTGTGACCCCAAGTATGGAAATGGTGCAAAATGACCTCTATTATCGTCTAGTAGGAGGATAATACTTCAACGACCCAACATCGCCGTCCATTTCCATTGTGCGAATGAAGCGAAGATTATCCTGACCACGATCACGTATCAGATTGATACTGAACCCCGAGCCTTTCCTACATTCCTTGAGCGTCTCCTCACATGTCAGCCGCGCTGCCTGCCACTCCTGCTCATGAACGTAGTATTCTGTCATTTCGTCCAATGCGATGGCGGTATCATAAGGGAGCCCGGCTTTCCGTGACAACTCGAGCGCCATTTGGAGTGTTGACAGCAGTCCAAGATCCCAAAGGTCGGACATCTTCATCGCCTGGGCCTTATAGAGGTAGAAGGTACCATACATGGGGCGGCCTTGCATCTCATCCAATGCCATTGCCTCGTCGATAGCCAATGTTGCTTCCTCGAGCCTGCCCGTCTGCAAGCATATCCCCACATGCAGATCGTAGCATTGTAGGAGATCCCATGCTCGCTTGGCTAGGCGTAGATTGTCTCTCGCGTGTATGAGGTCTTTGAGGATTCGATTAATGTCGGATTCTGACCGCGGAGAGACCAACCACCCAAAATATGCCGTCCAATAGGTGGCTAGACCAGATATGACGGGGTCGGAGAAGTGAGGGTGCCATCTGGATAGTGCCGCTTCCATGAGTCGTAGGATAGCATTGCTGGGCATCTGAGAAGGGTGCGACTCTCGTTTGCACAAGATGGCCATGAAATCCGCCGAGCAGGCTTTGTCGTGCTCGCCAAGGGAGGAAAACAGGTCCCTTGCTTTATCGAAGTTCGCAGCTGCCGCGGAACTCTGTTCAAGCCCGTTCTGCATTGATGCTAGGCAGTAGATTGCTCCCGCCTCGTGGACCTTGCTATGTTTGCGTTGGGCGAGCTCGATGACATGCTCAGCCAGGTCGAGGCGGGGCCGGTTGTAGCGTTGATAGGATATGAAAGTCAGCAATCCATCAAAGCGCTCTGCCTCCGAATGAGTGAGGGCGTTGGATAGGGTTTCATCAGAGAGAAGGAGCAGGAGAAGCTCCGTAAGGATCACTTCTAGGTTTGCCTCCTGTGTTGCTATGACAGGCAGGTCGACTTTGTATCCTGGTTCATTGGGACCTCCGATCACCGATCTGTGTGTATACAGGAAGGTGAGGCAAGAGTCGTATATCGAATGGCGAGCCTTCTCCGGAATACGGCTGCGCTGCTGTATGTACGCTTGAATGACCGGGAGCACAAGTAAATGCGTCTTTGATTCCCCGTCCATCTCGATCTCCCGCGTTACGACAAGAGCAGCATTGCGAAGTGTGCTCAAAGCCGAAACCCTCCACGACGTGGTCCATATCGAGATGTCGTCTTGATAAGTGCCGGCGGGGAGCATTGAGAGCACATGAAGCAGCTCTACAGCCCCTGGCGAGCTCGTGACGTATTTGCTATTGACCGAAAGTGAAATTGAGTTGTCCATGTTCCTCGAGCTGTCTTCAACATCGGAGAGCATCTCCGAGCCAACCGCCTTCCATTCCAAAAGCATCTTGGACGGGGAGGCACCAGCATATCTGGCTTGGGTGGCTACCAACGTGACAGCGAAGGGGAGGTGGCCGAGAGCTTGGAGAAGTTGGTCTAGATCCTTGCTGTCTTGGGATCGGGGTTCGATGGTTGTGTAGAGAAGTCGCGAGTCTTCTGGGGCCAGGATATCCAAGCGCTCCGTCATCCAATGCGCCAGTGGCGGAAATTCTGAGCGCATTGTGACGATGATTGACACGTTAGGGAGTGTATCGAGAGAGCGCAAAATCTTCTTTGTGAGACTTTGATCACCCTCTATGGGATGCCAGGTGGTCTCAAAGTTATCCAAGATTATGACATATGCGTTGCTGTCGTTTTGTAGGGTAGAGATAAGCGCTTGGAGGGGGTAAGCTTGATTTGGGTTGGCTAAGCGCCTGGCAAGATACACCAGGAAGGCGTTGGGAGAAGTGAGACTGAGGCAGGGAACCCAGATAATATTCTTGGGGAGGAACTTTGCGCTGACTGCCGGGTTTTCTATAGCAGCAAGTGCTACGGATGTTTTTCCAATACCACCTGGGCCAAGAACGCAGACGCGTGACTGCTTCGTATCACCGCTTGTTATGCAGCGTGTAATGCGTTCGACGCTTGAGCTACGTCCAAGAAACAAATCTGGGCTGGGAGGCATCTCCGCTGAGAGGTCGAATCCAAAATGTTCGCTGCCAGGTCGGTCCAACATTGCCCGGAGCCCATCAATGGAGTTCTGCATCTTGTCAACCTTCCCCGCAACGACCTGAGTCAGGCCATATGCTTCTTGAAGTTGTGTTTGGACCTGGTATAGGTCCTGGGCACCATATATCCCTCGTAAAATCTGACGAAAGGGACATGGTTGTAGCGTAGTCATGTTTCTTTAAAACACTAAACGCACCTGAAATCGACTGATAGCGTGCTGAAAGCTGCTGATGCAGTCATCAACCTTTTTCATGTTGCTTTCGGGGAGCAAGGTGGTCAAGAACGAGTTCTGCTTCTTGATACTTTCAAGGTCGCCTGTGATTGAACGGAGGGAACTACTATAATGAGACCAAGCAAAACGAAAAATAAATAAATCAGGAGCCACGCACTTGATGAGCTCCTGAAGTTCCGTATTCAGGCCTGATGAAGATTTAAACAATGGGGCATATGTGGGGTCCTTTGCAATCTTGGCGATGACGAGTAGAAGGCTTGTAACTTGACGCTTCAGCTCAGTAACTCTTCCTTTGACATCGTTCATGGTCTAGACTAACAGGTTCATGTTCAGTTCACCGGACCCAGTGAGGATAAACAAACCTCGCAAGTTGTTAATAAAGCAATACCGATCCTAATTACTTGTTCGGCTAACGGGATTCCGACCATGTTCGCGACATTGCTCAGGATATCGAGTGTCTGTTTCGTTGCTTCAATCGCATACTCTGTCTTCGTCGGGATAGATGCTTTTGATAAATCTGGTTCGGCGCCCCGCTCAGTGGCAAGAGATGCAGCAGAGGTTTGAGGTTTCTCCTAGATAAATAAATAATTTAGATAATGTTGGTGCGATTCAGTCTTGTCCTACCTCTACTTCATCCTTCCTTGATTTCTCTTTCTTTCGGCTATTCAGCCAAGAGAAGACCTTGGACTCACGGCTCGCCATGCTGGATGATTGGCATTCACCAGGCCATGATGGGAGGAAACAAGTCCATGTTAACCCCGTTCGTCTAACTGGAAAGTTGCTGGAAAGTTGTCAAGAACATGGCAAATCTTTCCGTGTCAGGTCTCGCGGTAGGTGTGAGGCTGTCGTGACTGCAGTTTTGGCGGAACGTAATGCATATGGGCTGTATTGGTGCGTACGAGGTGTGCGTTGCTCGACTTCCTCGCTCTACCCACTGGCAACGAGGAAGAACTACAAAGGGAGGGTTGGCAGAGGTGTTTGGTCCAAACGCTACTGCCAAATAAGGTCCAGTCAGCGGCGCTTAGGCCATTGGCACTCGAGCCAAGCCTTACCTAGATCCTCAACTAGCTTCATTCCTGTCGTTTGCTACAGCCTTAGCATTTAACATCTACGCGGTTTTCAAAAAACTTAAGTTGGGGAAGTTATGGACAAGGATAATCGAGACGATTTCACTTTCGCGAAGCTTTCAGACCTCAAGTTACCTGTGACCTTCAGGATGTCGGTCAGATTCTATTATTTCACCCCATTCGAAGCTAATCAGTCCTAATAGATCTCAGATAGAAGGGCTAAGAAAGCCAAAGACGTTCACTGAAGTATTGGATAATCCTGAACTACGATTTCACGGCGTCCAGCAGTCTCCGTAAGAGCTACTCCTTCTCCAGTGAAGGTAGTGAATAATCCTGGTGAACTCAAAGAAACCTTTCAGACCTTTATGTCACATGTCAGCTCATAGCTGATAACAAGCCGTTGACGATACCCTTCCGAACGAGCTTCAAGGCGTTCAAGAACAATTATGCGTGCGTTGTTTGTATTGTATATCTGATCACAGCAACTAACGAATGTTTTCCCTTGATACTAGGTGGAATGAATGGATCACATTACCAATACGCTATTGTGATCTCCCACTGAGTGCGCAAATCACATTCACCGTTTGGGATATCGGAGGACCACGAAAGGCAGTACCCGTAGGAGGGTCAACTTTTCGACTGTTCGGAAAGAAATGGTGAGCATGCTGGTCCCCTACGGGAGCCTCAGGGATATCTTAAATGTATCCGTAGGACTCTGCGAAGAGGAAAGCACAGGCTACTCCTTTGGCCCGGTGTTGAAGCCGATGCGTCCATTGAAACTTCAACACCAAGTAAACTGGATAACAGGGACGAGATGGGGAGATTAGAGAAGGTATGCACGTATAACTTTGAATAAGTGGGCAATCTCATCTCATCACCCCCCACCAGCTTGTCAAGAAATATGAGAGGGGCGACCTTCCGAAATCTGATTGGCTAGATAAGATGGCCTTCAGGAAAATGGAGGAGATTCATGCAGTAAGCTATTCCTGCTTTTCGTTTCTGGAGGAACACCTGACTGATGATCACGCTAGGCCGAAGCTGAGAAGTCAGAGAATCTGTTCCTCTATATAGACCTCCCTCGCTTCGACTTTCCGGTTGTCTTCAGCGAACCTCCAGTAAGTGCCACGGACGTCCTTCTACGTAAGAATGTCCCACTAATACTCTGCAGGAATCGTCATCTTCTACAACAGTCTCACCGCCACCCTCGCTGCCACCTATAACACCAACGCCAGCGGTATCATCGTCAATCACATCGTCATTTGCAACAAATTCGACATTATGGACCGTTGTTGACCCAGAATCCTCACGCGAGAACCCTGTGGAGGACAAGCACCGCCGTCTTGTCCGAAGCCACCGCAGCAGCCCATATGACAGGGAACTCAAGCCAAACGCAAAGATACGCGATGAGCTTGGCGTATGTGCTTTTCTCTGTATCCTGATGCTTTTGATATTTAACGCCTCTTTCCTCAGGTTATTCTCAATTATTCACCATCCCAACTCTTGACCTCTGAAGAGAAAGATCTCATTTGGAAGTTTCGCTTCTACCTTGCAAGAGACAAGCGTGGTCTCACGAAGTTCCTCAAATCCGTCACTTGGCGCGACTCGGCGGAAGTGAAGCAAGCTGTGGAAGAGCTACTGCCTCAATGGACCGAGATTGACACGGATGATGCCCTGGAGCTCCTTGGGCCAGGAACAGTGGATTCAAGGGTTAGAGCGTTTGCCGTGCGACAGCTGGCTCGAGCTGATGACGACGTAAGTTCTTCTGCCCACCCACCAACATGCCGACACTCATGCTGTTGACAGGAACTACTACTCTACCTTCTCCAACTCGTCCAAGCCTTAAAGTTTGAGAGCTCAGCCAGCGAGCAACGCGTTGCCAGGTCGACCACTAGTGCAATATCCTATGACGATAGTGGCCTCGCAGACTTCTTGATTGCACGAGGCGTTGCAAACCACGTCTTAGGGAATCGACTATACTGGTACCTCATGGTGGAAGTTGCTCTGGAAGACCGAGTGATGGCCAAGATGTACGGCAGGGTGGTGTTCAAATTCATGAACAAGATAATGGAGGTAAATTATATTGAGCAAAAAAATTGTTGACTGCAAGCTCACCACCCTTAACCCCAGGGAGAAAATGGTTCTGAACGCCGGGAGCTTCTGCGCCGACAAGGCCTCCTTATTGACACGCTCTCCAAACGTGCTCGTGAGCTGCGTACCTCCAAAGACCCTCGTCCCAAGAAGATCGAGAAACTACGCTCTCTCATCTCCGACCCCAAATCCAACCTTTCGCCTCTGTCCCCGCCTCTCCCACTGCCTTTGAACGCACGCATAGAAGTAACAGGCATCGTCGCCGAGAAATCCTCCGTGTTCAAATCCAACCTCTACCCACTTCTCCTCTACTTCCAATGCTCCGACGGGACGGAGTACCCTGTGATATTCAAAGACGGGGACGACCTTCGCCAGGATCAACTCGTGCTTCAGCTGTTCACGCTTATGGACAGGTTACTACGGAAGGAGAATCTCGATCTGAGAATGAGCACATATGACGTTCTGGCAACTGGTCCGGTGCAGGGGTTGATGCAGTTCGTTCCGAGCAAAACAATTGCGGCGATTGTGAGCGAACATGGGAATCTGTTGAACTATTTGAGGGTGAATAACCCAGATGAGGGGAGCGTTGGAACCAGTGGCGTTGAGCCCAGTGTCATTGACACCTTTGTCAGAAGTTGTGGTGAGTTCTTTTCCCCTTCAGACCGAGAAAAGGTGTGGTTATTGATATCGGACATCATAGCCGGATACTGCGTCGTCACCTACCTCCTAGGTGTAGGTGATCGCCATCTGGACAACCTCCTTGTTGCACCCGATGGCCATTTCTTTCATGGCGAGTAGCTTCATCCCCTGGAGGATTCAACATTGATGATTACATTTCTTATAGTTGACTTTGGCTACATCCTCGGTCGAGACCCTAAACCGTTCCCACCTGCGGTTAAGGTGTGCAAAGAAATGGTCGACGGGATGGGCGGTGCTCAATCTCCTCACTATGCTCGTTTCAAATCCTTCTGCTTCACTGCCTTCTCAATCCTTCGGAAATCTGCCAACCTTATCCTGAACCTGGTCGCGCTCATGGTAGATGCAAATATCCCTGATATCAAACACCGAGACGTGCACGAGCAGATCCAGGAAAAGTTTAGGCTGGATTTGACTGAGGAGGAGGCAATCAAGCATTTCGAGACCTTGCTCAATGAGACAAGTTATATCACAGTGGTGCTGGATAGGATACATGACTTAGCACAATACTGGAGGAGTTAGCTGAGGGCAGGTGTATACCTTACGTTTAAAGTAATAGGTTTAATCTAGATTAATGGTCAACTCCAGACGTTATACATTCCAGCACCTAAATGTAACGACAAAGGTGTGAAAATCCTGCGTATACTAATAGCAGTGATCCCAAGAGTATGTGCATGTGATTGACGGCGGAAATGAAAGCCGCTGGTTGCCAGTGGCCGGGCTAACCCGCTGGCACCTACGTTTCTCCCATGGTCCTACACCAATTGCTAAACTTTGATGAGTCTGTTGTCCAAAATGACGAGGATTCTAGTGTAAGTACTGATCAAGATCTATCGCGCGTGGCTCGGTGAGACCACGCCGAATTCCGGTTCTGGTTGACCTGTTTTCCTCGGCTTTTTCTTGTCGAGCTGGCGTTGGCAATCCCCTCATATGACAATTGCAGTCGCGCTCGATGCCTTCTGCTTCGAATTTTGAAGTGGCTCTAAACACTCTCAGGCGCTGTTATTAAGCCGATTGTGGGGTTCACCCTGGGGATATCGTCTCATCTTGATCGATCAGTAAGGATACACCTCGAAAGCATTGCTACTGCTAGAAGATTTTGGGCTGTGCCTGATTTGTCTTCTGCCAACTCTGTCCAAGGTATACCCCGCCGTAATACATAGTATTATCAAGATTTGGTAAAGAGTCGAACCAACTTAGATGGCTGGGCTCTATGGCGCGAGGTGTACGTAGCTCATTTGTCCTGATACTTTTGATTACTCCAGCAACGATTCATTTGTATCCTTCTCTGGTTTTCTGGGGAATTCGGTCGTTCTATTCCGATGATTACAAGATGAAGCTGTTAGAGATGGCAAGGCGGATCTAGTACATTGCCGCGCTCTAAAGAGTATCACCCAGCCATTTCAGCCAGAACGATACCTATCGGTGTTCACAGGCTGATTGTACTGTCCTCGTAGAATCGTAGACTCGTATCCGGCATTGCTCCGGGAGTAGTTCACCCTATCGCCGTCTTTTCTTTCCTGTGATGAATAAATCGGCTGTAATCTGGATTTCTTTCTGGACCTTTTCTGTTCATCTCAGTGACGCCTCCTTTGGGTCGAATGAATTAAGCGGGAGGTTAATTCTTGCTGATCCCACTGCCATGCATGCCCTGCGTGTTTCGCAGTCTATTTCCTCTTGTGGCTCTCTGTCCTAGTGACCCTATCCCGAAATGTTTCCACACATTCCGTATGGGAAGAAACAAGCACCGCCCTAGAAATCCCATTGTTATAAAAGGTTGAGACTAGGCCGTTTGAACCCAACGACCTTTATCATTTTCCCCCATCCTTAGTAGCCACGACGACGATGCAGAATTCTTCTGAATATCGTGACGAAAACAGACATGTCGAAGGTTTCTCTCATGTCGATTCACTGAAGATATCCGGCGGTGACTTTGAGGCCTCTGCCTACACCTTTGAGGGTGTCAAGGACGGATCCCTGCTTCGTATTCCAGGTATGCAAGTGCCCTTCTCGCACGTAGGAATATTGTCTAACTCACCCAAGATGATGGCAGGCCAACGGTTTCGATGATCCACCATGTCAGGACGGCAGAGATAACCGGTGGCAGTTTCACTGCTACAGGGAGCCGAATCATCTTCAATGAGTCTACTACCAGCGCCGCCTCTGGAGAGAATTTTTCTAATATGAGCAACAATCATATCTCAGGTAGCTTCTCAGCCGCATACTGATAGTACCTGCACTTAACCCTTGGTCATTATTTCAAGCCCACACCACTTTGGGCACCCATGGGACCGCTGCGGATACCTCTCGTGGCAATTATATGTATTCGGCCCAATTTCCGATCCCTACTCCTGGGTACAACCTGCCTCATTACGTGCCACCACCGCAACAGCCGGCATACGCTGGGCTGCATGGAATCGATTGGGCATGTGAGTCCATATAGTCGCTACACGCACGCAGTAAGTCACCAAGCTGATTAACCGTCTTTCTGGTACACAGATTACAGTACGTTGACGACTACGCGCCGCCGTCGCTCGAGGCGATATCCACAATGTAGGAGATGGTAATGATTTCTCCCTTCAGTCGAGTTCTTGAATCAACCGGCCCCTCCGAGTCCACTTATGCATACACTGCTTCCCGTAATCCCTATGTGCAATATGCTCCATTTAAACCCTCACTATGAATCTGTATGATATGACACATCCTCGAAATGTAACTGGCTGAGAGATTGTTCTGATTGAGGTTCGCCGTAGTAGACGGCCGGCATAAGGCGGTGAACGTTGACGAGGTGCCTCCACTATTCGCGCACAAGCGTACAGACTGATGGATCGTGGTTCATCGGTGAACCGATCCAACTGTCTTGAAATCGCACTGCCTTGCGGTTGGACCTGTTATTGGGTTAGAGCTCTGTTCGTGCATGCTGTTCGAGTTATTGCAAAATGGCATCGATACCGTTACTCGTGGGTACGACACGGAACCTGAGCTCTAGAAGCATCCAACTCATCACACGCAAGTCATCCCACGGTCTTCACAAGGAAAGAAGGTGTCAGAATTTCAAGGACAGTCCCCATCAGACACGATCAGCCTGACCGCTACTCCAGTCTGATAGTACCTCTGCCCGAGACCTGGACCTTGAAACAGTACGTTATGATGGGAGGGGAAAGTTCATTGCAGCCTACCCACATATCCCATGATTGAAGGTAACAGTGCCTGTAGAACTTAAAAATATTTTCCTTCAGGGCTTCGTACTGTTTCCTTCAAACTCGATTACTCGGGAAATTAATGACGCTTTGAAATATCAGGCGATATGGGTCATTCACCTAATGTGGCACTTCTAGGAATCTCACGGATGATTTTACATGCTGTGAGCTCTACCATTATGGTACTACTAAGGGGCCATTTAAGCTAGTTGAACTACATGAGTAACATCATGAGTCTGGGCAAAAGTAACCCTTAGGGGGAAATCGAGCCGATAAGTCTCGTCCAACGCCGACCTTCAGCCCATGCGCCACGGCCTTCGTTTCCGAAACACAGCGGCTCCTAACCGGAGCCCTAATAGCTCATCACCGCACCCCCAGACGAAGGCCCACGGCGGCCCAACGCAGGAAGATGAAGTCATTCCCACTGCGCAATGACTCCCGTGACCCGTGGTATATCGATGTTCGCTTCCGTTTCTGAGTCCATTCGAACCATAAGGATTTGTGGAGGAAGATCAGCATGCGCCCATATGAACACACATATCTCAAATGAACGCATATTCGCGGGTGGTGGAGTGTTGTTTGCCCCAGCGCCTCCGGCCAAGGAGGACAACGTGGGGTAGAAGTGAGAATATCACATCTCACGTTAGATGTGCCAAAGTGCAAACGAAGAGTTCTATTCAAATGACCCCACTAGTTGTCGTTTCCCCAGGTCCACAGGGTGCAGAGCCCAACCGACTCTTGCCGCGGGAATGGTTATCAAGATCACAGATCATTGATCAACCTTGGGAGGGCAGGGTGGAAGTGTACGAACTACATTCAACTTAACTTGCCCTAATCAGCATAAAATAACAGGTATTCTGAAAGCGCACCTACGGTTGTGGAGGCAATGTTGCTCCGAGTTTGAGCGTTTATCGTGTCAAAAACCGGCATGTTTGGAGGGCTTTGATCCGGAGTTAGATTGGGTACATACAGTCGATCATTGTAAATACACAGCTTCTCATTGGCTGCAGTAATGCGGGAGGTGGCCGGGGCCCGAGGCCGTGCGACTACCCTTAATGGTAAGATCAAAGATCAGGGGCAAGCCGGACGGCTTGCAACTTATTGGCCAGGCTTCAACAGAAGAACATTTGAATCAACGTTCAACTCTGAAGTAGTGAAGTTCTCCTAGGAATGATTAAAGTTGTCGACAAGCCCGAGTCCTCGAGCACGAATTTAAATGTCAGATTTTGGCGCCCAGGCGTATAGTATCTGAACGTTCATTCAAATGTTCTGAGTTCGAGCTTTTAGATGTTTTCCGCATTCCCTTTCTCTTCCTCTCGTTACTCCTCTTAATTAACTTCTTTTTTCTTTTCGCCCAAAGGCTCACAGGTATAATCGGAGACCCAATCTTCCAGGGCAGGTTGACAACGTACGTATGATGCAGTTTGACGCCAGATCCTCATACAAAACAGAACATTATCATAGACTAATCACGGATAAGCGAACTCGTAGGCCTCAATGGCAACCCAGCCTTCTTATATACCTCATCAATAACCTCCATCTGCGCCACACTTTCTTGATGCGTAACCCAATGCTTCGGCTGTGCTCCTCTCACCCTATCCACAAACGCCTCCAACTGATACCTATACGTTGACCACCAACTCTTCCCCTTATTACCCCACTTCTCGCCCCCGCTGTACGCCTTCTCATACCTCGTCTTCCCTGTCTTCTTGTCTTTGATGGAAATGTAATGATACACATGTGGCATCATCGCGTTATAGAAATAAATCACAGAATTCTCCGTCTCCACCTCAATTGACGGCCACTCCCAAACGCGAGGAATGATTCCACCCAACCATGCGCGCTTCATGTCCGTGTAAATCGAGCTGTGCACGTTGTACCCTTCCTCCGTGCTAAAAAGCATCGTAGCGTCCATCGCGCTATCCACCCTTTCATCTCCTGAGTCATCTACCCTAGCTCGGGCTGAGACCACCTCAAGCGGCGTCTCTGCCTTGAGCGCGAACCGGGTGAACGACAACACATATGTCATATCCATCAAACTCCCTCCCGCGAGGTCGTACTTCCACCTAATATCGCTCTTCGGGATCCAGGGGGTGCTCGTCATGATCGCTCGCGTGCGCACGATGTGTCCGTGCTCGGTCCTGTTCTCGAGAATAGAGCGGAAGGCGTGTGCTGCGGGGTGGAATTGCCAATGAAAAGCCTCCATGAGGATCTTCCCCGACTTCTCAGCGATGGAGACGAGCTTCTTGGCTTCTGTCGCGTTCGAGGTGAAGGGTTTTTCGAGAAGAACATGGTGACCTTTTTGTAGAGCTTTGGCGGCCCACTCGAAGTGGAGACCATTGGGGACAGAGATGTAGACTATGTCGATAGAGTTGTCATTGAGGAGCTCGTCGTAAGTTCCGTATGACCTTTTGAAGTTGTATTTCTTGGCTTGGGAGGCGCCAGTTTGAGCGTCACGGGAAGCGATGGCGTAAAGCACGACATCTGGATGAGACTCGGCAGGATGAACAACTGATTTAGTCGTTGATTTGAGTGGCTATACGAAGTTACATTTGTAGATTGGCTTACTGGACGCAGCGTTTATGTTAGCAGAAGACAAAACACCGAGCTTCAGAGGGTTTTCATTCTTTTGTATGGGCGTCGCGTGTAACCAGGAATTGATATATTGCTGAGCAAAAGTAATGCTTTGGAGAGTGAGTGCCATGGCGAGATGTGAAAGAGGACCATCGCGTATGTTCAAGCATTATATGTTGCAGACAGAAGAGACGGAGACTGGTGATGTCATGGACGACACATAGATTCAATCACAAACTCGATCACATACAACATTGACATCGTCACCTATTACTGAGCCATAGTCGACGACATACATCCCAGCTTATGCACAGAGAACAGAAGTATCAGAGTAGCCACCACCAAAATCTCCCTCGACATCCTCTTGAATACCTGCGGAGGGCCTTTTGCACCAGCAGCCTCAATCACTTCAATCTCATCTTCGGACAGCGGATCTATAAACGGCACCGCCAATCGGGCCCTGATCAGCACGAAATTCCCTGATATAGACCGAGGAAGATCAGATGGCTAACCTATTTCCGCTGCTCCAAGATACTCTTCGAGTCTCTCCTTCTTCGAACTCGTTCTACAGAACGGGCCTTAGCATATAGAGCGGTAGATAGAAGAGAATGCTGAGACTAACGTGACAACAACGGCACCCTTAGCTCTAACCCAAGCAAACAACACTTGTGCTGGTGTGGCTTTCCTTCGTTTAGCAAGGGTTGCTAGAACCTTGTCGAGTTCACCACCCGGATTCTTCGTTATTGGCCTGCAGGAACAAATTAGAGTCAACTTGCATCCAGCCTTCAAGAGATGAAAAGGACACACGTCAGACTGCTATAAGCTTCAATAACAATCCCATGTTTCTTGGCGTATTCTAGAAGGGACTTGTTCTCCGCATAATTGTACGGGTGGAGTCGAATCTACCTTCCAAATTAACTCACGTCCTTCCAAGAGAGCTAGATTACAAACCTGGTTCACGGCAGGCTTTACCCTACTCGATTTGACCACTGTCTGGAGTTGCTCAAGGTTGAAGTTGCTGACGCCAATGCTCCTACAATCAAACCCTGATTAGAGAATTTCCTGCCAATATGAGAATGAACATACTGGGCCAAGCCTTCCTCCCTAAGTTTTTCCATATCCTTCCAACCAGCTTCTATATCCTTCACCGACGTTGGGAAATGAATCAAGTATAGGTCAAGGAACTTGAGTCCGAGCTGAAAATCACACATGGTCAACCCAAAGGGAAGTTCTGAATCGAACACCCAAACACACCTTCCCAAGGCTCTCCCTAACCGCCTCCCCAATCTCCCCAGCATAATACTTACTCGTGACATACACCTCCTCCCTCGCCAACCCACTCTCCCTAAGCGCCTCACCCACACTTTCTTCATTCCGATAAACTGTGTATCCGAGTCAGCCATGACCAAAAATGACGCATATAGTCAATGATAAAACTCACTTTGAGCGGTATCAACATGCATAAAGCCACTCTCCAGCGCTTGTTCCACATAGACAGCCGAATCTTTTCCGAAATGCTCGCTCCCGGTACCGAATGCGATACCAGGAATCTTGTGCCCGTCGTTCAAAGGGATGGTTCCGAATGGTACATCTTCGCCCACTGACGCTGGCAGGAGTTTATCACTAGGCGGACCTGGCTTCCCGGCAGCATCGATGTCTGCAACCTCCTCCTCCGTCAATGGTTCTACAAGGGCCATAGTCAGTCCCGCATACCCCAAACCCTTGAACTCGACATACCAATATCCACCAAATACTCCTCACATCTCTCCCTCCTGGACGTAGTAGTAACCACTACTGCTCCCTTGTGCCTTATCCACCTAAGTAACACCTGAGCCTCTGTGCATCCGCGTTTCTTGGCTGCTTTGGTCACTGGGACGTCGACGGGACCGCCGGGGTACCGTGTAAGGGATGCAAGCGGGGAGTAGGCTTCGATAATGATGTTTTGAGAGGAGGCGTAGGAAAGCAGGGAGGTGTGTGTAGAGAGGGTGTACGGGTTGAGTTGGATCTAGAAAGGCGGAAAAAGGTGAGATGGAGGGAGCGAGGGAGTGAGAACAGAGGATCAGACCTGATTCACTGCCGGCTTGATCTTTGCACCTTCTACTAAGGCTTGAAGTTCGGAGTGGGAGAAGTTGCTGACGCCAATGCTCCTAGGGCGGAAGTCAGTAAGTTCCTGATCATAAAGTTGGGGCGGAGAAACGGACTTGGCCAACCCGTCCTCCTTGATTTTCTCGAACTCCTTCCATGCCGCAGGAATATCATTGACAAGTCTGGGTGAGTGAATGAGGTACAGGTCAACGTAGTCGACTCCGAGCTAGAAGTTCAAGGAGAATAGAAAGAGAGCGGGTAAGCTGTAAGTCTCAAATACGTAGGCGGAGGAAAAATACCTTATCGAGGCTCTGCCTAACGCTCTCCTGAATCCTCCCACCACCATACTTTGTTGTAATGTAGAAATCTTCTCTCTTCAAACCTGCATGTTGGATAGCTTTCCTGACGCTTTCTTCGTTCCCGTAAACTGTGGGAATAAGAGTGATTTCTTCTGTCAATAATTGAATTGTGACAGGTATGTACTTATGAACGTACACTGAGCGGTGTCTATATGCGTGAACCCAGCATCTATAGCTTGAGCGACGTATTTCCAGATATCGTGGTACTTGTTGATTGAGCCGGTCCCGAATGCAATAGTTGGAATCTAGGTGAGAACAAAATGAACTCTTGAATCAACGATACGGTAGAGCTAACGCGAACCTCATTCCCGTCGTTCAATGTGGCTTTCTCAAATGGCATTTCTCAAGCAGTAGCAGTCCCCTGCTAGTCAACGTCCCAGAGTTGTGGAGGAGAACGCAGAGCGAGTTGAACCGAGATAAGCAACTCAACTAAAACGTTTGTGATCAAGCGCATGTCATCGAGGATTACTCACCGACGAGGCTGATGCCGCGTCCCAAAGGGTCCATTGCACCATCGCAATTCGGACGGACCGGACCAGTGATTGGATCAAACACGTCAATAAACGACAATAACGCGTCATTACATTGGGTCACCTCTTTATGACTCCGCTGCTATCTCTTGGCTCTCGTCGTTCGGACATATGCATTGTGTTAGTCGATGGCCAGAAAGTAAAGGAAAGCGAGAACGCGCCTCAGCACCCATTCACCGAGCAGAGGAGCTACTTCTAATCTCACTTCTTCTCGGGGACGACCGCAGGGGTGATAGAATGGAAGGAGAAGACCCGTTCGAAGACTGTGAGGAAGACGTTTCAGACGTACTCGATATTTTGGCTCTCGATACGGAGGCCCGCTTCTTCTTAGCGTCTGTTCCAGTGCGTATTGGGCCCCTCCTCTTTTCCAACTTGTTTATGTACTTCTGGCTGAGAACTTGAATGCAGGTAACCGGTGACATCTATCCCGACTACACTAGCCCTTACGTGACAAACACGACCTACAACGACCGTCCGAAGTATTCCCTCAAAGAACTTCAATCGCCACCATCTCATCCTTTGTCAGCCCCTCCATCCCGTATTCTGCAATAACTCTGCCCATCACCCCCTCCGACCAAGTTCCCTTCGTCGGAGAGGTATCAGCGTGAAGCTCCAGATCAGAGTGCAGATTCAGAACCACCGTAATACGTATCAAATTTGGGTACAGATCTTGGATTTCTCGAATTATTTGTACCAATGATACTGGGCGATCGCGCAGAATGTCTCCGCTTGAAGCCTTAGGGGATAGAGTCCGCGGCTCAGTCTGCGGCTTTACTATCACCGTCAGATAATGCAGTGATAATGACGGGATTGTGGATAAAGCCAGCTTTAGAACTTCCAACTGAAAAGGCAGGAGCTCTCTGCCGTTTTGATCCAGTTCAACCGTCCGAATCTCGACGGAGCGTAGGTTCCAGCACCGTGATAGGTCGAGCATGGCATATCGGTCAAGCGCATCTGCGAGAACTTATGAGCTCATAGAAGTTGATACACGAAACGGCGAATTTGGTTTAATTTACCTGGTAGACTCACGTCTCTATTCTCGACCTCCGAAGGTAGTTGAATCACCATATGTTGAATATACTTTCCAACGCGCCTGAAGAAGAGCCGGTGGAAGGTAGGTGACCAAACATCATAACACAGCTCCGCCTCAAGATCCAGCAAGTTGCCCAGAACGAATGTATCTATCCTGCGAGCCAAGCCGTCGAGCTCAGCAATATCCCACTGAGCGCAGAGGGACGCTGCAGAAATGTAGTCAAGCCGCGCGAAATGAAGCGGTCGCAGAAGCTCAGATACTTTAGAGGCGTGTCGAATATAGAAGTTGCGGAAGTAGAGGGATTCGAGTGTGATGGTTTGGAGGGAGGATGGGAGGTGGTTGATGAAACGGAGAAAGCCGACTCGGGATGGAGTTGTCATGTAATTTCCTACAATGTTGATGTGGAGGAAGTCGAGGTTTTGGAAGATGTTGAGAAGATAGGAGGGTATGGAATCCCAGTCTACTAGATTCAGGTGCAACGACTCTAGGTGAACGAGATGAGATCGTATGATGTCTTCGCGGATGTACTCAGTGCCTTCATAGAGATGATATTCCCACTGGCTAGGGCAGCAGAACTCAACCACCTTCACCGTCCTCGTAAAGCTTGTCCACGAAGATCTAGAAAGCAATATGAAGAATCTCCTTAGTTGATGGCGAGAACCAATGGCCAGATGCGAGAACAATCGTGTTCGGGTGATATCGAGGAAATGCTTCGACACCAAACTCGACTTGAGTAACGCTTGGGTGCTGGTCAGGTTCTCTACGATGGGTGTGAAAAGCTCAATGGGAAGGGTAGAGTTCGTAGAAACCTTGGTGGACTCGGGCGCTGGCATGATGGTTGTGGAAGTAAGCCCAGAATCTAACAGGTGATCAGGGCCAGTGTCAATATAGAGAACCTCCTGCTGGCTCGAGATTTTCGTAGATGGCATAGCCTTTCAACCCTTCAGTATTGGTGGACAACCTTGGACAACCTTTATGACGAGGCGACCGGCCATCTCCGAGCCATTTTTCCGACGGCCTGAGGTCGTAGAAGCTGGCTCGCCTGCATCCTCATTCCCGGTCCCCGAACGCAAACTGCTAGGATTTGAAACTAGACCACTAATATGTAACTGTTTCACCTGCGTCTTTTCCTTGTGCACCCAACCTACGGGAGATTGTTATGTCTGGGCGCCTAAGTTGTCCAAAGTGGTTATTGAACGGCACGGGCGTGTTCGAGTCTGCCGAGCTAAACTTATCTAACATGAGGCAACACGGCCTTTTGGGAATGAACCCATCTTCCTGTGACCCACGGCTCAGCAATGGGACATGGTCCGGGTTTCTTCAGTTTTCTCCACAAACGGAAGCCTAAACCAACCTCGAAACCTTCTCCACAGGTGAGTCGTCTACCACTCTTCCAGTGGCCTGGAGATACGAGCCTACGATTGATACAAAACGGAATATGACAGGATGCTTCCAATCCAGACGACAACAAAGAGATATCCGTGGTCTCTGCTACTAAACATAGTGTTCCTCCAGATTTGGTACCTTCCAAAAAGGAGTACGCGATTGAAGCAACAAAACGGACCCTTGAGATCCTCACCGGGGTAGCCGGTTTAGTGGGAATACCATTGGTGAAAGAAGTGCTTGATATTGGGGTGTCTATCCTATCAACATGCGAGGTATGAGCCAAATCTTAGCCCATTCATGAATTACATGTTAATCGTGTGAATAGACGATCAATGAAGTTCAGGAAAAGGTCGCCGATTTGAAGAATCGGGTTGCGAGTTATCTTCTCGTTATCGCCAAAATTGCTAAGGATCCAGACACTGATTCCTTGCTGAAATCCTCGCAAGGCCTGATGGACGAATTAAAAGAGCTGAAAGAGTAAGTTCGTTCCATGATCCTCTGCATTCCCCATATGTCTCTGATTTGTCGTTTCTATCAGCTGCCTCGCAACGATTACAATGCGTCTCGACGCCATCAGCCACCAGAATGTCGTCTTGACCACTGTTCTCTCCAAACCCAATATGAATACCATCGAAGAATGTGTGGATTGCTTCCAGGACGCAGTTGCTCGCTTCCAGGTCTGCATCGCTTCCTGGGTTAGTCTAAATTGTACGCTCATTTCTGTCACGTTTAGGCTCTGAGGGGCATCCATGCCGCGCAAGACCTTTCAAAGATACAGGCACAGGTAGAAGAAGTCTACCAATTGGCCAGAGTGGCGGTTGAAAAGATGGACGTGGTGGTTGAAAAGGTGGAACGAGTTCAAAGCTCTGTCGACAGGCTCCAGGCAATGCTCGAGAGTACAGGAGCTCAGAGCGACTCCTTCGCTTTCTCCTCGAAGATGCCACCGGCTCCAGATAACTTTCTGGGTAGAGACACTGTTGTCAACCGCGTCGCCGAGCATCTGACGATTGACGACCGGAAACGCTCCCGCGTATGCATCCTCGGTCCAGGTGGAATGGGCAAAACTTCCACTGCTCTCGCCATCATGGATCATGCAGTCATCAAGGCCAAATTCCCAACGAAGAACCGCTTATGGATTCCTTGCGTTAGCTTAACGTCACCCAGCTCCTTCTTGGCCTTCCTTTCTCGACGGCTTGGTATTCATAACCAGGCAGATCCCCTCGAATCGGTCATCTCCACCCTCGAACATAGTGGCAACCCATACGTCATTCTAATCGACAATTTTGAGACGCCCTGGCACCCTATAGAAGGAGACCAGAAATTTACAAAGGAAATCCTACAAGCTCTCGATTCGGTGTCGAACATCTCGATCCTACTCACCATGCGATCTCATTTCCCTCCGTTGCCTCATTGGCAAGCAGAACGTCTCGATGTCCTACCTCTTGAAGATTGCCGACGCATCTATGCCACGATTGAACCACGGGCCGAGAAAACAGCCACCGAAGACCTTGACCTACTGCTGGAAACCATTGGCTGCCTCCCATATGCAGTCACGCTCATGGCCAACCAAGGCAAATACTCCGACGCCTCGCCCGCTGAGCTTCTCTTTGAATGGCATAAGGTCGGCTCAACTATGCTATCCGACGTGGATGACGGCACCAAGGGTATGGATAGTTCCATCGAATTATCTATCAAGAGCAGATACGTGGCCGGCGCTTCCGGCGCTGTCAAGCTACTTCAAGTCTTGTCAATGCTTCCCGCCGGTGTATATCGGGAAGATATTTCAATCTGGACCAAGTCATGGAACCTTGCAGCTTTGAGTACACTGCGGAATGCTGCACTCGTTCTCACGCGAGAGGTTGAGTCGGAAGGAGCGGCAAGAACTCACTATCTCGTCCTCCCCGTTGTTCAATCATATATGCGGCAGCCAGGACGCATCCCTGACGAGATTTGTAAAGCCACCCATGACGCCTGCTTCGCATTCCTCCGCGCTCGTAAATCCATGATCGACGGCCCTAACCATCCCCAGTTCAAAAGCGATGTGACTGCTATCATATCACAGGAAAGCAATCTTCAGACCACCCTCATGAGGGTTCTGAAAATTGTGCAAGATCAAGCCAATGCCGTGGCTAACCAGGAGCTGTCTGTGACTGGCCCCGCCGCACCTCCCCATATTACGTCAGAACAGCTCGACCCCTTCCTAGTGTTCGCCAGCTTCCAGTCCTATGCTCGGCCCCATCTTGATCTCGCCGAGCAACTAGCTTTGCTGGCAACACAAGAGGTACCTGGTAGTCTTCTCCATGCGCAGGTCGTATATTGCCTTGCTTGCATTCAATATACACTTCGCCAAAGCGCAACTGCCTTTGAAGGGTTCCGGAACGCAAAGGAGTGCTTCCTGCAGCTAGGCCAGCCGCTACATGCTTGCGAAGCTGACTGGCGATCTGTTCGATGCATTTTCGAGTTTAACCATCAATCACTCGAGGATCAGCGACGAATGGTGATGGAGACTCGTTCCCGGTGGGAAGGCTATATGGAGGATTCCTTGATTCGAGCCAAACTCTTATACTGGTCGAGTGAACGCATGTGGCTATCTTACCTGATAGACGATCCTCTACTCCCGGAGATCCTCCAAGACATGACAGAGGCCAGGGACATATACCACTCGATGAACGACCAACCATGGGATCTGGCCAGATGCCTTGGCGGGCTCCTCAGATTCCTCCTGCGAGAGAAAAAAATTGAAGAAGCTTACGCTGTTGTACAGGACATCATGAAGCTGTACAAAGAGGAAGGTTTTCCTGACACAGGGCGCAATCATTATTACGCGGCTATCTCCCTCAAAGCTATGAACAATTGGGGGCCGGACCTCTTCGTAGTTCTACAGGACGGTTTGAAGCATGCTCGCACATATGGAAGCCCATACAACGTCTCGGCCCTCTTGGAGCAGCTGGTGGAAGTATATGCCGCTGAGGGGGATTGGGCGGCGGCACGGCTTGCTTGCGAGGAGACACTGAAGGAAACCAGGAAAGGTTCTGGTTACAGCATACAGCGTGTGAGGGATCGGGCAGAATGGAATTTGCGGTATCTTCGGGAATCCAAACAAGCTGGCTTTGAAGATGGGCCTAACATGGAGTACTGGAAACCTGAACGGTGTTAAGAATAACGCTCGATCGTTTTCCTTGGATTGCAGTCTAGTTTTACGAGGACTATGTACTTCTAGTTACACATCTATTCCTTTTGATGGTTGACTTGTGCTAGCGTCATTTGAGTATTCCCCTGCCGTGTCTGCCATATGTTTACCTTTTCACCAGAAATTGCCAAGTAAACAGGATTTGACTGTTGGATCAATGGTCGAGTTGCACGAATACGACTCAAAAAATAAAATGATGTACTTGTAGGCAGAAGATTCCATCTCTTGACCAAGGGTACGACCAATTTCAACCCACAGTGTAAGACCAAATAGCTGAGTAGCACTATTTTCTATTAACATGACCCTGTACTTTTTCGAATAACACCGATAAAATATATTAATTCCCCCGTGAGCGAAGCTGGAGGAGTTGAACCATCACGAGCTCGAGGCCACTCGGGAGAGGCATGTTCCACCTAAAGAATGGTAGCCCTGCGAAGGGCATTGTGACCACCCCTTAGGAGTGTATGCCTTGTGGTAGATCTGGGAGGTCGTTCCAATGTGGAACGGGTCGATCCGCCCCCTTCCCCAACTCGTCGCGGTAACTCTGTCTCCAATGATCTGCCCGCGTAGGTGCTCCCACGAGTTCTGCGGCTCCCACCCATCACCATCCTCAGTCCACCTGCGGTGGATAGAGCGATCCTGGCCTATAAACACGAAATGAGAATCTTGTTTGAATCCCCAGTGTACGCGGATTATTTACCTATCATGAAGACATCAAGTCTATTGGATCCCCACGAAACCACTTCGGGGATCCCAGACCAGGCACCTGGGAGAGCGTTCCAAGAACCCATGCTAACCCATCCCCACTCTTGTACAGCAGGACTCCTCCTTTAACAACAGCGAATACATCAAGCCTGTTAGGACCCCATGAAACTGCCTTTGGAGGGTCAGTGACGATGGCTCCTTGAAAACCCCACCAAGCGGCTCAGCGTCCGTCCACTTCCTGCCGTCGAACGAGATGTTGTACAAGGAAGTATTCGCTCCTACCACGACAACTTCAAGGAAATTTGGGTATAGCGATATAGCCGCGGATTTTGCGACCCAACTTCCACCGAGCGTCTCCCAATTGCCGCCCCACGTCTGTGTCGCAGCATCGTAGACCCTGTAGCGAAGCGACGGGTCGGTCGTGATTCCAAAATATAGAATTTGTCGATACTCCATGAGACGACGATGCAGTATCGACGACGATGCGCTCGTAGAGGAAGTTACCACTAAGATTTATCCAACCGTCGCTCCACCTAGAACCGTTCCAGTATTTGTGGTGGAAGGAGGAATTGGTACCGCGGTGCAGAGCATCGATACGGTCAACAGCGAAGGAGGCCGTATTGGTGACTATGAAGACAAATTCGACTAGAGCCGTTGTCAGATCACGCCCTAGTCTCCAATCGTCCTCAGGTGCCATATATCACCTTGATAAAGTAGCCCATCTAGGAGAATCTTTCCTAAGTGATATTGATACTTATGTCGCGCCGGGTGCTTCTGGAGCTCCTCTGGATGAATTGAGGGGGGGGAGACACGCACGCTTCCAGCATATTCCGGAACTTCTATATCTCCTGTAGCCAAGTAGGGTTAGTCCGTCAGCGAAAGAGCTGACGGCATGTTCGAGCGTGAATTCTATCATGATGCATGCCCAGACTACTCCAGTCGAGCAACTCTTACTTTGACTCCAGTTTCCAAAAATGTGTACAGGTAGCTCAACATTAGACGGGCGAATGTTAAGCACTTATTCACTCCTGGATAACAGTGATAACTCGGGCTGGGTCATGAAGCCGCATGATCATGATAGAGGAGAGAGAAGCCCATGAAATGAACGACGATGTGAAAGAATTGAGTCGGCCACTAATCACACTCTTTGTCTTCAAAGTTAGCACCATTCGTGTCAGCATATGAGCATCTAGATTAACGTACCTAATTAAGCTGGTCCACCATTCCAGGTGGCACCGCGGCAGGGATTCCTGATAACCTTCAATGAAGGACTTAGATGCCCTTAGGTTGAATTACTTAGCTGTGTGAATGTTTGGAGGGCTTTGACGAGCCTCAATTAAGTTGTAACCACTCCAAGAAAACAATAATGCGAGTAACACGAGAGTCTTAGCTACTAGGCAGCGTTCGGTCACCACTGGCATACAACGGAATGTCACACTCTGGAACGCGTCAATAGACGTCAACAACGTGTCTACCAAATTTGCAGAATGCAACAGACGTACACGCTCATTTCAATCCACTTTTCCCGTTCCATACTTTTCTGTATAAAAACCCCTAAGTACACAGTAAAGTAACCACCTAATCTTTCACCTAATCCAGCTGGTTGATGTATTCAGCAAGAATGTCAGCAGCCCTAGCCAACAGTTTTGCATGAGCTTCCGCATGCGGATGATGTTCCGGTGCTCCAGGAAGAGCATGTTCATCAGCCTCGTGACTGGCCGTCCTTGACAGCGAGTTAGCAGAGACATGTCCAGTAGGTGTGGCTGCGTAGCATCTTGTTGTCCTTGGAGGAAGGACATGTATAACGGTCTTATGGCCGTCCTTCCCTGCCGTGGTTCGGGTGGCAATGACATCCTTGGCGCCAAAGACCTTCTTGGGACCGCCTGCCTGGGGCGCAGGGGTGGGTTGAGTTGGGGCGCCAGCTGAGGCAGCCGCTGGGGCAACCGACCGTGCAGCGAGGGGTGGGACAGCGGGGGCTGCACCAGGAGCTAATGGTTGTTGGGCTTTTTCTGAGGAAGACAACCGGCTAGAGCGGTGAATGGGCGCATGCTTGACCTTGTCCCATGAAGGTCTTTCGCTGGCCTTGCATTCGGTGGGTTTAGGTCTCAGGTGCCTTGTGACAGTGGGCATTGCACCACCAGCTAGGTTAGCAGCGGCAGCTCCTTTCATAGTTCCAGGCGTAGCGCCTGGAATCGGAGCGAGTGAAGAGGTGCCGGACTTCAAGGCGGGCTTAGAAGCTGCTTTCTTGCTCTTGAAGAAGTCGAAGAAGCCACGGGCAGCGAGAGCATTGTCATCGTAGAAGTCGCGAGCTTCAAGGAATTCACCAGCACCACTAAGGAGACAGTCAGACCAACGACTCAGTAGTTGATATGGTTTACATACAAGTTGGGCACGGCGAGGGTAGAAGCAGCGCTAAGAGCGACGACAGCAACAGCGAGGGTAGAGGTAGTGTGAACCATTTTTAGATAGGTTGTAGACTTGTCAAGTTGGGTGAAGATGAATTGAAGCGACCGGCACCAGTTCTTTGGGGGTTAGTAGGGGGATGAGACCAGCTGAAGACCTGGGAAAGTGCCAGGCCCATCTTATATACCAGAGTGTCGACTGGACAGCATTCGGCGATTTTACCATAGAAACAGGGATGATCATAAGCGCAGGCAGTTTCAGTTTGAGACTCGTGGTAGAGTTGTGAACGTGGTTGTGCACAGCCACGCGATATATATTGAGAGTAGCTTGGGAACGAATTTCAAGGGGAAAAGCCCTTTGTATAAGGATGTGATGAATGCACAAAAAATGGCATAAATGGTTACATATTTATGTGTTATAAATACATCTGGAAACCTAAAAGCCCGAAATCCCCCCATTCACCACCGCGGAGGATCACAGTATTCACTAGGCTCGTCAAGGCCTTCTTCTCTAGCCTTGATATAATCCAGATTCCACTGGGCACGCTCTGCCAACCAGTCAATACTGAAACCGGACCCTTTCCTACACTCTTTCAACGTCTCCTCGCACGCCAGGCGAGCTGCCGGCCAATCCTTCTCACGAACATACACTTCAACCAGCTCCTCCAGCAGCATCGCAATATTATACGGTCCTCCAGACTTCTTCCCGATCTTCAAACCATCCTGCAGAGCTTGGTGAAGTTCGGGACCCCAGTTGTTTGCCGCCTTCAGGCAATGCGCTAAGCAGACGTAGGTATACCCGCCCTCGACCAACTTCTCCTCGACTTCAAGTTCCATGATATCATCCACCATCTTCCGGGCATCATCGATCTCGCCCTGTTGCAGATGAGACCTGACCAGGTTCACCAGAACGCTGTGCAATGCCCATGGTCGCCGCACTTCGCGGAAAACCTCTCGGGCCCTCAGCATGCCATGAAGAACTTCAGGAGGTCGGTCGTAGTCCAGGGGGTAAGAAAGCCAGACGGTTTCACTGAACCAACTGAGCACGAGCCCTTCGATGATTGGATTTGAGAACAGATGTTCCCACCGGGCTTTAGTCTCTGCAGCCATTTCCCGTCGTACTTCAGAGTCAGGTTCTAAAGCCTCGATCATCCTCGTGACGGAACAAAGGTCGGTATTAAGTGCCCGGATCGTGTTGCCCAATTTCGAGAATAGCTGGTGGGTTGTTTTGTACGTCTCTGCAGCCACTGCATTCAGGTCTAAGTCGGTCTGGACAGATGCAAGGCATAACATGACTTCGGCTTCGTGGTAGAGACTCTGTGCTTGCTGTACAAGCGCAAGAACCTGCTCAACCAGTGCCAAACAAGGTCGGCAACTAGATTGGTATGAGACAAATGTGGTAAGGGCATCGAGTTGCTCTTCGGATGCAACTAGTGTTCGTGATGAGGCACCGTCCTGTAGCTCCTTCAGAACCTCCGTCATGATTGCTTCCACATTCGTTTCTTGTGCTTCTATCTCTGGGAAATCGACCTTGTATTTCGGGTCGTTCGGGCCCTCAATGAGTGATTTTCTTGTACATAGAAAATCTACGCAAGCCTGGTGGGTCGACCGCCGAACAGAATCTGGGGTGCGACCGGGTTGTCGCATGTAGGATTGAACGACGGGGAGCACAAGTAAATGCACTTTCTTGGCCCCGTCAACGTCCATCTCTCGCGTGACGATGAGAGCAGAGTTGTGGAGTGTACTCAGTGCTCCGAGTGTCCAGGACTTGGACCAGATCGACAGGTCGTCCCGGTAAACGCCAGCAGGTAGCATCGATAGAGCCTGCAGCAGTTCAATCGCTCCTGGGGTGCTGGTAACGTACTTGCTCCCAACGGACAGCTCAATGGATTGATCCATGCCTTTGGAGCTGTCCTCAACGTCGAACAGCATCTTGGAACCGACTTTGGTCCATTCAAATAGCACTTCCTTGGGTGAAGCAAAAGAATATTTGGCCTGGTTGGCTATCAGGGTGACAGCATAGGGTAGGAGGCCGATCGTCTCCAGGAGCAAGTCGAGATCTTCGTCAACTGCGGCCTGGGGTTCAATGGCTGTATAAATCTGTCGACAGTCTTCGAGTGGTAGGACGTCTAAACGTTCCGTTTGCCAATGAACCAGAGGTGGGAAGTGTGATCGCATGGTGAGCAAGATCCCCACGTTTGAGATTCCATCAAGGGCTTTCAAGATCGACTTGGTCATTGATTGGTCTCCTTCGACTGGATGCCACGGTGTCTCGAAGTTGTCAAGAAGGAGAATATAGGGTTCGGCGCCGTTTTTGAGGGTGGAGATAATGAGTTGAAGGGGATCTGCTTGACTGGAGAGGCCCAATCTTCGCGTTAGAAAGGCAAGGAAAGCAGCGGGGGAGGTTAGGCTGATGCATGGGACCCAGAGACGATGGTCTTCGGGAACCCTGGCGGTGACCAATGGGTGTTCCATGGCCGCAAGGGTTGCTGATGTCTTCCCTATTCCACCTGGCCCTAGAATGCAAACACGAGATCGTTTAAGGTCGTCGCTCGTGAGGTTTTCAGCGATTCGCTGAACAACGGTGTCGCGACCAATGAATACGTCAGGGATGGGCGGCATCTTCGATAAGGAGCTGAAGGTATCGCTTTGCAGGCCCGTGCTCTCCAGCATGGCCTGGAGCTTGTCAACAGAGCTCTGGACCTTATCTATCTTCTGGACAGCAACTTGTGCAACCTGGTAGATGTTCTCGACTTGGTGTTGTATCCTCGTGAGATCTTGCGCAGCATGAATCCCTCGTAAAGTCTATTAAATGAAGATGAGAAATTGGCTGCATGGTTTAGGAGCAGGTTGCAGAGATATACCTGGAACCGGTCAACGGCATCTTGGAAGCAAGCAACACACTCCTCAATGGTGTTCATATTAGCTTCGGGGAGTAATGTAGTCAATACGATATTCTGCTGGTTGATGGCTTCAAGGCGAACTGTGATGATTGAAAGGCAACTAGAAAGCAATTCGTTGGCAAATATGTAGGAAACAGAATTAGGTAAGAACTGACTCTTTGAGATCCTGAAGCTCCTCCATCAGGCCTTGGGATGACTTGAACATCGGTTCATTTTCCGGATCTTTCGCAATCTTGGCCAGGACGAGCAAATAGCTGGCGACCCGATTCTTCAGCTCTGCCACTCGCTCTTGTACTTGATTGATGGTCTGTGGGAAGCAAAGAGCTCAAGGAAATGCCATCAGGAAACCGACAGCGATGCTCACTTCACAAGTCGTCAGAATCGAGAGGCCGATATCAATGACCTCCTTCACCAACGGAACCCCTACTAGGCCAGCTACGCCTGCAAGAATATCAAGCGTTCGCTTCGTCGCCTCCATCGTATACTCCTTGTTCGACGGAACCAAAGCCTTTGAAGTCTCCACCTTCTCTACATCAACGATAGGATGGGCGATGACTGGCGCCGAGCGAGATGTCACCTTGTGGTTACCAATTAGACCCCGGACGAAGCATACATATCCAGACTCACTGTTAAGCTGTTCGACCGTTTCTTGCCCTTTCTTCTTCGTAGCCAGGAAAAGCAACCCGACTCATGATCACCCATGTCGAAAATGGAGGGTTATTGGCAAGACGTGCTCGTGGCACCGCCGTGTTCCTCATTGAACTGGATTTGTACACCGCCTTTAATAGTGACCACCTGGGCCTGGGTGACTTGGGCACCAGCGCTAATCACAGTTTCTTACAGATCGTGTGCCACAAGTTGCCAATAGATTCTGTTGTGGAATTACAGTGGATGAGGAAGGTGTGTAGCTCAGCCTTGACCACATAGGTGGCGTTGACTTCACTGGAGGAGTGTATGCAAAACCAGTAGCTGAAGTTAGGGCTGAATGCTGGATGGACGGTTGGAACGGATGGACACCGCGTTTGACTAGAAGGGGATAGTCGGCTCTATCCGGGGTTGGCCTCAAGCAAGCCTTGCTCAAGCGCTCATTTGACAGTTACATTCACTCTTGCGACTCTATATACGTACTCCGCTGCAGCTAGTTGTCGGAAGAATTTCATGAAATAACAGACCTGGAACCTCCCCCTGGACCGGAGAACTATTGAAGTAACTGAAACTACAGCAACGGACAGCTCGCTTGCTTGCTCAGTCAAAGGACATCCAGGTCTCTGCCGCCGACTGGTGATGTTTCGAAGCTAGTTCGGCTGCCTGTGGTTTCTGGTATAAAATGAAAATCATGAGCCCGCCAGCTATATAAAGACTTGCACGTACCTTCTGGCCTCCCCATTTTCGACGCCCCACACCAGCCGATTGCCAGCATGTCGAGGAATCTTTTCTCCACAGTTTTCGTCTTCCTCCTTGCTCAACTTCTGGGACTTCATGCAGCCCATGCAGCAACCATTGGTCCATGCCATCCCTACCCTGGAGCGTCGGCCTCAGACTGCCTTACCCTGATCTCCAAGAATCTTAACTCTGAAGATGTAGTCACATGCCAGAACCAAAAAGCGACCTTGACTGAGGGAGCTTGCTCCATCGCCACTACATGCAATACTGGCCAGGTGTCCGTCGTGGTCGACGACGTTGTGAGGCGGGCCCTGACAGTCATTGGATCCTGCGCCCTCAGCGATTATGGATCCATTTCAGGATATTACATTGCCGATAGTGGAGAGAAGACCTGTTATCTGTACCCAGGACAGTAAGTCTGGATTCTGTGGATTTAGACGCTAGCACCAAGACTAACAATATCACAGAGAAGGTCAATGCACCAACTAACGAGGAAGGAGAACTCTAACATATACCTCCTACTTCAACCCAAGGACTCAGTACTCAGCTCAGGTTGCATCACATTTTCGTAGTTCGCAGTGGTGTCCCCTATACACATTCGGAGATAGTAACAATGTACTACCGTTGATAAAGAGCTCTACAAAATATTGTGATATAATGAGAGCCCATCTACAACCTCCTATCATTACGACTTCGCCAACGTGAAGCTGGATATGGTGACAGAGCCACCAAGGGCAGAAGTCGCATAGTTAAAGATAGCAAATCGATATCCAAGGAAGTAGGTCCAATTCGTGATGAAAGTGAGTTGATTTCCGAGGTTGGTGAAGGTCTTGCCGTCAAGACTGTACGCAAAAGTACCCTTGCCATTTTGGCCAGGTCGAACATCTGCGGTAGCGCGTAGCCACACCTTGCCAGTAGCAGCAGCGTTGATTTGAGCCTGGTATGAACCTGTTGCAGAGGTGGTCCACTGCCCGTCAACCATGGTGATGCCACCGACAACTGAAATCTTGCAGGCGCCGTTGTCCTTGGCGATACCGATCCACTGCGAGGAATCACGGAACAAGGCAAGACCAGCACGGTCGCCATTGGCCATGTTCGAATAGTCGAGGACAATAGTGGCAGTGGAGATGGGACCCAAGACGCGATGTGTGAGGGTGTTGCGTGCGGCATATAGATCGACGGTAACAGTAGCAGTCGAGAGCTTCAGACCGTTGCCGACCGACCATTTGGAATTGTCTGGGTTGTGATTCCACTCCCACTCTTGGCTGAGAGATGTGAAAGTATCGGTGCCAACTGGTGACTTGACGCTTCCAGCTGGTGAAATATTGGGCGCCGTGTATGAGTCTCCCCAACGTCCGTTGACGAGGCTGACGGTGGGCCATCCGTCAGAGGACCAGGTGACAGGAGCCATGGCTGGGATACGACCTCCGGGATAGGCGTCGATAAATGCCATATAGTACCAGTCACCAGCAGCGGTGGAGATAAGACCACCCTGGTGAGGAACACCTCCGTTGACGGTTGAGGGGCTGGGAGCCTTGTCGATGACGGCTTTAATGGTGTATGGGCCCCAAGGACTGCTCGACTTCAAGATGAATTGTCCGTCGGCAGGACGCGTGACGAAGATGTAGTATTGGCCGTTCCTCTTGTAGAAGCGCGATCCTTCAATCGTAAAGGAGGCGGAGTACACCTGCTGGGTCTTGACCGGCGTGAGGCCATCCGCAGACAGCTGGGCAACGCTAATCTCGGTGTTGCCAAAGGCGACGTACATAGTGTCATCGTCATCTATGAGCAGGCCAGCATCATACCAGCAGGTGTTGATGGTGGAACGTTTGGTCCAGGGACCGGACACCGATGGGGAGGTATAAACGTAGGATTTTCCGAATTCGATGCATCCTCCCCAGTAGAAGAGCCCGTTGCTCTTGCGATAGTCGAAAAACGATGCCCAAATGCCCTTTACATAGGCACGCTCGCCGTTAGCCAAGTTGTACTTGGACGACCAATCGAGGACGGGGACGGAGTGTCCAGCAAATTCCCAATTGACAAGGTCATAGGAACGGAGGATGGGAGCACCGGGAGAAAGGTGGAAGCTGGAAGCCGTATAGTAGTAGGTGCTATTGACGCGGATGACACCCAGGTCTGGAGTATCCTCCCACAGAACCGGATTGCTGAAGGTCGCCCTGCGGGAGAGTTCGTTGGTTTCGGAGGTAGGAGTCGCCCAGACGTTTCTGGAAATGAAGAAGGGAAGGAGGGGGAAGAGTGCGTTCAACCGCATTTTCACGAGCTAGGAGTCGTTAGGGTGTTGTCCTGCCGCAAGCAAGAAGGTCTTATACCCTCCTTTGTAGCCCGGCCCTCGCATGGATTCCAATGCTTCTCTTTCCTCCTCAATTGCTACCCAGTGCAGGCTCCGGCAGTCAGGTGTCGAATGCAATGTGACAGGATCGTCCTACTGAACTCGACTCCAGCCGAGAAATTTCCATTGGTGGAGTGCTTGGCTGTAAACGAGACGAACTGCAGGTCACTTGTTGTTGTGGTCGGGAGCAAAGAGGCGTGGCCGGACCGCTACATATAAACGGGAGAAATCACCTGAGCCGTCCGCCGATCTCCGGCCCATTCGTTGCGCCACTCGATATCTAACTACCTAAACATCTTCGGAGCACAAGAGTCCCCAAGCCTGTTTCTATCTTACCCTGCATTTCCAAAGCGGTCAATGGATGAAACAAAATAGCTGAAATCCCACTGTTTTTCCAGGCCGTACCGTACATCGGTAAATCTATTCCTGCCTAGGTATCCTTGTTAGCTCGATCAAGCCAGTGGCGAGAATACCCTAGGAGTCAACCGTAGTCTTATTCATAGAAGGTTCTAGACATATGAATTCCCCATCCGAGGTTGTCATTTCTACGAAGCTGGTAATACAATGATATACATATTCTTTAAGTTCCCAATGCATGTAAAGTGACAAAGGTTTTTTACAATTCGGAACGTTAAATTATACAAGTAAATAGATAGCGTGGTATGCCAATAGGTAAGTGTGCGTGCGTGCGAGGGACAGGTGGGGATGATGTTAACACAAATGTTGGCCTTAAGGGCCAAATGCGGAAGCCATGCCAAACGTTGAGAGACGTGGTACAGAAAAGAAAAAGAATAATCATAGCTACAGTTTTTGATTTGTCCAGAAGAATTCAAGAACACAGAACCGGAAGAGAAGCCCGGAAATGTATGCATTTAAGCTCGAGCCATCTGGCGTTCCCTCTCCTTCTTGCGCCTTCGTTTCTCCGCTTCGTGCCTCTTTTCGGCTTCGAGTGCCTCCAGGTCTTCCTTCCTTGCAAGCTTTGCACTGGAAAAGTGCATTTTCCGTCAGTCCAGGCTACGGGCTACGATGAAAGATATTATATCACGTACCTGAACTTCTCCTCCCGTTCTACAGCCAGAGCATCAGCTTCCATATCATCTTCGTCGCTATTGTAGTCTAGCGCCGTGTATTTCTTCTTGTTCAAACCCATGATTGCCCATATGTCGTGGCCAGACACGGCGTCCTCAGCTCCACGTCGCTTGGAGGGGCGGTGGTCATCATAATCATCCTCGTCCGAGAAGAAATCCGACTCTGGGGTAGGTGATCGAGGTCGTTTCTTTGGAACGCTAGTAACAGCGCTGGCCTTTCCAGATTTGTATGAAGATGGCAGAGGTTGGGAACTGCCCTTAGGTTTGCCAAGTGACGAACTAGCTTTAGGTCCGTTAGCGGCTACTTTGGTGGGAGGCAGCCTTGGCTGGGCTGAAGAGTGTCGAGGAGGAATAGATCCTTTCTTAACGTCCCGAAGAGCAGATGGCTGGGGTGTTGACCGCTCTGCATAAAACGAAAGAAAGGTGTCTAGCGAGTGTCCTAAAGCAAGAGATGCCCAAAGAACACTTACGTGAGGAGGGAGTGTTTGCGCCAGATGTAGCCGCAGATGCTGCAGTAGTAGTCGGAGCAGAGGATTTCTTGAGTTTGTCTTTCCTCGTGCCAAACCAGTCGTCGAATCCCTTGGCGTCTTCGCCATCCAGTGTCTTCTTTTCCTTGTCCTTCTGTCGATCCTGGAGAATTTCGTCTATCGTACGAGTGTCCCTCTTGACGGTATTCAACTTCATCAAGGTATTTGGCATTGAGGCAAGTCGCTGCCTGACAGACTTCGAGCTGTCGCCTGCAGCTGCAGATGCTCCAGCAGGCGCCATCACGTCCACGGCACCTCCTCGTAGCTTGTTCCCAATCTTCGTGTAGCGGCTGTTAGATGATGATTTCTTTGTGCCACCCATGAGCTTTTGCATCTCCAAAGCCTGCTTCCTCTGGCGCTTTTCCTCCCTCGTCAGGAACTCGAAGCCAGTCGGCTCTTCGTATTCATCTGTGGTCCTCTGCCGCCTTGCCTCGGCCTTCTTCCTGTCCTGAGAGCTGGATTTCGGCCAGTCCACACCGTTTGAATCTTTCCCTCCACCCATCTTGGCTTTCGCCTTCTTCGGACCATACAGAGCCGTCAACCTTTCCTCTTCCAACCGCCTTTCCATAGCGGCCTCCTTTGCCTTCTTGATCTCTTCTTCCTTCCTCTTCCTCTCCTGCTCTTTCTGCATATTCTCAAAATGCTTCAGCCTCAACTGCTTCTCCATCTCCTGCTGCTTTTTCTCTTTCTCAGCTTGTATCTTCCTCAGCTGAGCTTCCTTCTCCTTCCGCTGTGCGAGGGCCATTTCCACCTCGCTCTTGGTTTTTTGGGTGTTGGAGGCGCTCATGGCCATCAAGGCCTGCCATCTTTCCGACATCGTCCAGAGCCGAGTAGACGAGAACTCTAAGGATGCTAACAAGGGCTGAAGGCTGTCGTGGCAATGACCACAGCCTGACTTGCTAATATACTCTGTTATTTGGCTATATTTGCACAATCGTGAGCTCGGTAATAATAGTGGCGACTAACCGGGTTCTACCCGATGAAGGTCCTAGTTTAGTGTATTGTAGAGCCGTCATTATATTCTCGTAGCGTTTGTGGTACAACATGAAATGCATTGTATATACAGGTCAGTGCTACAGTAGCTAGGACCTTTTTCTACCGACAACAAATGTGGGGTATCCTGTGCCGGATCATTACTATTGGGAAGGCGTCCAAAGTTTCCGAGGAAGCAGCGATGCCATGAACAAAGCGACGAAAACAAGGGATACAAGGAAAACGTAGACAAGGTATCCGCCTAGATAACCTTTTTCGAGGGTAAGCGAGAAAATGCAGGTCGATGCAGCCGGCCCGATTGCTCTCATCATACTGACGATCATCTAGTTATCGACATCACGTTAGTTTAGGGTTTTCTGGGACATGAGGCAGATAGACATACCTGGCTTACGCCATTAGTTGCCCCGAGAGATGCACGGTTAGGAGAAGCGGCAGCAATAAAGATGAAAACAGCACCTTCGGACAACCAACAGTATTCATAAAATCTGTCAAGTGATCATGCAACAGGTTTGACTCACCATAAGCCATGCCCATCCCAATAGAACAAATAATCTGGAAAGTGATGACGGCCCAAACAGCCTTGCCGACGCCGTAAGTCTTCGCGCAGTAGCTCATTAGCGGGAAAGCAGCCATAACCGGGAAGGTGGTCAAAGTGCCCCAAACGACAGTGCGCTTGGATCCGAGATAGTCGTGAACCTTGGCGAACCAAACAACCTGTACAATACCGTTCAGAATGCCCATGATGGACAATACTTTGCCAATTGTCGCGGGAGGGAGCCCCAGCCCACCGAGTGAAGTAGAGGTCGAGAAGAAAACAGGGAGAATAGCTCGGAATGCGATATCGACGAGCGAGAGCGTGGCGTAGTTTCCACCAGCGATGAGAACACGGGAAGAAAGGAAGAGCTTGGTAAGAGGCACAGGCTTTTCCGCCTCGCTGAGGTAGCTAGCATTATCGTAGTCGCTCAAGACCTTGTCGACGTCCAGCTTGGGTTTTCGGAAACCAAAGAGCTCGGACCAGGATATCCTGTTGTGCACAGTCTCCTTCATGAAGAGCAGAGTTACGAACCAGGCGATCGCGCTGAAGGTTGCCGGGATAGCACAAGGAAGGAAGTACGGGTACTTGATGAGGAACTCGTTGTGACCAAAGAGACTAGGGTATCTCTCCGCTGGTTGTGACAAGAAGCCTCCAATCATCGGGCCGAGCTGAAAAAGAGATGGGGTTAGAACGCTGTAACGCACGGCGCTAAAGCCGAACACTTACTGTGCTACCACTAGACCAGGCAATGGGCATAATTGCATACGCCTTTTCGATATGGTAAGTCAACGTCCGGGAGTTAACGAGGAGGCACCTACGATGGCTATATTGGTTGAATCAGTGATTTCTGCGATCATACTGTAAGACATGTCAGTCTTGGGGTCGTATTGATGACGAGGGTGGACAAACCTCTTCATCACCCCAATATTTCCGTTCAAAGCGCCATTGAGACATCGGCTTTAAGAGAATACGATGAGAATTCACAGCTAAAGAGAAGAAGCATGTGAAAGCATACCTGATTACGAGCCCCCAGAATGTCCTTGATAAACCGAAGCAGTACATCGAAAGAGATAATCCAAATAAACCAAGAAGAGTTACAGGTTTCCTTCCAACAAGATCCGAGAGGCGACTCCAGTGAAGAACAGTGAATGCTTGAGTCAGGAAGAAGAGAGATATCTACTCCTAGGGTGAGAAAAAAACTTCGACGACGAGGAAAACCTTGGGGCGCACCATCAACCCAACGTAGTAGCCAACCTTTGTCTCTTCCCCATGGGTGACCCCAAGATGCCTGATGAGCTAAAGCGGTCGTGTGAGCAAGCTGTTCTACTGGTTGCCTCTAGGATTGACATACCTCAGGTGCGAACGGGGAGATCACTGTCGAAGTAAGGGGTTCACAGAGCTGGAGGAACATGATGATCGCAAACTGGCCCCATGGAAGAGGAGTAGCCTTCACAGGTTGCTGATCGCGGAGCAAGGGTGTCTCTTCATCGACTCGAGGGGCGGACATGGCGGCTCGAACGAGACGAGGGTGGTGGTCAAGAACAAACCCAAGCAGCGGCTGACTAGACTGGCCCGGGGCAGAACCAAAGATAACCAAGCAAGGGGACTAACATTGTCCAGACCGGGTTGATACTGGTATTTATGCGCCCCGATTGGTTTTACCAGAAATTTCTTTCCACATGCTTATGTCATCCCTGAAATCATCCAACTTTCGGCATCACGCCCGACAGCCGCGAGATCATCATGGTCGACGCTCGGACGAAGGCCCTGGCGAAGGAGATGAAGGTGGGATTGTTGAAACTTGTTGATCCAGAAGCCAAAGTTTTTCGGTAACGACGCGGTATTTTGGTGTGGCGAGAGGGCTTTTTGCTGAGAGACCCCTATACGGAGGTACCCACTCGAGGGTGCAGCCAAGTACAGCTGTCCTGGATTTGCCTGAAAATAGCAAGGAGGGCTCGAAAACTCTACTTGACGGTCGCGGACCATACGGGAATACGATTATCGGATTGAAATGAATGGCGCTGGATGCCTACGGCAAGGCTGTGCCTCGACGGCTGCGTGCCGCTCTTCTATATCATGACAGTTCGAAGCCAAGTTTGGGCGACGTCCAATTGAATCCATGTGTCCTGTGACCAACATCTGAGTGGTAGATTCAATTGGAATCCGGTGATCTTTCAATACCTTCACAAATGCTACCGTTTCATCAGATTCGTTCTGATCAATAGCTGCTAACGGTTCTTGACTGCCTAGCGGTATCCAATCGACGGCTCTTTGCATTGAATCGAGTGGCGGTTGCCTAGGCGGAGCGATTCCTTGCATGTTCCTTGCAGCGTTCCTCGCAATGTTTGCCCACTCTGGCCTACGAGTACCTCCCCAGTCCTGCCAAAGAAGCCTTCATTTCGGACCGGGAGCTACATCTAATAACCTATCCCCACTCAAAGTTCTGAGGAACGCAAGGGTGCAATATCAAATTAGAGCTCACATTTTACGTCCAACGCCTCCAAATGAAATCACGAGGCTACTGCACATTGGACATTGATTAACATCCAAACAGCCTAAGGATGAGATCCTGACTCGAATGAACAAGATTCTGTCGTATTATTTCCAGAAAAACCAAGTAAAACAGGGAATCTATTAAGTTCGTACCCAGAAAAGCTCTAGCCTCTCCCTTAACGCGGAGTCCGTCGGTTCACTTTCAATCCTCCCATCCACATGCACGTCAAGTCTAATCCGCCCGTGCCCATAGCTTTCTTGGCAGCAGCGAGGCTACCATCAGTGCGAGACCGACGATAAACACAAGGAAATAGTAAACGAGATACCCTCCCATATAACCCTTCTCTAGCGTGAGCGACCAGACAGAGTTGGCTGCTGCAGGGCCGACGGCTCTCATCACGCTCACTGTCATTTGCGAGAGTCCGTTTGTTGCTCCCAGCGAGGCACGATTGGGCGAGGCTGCTGCGATGTAGATGAATACAGCACCTGAGAAATATGTCAGAGACTGGGACGCAGAAGGTTGTGTGAACTGAACGTACCATAGCTCATACTCAACGCCACGGTCAACACCGTCTGTAGAATGATGACGCCCCATACTGCCTTCCCGATCCCGTAGACCCTCGCCAACCAGTTCAATAAAGGAAGAGTAAGGACTACCGGTATGGCGCAAGCTACGCCAATAACGAAAAGCCTCTTTGATCCAATATAATTGTGAATCTTCGCAAAGAAGAATACTTGGAATATCCCGTTGAGTGCACCATAGGCGGAGAGGACATTTCCAATGACGTTAGGTTCGAATCCAAGTCCACCGAGTTCGATAGGGGTGGAGAAGAACACAGGTTGAACTGCTCTGAAAGCGATTTCAACGAGTGAGAGGAAGGCGTAGTTGCCTGCTGCAATCATCACTCGCGGTGTAAGAAGCTGCCAAAGAGGCAATGGTTTTGGCTTCGGCGGGATTGTCGGGTTGTGTCCCTCATCGGAATCGGAGTCGTCAAGGAGTTTAGCAGCCTTGTCCTGCTTCGAGCTGAACCCGAGGAGGGTGTACCAAGGTTTGGTATTCGAAACTGTTTCCTCAAGGAAGATGTACGTCACACCCCACGAGATGGCAGAGAAAGTAGCGGGGATGGCGCAAGGGAGGAAGTAGGGGTATTTTTTGAGGAATTCACTCGATCCAAATACGGTGGGGAAACGTTGAACGGGATCTGAGAGCGAACCTCCGATCATGGGTCCGAGCTGGGTACGGGTGAGGATTGCATCATCACAGGTGCGGATTAGGACTTACCACCGAACCTGTCGACCATGCAATTGGGAAGTAGGCGAAGGCGTCGGCGATGTTTGTCTCGTCGGTCAGTTCAGCCATCATACTGTCGTGTAAATCTCGTTAGATTGCGTGATAGATAATGCAGAATTTGTTACGGACCTCTTGATGACACCGATATTGCCATCTTGTGTAAAGTGTCAGCGGATATCCGAAAATGCGAAAGTGAAGCAACGGACTCAGAGCACCATTCAGGCAGCGGCTCAAAACGAGACCCCAGAAGGTTTTTGACAGACCAAAGCAGTACATTGAGAGGGACAATCCAAACAGGCCAGTGAGGATAACGGGCTTTCGGCCGATATGATCTGAAAGTCGACTCCAATGGAGGACAGTCATAGCTTGCGTTAAGAAGAATAATGATATCTAGTTGGACCATGATATGAGTGTTGATAGTAGAGGGAATCTCTGAGGACGCTCACCAGCATGCCAACATAATAGCCGACTTTCTTTTCGTCTCCATTCGTAACTCCGAGATTCCTCATAAGCTAGAGCAATATTGTTCATAAATGTGCAGCGGTTATAGACAAACAGAAAACAAACCTCGGGGGCAAAAGGCGAGATGACTTGGGAAGTCAATGGTTCGGCAAGCTGGAGAAACAGGACGATGCCGAACTGAGCCCATGGGAGAGGTGTCTTTTTCTTAACAGGTTCATTAGCAAGCAGAGGCGTTTCTTCATCAACGTGTGTAGTCATAACTCTTCAGCAGGCTGAACCTCAACTGCACGAAGTATTGGAAAGTTTTATCGCGAAACCGCGAGGAAAAAAGAGGGTTCGGCATTCGAGTTGACAGGGACGATGTTCTTAAATATAAAGATCACGGTCGTGCCGCCGTAAAGATGTGCCCTAGATTAGTCATCGCTAAAGACGCAGAGTCATAAAGACGCGTGCTATCAAGTGGAGAAGGCGAGTGGTTAGTGTGCATTTGAGGGAGGCGAGGAGAGGGGGATAAACGGGGCAAAAATGAGAATCCGATTACACAGCAATCAGAAAAATGCCCGACTCCTGAGTCTAATGAAATCTGCCAAAGACGACTGCTGCAATTGGGGCTCTATCATCCCACGAGCGAACAGGACAGAGATAGTCATAGTGCGAATTCCAAAGCAAGCATGATAGTAGTGGAAAACATGGAGATAAGATGTTTTAGCACAGAGGTCAAGCTTGCAGTTCTCTGAGTTCGCAGACAGAAAACCGGCCCGAGCCCTGTAACCACGGTAATCTGTGCTCTTCCGGACTTCGAAATGTGATTTCGGCAGTCGCGATCCAGAGAGAAATGAAAGCTTGGACATCCATATATTTAGACCTTGAATCGAGGATAAGACGACAGCAGGGCAAGATTAATGACTGAGGCCCTGATTTACTGAAAGTCGCTCCTCATGGCCATTGAACTTGTGACAAAAGCCACCAATGTTCAACAATCTCGAGATCCCTAAGCCCGAAAACGGAACCTCTGCACATCCACAAACATTCCACAAACGAGATGTATTAGCATTTTATACGCAGGTCCGACGTAAATCCGAAACGGAATATAGGGCATATCTCTAAGAATGTTTCCTTTGGAACGGGTCGTAGTTGCAACGCATGTCATGACGGAGGCTAATAACTTTCAGCCTAACTCAATGGGTGAGGTCCGAATTATATGGCGCATGGAGATTTCTATCTGGACTTCGAGAATGCGCACACTTTCCGTGAATATACAGGGCTGATGTGTAGTACGTGGGAGGTGTAATAAAGCCTTTTGAATTATTCTGATTTGCGATGAACGCGAATGCAGCCAGGCGCATTTGATCTCCAGCACTCGCTTTCCTCCCAACAGCCACCATGTCCTCCAGCAAAGAGCCAACACGACAACAACTTTCCTCCAAACTTGCATACAGCTCCTCCACCCCTAACTTCCTCCAAAAGCTCAAGAACCAGATGGCTGGCATCCCGAATGAACCAGAGGAGGACGAGGAGGAGGACGAATGGGAGTATGATGGCTCTGGGAGACCACCGATACCCAAGAGGCCTAGAGAGCGACCAGCTATACCTGAGAGGCCCGAGGGAGATAAAGGGAGTGAGGACGAGGATGGAGATGATGAGAAGCCGCAGGTTGTGGTGTTGAAGGAGGGAAAGCATCTGACGGAGAGGGAGGCCGAGAATATCAGGAGGAAGGGTACAAATATTTCATTCTGACATTCGGAAACTGAATACTGAGATTGTGCGTTAGAAAAAGGTCTTCCACCCCTTCCTGAGAAGGACGAAGCAACAGAAAACGAGGCTTCGTCTACTAAGGCAGGAGAGAAAGGTGCTTCGGACAAGACGAAACCCCAGGGTCTCTCGTTCTCTTCTGGGGGCGCTTCGACTAAGAAGGGTGCAAAAAGGAAGGCTATTGGAGGCCTCGACAAAGATGCCAAGGACTCCAAGTCTGCGCCTCAAAAGAAGAAGCCTAAGAAGGAGAAGAAGACGCTACTATCTTTCGGTGACGACGCCTAGGCGCCATATACTAGTTGCTGGGCATCTGTACAAGTGCTCGTCATAAATCTATGGTATGTTTTTGAAGCTATGTATTCTGGTAGCGTTCACTCATTGCGAAATATTCAGTGGCTGCATCTGGATGATGCTCTGCTGCGAACGCTGTTGCACCTTCTGCTGCACTTTGACGAGGCATTGCGTCCGAAGGTTCGTGTTGATCTATCGTCTCAACAGAGCTTAGATAACTTGGTGCGAAAGGGACAGGCGAGGTCGGGGAAGCCTCGTTCCACTGCTATTAGGCGTGTCCTTGACAAGGACATTTCCTTGTGGTAACTTATACCTTCCAGGAATCCAGGGGATGCCTCTAAATCGATACTAGTCGCCGCGAGCGAGGACCTACATACATATACGGACCGTTATGAGTAAATAAGTAACTCGATACCTTGCAAATGCAAGAACTCGCTCCGTGAAGAATGTATGTATATGTTGTTGACAGCGATCCATATTGTTATTCTCGATGTTTGTGTCATCATGGTACGAATAAATTCCTCTGAAAAGATTCCTTGTCGACTTCCAATTGTTCACACCGAAAGAAATTTTTATGAGTATATTCCTCCTGAAGAATCCAGTCCTCAGGAGTCATATTATTTATTACAGACGAATCACGTAGACTACTCGTACTAAGAAAACGAATTATGCCATCGAAAAGGTCGCATCTCTCCTAAACACAATGTTCGGTGCTGTATGGAGAGGAGACCGCTTGAAGTATTCACCACCATGCGCGCGTGGTCGATAATTCCGACGAGACGGTGGCGCATCTTCACCAGGATTGCTCGTGGGTGAAGTCCTAGGATCAGCGGGCTTGCCATCTGGATTTTGAGGTCCATCTGGGTTGCCGTCGCCGGTACCAGTTCCATCTGGGGCAGTCGACGTCGTACTAGGATCTGGAGGCTGAGTAGAAGTAGGATCAGGCTGCTCAGGCGAATTTGGATCTGCAGGCTTGTTAGGGTCTGCTGGTGCATTCGGGTCGTTGGGATCGGTGGGCGCGTTAGGATCTGTGGGTTTGGATGGGTCGTCCGGGGAAGATGGATCTGTGGGCTGCGAAGGGTCTGTTGGTGAACTCGGTGGCGAGTTCGGGTCTGTGGGCGCGTTGGGGTCCCCAGTGGGTGGTGGCTTGCTTGGGTCAGCAGGCGCATTGGGATCTGGCGGCGAATTTGGATCGTCCTTGGGAGGAGCATTCGGGTCGCTAGGTGGGGAGTTGGGATCACCCGGAGGCGCGTTTGGATCGTCCTTCGGAGGTGCATTGGGATCTGCAGGCGCATTGGGATCGTCCTTGGGAGGGGCGTCGGGGTCTGCAGGTGCATTAGGATCATCCTTTGGAGGGGCGTTGGGGTCCGCAGGCGCGTTAGGATCATCCTTCGGCGGGGAATTAGGATCTTGAGGCGCATTTGGATCGTCCTTGGGAGGAGCATTGGGATCATCTTTCGGCGGAGCATTGGGATCGCTAGGGGGCGCATTTGGATCACTTGGCGGCGAACTCGGGTCGGAAGGTGCAGAAGGATCCTCGGGCTTGTCATCAGGCTTGCCGTCCGAAGGAGCATTGGGGTCTGCAGGGTTCTGCGGATCGTCCTTGGGAGGGTCGGTAGGATTGTCGTCTGATGGTTTGCTTGGGTCACTTGGGGGTGCATTTGGGTCATCCTTGGGTGGCGCATTGGGGTCCACGGGGGCATTAGGGTCTGCCGGCGCGTTAGGATCAGCAGGTGCATTAGGGTCATCCTTAGGAGGCGAGTTCGGATCGGTGGGGGCATCAGGATCACTACTTGGTGGGTTGGCGGGGTCATTAGGACCATCCGGGCCAGGGGGAGTCTCTGGATCACTAGGAGGCGACTGAGGGTCGTCACTGGGAGGTGCATTGGGGTCGGCAGGGGGTTGAGGGTCTGTTGGCCCCTGAGGATCACTCGGCGGTGCGTTTGGATCGTCTTTGCTTGGGTCAGACTTTCCAGGCGCGGGACACGAGGGTGCATCATCCTTGGGAGCGTCGGGGTCGCTAGGTGACGAAGGGTCGCTGGGAGGTGCGTTGGGGTCTGACGGTGCATTGGGATCACTAGGAGCATTAGGATCGGCGGGTGCATCGGGGTCCGCAGGCGCATCGGGATCAGCGGGCGCATTGGGGTCTGCAGGTGCATTGGGGTCAGCGGGTGCGTTAGGATCAGCTGGCGCATTAGGGTCCGCTGGTGCGTCGGGATCCTGAGGAGCATTAGGATCACTGGGAGGCGCATTAGGGTCAGAGGGAGGTGCGTTGGGATCAGCAGGCGCATTAGGATCCTGTGGGGCGTTGGGGTCGCTTGGAGGCGAGTCAGGATCAGTGGGTGCGTTGGGATCATCCTTGGGAGGCGCGTTGGGGTCTGCTGGATCGGTAGGGTCCGACGGAGGGTCCGTGGGCTTTCCACCTAGAGGGCTTTGAGGGCCGTCTTCGGGAACAGTAGAGTCGGGAGCATCCGGTGGTGAATCAGGGGAAGGAGGACCATCGTTACCGTCGGGATTCGAGGGTGCAGGGCAGGAAGGGGGATCCTGGGGATCTGCAGGAGGCACAGGGGCCTCTTCCTTAGTTCCTTTACCGCAGGAGCCACAACGTTTCTCAACCTTCGCATCAGCATCCTCAGACCGTTTCTCGTAGTGTTCGTAGTATACGCGGCGGGGGTACTTCCTGACAGTGGGTGGCTGGGAGGGTTGTTCCTGCCCAGTTGCCTCTCCTGCACGAGGAAGGGGTGGTGACCGTGGTGGGAGTTGGGAGGACTCAGTGTCACGAGTCTCAACAGCACGACGAAGAGCTCCAGGTTCTTCGGTGGCAAGACGAGATCTACGGATCGTCTGTGATCTCGATCCCCTTGGGAACATTTGCTTGTCGACAATGCGGACATGAATGTCAGAGGCCGGCTCGACGACTGAACGAGCGACCTCTGGGACAGTTGCCCTCGTGAACCTGAGAGTATGAGATCAATTGGCCTTCCTATTCGAGAAGGTTGAGAACTTACTTCACGGGGGCGGCCCATGACGATGCCGCATTGAACAGCACAGTAACAAGGAAAAGGGAACGAGCTGAAATCATCTTTGGTCCGAGTGAATATACCAGCCAAGGTCGTCTATGGGAACAAAAAGACGTCTGCTTGGGACAAACGGACTCGTGGCAACCTGGCCGACGAGATGTGAGATGTGAGCACTGCTAAGGATTCCAGAATGCTGGGGGCCTCCTTATATACCTCGTCCCAGCTTGACGACCAATTTGGTAGATCATATTCTGATGCTGATCGGCCAGTCCCAACATGTTTGAGGGTTGCACTAACCAGTGCCTTAGGGACAACCGTCATCAGCATCATCAGTCGCAAGCTGAACTCTCCACGACTGAGAGCTCAGGAGTTCAGTACAGACGAACTTTCCAGCAATTCTCAATACCAGTATCCTGAGATGTAGCTAATACGTGGCAAGAAAGCCTCAAAGGGCGCACGACTTGCGTACGTGTCAAGCTAGGGAGCATCAGACTAAAGATGAGTGATGATGGCGGTTTCAAACAGCGCTTGGTCGGTAAAAGCAATGCACCGCCAAGTTGATGCGTTTCTAACGATTCCCAAACTCGCTCCAATGCACTCCATGGACTCCCACTGCGGTCACACGATGCGGCATGAGCGTTTAAGCTCGTATTAGTATCCTGCCGAAAGACCTCGCCTGATAATTTCTTGACGACCGTCTCAAGTCTATTCCTCTTCTCCAAGGCTAGTTGCAGACTTGTTACAAGGGCTCAATGAATTCTGATTCTAGACTCATCAATGACATTCAATCGATATTATGACCCACACGCCTTGATCCCTCCTGCTGCCGCTGCCGAGCCGGGGCGCCCATAGACAGCTAGGCTACACAAGCGTTTGGCATGTAGGGCAGGGAACTGATCCAAGAAACTCTTCAACCCTACTTCCCCCTGCCTCATGCATCGTGTTGAGATGCGAAACTCGACTGAATCTAGCGACTTGAGAGCATTTTGGCTCAGAAGTGTGTCAACTGACCGCCAATCTTCTGTGCAACTGGACTCCTCGACTTGTATCTTCACTGTCTTTAACGGATGTGGGTTCTCTATAGCCGTGAATGCGTTTTCGATCAATGGAAGGAGGAAGCGATATGTACCCGCTAACTCCAGATGGAGAAGGCGGGGCAGGTTACTGAGGTGTGGGCCAACAATCGGTTCTAAGCGCCCACAGATATCAGCTTCCGTTACCAATCGTCATTCATGATGTAGGCCACTTACGGTGAAAGGTATAAATTGGCTCGAGGATGAGATGTTCGAGTGTGGGACTGGTAAGCTCCAGAAGCTGCGTTAAAGAAGACGGATTGCAGGCATTAGATAATTGGAGGCGCCGAAGGCAAGAGAGGCGAAGGGATGACTGCTCGGCCAGCAGCCAGCTAAGTATTCCATTCATGCTTGCGGTAATTACTGTAAGGCTTTCGAGATATTGAGGTTCTGTGACCTGTTTTTGTACGTCTGTGATATTTTCCGCGAAATCTGACCAGGTGACGCTCCGCAGCTGGAGGGACTCGAGATGCTTGGGTAGGCTCAGCAGGCTGGTAAGTGCGTTGCAATCAGGCGCGACGAAAGACCTGAGCTCGAGACAACGGAAGCTGGGTAATTGAAGCGAATTCGAGATGGTCTGCTGTAGCTTGGATGGGAGGAACGACCATCGAACGGTCTTTAGTGACAACCGTCTCAATTTCTGAGAATGGTCGAGGATATCAGCCAAGCAGTTCCCCCACTCTGGAGGAATGCGACGGACGGCATTTCGTATTTCGACGTCGTGGAGATGCCGCCTGAGGTGTGGGTGAAGCCGTAGAGAGATACGAAGGGATTCAACGGTATCGATTGTGAAATTTCGGAGGTCAAACCGGACCCCATTTTGCAGCAGTTGTGCTTGGCTCGAAAATGTCCAATTCGGACACACGAGTGCGCATGAAGTGAGGGACAATGGATCCGAGATGCATTGAATTATGGCGTCGACCAACTCTTGAGGGAGGGTGTTCATCCTCGGGGAATAGGGCGGAATGAGTCAACCCTTGAACAGCTTATAGACGCTCGTCTTATGTGCAACGGATTTAATTGACTTGATGGAGGGTCATTCACAACGTTAGATCGGTGGGATAATCTCTGTGTGTGTTAAGCTACATTTGGGTGTCAAAGCACGAACGTGGGTCGTAGATCCCCACCAGGAACGAGTCCCGAGCACCTCCGACTCTGAAACGGCCTGGTTCCTGCCCATGGAAGGGTTGCTATACTCAATTAGTATGTGGCATTGTGCGGCTCACGGCCTCCGTCTGCTTGCTACGATTTGAGCTAAAGCCAGCTCTGACTTGGGGTGCCGTAACCCAAGAGCCACAACCTCGTTGTGCATTCACACGTTCGTCATCGTACTGGCACGTATTCCTGGACAACTGAACGATATCCGGGTTGCTGAGCGAGCATATATATGATTGGACAAGACATTCGGAAACATCCACTTCTCCGGAACGAACCCTACTTCGGGAATGATTCGTAGATCGATTAACTTCTGTGTACGGTAACAGAGTAAATATTAGAGGCTCGTTCGTGGAATATAAGGGGAAAGTGGTTGCTCTTCCAATGTTTTAAACACCGGACGAAATGATATTTTCCAACTCTTCTGACGGGAAGATTAAGCGGCGTTGCATAGTCCTCGAGCTCTCAGCTCGGGTAGGCGACTGAAAAGCCCTTGCACTCGTTCCCTATCCGGTTGGTGAATGTACTTGAATTGGACGTCGGAAAGCGATAACAGTGAAGGTTGGGTCAACAACTGGTCAAGCTCCTCCAGTGGGAAGTCCGAATCTTGAAGTACGGCCTGCTCGAAGCACACAGTCTTCAGACAATGGTCCACCAATAGATCCGTGAACATGGCCGCCAACAACGGGCCGATGTTCCCTCGCACTATTGTGAGATGACGCAGATGGGGCAAGTGGCTGACATGTGTTCGAGTCAAAGGACGTGGCCCTAAGTAGGTTAGAGTAAGATTCGATGAAGCACCAAATGTTAAAAGCCTGTACTTACCGTCTATATGCGCATCAAATGTGTGTTCCAGACGCAGAACCTCCAAATTAGGAGCAGAAAGTTGGAGAAGTTGATCAAGGGCGACATGATAACTTCCGGAGAATCTGATTTGGCCGATGTTAAACGGGCTGGAGGGATAAAACAGCCAGTTTGAGATGGCGGTCAGCGATGCGTGGCAGGCTTGCATCGAAAACTTCTTAGGGATAGCTCTTCTCGAAGGGCAGGAATCGCTCTCTTCCAGAAATATAGGGGTTTCGGGTGCGACAGTGCTCACGCCATCTAATGATAGAGAGAACATTGCCGGTGTGAGGTTGCAAGACCAGGATGACGTAGCCATACTGGGTAGATTGATCGCCTTCAGGGTGAATGTACGAACAGAAGACCTTGTGAGAAGATGAAAGAAGGAATCTTGATACTCTTTGGGCATGAACTCCCCACAGAATAGAGCGAGGCGAAGATCTTTGATTTGAGTGAGAGAATGGAGAAGAGCGGGGATGACTTTTGGCCATTTGAATGTACGCTGCCAGAAAGTGAAGCGCAGATCAAGGCTATTGGCGTATTTGCGAAGACCCCGCTGTGTTGAAAAGCATTGGACTAGACTAGTAGCCCTCCGTTCTTCCGCCGCCATATTTTGATCGCGAAAGTGAAAGGAAACGGTGTGCTGAAGAAGTTGTGCCCTGCTGGCGAATGTCCATCTTGGATGGATGAGGGAACATGCGAGTAGAGATCTTTTCTCGCCTTGAAGGCGAGAGACTATTTCGTCGACTAGCTCCTGAGGAAGATCGGACATTATATGCATGAGGGTGGGGGTCGAAAGCAAGCACTAGATGACGAAAGTCCGTAGCCTCAGCTTTAATATAGCCTCCGAAGTCACAAAGCACCGGACGAACACCGAGATAGCCAGAGATGGAGCAGACAATGAAAGCCTCCGCAAAGCCACGAGTACCGCCGAGCTCCTTGTTTTCAAGAGCGAAGCATAGTTGACAGCCTGAAGTGAGATGGTGGAGGCGAAACAGGTCAATAATAGCCAAGCGTGATAAGGTTCAAAGTATCACAATTACATTTATTTCTCACGGCTCACAAAGTTTTCCAAACAAGCAACGATCTTCGCCTAAAGCTACCATGATCTATTTGCTGTTCTTTCGCCAAGGTGGAGGCAATGTCTAACGATGTCGACCTGTATCTGCTATGGTATTGTTTAGATGCCTTTGCGTCTCTCGGCTTTTGGTGGATACTGCCTACTTTATGTTTACCAATCAAGCAGGCAAGGTCCTGGTGACCCGTCCTGCCTAGAATGAAATGACGAAGTGGACCTTTCTCAGCAGCTTTTTTGGAGAGGATGGCTTATTTACAAGAGCTGGGATTGTCCCATTGGTGCGTCATATCCCAAAGAAACTCACTTCGCCTGCAAGTGGTCCTCTAGGTCCACAAACATGATTAATCCAAGCGTCGTAGGTCCACCGGCCAGAATAACGTGAGGTGAGTTATCAATCTGATTGGAAAGCCAATTGCGACGAACGATTAGCGGAAACTATTGGGCCTGAGTGTGGTGGTAGGAAACATTGAAATCCATCCCGCTCAGAACGGCCCGGAGTTGGCTTGCACCATCGGTACGCCATCGTGGATATGATGTCACTACAGTACTGTACTTATATCTTGGCTTCATTACTCGAGATCTCTGATGCCAATTTCTAATCGCAGGAAGGACGACTTCTGCTGAGCGTGGAGTGCACATCGTGACCCAAAAACGAGGCAGATGAAGCGAAAAACGTCAAGCCACCAAAGTCTTCGTCGGCCGAACGTCAGGTAATATATTGCTTCCAAGTCTCCTGGTAGGAAATCGGACGGGATGGTCGAAGCCCTGGGAGAGGTTAAATGAGTGTGTAAATGGGGCTGAAGAGTCCGCTATCAAAATAAACTCGGGCCCTGATCCCCATGTGGCTGGACACTGGTAGCGATCAGATTTTACCAATCAACAGGATGATTTGTGAGGGCATTGGAACCCCGTACGAAACGAGTCACGGTGCGCTTAGGATAACAGGTACTTAAGGAACGCGTCCACGCCAGAAAATATTTCTCAGATCCCTCCTACCTCCCCTCCATCCTTAATGACCGAGACGCAAGAAAGAGACCAAATAGAAACGATTACGGCCAATGATACTAACGAAACGACGCCTTTGAAGCCTCAAAAACGCACTCCTCTGCCAAAATTGCAATTGTTTATTGTTTTTCTCATCCAATTCGCCGAGCCTGTGACCGCAACTGTTATATACCCCTTCGTCAACCAGTTCGTACGAAGCACAGGAATTACGAAGGGCGATGAACGACGGACAGGATATTATGCTGGAGTGATCGTATGCCTCCTGCCTTTAAAACGTCGAACTTTGTAACTGACACGATATTTTCTGATAGGAATCTGTGTTCTTCCTGGCAGAAGCCTTGACTGTCTTTCACTGGGGCCGGCTATCTGACTATGTTGGTCGCAAACCCGTTCTTTTATTGGGACCTCTTGGACTTGGATTTGCCATGACCATGTTCGGTCTCTCGAAATCGTTCTGGATGCTCGTGGTGTTCAGATGCATGCAGGGTGTCTTCAATGGAAACATCGGTACGGCGTATCCCGCTTCAAAGATGACTTGATTGACCGACCAATTTTTCCTCCTCCAGGCGTATCCAAAACTGTCCTTGTTGAGGTTCGTAGAAGCTTCCGTCGGTTCCGCTGAAATACGTACTCAGGCCGTTATTAGATCTCTGATCATACGAACCTTGCGGATGCCTACGCTATAATCCCTCTGATGTGGAGCACTGGTTCAACATTGGGGTACGCACACCTCTTCCTTGGTCAGTATCCTCATGTTTACTGATGGCACTCTTCTTAGACCCATTATCGGAGGGATTTTGGCTAGTCCAGCTGAGCGATGGCCTGCCGCCTTCGGCAGGATTTCGTTCTTCCTCGACCATCCTTATTTCCTGCCTTGTGCGACCGCTGCTCTGATCGCTTTCTTCTCGGCCGGCATTTCAGCTGTAGCACTAAAAGAGGTAAGAATATTCGCGATCACTTTGAATTCCAACACTGATGTTGTCCCTGGTAGACTCTTCCCTCTGCCATCCGCCGCCAGAAAGAGAAAGCGACTCGCTCACAGTCGAATTCATCATCAAGCTCCGGCTCTGCTACACCAATCTTGACCGAACAAACGACATCCAACTACGGCACTACTGGCTTGGATTTGGAGAACATCTTGGACGAGCGCTCGGCCGAAGCTCAGAAAGATGACGAGAAACCTCCTCCATTCAGGGACCTCCTCATACCACAGGTTTTGAAGCCATTACAGGTCTACGGATTCCTGGCCTTCATCGACATGTGCGAGGCTGTTCTTCTGCCTCTGGTATTCTCGACCTCTACCACGCTCGGAGGAGTAGGATTTGATGCGTATCGCATTGGTATCATCTTGGGTGTTTGGGGAATCCTCAATGCCATCCTTCAAGCATCCTTCCTTGGACCTGCCCTTCGTTGGATCGGGCCTTCGAAGATGGTGCTGGTCTCGTTTACGAGCTACTTCATCGTGCTCTCTCTGTATCCCGCTTTGGGATACTTTGCCCGTCAGGCAGGTTATGCAGATGCACGGGTCTGGACAATAATTATCATCCAGCTGATCTGCATGCTATCGAACAATGCTGCTTATGGTATGTCGTTTCCAACCTTTCCCACTCATACGTTAGTCTGACTCAAACTTCCCCCTCTTCTCGCAGCCGCATGTCAAATTCTCATTGTTGACAATACCCCGAGTCGAGCAGCACTCGGTTCAACAAATGGAATGTCACAAGCAGTTGGATCGGGCCTGCGATCCGTTGCGCCTTCTTTTGCCTCATCTCTTTTCTCTGTCTCCTTAGAACAGCATCTTGCTGGAGGCAACGCAGTCTTCTATATACTTATGGCTTTGACGATTTGGGGGATTACGATTGCTCTTGGGATGCCGAAGCATCTGAAATCACACGGGAAATAGGTTAATATACTAATACTGTAGCTAATTTAAATCTTCATCTTATTTTGCGCAATCAGATATCTATTCGGACTCTTACCCATTAAATGCATTTGCACGTTCGATAGGCACACCTTCCCTGAACCTTGGTTCAAACGCTCTATCCATGGGCTTGAACGGACACCAGGTGACCGGTGTTCTTGGTCTAGAAGCCGATTCAAAGGTACCTTCATTTGAGTCGCGGAGTTCGGTTGCCGGCCCTCATGAAAGTTCTTGTTCTGATCCGTAGAACTCTTCCACTGACTCCCTGATGTCGATGACATTGACAGCTAGCTCGCATATGGACTGCAGCAAACATGAAGCCACTTATAAAGCCAGGAGCTGCATAGTTCGGCAGCCGAACAAAAGCTCTTCTTTCCTCCAAGCAACATGAGCGCCTTGTACGAAGAGGACCGCGTCGAGAACGTTGAGCGCAATTCCGACCCAGTACCGAAGCAACAGCCAAGACGGACTCCTCTGCCAAAGTTGCAGCTGTCCATCGCTTTCTTGATTCAATTTGCAGAGCCAATAACTGGGTCGGTTATCTATCCCTTCGTCAACCAGTTTGTGGAGGAAACTGGCATTACGGGTGGCGATGAGCGCAAGACGGGTTATTATGCAGGACTCATCGTGAGTTCAAAAAATTTCGACATAAGATCCGTTCTGATGACTTTTGGATACCAAGGAATCGGTTTTCTTTATTGGAGAGGCTGCCAGTGTGCTTCACTGGGGAAGAGCGTCTGATTTCCTGGGGCGAAAGCCAATCCTCCTGCTTGGTCCGCTCGGACTGACCTTCACAACCTTGTTCTTCGGTCTCTCGAAGTCCTTTTGGACACTTGTTATTTGGAGATGCCTCCAAGGCGTGTTCAATGGCAACATTGGTATGTGCTTTTATCTGACGCAAATATCCCTTGGTTTTCTTACTATGCTTTCTAGGCGTATCCAAAACTTTGATGGCTGAGGTAGCAATTCAATTGCAATGGTGCTGGCTCAAGCTAATGGTATCTTAGATCACCGATTCGACCAACATAGCTGATGCCTATGCCTTGATTGCTGTTATGTGGGGAGCGGGAGTAACTATTGGGTACGTTGCTTCATCAGTTCTTCGGCCAGTAGTTTCGTGTTCTCATTCCCTGTTTCGCAGCCCAATCATAGGAGGCGTACTCGCGAATCCTGCTGAACGCTGGCCTTCTGTCTTCGGAAACGCCTTCTTCTACCACTATCGGTACTTTCTTCCATGTGCAGCTGCAGCTCTAATTGCTTTCCTGTCTTTTGTTATCGCATGGGCGGCTCTCAAAGAGGTAAGGCTGATCCCTTATCGTCAAGCACCACCAGGTACTGATTTCCATGGGCCAGACTTTACCATCTGCCATTCGTCGCAAGCAGATAAAGCTTGGAAAGCGGCCGGACCGGTCTCAGCAGCCTCTTCTTGACAATGCAAACGAGCCCCAGTATGGTTCGACAACTTTTAACGATGTTGAAATAAATGACGATTCTCTGTCGAAGCCTGAACACGAAGCTCCACCGCCATCTATCAGCGAACTTCTGACGCCAAAGATGACAACCTCGATGGTTGTATATGCATCCGTTGCATTCGTTGACATGTGCGCCCAGGTTCTGCAACCCTTGTTGTATTTCACGTCACCAATCTACGGCGGCCTCGGTTTCGATCCCTACCAGATTGGCCTTATAATGGGGATATGGGGTCTTACGAATGGCGTTGCACAAGCATTGTTTGCTGGACCCATCATACGTGCGATAGGCCCAAAGAACACGGTGATAGGTTCCCTTGTCACCTATTTACTTGGGTTCATTACGTTCCCAATGCTCCGCTACTTTGCGCATAATGCTGGATATGCGGACTTCATGACATGGGTCGTTCTGATAGCCCAGCTCGTACTGGCATTTGGACGATACATAGCATATAGTGAGGTATTCCGGTATCTTCTTGCTTTGCGTGGTCTAATCTGTATATTTAGCTGCCATCCAGATTATTATCATCGACAACGCCCCCGGAAGGCACGCCTTAGGGACCACAAATGGTCTTGCTCAGGCTGTTGGTTCCGTTATGAGAGGTGTTGCACCGTATGTAGCTTCTTCCCTATTCTCGGTGTCGTTGGAGCAGCAACTCATGGGCGGAGACATGGTTTTCTGGGTGTTGACCCTGCTCTCGGCTGGGAGTATTTGGTTTGCCTTTGCGTTGTAGTTGGCGCAAGGACAGTAGTTGGAATAGATTGGATAGACCTTTGTACAATAAAAAGGAATGCACCTGCTGTTCGTGACAGTAAAATGGTCCATCCATGATCGAAGTACGATCCTATAAAATATGTACATACTTTCCTTATGATGTACTCTAGGTGCGAATTCCCGTTCGGAAGCCCGTTGGCGCTGACGATCGGGACAAGGTTTCTTCCTTGCCGAATACACACCTTCACAATCTATCACATATCACACAGACCTGGACCCGACATTTCTGTTGGCGCTTCAGCGAGAAGCTATTTGAAAAGTTATTCTGGTACTCCTTTGGATATACCACACTTGGAAGGCCATTAAAATCCGACAATGCGAAGTTGACGTATCTTCTCCAAATTCCAACCAAGCAAACATCGCAAGTCTCGTTTGCTACATGCAGCTTCCTTAGCACGTCTCTGACTATTATCTCGCAGTAACATGACTTCCAATGACCCCGTGTCTTTCAACCACTGGACTAATGCCCAAAGCCCTACCAATACAAAACCACGCCGTTCGAGGCTCCTTGTCCAAACTGACTCCTGAGGACCTCGTCCCCATCCATTCTAAATGCAAACAGCCAAGCGGAGCAAAGGTTTCCAACATTCGCGGATCTGTGATCAGAACTTTCAGAAGCCCCAATGCGCAGCACATATTGAATGGCGAGATCACGCCTCTGTGAGTCAACAAATGTTTGGGCGAATGTGTTGCAAAAATTTGACGGCCTTTTATGCAAGAAAACATTGAAGATACTCCTGCCCAAGCCCCTCATCATGACAACGACACCTGACGCCCAGAGTATCGACGACTCTGAAGCCAGTATTCCAAGCAGCCAGGAAACCCAGCAGCGAACACCCCTCCCAAAGCTACAGCTGTTTATCGTTTATTTCGTCGCATTCACGGAACCAATCGCCGCCCTCGTTATTTATCCCTTCGTCAACCAATACGTTCGAGAATGCGGAATCACAGGAGGCGACGAACGGAAGACAGGTTACTTTGCAGGTCTTATAGTGATTACACCTTCGAGTTCTCATCGTACTTTGTTCTGGGACTGACTTATAGCTAGGAATCTACTTTCTTCGTGGTTGAGGCGTCAACCGTCTTCTTCTGGGGGAGGGCCTCTGATCACTTTGGGCGTAAACCGATATTATTGCTGGGCCCGCTCGGCCTCGCTGTTGCCCTGCTCAGTTTCGGCCTGGCTGGCCGTTCTTTCGCGGCCATGCTTATTTCAAGGGCCTTCAAGGGACATTCAACGGGAACATAGGCAAGTCTACTCTTGAACCTTACCAAGATTGTTCTAAAGATTCCTTTCAGGCGTTGCGAAGACAGTTGTGGCAGAGGTACGTTGCGAACACATGCAATGCAATCAGACTCTAACCTGACATAGGTCACGGATTCCACCAACATGGCATATGCTTATTCCTTCGGAACGCTTGTCTGGACATCTGGGGCTACAATTGCGTTCGTCTTACCAGCATGAGAAGGTTGCAAACAAACTCACCATTTTCCAGGCCCATCATGGGAGGAATACTAGCCCGACCTGCTGAACATTGGCCGAGTATTTTTGGCCGGTATAGGCTGTTCTGGGATTACCCCTACTTTCTTCCGTGTGCTGCAGCTGCTGGAATAGCATTGTTGGCTTCAATTTCCGCGCTACTCGGGCTCCGAGAGGTACGCATACCACATACCATTGCCCCCATTGGCCTGACAAATTCCCCTAGACCTTACCTAAAAAGAAATCTCGGCAAACGAGCCATCTACCAGGGGAGGAGGCTCCACTCTTAGACGGCGGTCACTCTGAGTATGGCTCCATTCAGCCGGGAGCGGACAACAGCAGAGAACAAGAACATCATGAAGCTCCTGTCCCTTTTCGCGCACTCCTGATACCTCAAATCATTAAGCCCCTTATCGTGTATGGGCTCATGACATTCGTCGACATGTGCGCGGTAGTCCTCCAACCTCTCGTTTACTCAACATCCATCGAGCTTGGGGGACTTGGGCTTTCTCCGTTCCAGATTGGCGCCATCATGGGTGTTTGGGGATTTCTGAATGCCTGCTTACAAGCATGCTTTTTGGGACCCGTGATGCAAAGACTTGGGCCAAAAAAAATCTTGATTGGAACCTTCTCGAGCTATGTGATAGTTCTCGGTCTATATCCCTTACTGCGATACCTAGTGATGGCGGCAGGAGAAGTGAATGGCCCAGTCAAGGCTGTATTAGCTATTCAGCTAATTTGTACCTTCACTGTGAGCGCAGCATACAGTACGTCGTCTATTTAAGCTTTAAGACGCGCATCGTTAACTTGGCTCCATTCTCGCAGGCTCCATGCAAATTATTGTCGTGAGGAGTGCTCCCAATAAGTCGTCCCTTGGTGCAACGAATGGTATGGCACAAGCAGTGGCTTCCGGCATGAGGGCACTTAGTCCTACGGTCGCTTCCTCGCTCTTTTCAATCTCACTTCAGAGCAAATTCTTGGGTGGTAATCTTGCTTTTGTTGTCCTAGCAATGACAGCTCTTGTTGCCCTACATAGAGCCACACAATTAACTGTCCGTTCGTGATTCTCGTAAACAGAATCGGCAATCCATGTATTTATACGTAGATGCGACATTCATTCTGTAGATTCTATAACTACTGGTAGCATAGATTAATTATTTTCTCCATTTCTTGGCTGAACACTGAGTGAATTGAGTGAATATCCAAATTTTTTGAGGGTTCTACTCCATACTCGTACTCAGATTTCCCTTCCTCCAGAAGACTCGATTTGTCAGCGGAGTGGCGCGTCGCGTCGCGGCTATTTCGATCACAATCGACGCATCCTTAGCCAGTTCCTACCATCACCTGGTCCACATAGCTCCTTGAGCACCATAAAACAATTTCGAATGGCAGGAGCCAATTATATGGGAGGCAAAAGGCGAGAATTCCCTGGAATACTTGACCATATGCGCGTGTTGATCGAGGCTGCTCCTTTATATAGGAATGCGGCCAAGGCAAGGCAACGAGACTCGACAGGGCGCATACAGAAGGGTTTCTTTGGTCGTCGTAAGATGGAGATGCTTACAAAAGGGCTCGCGAATAAGCGGGGGAGAGAAGAAACCAGAGGAAGCCCCGCTGAGCATCGAGAGAGCAGGTTAGCGCAGCTGGTCCATCAGCCTGTGGCGATCCCGCTTGCACACGCAAAACGGAACACAGCGCATCCCGTCGTCGAAGCTAGGATGGTGAACAAGTCCCCCTCCACATCGAGTAATCTATCCTCTTCAAAGACGGGGAGCTCTTCAAGCTCCATGGCAAGCCGTACTTCTTCTAAAGTGCTTCAAGCCCTGGATATCAATGAACGTGGGTTCCTCCATTCGTTGATAGTGTAGATGTACTCGAGATTTACCCAGTCTTTCAGCCACTGCTCGTCGAGCAGCTCTTGATCGCATTTTGGCTTTGCCTGATCTCGTTGATCTCTCCGCCCCGAAACCGCGGCCAGCATCACGTTCTCTCAAACGCGCTTCACGCCCCAATCTTTCTAGAAAACAGACCCCGGAAAGACAGGTATGCCTCGGATCCAACGCGAGGGAGTGGATGACAGCTCAGAGAGCTTCTTCGAGCACCAGGTTAAACATATAAATATACTAAGTCCGTTGCCTCCCAGTTCTCCTCAATGGAGTACTTCAACGCCGTACGAGCCACGGGGCTGGACACCAACTGAGGATTTCCTGTCTGCCTATCCATCGCCTTCACCACACCATACTCGTCAGGAAGAAGATGATTGCATCGAAGATAGCGAGGAATACCGAGTGTTCTCTTTTTCTGCCGGCCCTGTAGAAGGCAACATCCACCTTTCCTCTAGGATTTGTGGCATGATCTCACTTTTACTCTGTTCTTCCAGACGATATGGATCTTCCGATACCGATTTCTTCTGGCCATGACAGGACCCAAAAAATTTACGACTCAGGCTCGGATTCCTGTCCAGCCTCCTCTGACCGCGGAGTCAGATATTCTTCTCATGATGCCCGGTTATTCTTTGGTCAAGGACAATTTCCTAGGGATAAAGTTGTCCGTTCAACATCGCCGTTGGATACAATGGGAAATGGGATTTCCAAAGAAGACCAGGTTGATAATTCCGCATTTGACGACGATATGCTATCATCTACCATGATTGAAGAGAAGCTTTCGAGCCATTCCAAGGAGTGGAAACCGGTCTCAAACTGGCAAGATAACCTCTACGAGCACAAAGATCCTTGGCATTCTATAGGCATCATCCTGGGGCTATCTCCTGCTTCCTCTCAGTCGCAAAGATACAACACGGCCTCTGATAGGGCCTCTGATAACTCGGACGAGATGGATACAATCTGGGAACCCAAAGAAGGGTCAGGCAGCATTGATCCTGAGATCCGCTTTTATGACTGGCCTAGTGAAGAGCCCGAAATTGAGCCCTCCCATCCAGAGGTAGTCGATCTCGGTGAAGTTTCAATATCTGGAGAACACGGGAGCGGTAGCGACCTGGGCGATTGGACTCGATGGGGATTGAATAGGGCCCAGACCTCTTCGCCAGAAACAGGAGGTACTCTTCCTCTTGAGAAACACATCGACGACATACAGTCTGCTCTCCCGGAGCACACCCTTCACATCCCTAAAATTCAGCAAGCCGGTAATCCGGGGCACCAAAGCGAGGGTTCTGTGGTATCTCGGTTGCCGGCGGAGGCCCATGATAGCATCGCCCCTGCTCAATCACCAAACAGCAAAACTATTCTTCCAGCCCCTTCCATTGGCCCTCAGGATGTGGGCTGCCTACTCACGGATGCTGAAGATTCTGCCCAGAGTTACCAGGCTGCAGCGCTCGTATCTGAGTACCCTGGATCCACATCGGTTACGGCTCCTGTTGTCAGCTGCTCATTCTCTCCATTACCAGAAGCACCATTTCTAGTGTCATTGGATTTGGACAGCGGTAGTGGGCTGTTCCAAGCGCCTTGCTTGTTCCCTGATGAGGAAGATATGGATGAAGAAGGTGATGATGCTTGATCAAAGTAGCGCCGCTTGACCGTTGTGGGCCCATTCTTTACTTGTTTGGTCCGTAACATTTGCCGTTTCCCCGTATGTGTGGGTGTTGCTGTATATAAAACAATAAATTCGTAGGTAGACAGAATAAAGACAAGGTGTATAAGCGGTGCCGTTCTGACTTGTCTGCGCCGCGGCTGACTAGGGTCCGTGAGAAAACCGGGCCAGCACTGCCTTTTTCCTTTTGTGCCATCCGCCACCCAGTGTAACGCCCTTTCTCATTAACGTCCATCTTGGTTGGTCGGATTTGGCCACACGACCTCTTTGTCAACCTCTCTGCTTACCGCCAAGAATGTTTTCTTCACCAACGCCCGCACCGGGCTCAAGAACGATTGTTGGCACTGCACTGCGCAAAGCTGGCCTAGTGGATCGTGACACTACGATGCGAGACTTGACCGACAAGCCTGGAGGCCGGAAAGGTCATTCAAAGTTACGAAGTCATCGACCACGCATGATAGATGCAGTGAAGGATGCTCCCGGTGGATCTCGCTCGGTGAGTACTACATCGCCTGGTCCTTTGACCGCCACCCATGACGTCGTGGCGTTCATCGCACCTTCACGGCCCTTATCACTAATCGTAGGAATTTTTGCTAATGGCTTCACTGTTTTACTCCACAGATATCAGCCCGCCCCTCATCCTCGACTTCTGCACTTTCAATACGAGGAGCAGCACACACCCCAGGCCCGGGTAGAGTTAGGAGAAACGCCGTTTCGGGAGGCCCAACAACACCATTGCCTGTCACCAGACCGAAGCGTGGCGGTGTTTCATCCTGGAAAGAACTGGTTGAGAAACGATGGGACCCACAAACACAATGTTTGAATCTTGAGGTAAGAAGTTTTGGTGACTAACCCGCTGAATGTCATTTTCGGAGCAGAAGCGGCCCATTGGTTGTTCAACTACCCTTGCACTGTCCCTCACCCCGCCGAAAATGCCTTTCACGCGTCACGGTCAAATGTTTTACAAACGACATGATTGTCCTAACGCTATTATCTGCAGTCTATGATTGACGACGAGATTGTGAAAAAGTACAATCTGACTCCCCCTGGACGCGGTGGGGACGCTCGCGAGGCAGCAGTAATATTCAAGCTCGCTGGTTCCTTAACACCTTCAGTCAGTGGCTTCGATTTTTTGGTCACCATACAATCGTTAATGTTTCATCAGGTTAAAACGTTGTCGCTTGCGAGCAATAATCTCAGTGGGCAGCACCTGCAATTCCTGCCCAAGTATCTCCCCAACTCCAGAACCTTTCTCTACAAAACAACAATATACGGTCGTTCAAAGACTTGGAATTCATTTCTGCGAGGAAGAACAAACTAGTCCGGTTGAGGGAGTTGATCATGATTGGCAATCCCGTACGGGAGAACATGTTTCAACGAGACAATGGGGAGCATTATAAGCAGTGAGCATATTCTATCGTCGATTTGTGAAGGTTTCTGATGTCTTTCTAGAATGATGGCACAGCAATTTTCATCATTGGAAATGCTCGACCATGAAGCTATCGCCCAGATTTCGTTTGATGTGCCCGCACCAACTGGGCAGCCTGCTGCAGAGAAGAAACCTACAGCCAAGACGTTCCCATTTGAAATGGGCGGATCCTTGGTCGCCGGCGTCGATAGTAATTTAATCGGCAACTTTTTGTCACGGTATGTCTATTTTTTGTCGATGTATCTAATAATCTGTAACTTATCTGAACGATAGATTCTTTAATGCACTTGACAACCAGAGAGGTGCCCTGGCTGACTCATACGACCCTTCTGCTACATTTTCGTACTCTGCCAACACCTCAATACCGAACCGGGCCCGTGTACTTGGCTTCCAAACCCGAATGCCGAATCAACAGAAGCTGAATTGGGGTCCATGGCTGGCTGATCAGGGCTCACGCAACCTCGCGCGAGTGCATGGTGGACTCGATCGTACTTTGAAGAGTTTCCACACTGGCCCCGATGACATCGTCAAGACCCTTGTAGGTTTACCAGGGACGAAGCACGACACTACTGGGCCATCCGATCTATTCAGTATTGATGCATTTCCTGTAATGGGCGGGGACACTTTGCTCTTGACAGTTCACGGACAGTTTACCGAGGTTAATACCGAAGGAATCAGGTCCTTTGACCGGTCGTTCGTACTTGTAGGCGCACCTGAAGGTTCACGGTATGTATTACTTGACATTCGTTTGTATGACCCTTATCTCACACGATTCCGTATTAGTGCAAAAGTAAACGGTTGGGATGTGATGATCCTATCGGACCAATGGACGATTCGGTCTTATTCCAGCCACGAGAGCTGGAAGCCTGGCGCTCTACACGTGCAAGCTCCGACAAAGGCACAGCAACAAGCTCAGAATATTGCTGCCGTCCAAGCTTCCGCGTCTCAGCCACAGCCGACACCTACAACGCAACCGGCTCAACCACAACCACAACCACAACCACCACAGCCACCTTTCAACAACCCTCTCGCTAACATAGTGAGTCAATTTTCAATTTCCCTCCGAAGATCATGTCGGGCTGACGACACGCCTCCCCTAGCCTGAGCCACAACGAAATCTTGTGATGCAGCTATCACAAAGGACGAGGCTGACCATTCAGCTCTCAATAGAATGCCTAGCGAATAACGAGTGGAATATGGAGAGGGCCGTTGCAGCTTTTGAACAAGTCAAAGTTAGTTTCAAACACTCTTCCATATCTCTTTCCGCCACCAGGATTGTGTTGCTGACAAATCTCCGCTTACAGGGAAACTTGCCCAGGGAGGCGTTTACCTGAGACTGCCGAAAGCTTCGTGGGTACAACGGCCCCCGCTCTGAATCTTCGGAGCACGGAACATCGAGTTCCCGGAATGCGGTCTAATTTTGATTCCTCTGGTTCCTAATTATTTATCCTCAAACTACGTACATACATAGTACATACATGCACAACAACACCTGCATTTATTATCATCCCTCATTTGCAAACAGCTGGTCATCTTGAACGATGCAACCCCAATTCCCAAACAACCTTCGTTATTTACTATCTTGCTATCTATTACGAACCCTCTCATGAACGAAATCATCAGTACTACATCATACTTTGCATCACAATCAGTGTAACAACCTTGGCAATCTGCATAGGCTCATTCATTCGGCTTTGTGCAGATGAAGACTTCTTCAATACAGTTGTGAATTCAATCGTAGAAATTCTGTTGGAGGACCAGGGAAACACTGCGTCATTTATTTGGCAAGGCCGCCCAGGCAAAGCAGATCACAATTCATCAAACGCCAAATACAAGGCACTTCCAGCCGCTTGGCTTCGCCTTTCCTTCCTACTAGCTCCTACTATCTCCTTCAATTTTCATGTACTTCCAGTGGGAAGTTCGTATGTGTGAGCGCGCTTGAGGCTTTCGACGGTTCTGGGGCGTCTCATGCCTCATGGATATGAAGTGGGTCCAACGTGATGCTTGCTCGTAAACGGAAGACTTCGGAATTTTTTCAATGAAACGAACCTCAAGGCCAAGATCCGAAATTGCAAGAGGTCTGACCAGAATCTTCAACCCAAGGATAAGAAGAGTCCCTTCAGCTGGAAATCGTGAAGACATGATAAGCTCTGATTAAAGTCCTCAAGCGCAAAGCAGAAACGAATAATCTACCCAAGTTGGCAAAATGCTGAATTGAATTAATCTTGATAATTCCATGGATCCCCAGATGTCCCCAGCTGGAGGAGTTTACCTATCGGCCATGACACCGCTTAGCAGGAGCCCTTGGTTAACAACGAACCTCGTGTGAAGCTCTTCAAGGCTCAAGGCTCATCCCTCCTTAAGCTTACCGCTTTCGAATGATTTTCCGTTAGCTTTTTCTGCCTCGAGGCATGAAGACACCTCAGTTCTCGTCAGGTTCTCGTAGCCCATCAAGCGTCATGCGGTGATTCTCCGTCAAAACGCCCTCAATTTCTTATCTGCAAGCGTTTTGCTAACAAGCATCCGAGCTAGAACTATTCTGTCAAGTGTCTTCCATTTGCAAAGCATTGGCTCGGGCATTCTGTCCGTCGTCTCCAAGAAACTTTCAACCCGTCAAAGGTTGCCGTGAAAACACCGGTTCTGTCCGTTGATCTCGCTGTTCCCAGGTTTGCTAGAGCCTTCCACCGATTCGCTTATTCAAGTTATTGCTTACGAGACTCGGGCGGTGCAGTATTTTTGGGCAGCCCTTATTTTCTGATGCTGGGAGAGATCTGCCTCGTGCACCTGGAAGGGTTGAAACCGCTCCTTAATCTGGAGGAGTTTTATTATAAGGTACTCTTCTCCCAAATTTTCTCGGCGTCGCCTCCCGCCCACTTTGACTAGGGAATTGCGGATTTTTCAAACGACACGCGTCTTTCTTCACCACACTTTTGCTTTTTCTTTCTATCCACACTTGCGAATTTTTGGGTTCTTCTGGGGTTCTTGGTTTCTCACGACATATTTCTGCTTCTTCCTCATTCGCGACACTTCCCATTTGCCTTACACGACCAAACCCTCAAGAAAACGACTGCATGGGAAACCACTATCACGGATTTGACAACCATGGACTGCATAAGGCTGCGCTAGACGGTGACGACCGTGGGGTCGCTCTAGCCATCAACCAAGGCGCCGACATAAACGCAATTGACGGCCTAGGTCGTACTGCGCTCATGTGCGCGGTTGCTGGCGAACGGTACGTGCTGAAGCTCACTTGCTACATTTCAAATGTGCTGACGTTGCAATATTGCAGATGGCAAGAACTCGACGCGTCTGACGCGTCTTTTCTTACTCGGGAGCGCCTAAATGTTATACATATGCTTCTACAGCACCCGGATATCAATCTCTGCACTATGAACGCGCCAAACAGCTCAATGAATGGAGTGATTCCTTTGGGAATGGCTTCATGGCTAAACATGCCTGAAGTAGTCGAAATGCTTCTGGACTGCAGTTCTGATGCAGTTTCAGTCGATGGCATGGACACTCAAGGAGCCACTGCGCTGATGTGTAAGCATACTTTCCCTCAATCCTAAAGACCTCCCAGATTGACATTTCGCTTCATTAGACGCGGCGAGGGATGGAAACTTCAGAGTGGCACAGCTATTGCTCTCACATGGCGCGCGACCGGATTTTCGCGACCTCAACCAGCGAACTTCCATTCAATTCGCGTTGCAGCATCCGAAAATTCTGTGGATGTGTGAGCTTGTCCTACGACGACATCGCTGGCGTGAATCCCAGGTATTTTTCTTGACTGCTACAACTTTAACCAAGTATTTACACCCATCGCAGTCCGCGGACCGCAACAAACTCTACCCAGGATCTGATATCCTCCTCGACTTGGCTCGTTCTTCTATGCCCTCTGACAGTCTTGAGCCACCACCATCAAGTATCTTTGCGGGCCAAGCTATGACCCGTTTAACCGACACGCTCACGACCTCTATCACGACCGGCGACCTACCTTTTTGCATTCACTCCTCTTCTCACCACCACTACCCGCATCCGCACCAGCGGAATTGTACCCGATGTCGGCACCCCTACTTGTGAACCGACCGATGCTCGGGGCTGGAGCCCTATTCATCATTGTGTTTCTGTACCAATGCCATCCATCGAGATTCTGGATGCGCTCTACTGCGCTGGCGCCGAAGTCGCTCTTTTCACCAAGGAGGAGCAGTACACCGCGCTCCATATTCTCGCAAAATCTGTCCGACTCCCTCGAGCGACGAGGAAGTCATTTGCGCCCTTTACCAATTCGCTTTACATCTAGTTCGGGACTTGAGGGCCCCATTGGCCGCAAGGGACAAGAACGACGAAACCTGTATTCATATTGCCGCCGAACATGGGGATTCCATTGAACTTTGATGCTATTGCTCGACTTTGACTCGCTGGAACTATTCGAGAGCTCCGTAATTCAAGAGGGTTAGTCATTACCTTTCTTCTGCTTTGAAGTTCTTATTTCTGATTTTACTCCTTGACAGACTGACAGCTCTAGAAGTCTGCAAGCCTGAATTTCGACTCGCTTTCGGTCAGGATACAGAAACAATGCGCCCCGTCTCATCGATGTCCTGTCGCACGATTCGACCCCTACATTCCTTCTCTTCCCTCGTTTCGCTTTCAGACTGGAGGTCGTCAACTGTGATTTGCGAAGATGACGACGTTTCCCTGTGTTCGGCCCCAGAGCTTGACGCTGAAGAGCTTAGCGAACGCCTTCTATCGTTCTTCCGTGCCTACCCCTCTTCCATTCCATTCCCGTCAGACCCAGAATTGACTTCACGCCTCGCCAACTCCATTGCCGATGCAACTAAAAATCATCAGGCCCTCATTCACCTACTCAACCGCCGAGTAGAAGAGGCTACAGAAGAACTTGACAGCCTACGGACACATGCCGACAAGGCTGAGGCATCGTTGGATTCAGTCACTGCTTCTGCAGTTCACCGGCTAGGCGGAAGCGGCTTTGATGCTTGCAAGCGACGAAATCGCCATTCGGAAGACTCGCAAACGACTATGCTCAACCGTTCGGGAAGTACATCAATGACTTCCATCGCCAATTCGGGGCATATGGACAAGAGTCATGTTTCTGTTGCAACACAGACCCACACTCCTGCTCTTAAGACGCTTGCAGACCGTTCAGCCTCTTGGGCTGATTGGTTCGAAGGTCTCCTGGGAAGTAGTCCCGATGCGACCTCGTACTCCAACCAAGTCGAAAAGCTTGCCGAGCTCGAACGCGAGATCGGCCTTCAAAAGCGACGCATGCTTGATGAGGACGCAGAATGGAATGTCTTCGCCAGCCCTGACCTCGAATCAAAGCTCCAGCATCTCCTAAAGAAGCAGAAGAAACTCGCAGCGAAGCTTCGGGGTTTCGAGGCTTCTGACCGCAAGGCCAGCGAAAAAGCTTTGACTTTCTCTCGGGGAGGGCTGAAGTTGAAGTCGTGGTTTAAGAAGTTTGTCCAGCCTCAAGAGAAGGCCCCCGTTAAACTGACTATTGTGTACGATCTCGACGAGAACTGCGCTGTTGGTCGGCAAACCAAGGAATCCGCAGAGGACCTCGATGCAGTAGTTGATGCCGAGGTACTATCTGATTCACGGATTGATGGCGCTCTGCAAACATCGAACGTTGTGTTGAACGTTTCGCGTCGAGACCTCCGCAACATTTATCACTCGTTGGATACGGTACGTTGAGCGCAACAATCAATGCTCTCTTTTTCACTGACTGAAATCACCTATAGGCGGAGCAGTTCCTTGAACTTGCTAACCATTCCATCGCACGGGCTGAGCGAGTTGGGAAACGCGCCATCAAGGTACTGTGATTCACATGAATTCCTATTTTCTTTATGCTGACAACTTTTGCAGGCGCGGGAGACCATGCTCGACAGTTTGCGCAATCGCTCAGCACCACCGAGCCCTCGTGCTCAGTATTTGCAACCCCTGCTGCACCTGGACTCTTGGGCTACAATCTATTGCCCTTCAGCTCGAGCGCAACTTCGCTCTCTTCAATGTATTCTTCTCATTCAAGCATTGCACCTACAATCACGGACAACGAAGACGGCGATGCACGAACCCTTCGCCGCCTTGTACTACGAAAAATCGACGCCAGCGTATCTGGCTCCTGGGACGAAATGGACAAAACAAAGGAATGGCTCTCCATAGTCAAGGAGGCTGTTCGAGGCGTCAAAAGGCGAGCATATCTATGATTTGCACCTACGGCTCGCGCTTGCCCCAATATGGACCATGAAGCATATGTATGTGTATTTAGGAAACCAGTATACTAGATGTTAGCTGTACTTTATTACACACCGTCATTGTACATTACACACACCACTAGACAACGATAGCAAAACCATGGCATTCGAGAATATGCATTCAATCCAAGCCTCTCATTTGATTACAGGCTTTATTGTGCTTGAGACCAGTTTCTGTTCCAGAAAACGCCTGTTACCTGCTATTCGGCGGGCAAAAGCTTCTCGACACTGATAGTGGGTAACCTCCCTCTGTAGAACAGATTTCAGGATTCGCAAACAAGAAAAGGTCCTGAGAAAATACTTACCTGGGCGCATGAACGGCAATTACGCTGTTACCAATACGTTTGTGACAAAGCGGACATCTAGGGTGAAGCAGCGTCAGTTCTGTGCCAGGCAGACTAGATGTAGTTACAAACATGCGACTATCAGTAACTTTGACCCGCTTCGTTTGCAAAGCCATGAGTCGTCGGGCAGACTGGTCATTTTCTGCCTTGCTAATAGATCTCACGACACTAGCGTCAAACAATGGCGCCCGTAGAGCCTCAAGCAGGAAGCTTCGGACGTCTTTGGCAGACACGAGGGGTGGGAGTAGTTGCAGAGTCTCTATTGGATCTAATCGGGGATTGTGCCGTCCAATGAGTTCCAAAGCGGGTGCAAGGAGATTGGTGGGGGTTGTCACGGTCGGCCGAAGGTATATTCGCAGCAGCGTGAGGAATATGTTCCTGGTTTCTGTCCCCGGCTGGTAGAAACGTTTGCAGTACCTTCAAATTGTCAGCTAAGATAATCATACGACAGGAGAATGGCGCATACTCTTCAGCCTTGATATAATCGTGCATGCGGTAGACATAGAGCTCAAGAGCCTGGTCATGCCTGCCTAGCCTTCCTAATAGAATGGCTCTTGCCTCGTACAAGTCTGGGAATTCAAGATTATTCCTTACCCTAAGGCGAACGACAAAAATAACGCACCAGAAGACAGCAGCGCATACAACCTGTCAACACTGATTTGCTGATCTGTATCAACGAAGTGCAGAAGTTTGTTGTAGAATTGTTTACGTGCGTCTGCAGGGTTGGCTTTAGATCCTCCAACATGAGAAATAGTACAAAGCTGCCTACCATCATCTCCTCGTTTTCGCGCAGAAATCGTCATGTCGAAATAAAGTTCTGCAAGTCTGTCATGGAATTCCCGCCGTTCTTCGTTCCGCTCCTCAATCAGATATTCCAGGTAACGGGCACAGATCTGAGGGTCGATGTCTGCTAGATAGTCACAGACGTCCTGCCGAGGCAACTCCACATCTTCAGAAGTGAAAATCTGAGATTGATCACATTAGGTTATGACGATTATATAGACGGACAAAGAAGCATACCTCAAAACCCAGGTTTGCATCAGAATCAAACACCCAACGCGCGGATTTGAAAATTTGCTGCAAGTACTTGGGCCCTAGTTTTTGTAGATAACGAATTGTAGGCATTAGTTTATCTTCCATGTCGTCCTGCTCTTCTCCGAGCCTGGATACAAGCGCATATAGTCAGCCTATGAACTAGCTAGAAAACCAAGAGGTCCTACTGTCTCAATAGCCCCAGCGCCTCAGCATGCATCTTCTTGCCTTGATACAGGTCAATCATCTCAGCAAATCTCTGTAGATTCAAGGCTTAATCAATTTCATCGACTTTCACACAGCAGAAAGGCGTTACCTTACGAGCTCGAAGATCCTCTTCAACCTCAGACATCTCACACCAGTTCGGTAGTCGACATAGATGTCCCAACAAAGCTGGTCGCACAATGAGGTATGACTTATACAAAGCGGTGTCCACAATCTGAGCACAACGTAGCAATTGTTCGGGCGTCAACGAGGATAATGGAGCATTGGGCAACGCGAAGAGTTCCTCTACTGGGACTTCTGATAGAGGCGGCACTTGATGTGATTGGTTGTCGGGCTTGATACCGACTGCTGCCAGTGCTGCGTTCAGCTTGGGTCTACGCTCGCCGACGTAGCGGACAAGGGTTTCAACTGCTTGCGTGAAAAGGTCTATAATCAAGTTCAGAAAGATTTTTTGCTCTAGAAAGGATCTAAACATACCTGGCGTGGGCTTCGCGGGCTTAGGTGGTACAGTCAGAGGTGGAACCGAACCCTCCCTTGCTGCAATTGCAGCCGGGTTTGCAGAACGCATCATCGCGCCTAGACCAGCTCCCAGACCGGCCTGAAGACCTTGTCCCAAACGTCCACGTAATGATTCAGCCATAGAAGGCCCAGCTATACTGTCCAACAAGGCAGACGTGGTTCCTTCTTGCTGGGCCCCTTCCTCTGGTGGTGGGACGCTCTCTTGTGTACCCTCTTCAGAATTCGTTCCGTCGTAGTTGATTACCCTCCCTTCGGGTTCTGGTTGTGGTGGTGAAGGGCCTCCGTAGTGGTATCCATTGTTCAGAGGGTACGGAGAGACGACCAGCGACTGATTCTGGGTATAGTGCCAGGACTTTAGCGGGGTTCAGATCCAATTCAATGAGTGTGTCGACGGCCTCGTCGAACTTGGAATCTCGGAAGTTGGCTACTGCATTCAAGGCTCTTATTCGAGTGCGTCGTGTTTGCTATGGACGTTGTCGTCAGCAACAATGAAGACGAAAGGAGGGTGTATGCTACCTTATCAGGAATAACGGAATCATCAATGTTGTCCAGAAGTGCAAGGGCATCCGCATATAAACCTTCCATGACCAACTCGTCAATCTGCTCATCCCAAGGCTTCATTACTGACTGCCATATCGTGCTTCCTTCGTTCGTAGCAGCAGCCCTGTCGAGAGGGGTCGTGAGGAAATAGATGGAGGACCTTCCCGATTTCAGTGAGGGTGTCAGGAGGCGTATGGTAGCATTTGGAATTCCAGTCGTTGTGGCCACCGAGAGGGCCGATGAAGAAGGCGAGATATTGAATGGGAACGTTGCTATTTGCATGATCTGGAATGAGAGAGATGATCTAATCTGCAGGACAGAAGTTGGTATGAAGGTAGGAGCTACTGGTGCGGGTTGTTGCTGGCCTGGACTTGCGGACGTAATTTGTTCAATCGGGCGTGTAGGGACTGTGTTCGGTGGCAGGATGGAGAAGATGTAAGGCTTTACAAAAGCTGGGTGATCGTTAGTAAGTTTAACTTTAGAATGAGGTTGAAGACTTACCAAGTTCTTCTGGTGGTGCAGGCCACTCAATTGCAGGAGAACGAGTGACTTTGCCCTCGGCATCAACAACATGACCATTTCCTGCGTGGCCAAGTTAATTGGGTTCTTTCGCGTATACTCTCAAGAAGGCGCACCATCCTTTGCAATCAGTGCTTCCTTGTCGTTGATACTGATGGCGCCAGGCTTTGGTTTAGCACCCAACCCAAGAGTCATGTACCCTGTCAGACCTGTCAAGGCGCCCATAGCTCCGGTGCTTGCAGACGTTGACATTGGTAATGGAGTAGATATCTCGGTGGAAGTCATCATTGGTATTGAAAAGATGGCATAATCTGTTGGTGAATATGCGAAGCAGGCGGTATTATGGTCGAGGAAGGTTATTATTCGGGCGGAGTGAGGGAGGGGCGCTTCCTACGAGAGAATCGCGGTGAACTTCAGCTGATATGTACCCAGTAGATATATACACATACCTTTGGCTCCTGCGGTTCACCATCTCTCCATGAATAAATGACTGCCTTCCTTCTGCATCCTACCAAAAGCTGGGTTACCACTGTCGGCGCTGGCTTCGCATTGGAAAAGTCTCCTTCATGGTTCTCGGGCTGCCTCTCCTGTATAGATGTGTGTATCGCAAACGAGAAAGCGGCCTTGGCTTTGACCAATGGTGTTGGTGGGGCAAAGCTTGGCAGTGGAAATAGAGTGACATTCATTTCTGCTCGTCTTTCCAATCAGCCAGGATATGCTTCTTGAGGGTATAAGCACATACCTGACAAAACTACTAAGGAATTGACATCCTTTATGAAGCCCAGTTGCTCGATGGATCTTCGAACCAAGGACTTCTTGGTGTCAACCAGTTCCATGGCCGGATTGCCATCATCTGCAAAGAATGAGAGATCACGCAGGTCGTATACTAGATAGGGCTTACTGGAATTGTCAAAGCTGTAGATGTGTAGGTTCCCGACCGATGTTCCAAGGTACAGTCGGTCGCCTGAGGAGCACCAATGTGAGAAGCTATAGGGCAGGTTCCGGACCTCTCCAGCGCACCTTGTATCGTCAAAGAGTCAACCTTCTCCTTCAGCCCAGAGAGAATAGTTGTCGGCTTCAGAAAAGGCGCCATGTTTAATGCTCAACGACGACCACGACAATGAGCTAGTGGTGGTGGTCGCAGTCGGCAATGCATGAACAGAGCGCGCGTGACGTTATGGTGTAACGAGCCCCTAAGCGTACATTGTTTTGCTTTTGACTACTTTGTGCCACGGCACACAACATGGAACCAACACAGCGCTTCTTGCCTCCCGGAATACCCTGCAGCATACCCAGCGCGCTATTTCCAGCCTTCAACGAGTTTCTGGACTAACACCGTGTCTATCTATGTCCGTGACGGCGACCCGGGACTTCGCACCACCCTTGGCATGAACTCTGCGCATAGTTTCATACCAAAGCTACTCTGGCTCTGACCTGGAGCACGTCAGATATGCTCTCAGTTAGAGCTGGTCAACTTAGGCGGCTAGTATCAACATCAGAATCATGATTATGATTGCTTTCCGCCGGGACGTATGGGTTTCCATAGTGCGGCCTCAGCGGAGGTCACCTGGCAATACACGCTGTAGGTACCATCTACACAAGCACTTACGACACATGCCTCCTTCTACGCAATAATCCTACATTCCCGGATCCACGCTGCCAATACCAGTACCACCCCCAAGTCCGTCGTCCATTGATGTGATGCGCAGTAAGTAACCTGAGCATGATTATTACTCTACGTGCCAGCTAATTCCGTGAATAAGCTACTCGTGACGAGCATGCTGTTCAGTATTCTCAAGCTATTCGAGTCAATTTGAAGCGCCCAACCTCGCCTCGACTTTGACCACATGTCGGTCACTTGACCCCATAAGGCAAAACCCGCACAGCGACCTCACGATCCCCACGCCCTTGTGGCAGTCTCCCCGCCTGACGTCGACGAAAAGAGATCGCTCCCACTCGGGGCTGAGTAATGGATCATCATGGAAAGGTACCACACGAACACCAAGTATACCGACAAATTTCGTAGATCCCAAGGACTTGTTTCAACTATCCCGCTGTCAAACAAATCGTACCGCACCAACGTTACAGATTCTGTGTCAATGGATGATTGGATGGCCCAAACCTCCGGACCAATGAGCATGCGGGGATTTATTCCATTCCGAGTAGGCATTGCCACTGATCCGGCGGTATCTCACTGAGTCAGATCACGTGATGTTTCCACAGCTTGGCCTTTATACACGCTTGTTCCGAGTTTGTGCCATCTTTTGTCTCCAGCCCCATATTAACCCTTTGAGGTGCTGCCGCCGCGCCCTCCTGCCTCCTGCCCTCCCCATGTTCCTCACTGCAACCCAAACATCCACTCTCGAACACTCAGGGCCTCGCAAGCGGACATCTTCCTTCTGCTACTCATTACAACTCTCTGGCAACCCACGACCGGCCAAAGCACCCCGCCTCTCGAAATCCATGGGCTCCACCCTACGGCGCACAGAGACATACATTAGTCTTTCAGATGTAGCTTCAACTTCGACTTCATCAAAGAGACCATCGACATCGTCAAGCACGTGCAAGGCTGCCAGCGAGCACTCCTCCCCTATCCATATGCACAGGGACCAAAAGGGCAAAGAACAACGAAAGGCATCGGTCAACCATGCCGTTGAACCACTCAGCATTCGACTCTCCCTCAACCGACTATTCGGCCAACTACTACTGCTATCCGCCCTTTCACACCAGTTATCCAACAGCCTTCAAAGGCGGTCACGTCATTGCCTCCCACCACTCAACCTACCGCTCAACCCTCGTCATCCCAACGCGCCGCACCCTTAACTTCCACTATCAAATGCCCTACCCCCGTAACCGCAGCCTTCACCCTTCCTACCTCCCTACGACACTCTTCCCCGTTGGCGCCGGCCCAAGAGCCAAGACCATCTCGGCCGCAGTTCCCTCGCTCAAAGCCGGAACCTGACCTTTACAAAAGGCACTCAGGACGTGTATGAAATCATCGCCGGAGGGTCAAAAATACTTCGCATGGGCCCCCGATTGGCCATTTCGATCATGACGGCGACAAGGGAGTTGGAGAGGATAGTTGCTGCGCAGGAGCAGCGGGAACAGGATACGGCCGATGATGCTATGGCAGTTGACTCACACCCTGTGCTCAGCAAATCCTGGGTACTGATACCTGATCAAGACTGGGAGATGGTGGACTGTTCGGCGTAGTCATCTCCACCATCGTAGTGGTGTATCCATGCATGCATGCTTCTATTTAAAGTTTCATCATATGGGACTTTCTACCAATCTGTACAATAATACCCTCATCTTTACTACTGTATACTCGGTTCTCAATGTGGCTCTTGTTTTCATCGCGGTTTTCTTGGTTTATGCTTTCTTCGTTCTGTTCGTGGCACTCATCTTGTATCCCTCTTACACATGCACACCATCTGTACATCTTTAGAAATCACATCAGTTTCGACGCGTTTTATCGCCGACCATATCCCCAGACCTCCTAATCTGTCTGGTTACCATTCACTGGCAACTTTAATCAGTCACGACTGTGATACCTATCCTTGAAGCGCCGATCACAGATGGGATGGCTAGATGATACTTGGTATTCGATTGATGAACAAAACAGATTGCAAGTAATACAGATTCAGGTGATACACCTTCACAGCTATTGGACAGCAGCACAACTGGGGAAAGATTAGCTACTGCAGCTGCTGCATGTGATTCAAGCATGTAAGGCAAGTGTGATGACAATGCGGTCATGAATTCATCGTGCCTAAATGCCCAAAGAGTAGTAGTAGACTGATACAAAGAATGACGAAGGTTAGGAAAGCATAGCTGAGAACGAAGAACAAATGAATGCGTAATAAATAGGGTGTCGGTAAAGAACGAAGTCGTGAGATATGTCCATAGATGGTCGTGATAATAAGATGAATAAAGATATCTTCTAGTCAAAGATCGGTAACGGTGCAAATGTAGATCACTGAGACAATGTAGGGGTGGAAGACGCGGAAATCATGGGCGTCTTCCCACCATGACTTCTGTCTCCGAATCGTCCAACGACCGTGTCATTGACCGACACCCAGGCATCAACTCTTCCTGGTCACAGCAGCTCCACATGGTAATCGTTTCCAATGCCTTTGCAGGCCGTCCATCCATTGTGGTTGATAGGAACTCGTAGACATCTTTGACGAGCCGACCTAACAAAGGCAATAGTTACGTTAGATGTCGGAAGGTGCCAAGACGGGAGAAAACAACTCACCAGGATGGTACACACGTCGTCCACACTCATCATACCCCAACGCGCTCGCTTCTACACATCTATCCAGCTGATTCTGCCTGTGACGCGACGGCTGTGGCGCAGATGCACGCCTTGGCCGCCTGCGCCCACGCCGGGGAGAACGCGAGGGTGGCGAGCGCGAGACGGGTTCAACAGGCGTGGTCGGGTCCTCTGTTGAGGTTACTCGCAGCTCTTTGGCGACAGCTTGCTGGAAACCGAGACTCTGCTTGGCAAGCTTGGCTACTAGTTGACGAAGTTGAACTTCCGACACAGAGGCTATGGAAGCCTGCAACTGCGATGCCTCCTCAAACCGTGACTGAGTGGACGTCCACTGGGCACTGGTGTCACTGTCGCTACCGGATTCAGACTCTGAATCTGACGACGTGCTTTGTGGGTACGGTGTTGGGCATTCGCTGGGTAGGTAGATGTCTGATGTCCGTACGCCTGCGGGACGTTGCTTAAGGCTGTTCGTGTAACGCTTGCGGGGCGAATCGAAGCCAGGAGTGTCCACGTCAGAGTCACAGTCGCTATTGAACTCGACGATGATGGGCTCGAGATGGGGCAGCATGACAGCAGTAGTGTTGGATGGAATGGAATGGAGGCGCTATAAGTAGCTCTCGGAGGGACAAAGCGATCAACCGAATGTGCATCTAGGCTATGTCTGATGGGAATTTACTTTCCACCCCTGATAACAAAAAGTCACTAGAATGTTTCTCGTGGGTACCAAGCGTGATTCGAGCTAGTTGACAGTCAAGGATGGAAGGTCAAGGGTCCGGGCGCCATTGCTCACAATAAACGTTCTCGGTCCGACCGATCTAGCCGACGACTCAAAGGAGTCAAACATTCGGATCGAGGAACGGAAAACAATAAAAACTATAAGCAGCCCTTCGGGATTCCGGGGTGTAAATGAAAGGCCAACGACGTGCCGGTTTAACAACGGCGACAATCAACCTTTATGGACCATGGAGTGACCATAAAGAGTTGACACAATCAGTTTTACGAGTCCTCCTCAACACGTCTCCGTTTCTTAGCCAGTGCAGGCTGGTGCTGGCCGGTAGTGCAACCTCCAGAGGTAGAGTCTGTATTGCAGCAGCTCCATGTGAAGGATTCCAGTTGAGGCTGAAGGGTCCCATCTCCACCATTCAGATCTTCTCTTGAAGACCGAAGTGTGCCTGCAATAAATTTTAACATTTAATTCAGTAACAGGGCGCCATAGGCACATACCAGGATGAAACGCGCATTCGCCATCTCGACGGCCAGCTGCCATATCGAACTCCTCATTACAACGTCCGCAAGTCTCCCAGCGAGGAATAACATCCAACGTCTCCGGCTTCAATGTGATCAACTCTTATAAGAGCTTCCTCTGCCTCCGGAACCTCCTCCACAAGTGCCTGGACGATATGTCTAAGCCGAATTTCGCTGACTCCGAGAATGGCTTCTTGCAGTTTGGCTCGAGTGGTTTCATTTAGAGCAATTTCTATTCCAGAACTATCGGAGTCCTGTGAATGCTGGGATCCTGTTTCATCATCACCCTCTTCATATTCGGAGTCCGTGTCCCCAGTCAAGTCAATAACCTCTGGTTCTTGGTCATGGTCAGAGCTGGTGGGTGCTGGAATCTCTGTTGACATGGTCAAAATTTGTGCAGGTTAGACAACTGGCTTCTTTACTATCAGCTTCCGACATTCCGATAGCTTGGAAGAAAACAAGAAGGCAATGAAGCGGCTGAGCTGACCGACACCTGTCGATGTGGTATTTCAGTGAAGACCCCTAAACGATCACGTGCATATTCTGAAAAGTACACGACTCTGACGCGACGGAAGTGCGCGTTACGTCAGAGACTGTCTCCGCCAGAGCCGTTGTGAGCAGCATTCGTTCGTTCAGGGCATGTGCACACATTCCAACCCGCAAAGCAAACTTACTTTGTTGAATTAAATTACGCGAGCCCAAATATCTCATAAAGACGTAATATACACGGTCAGATCGAGTAACGACATAACTTACGGTAACGACTAACTAATGTGAACCGGCCTGGCTACTGACATAACTTTGAACGGCCGAAGGACTCGAGAAACTGGCTGGCATCGACAGTTGTACGAAGTCGGGGCCATCACAGTTGAAAACCAATCCCCCTGACACCGCAGAACCAGCAGAAACCGCGGTATTGAACTTCGAAGAGGCAATAGCTTGCAGGTCCACGGACTGCCCATTGAAGGTGCCGGCCGGAAGGGCGGATGTGCTCTTGACACAAAGTTTAGCAGGCAAGGTGGCACTTTTGAGGTCGCTGTATGTAAATAACCTACTCGTGTCGCTAGCAGAGGTGCCATCCTGGATAAAAACATTGCCCGCTACCAGGACCTTGGATTGATTGTACATTTGTATATGGTTCTCGAATTTGCTAACGGGAGGTGTGGTTAGGGGAGCCCCATTAGTGGATTCGTAGAGATTATTTTGGATATGAGCGACGCCGAATCGTAGCAGAGGGTTGCGGGACTGAGAGTCCTTAAAATGGTTGGCGAAGACGGTGAAATGCATTTTCCAAGATCACGGTCTGCCTCCTTGTTACCACCTCCCCATAGAAGGGACTTATGGTGGTTTCGGACGATGTTCTGGGCGTTATGTCATCAACAGGCAGAATTAGACCCCAAGCTGCAGAGACTTACATGGGAGAACGTTATATTGTCACTTCCATCCTCCACATCAAAGAGGCCGTCGTAACGGTCAACATACCAGCCGTTTAGAATCGACTCCAGGGGTACGAGGCTTGGCCCATCTTGCAAGATATTTCCGTCCACCCAGATATTCGTGCTTGTCACAAAGAAATGGCATCGTATCTGGAACATTCACGTTCAGTACTTCACCAAATCAAACGATAGAACACACACCGCGCATTCCATGAGGTAGGGTAGGTCTCTGGTGCAGGGAAGCAATCCTTCGGGGGCTCAAGAATCAGATTTCGCACTGTCTTGCGGTAAGCGAAGGCATACGTTGAGCTGCGTAGATCAACACACCATGTACATTGTTCACCATATTGAAATTCAGGTTGACTCCGGCTAGTTTTGCGTTGGCGTCCCAGCCTATGATACTTGTGTTATTGAGAACGGACATGCTGACCCATGCCTTTTGTGTGTTTTGAGCTTGCGCTCTCCACCCGTTCTGTTTCTTGAGTAAGGTCTGATACTCGGTGGCATTCTTCCCTTCGAACGTCCCATTAGCATCAGCCGCCGCCTTCACAAGATCCATGTAGGTCGAATTGAGCGAAAGAATATAGTACGTGAAGTCGTACTGAGGAACGGGGGAGTTGTCAATGTACCTGATTGCAAAGATCAATATTGCAACACCGGATTACCCATCGCTCTCATTCGCACCATTTACAATCCGCAATCCCGGAGTCCGTTTGGTTGCCATGGATGGTTCCCTTGACGTAAATAGTTTTGGGCCGGAAACCTTCAAAGCTGCCCGGAGATCTGGCGCATTTGATACAAGGTATGCAACCGAGCCAGGTCCTGAGCCTCCAGTTGAGCTACTGGCGAAACCAAATGGCTTTCGACTGGGAAGAGTTGATGGCGGTGATCCAGTATACGGCGTCAAAGCCGCTAATACGGGTCCACAGAAAGACAAGAGCAGGAACGTGAACAACGAAAGCATTGCTTAAGTCAAGTAACAGGAACAACCATTAGGTTGACTTTCCACTTATAAGCCGGGTTCACTGGGGGCAGTCGCCGCACTGGCTGGGTGAACGACGGCCCTGGAGGCGGACCGCTTTGTGAGCGTCTATGCATGGACGGAGCGTCGGCTTGAAGCCAGCCGGGACGTTGAGGTCCATGCTGCAGCGGTCGTGGAGACCAACGAGGTCACCTGCAAAATCGAAATGACGAGTATACTCCAAGAATCTGCCGAATCGCATATCAGCCTCCAAAGCCGCGGTAAGCCATGGTTAATCCTTGTCATTTCTGTTGAATCCATTCGATCTTCAAATCATGACGACGAGTAGACAATTTAAGGTCAAACTCCGTTAAAACATCCCGAGACGCAACCTGTAGCCGCCCGGAGTAGAGATCCTGAGGTAGGCAGTCAGCCGACGGTCGCAGAGGTGATCGTTAATCGATTAAACGGACTTTCGACTGGCTACATACCGGCGGCCCCATTAACCCCACAGATGACTGCCACCGGTCTGCGCTGATAATAAAGGGAAATCCGGCGGGTAGTGTGCCAGTTTTGATCTGCCGAGCCTCGGAGAAGTTGAGTGGGTCGGACGCTCGAGAATCCAGAATATCACTGAAAAAGTATCCGATGCTTCCACCAGTCGTCCACCAACCCCACCCCGGCTGGCTTGACCGTGACAGTGGCTGATAATGAAAAATGAGTATTATAGGTTCAGAATGGGTCCAATCGTGGTAGTTTCATCAAGTGGGTGTTCCAGTCCGTATGGGCCCGTGGCATGCTCCTCTAAGCCTCGTTGACTATGCCTCCTCATTGAGTCGTCTTTTCAGGAGAGATAGAATGAGGATCTGTGAGGATGTGGAAACCTGTGCTTACGAAATGGAACAAATCCGGACAATCACCTACGCTCAGGATCAACTATTCCTCCAATTTAAAAATTACAAGTTTAAGCGGCAATTTCGAGCGGAGGCAAATATGCGAAGTCGCAAAACCCATCGCCTGCTATCGCGCGCCCAGGTTCTGCCATTGGTTTTGTCCGACTCGAGGACCGAGCAGACAAAAGAAGCACCGGAGTCGAGTAGCTCCGAACCGGTTAGCGCTCAGGGCTCCCCATTGTTGCGAATTCAAGATCAAGTTTACGTAGTTTGGAAGGTCGGTGGACCTGCAGTCTCCCATGACTTCCAACGGCGGTGACCAAGCTGCCAGCGAAGAAACACCTCTAATTCCTCAACGCCGCCAGCGAAAGAAGCCGAATCCGCTGCCATGGACTCAGATTTCCATTGTTCTCCTTCTTCAAGTCTGCGAGCCATTGACTAGCCAGTCAATTTACCCATACATCAACCAGGTTCGTCCCAGCCAAGTTTAACAGGAATAAGGCTCTGAAGAGGATGACAGCTGGTCAGCGAGTTGGATATCACTGGAGGAGACGAGAGAAAAGTTGGGTACTACGCCGGATTGATTGTGAGCTCTCCCTTCACCCTTGTCACAAGCGCTCACCTACGACGGTCTATGCTAGCAATCCCTATTCTTCGTGGCTGAAGCACTCACCGTTCTTCAATGGAGTCGAGCCTCTGATCATGTAGGAAGGAAACCCATCCTACTCATAGGGCTATTCGGGATCGCCGTGTCCATGCTCTGTTTTGGGTTGTCCCGCACCTTTTGGAGTTTGGTGATAAGGTGAGCCGCTTACTTCTGACGGTTGACGGCCCAATGTTGACAGATCTCTGTGTTGGGTTAGTCGATGTGTATGCGGACTACTCAATGGAAACATTGGTCTGTCATTGATAATTTGTTAACCCAACAATAGCTAATTTGGACGACAGGCGTAATGAAAAGTGCAATGGGGAATTAACCGACTCGACAAATCGAGCAGAGGGCTTCTCCCTGATGCCGGTTGTATGGGCTACTGGTGCTACAGTCGGGTAAGAGTGTGCACAAGGCCTACCGAACACCTATGCTGAAACGCAGCTCTTAGCCCTCTCATGGGCGGGACTCTGTCAAAACCCCACGAGAGATTCCCAGGACTCTTCGGAGGCAGATTTTGGAAAGAATACCCTTACTTCCTGCCATGCCTAGCCGTGGCCAGTTTTGTCATGTTTACGTTCCTGCTCGCCCTGGTTCTCTTCAAAGAGGTGCACCCCTGATGCTGGTTCAGGTTTAGGCGGATACACTGAACATATTCCCTTAGACATTGAAGAGGAAGACGATCCACCTTTGGGGATCCAAACGTGATTCGACTTCCTCGGAAAGCGGCGATGAAGATCAGCAAAACACTAGCAAGCCTCTTCCACTCCGCGAACTCATGACATATCCCGTCGTAATATCCATCGCAAACTATGTCAGTTTGGCCTTCCAGGATATCTGCCTCAATGCCTTGTTCCCACTCTTCATGGCAATGCCCGTCGAAATTGGTGGTCTTGGTCTTCAACCTGCAGTCATCGGTTACATCCTGGGTACACAAGGTGCTCTCACTGGCTTTTGGCAAGCATTCTACTTCGCCAAGGTTATGCACTATCTGGGTGAAAGGCGGGTGTTCATTGCGGCCGTATCGGCCTTCGTGGCCCTGTTCGCTATGTTCCCTGTGACCAGCTTATTGGCGCAACAATATGGCGTATCACAGGCCGTGTACGTTTGCATTGGGATCATGGTTGTTCTCATGGCCCTCATGGATATGGCTTATGGTGTGTTGACTGCCCTCGAATGCAGCTTTGCGGCGTTTACTGACTATTTACCCTCAGGCTGTATATTTATGTATATCACGGCATCAGCCCCCAACAAAAATTCTCTGGGAGCCACAAACGGGCTTTCCCAAACCACCGTCTCGGTCGCACGGGCAGTTGGGCCTGCACTTGCAACGTCACTGTTCTCGTTCTCGGTGCAGCATAAGCTGCGGGTGGTTATGCTGTCTATCTCATACTTTTCGTGCAGCGCTCGGCTCTGTT